>CM062295.1:684147494-684770577 GCA_031216915.1 Pictodentalium vernedei | reverse complement strand
ATGTTCAAATATGTATCCGAGTCTCGCTCCGCGTTCTGAGTGGTAGATCACGACTCGTCTTCTACTCGTCGTGATCTGCCCTTAGAAACCGGAGCTCGACTCGGATACATATTTTGTACATCCACATAATGGTAAATAATCTCTACTTATCTAGCAAGCAACTTAATTTGCACCCCAAAACTCGGGAAAAAACGTTTGTATCCGCCTCCTGTTCCGATTCCGTATAAATACCACTCTATCACATACATGCATTGTTATTACGGAATTAAAATATGAAATTCAACATTTTGACCAATTGCAACCCAATTTAAACTGGAAAACGGGGGAGGAACGGGCATCATGTAACAACATTGCTAGATAAATGTATTATCATAACCAAATGCATGTCTTGGAATTTGTATCAGATTCTCGGTCTTGTTTACAACCGGATCACAATTCGCCCTCACGGGCTCGTTGCGATCCGATTGTAAACACGACCTCGAATCTTGATACAAATTACAGGTTATGCACATGGCCACATAGTGCATATAAATGGAATTAGGTTTCAAGTTTTGTACCGGCGGTCAACGACCTTGGGAACACTCTCAAAACATTTTGACTCTCGCCTCTCCACGTCCCAAAATAGTTAGGAATTGTAGCTTCGGGTCGGATAAGAATCAGAATCGCCCGACTAGCGTGACGGTGAATTGGGGGGGGGGGGGGGGGGGGGGGGGGGGGCAGGAGAATGAGTATCCCATCTCGTCAACAGGTCCGGTAGCCTACCTGGGTAACATTTTGGAAAACTGAGGGATAGTGTGACCCTTTGGTTCTTTCTTTATACATTAACACGAAAATGTTTATAAAATTCCTTTAACCCTTTACCTAACATGAAAAGCAGACGACACTTGTAAAAAAAATTCTTGAATATCTAATGTTTTTCATTTTTTGTCTCAAAAACATAGGTTATGACCCCTCATTGGAACGAGCTCGACGAGCTCGTTCCAATGAGGGGTCATAACCTATGTTTTTGAGACAAAAAATGAAAAAAATAATGAAAATTAATTGGTGATTTTTGAGAATAGCGCTGGCCGGTTTTGGCCGTTACGTTGGGTAAAGGGTTAAATTTTGAAAAAGGATGCAAATTCTTAACGGCCAATCTAACAGTAGAACCGAGTTGGGGCTATAGCTGTATGAACTATCTCTGGTAGTTGTATCCATGTGTTACAGGAGATAGTACCGTATCACCTGGTCTCTGTGCTTATAAAAAATGAAGTTATAAAAACGGGGTGGGGACACCGAGTGGTAGGTAGAAACTCTCGAGAGTTTATGCCAAATCAAGGTATCCGATTTTACTGAATCGGCTAGGAATCTCGTCCCACTTACGAGATCCTTTTTATAGTCTTCTATGCTTGTAAAAGCCTTATTTCATTTATGCTTGTATACGTCTTATTTCATCTATGCTTGTATAAGCCTTGTTTCATCTGTGCCTGTATAAACTTAATTTCATCGTGTGTTCCTATGTGCTATATGGTTTGTGACACGTTGTGTATGTTCACAAAAGCACATATTAGTCTTTCAAACATGTTCTCATGCGCAGCATGTGATGTGTACATCTTGTTACATGTTGTGCAACAACATCTTGACCACGTTCCATGGAATCCCTTCTATAGTCTTCTATGCCTATAGGATCCCATTTTCATCGTATGTACCCATGTGCTATTTGTTTTTGTGACAGATGTGGATTTTCACACAAGCACATATAAAGATTGAGGGGACATGCCCCCCACCCCGTGCCCCCGGCTCGTAAGTCCCTGAACGTCCACGATATTCCATACACATTGAACCATTGACTGGTCGCCATTTGGACTAATCCAGCTTCGTTTTCACTAGAGGCTTTGAGACCTTGTACAAATTAGAAAATATGAAAACCAGAAAAATGGTTAAGGAAAAGGTCATATTGGAATGGCGATACATACAGATTATCACCACAGTGTGTGTCTCCGGGAATTCAGATCAAGTCGAGTTGTAGGAACAGAACAGTATTTCGACGAGCCCGAAAGGGCGAGTCGAAATGCGATTCTGTACCTACAACGAGACTTGATCAGAATTTCCGGAGACACACACTGTGGTGATGATAAATTTATCTCACAATATTGACCACAAAATGTGTTATAAAACTATTTCAAGAGGAACTTTTTCATTTGCCTTATCGACGGAAAGACACAAATTTAAAAATAGAATAGCGTTCATTGACCTCCATATTGAGGTCAGTGATGACGTTACACTTCAGAGAAAATTACGTCACTGGGATTCACTTTACTGAATACTGCTTGCGAAGTGGAGCAACTGTGTGTTTCGTCAACGTGAATTTGGTTGAAACTTTTGCAACAGTTACTGGTGAATTAAATATCGTTTGGTGTATTATTACATTTTAAAATATGCTGTTCATCGTTTATTGAGGTGGAGTTTTCCACATTTCATAGCGAAAGCTAATCCTTTAACTTCAAGAGAGAAGCCTCGACTCGAGCGTTCAGGAGAATCCCAATAATAGGCTACAAACCAGCCCAAGATGCCGAAAAGTGCGCATAATTTAACGTTTCGTTGCGTAAACTTCCCCAGTGACATTTTAGCATGCCGTGCATAATAAATACGTTACAGGGCGTTTAGTTGGCAGATACAGTGTCATATACGGCTCAGAGAAAACAATATTAGGTTCGGCTTCGCCTCACCTAATATTGTTTTCTCTGATGCCGTTGTTTTGGCAACAGCAGAATCACGCGCTTGTATCAGGGGCCCTTGATACGGATTCGGAACAACGGCCCAGATACATTAAACTTTAGCTGCGTAACAGTGCAAAAACGCCCCGATTGTGAGATAATATGTTTTATACGTCGTTTTAGCAAGGTATAACTCGTAGCCCCCAGATTATCACAAGGAAAATACCTCTTAATCATTCCTTTTATCAGACTTATGTAAAATTGCAGAATCAATGTGTATTACTTGACAAAACCATTTTCAATATTTCTGGGAATGAACATCCGGCAGAAATTCATAAACTGGGGACATGCATATCGGCAAATACTAACCTCTCTATGTAGGTTTTTCTGCGATTTCCGAGACAGCTTATGATCGGTAATTTTCACATTGTGTGTAACACAACTAATTGCTGAATTCTACATCGAATGATACCAAACTCCATCAAGTTAGATGGTGTTGAACAGTTACTGTAGTTACAAATCTATTTTTCTTCGAAAAATTGGCGGCCATCTTGAATTTAACCCTCTAAACGTTTGCCGTCTCAAACTGAAGATGCAATCATTTTCATTCCTTCATGACTAAAAGGGGTAATACACTACATTTTTAAAAAACAAAATAAGCTGACCCTTTAACAAAACCAAAATTTTCGTTATGAAAAAGTACCACGATGTTTTATATATCATTCGCATGAAAGCGTTTGATTCGATTAAATAAATTAACTTCTAGCCGAGAATGTATCGAATATTTGAAAAACGCTGCCATAGATTTTCAATCCGAACTGGTGAGCCAATCACACACGTAAAATGTCGAGGCAATGTCTTTTTCCGTATTAGCCGAAATCCGCTTTCTCAGAAGGAAAAATGTGAGGTTTGTTTTCATTCCGGTCTGCTCGTAGCGTACGCGTCAGTGAAATCTCTTCCAGGTGGCCGTTGTCGATAAACATGATGTGGGTTTTATTGGATACATAACTGCAATTTATTTGGAATAATACTAAGTATTTTTTTTATCTAATTATACCCAATCAGTGCTAAAATAATGCACAGTTGTTGTTCGTGGCAGTCATTTATTCGAACACCACCAGAGTTAAAATTAGAAACCGCGTGCATTGGGAGCGCGGTGGCTCAGTAGGTAGAGGTGCTGGCTGCAAGCCGAGAGGTCCTCGGTTGGAATCCCATCTGCGGCCACCGCGTTGTGTCCTTGGGCAAGACAGTTCATTTCCATTGCCCGCGTGGGGGCACGATGACGCCGTGTACTAAGGCGTACTGCACGTCGATGGTATGCGTGTCTTCAACCAATCTAACCCTGCCTGTGCTGCAGTGCGGTCCTGTGCGGAGTTACGATGTTGGGGAGCTGGCAGCTGCTCGTCGTTGCTCGGTGGTTCTCTCCGGGTACTCCGGCTTCCTCCACCCGTAAAACTGTCACGGTCATGATTAGCCATTGTGCATAAATATGTGACCTTAAACATCAATAAATAAACAGAAACCGCTTGCATTCATAAATGATGTAATGGGGATTTCCCGGATTTGTTTGCCCCTTTTAGCATTCGGCTAACTTCGTTTAAAACTTCGCAATGTCGTGTTTTCTGAAATCTTGACTGCATTAATGTTTTTTTAATTACAGATTTAAGTACTTTCGTGTTGCTTTTAATGTCTTACACTTTTGCGTACAGTGTTTTTGACACGCCATTTCACATGCAAGCAAAATCTGAGTGTAAATATTTTTTTTTTTCAAATTAGCTGCTTAATTCCCTTAAAGGTCTCGAAAAATGCTTTAAGACAAAGGCCAGGCCGAAATGGTCACTGATCTGTGTTGTCTTTAATAATATGCATAAGGAGGGGCGAAGTAAAGTAACACATTTTGCAAACTCATTCTCATTAACGTAAAAAGGATATGGTCACTTCTAATCACAGATGCCATCAACACTCCAGCAGACATCCTTGCTAAACTGCTTTATAATAAAAAAAGGTTGATAAAATTTTTTTTTTTTTTTTCTAGAATTGAGTGTGATAAAAAAAAATATTTTTCTTCAATGACCCTTTTGGTGTTAACATTAAATTTCTATGTCATGCAGCGGTTTGTGGGGAATACGATATAACATAACTCTTCACTGAGTTCTACAATGCTATCCCCGTTTTATGGAAATAGATATTAGCCACTTTGGACCCGAGAGGTCGCTTTCCGGCCCAGGAAAACCGTATTTCATAATTTCATAACGTTGGATGGCTGCTGAGTGAATGTATGGAATTGACTAATCAATATTTTCAATGTGCCGCCCCAAGGCTCATAATGAATATGGCGTCTTCCAGTTGGTGTCATTGAACCGACACGAAAATACTACTGGGGTACAAAGGGTTAAAAGAATGCGAAAAAAATTGCATAGGCCGAATTTAAATACTCTAAGAACATGCTAAATATTTGTCAGCCTTTTTAACCCTTTACCTAACATGAAAAGCAGACGACACTTGCAAAAAAAAATCTTGAATAACTAATTTTTTTCATTGTTTGTCTCAAAAACATAGGTTATGACCCCTCGTTGGAACGAGCTCTTCGAGCTCGTTCCAACGAGGGGTCATAACCCATGTTTTTGAGACAAAAAATGAAAATATTTAGAAAATTAATTGGCGATATTTGGGAATAGCGCTGGCCGGTTTTGGCCATTACGTTGGGTAAAGGGTTATCTGCTATTTTGAAAAACGTTCGCAACAGTCAAACTCAAGAATAATGGAATAACCGCTTAGGTCGAAGCTTACGACCAGACTAATGGCAGCCAATAGATAGTAATTCATTCTCACTTGCTGAAGCAGTGCGTGGGGGACGCCAGGGGGTGTCAGGACATGCTACAGCCACTCCCCGTCGAATAGGGTTTCCGCCCCCACCCCAGACCTCCGGCAACTCCCGCCCACTCCACCCATCAGTCGGGGAAATCGTCCAAATTCATGGGGAGATAAAACCGGGGAGATAAAATCATGCAAACACCATAAAGATAGAGATAATACTCCCAAAGAACATCCGATTAATGTGCACAACAGGAAAAACCCGATAGGCATATAATCATTGTTGCATGGTTAGATTTAATTACATTGAGAGAGTTCCATTTTAATCCAATACCACAATCTGTCTGCACAATCACTGGTCGACACATCGTCCCCTGAGTTCCAATGTGTTCTATGTGCCAGTAGGCACATAGAACATATTGGAACTCAGGGGACGACATGTCTAGTCTCTGTTGTGAGTTTTATCGTACTTATTAAATTTGTGGCATCTGGAACTTGGGTATCAAAAATACGCCCGAGTTTCACAAGCTACATTTGTGTGTGTGTGTGTGTCTGTGTTTCGGTTAGACTTTTTCAGCGCCTTTAGAGTCACGAATCAAAACAAAAATTTCTCACCCCCACGTCGGTGGGTCCAGGACTCTCTAGCATCGAGGAAATCCTGGA
The DNA here is from genome assembly GCA_031216915.1 of Pictodentalium vernedei. NCBI lineage: Eukaryota > Metazoa > Mollusca > Scaphopoda > Dentaliida > Dentaliidae > Pictodentalium > Pictodentalium vernedei. The sequence continues at coordinate 684,764,404 of CM062295.1, read as the reverse complement.
CCCACCCCTGTTATCTGAAAAGTCTGCAGTATAAAATTTTGCATTTTATTTTATTTACTCATTCAAAACTTTTTGAATGTAAACTTTCAGACACAATTTTGCCCTTTCTGTGGTAACACGGGGGAGACAGGTTTGCACCATTTCTTTGATTGCGCCCTGGTTAAGACAATTCTGTTAAAACTCCGGGAACAATCAAGTGAGTGGCGCGGTATGACTTCTCCACTCACATAAGAATTCATTCTTGTCGAACAGCCTATTCTGGGAATTGCAGACTAGAAATCATGAACTTTGTGTATGCTTCTTTTGAAAGAATTCATTTATTCCTGCAAGGTGGGAGGGTGCAAACCAAATTTCACAGCTTGTATTGAAGATGTAGATTTTTTTGTAACTCTGAAATAAAGTCTCTGTATCATAAAGTTATAAACACCAGGCAAAGGGTCAACAATTATAAAAGAACGGTGGGAATGGGAAGGGGAGAAATTACCCCCTGTTAGTTAATATAAATCATAAGACATTGTTTTCTAAAACGGATACGTGGGGGGGGGGGGGGCGGGGGCGGGGGCTAGGTGTAAGAAAACGACTACGTGTTCCTTCCAGCCTGCTTCGGACTATGAAGGATAATTTAAAACTAATCACAGAAATGAGATTTTTGTTTGTCACATGCAAAAATGGTTGCCAAAGCATGTATAATTTCACATGAACAGAATATTACTACCGGAATATACGCGAAAACTGAAAACGTCTTTTTTTAACCACACCGAACTTTTCCAAACTTGGCATGAATAATAACCACAATAGGTACCTGAACACCCGCGATTTTGAGGGTGTTCGGATTAGCCCTTTCAAATTTATGGCCCTATGAACTTAGAATTTTCACTGCACTCTGAAATCCGTGAACTTTTTTGTCTTGTTGTTTTCTCAGTCCTGTTTTAACAAATCATCTCCAAACTTGGCGTGAATAACCACCACAGGAACCTGTGTCTTGGAGGCTCATCCGATTAACCTCTTCAAAGTTATGGCCAGGTGGACTTGGCTTTTTAACTGCTCTCGTTCTTGAATTAAAAAACAGCTACAATTCAAAGTGCCTAACGGGCGAATATTTCAACACCCTAGTGATGCTCTCGTTTTTGTTTGTTAAAGATCCTCATGTCTGTTACGACTGTTGACACCTATGTCAATAAAATGGCGAATAGTCTTCAAACATTTCTTTTTAACAGTTAAAGGGACAATAACCCGCTAATTTGAAAAAAAATATTGAACGTATGGAAAAGGACATGTAAGAAACACTGTATACGAAGTATAAGACTTGAGAAACAACGCGGAATTACATAAATCTGTAATTAAAAAGCTTTAATGTAAATGAAATTTCAGGAAACACACGACATTATGAAGATATAAACGAAGTTATCCGAAAGTTGTCGGAAGCAAACTAATCTTCGTGCCACCCTTTCTCAATACACGCGGTTTCTAATTTTAACTTCCTGCTGTTCGAATAAATAATCGCCACAAATCATGACTGTACACTATTTTAGCAATAATTGGGCATTATCATTATTAGATAAAAACAAAAGACGTTGAACATTGAAATAAATTGCAGTTATGTATCAAAAGAAAAAACATCAACACGCTAATCGCCAACGGCTTTCTAAATTGGATTTCAGTGATGCGTAGGCCATAAATGGACCCGCGTGAACATACACCGTTCACATTTGTCCTTCTAAAAAGCTACTTTGAAAATTTGCATTCCCCCGAATTTTCCGTGAGCGAACGACAAACTGGTTCGGGTTGAAAAATGGCAGGCTGTCGTTTTTTAAACACCGGAGTTTCTCGTCTTCAAGTCAATTTATTTAATCGACCGGTCGTTTTAGTACGAACGACATATAAAACATAAGGGTACATTTGCATAACGTACATTGTGGTTTTGTTAACCCTTACGTCTTAGCGTTTCACTTCACAATACAAGAAGGCTGTTTATTTATCATACAGAGTAGACAATTAATATCTTTTACCTGCGGCCGTATGGCCACAAGCTAAAAATATATATTGGTCTACATTAAAAACTGAGCCCTCCAAAACAAGGCAGCGGCGATATTTTGCAAAAGCAGGAATTGAAGAGCCGCATGCGTTCGTTTTTTAAAAATACTTTGCTCCAATGTATATGAGCACTCCTCAAACACTTTTCATATGATGAAGCTTTGAGCAGCAACAGTCCTTACTGAAACATTTACGGTAGAGATAACGGCAATTGGTTGCCAGTACTTCTACAGTACCGAAATGTTAATACTAAGGAACTTGTCGCATCAAATCATGTCTGCCACCAAGCCTCTTGAGAAACGTTTGATACATGTTGTTCTTTACTGTGCAGTTGATTGGACTGATAAATACAAACAATTTTTGCAGGCTCAGAAACTCATCAGAGTCAATGACGAGTTAAAAACTTACGTGAAGAAACAAATCGTGGAACACAGCGAGACATTCGATGCTAACAATGTCCGAGACTTTATAGACATGTATCTCAAAGTATGCGAAGATGGAAAGCACAGCGAGACACTTTCAGGTGCGTCAAACGTTTTGTCAAAAGTTATATGCTATAACCCAAAACAGTAGTCGAAATTATTTATTTATTTATTTATTTATTTATTTATTTATTTATTTATTTATTTATTTATTTATTTATTAACTCACTTTGACAATATCAAGCTGAGCTAATCTCATCGCTCTCTGTCCGTCGTCCGTCCATCGGTCCGTCGTTCGTCAACACCACGTTTTGGCCTTCTCCTCCAAAACCACTAGGCCAATTCAAGTGAAAGATTGTGTGAGTGATGGTCCCGAAGGGGCATTGCATTTTTGTTTCACTCAAAATGCTCAGCCCATATAGAGAAGGGGTGGGGGAAAGTGCTCCAAAATATTTTTAAAATCTTCTCATGAACCAGTGGGTACATTGACTTGATATTTGTTATGAAGCTTTCTGTTGAAGTGTAGATTCAATTTTGTTCAAAGGAAGTTCGTGAAGTAATATTTCTCTTTGTAATGGCAGGGGTAAGATTTTTGGCCCCGCCCAAAATTTATATTTTATGAATCGATGGTCCGATTTGAACCAAATATGGTATGTGGTATTATTGGGCCATAAATACTTGACACTTGCAAAAAAAACCCCAAAATTCCCGCATCTTCATGGGAACCCCAGGAGATAAAAATAGAAATATTTTCAAACGCCCATATGTCTCAAACCACACGGAACAGAAAACTGTTATTTGGTATGAGGCATCTTTAGGACCAGTAGCATTGAATGGTTAAAACATGTCATCGTTTATGTTAGGCTGTTCTGCAGAGGGCATCGAACAAATGCTGAGTGAGCATATTTGCAAAACAAATTTAAGAAATCTTTTCACGAGACCCAATTGTCAGAATCTTTTGATATTCGGTATACAGCATTCATGGGGAGGAGGGGGGTGGGGGTGGGGGGGGGGGGGGGAGGTGTCAGATACAAGTTTGTTAAAAAAAGCCCATTGGTTCATATTTGGAGTCAATATAGGCGCCCGAAGTTTTAACTTAGTGCAATATGGGGAATGATCTTTAAAAATCGTCTTCTTCAGAACCACCAGTCAGAATCTTCTGCTGTTTGGTGTACCTCATTGTTATGAAGGTCAGATTCCAGATTACCCAAACCAAGTCCGTAGGTTAATATTTGGGCTTCCTATGGAAGCCCAAACTTCAACTTAGTTCAATATGGGGGATAATTTTTTTTATTTTTTAAAAATCTTCTTCAGATCCACCAGTCAGAATGCTTTTATATTTGTTATACAACATCTCTAGGGAGGGCAGATTCAAGTTTGTTCAATTCGCAGAATTGACCATTTAACTTTTAGAATAAGAAATTTTGTATTCAGTACCCTCTCTCTAGAGGTGTGTAACTAAGATTAATCCACATAGGTTATATCAAGGGGGTTCACAGGGGAGCTCCACATTTTACATTATGATCTACTCAAGAAAAGGTATGATGCTCGGACTATTTTTGTCACTCCTGAGGGGCTCAAGGATTGACAATGTATCCTATGGAGATGGATTGCTTAATGTAGACTCATTCTTGGACTCTGTATATATCATGTTCTGTTCAAGGTGAGCGATTTAGACCCCGTTGGGCCTCTTGTTTATTTATTGTAATTTGACGACACTTTCGACACCTAGGTTCAACTCGTGTCGAACCGGAGTACCCAGAGAGAACCACCGAGCAGCGGCAAGCAACTGTCAGACTCCCCAACATACTAACTCCCCACTAGTAGGGTTAGCATTGGGTGATGACTCTAGAGAGGTGTACCATCGACGAGCAGTACGCATTAGTACACAGCGCCGCCGTGCATCCACGTAGGAAATCGCCGTTAAGTGCCTTGCCCAAGGACATAACACAGTTATCCCTTGCCGGGATCGAACCGTGGACCAATCGGTTTGAAGTCTGGTGCCGTAACCGCTAAGCCACTGTACTCCCAATAACGATATAAGTGACCAAGGTGATTGATGTAGGTTTCGCGTCTTTTCTGGTGGATTCGCATTCAATTCAGGAGTATTGCACCCTCCTTCCCTCCACACTGTTTTTCTGTTTCTACACACTAAAAACTAAAGGGTTAAAACTGACACTTTCAAGGTGTTAAACCCATTCTAACTCTTAGGGTTTGATTTTAACACTCAAACTGCAATACTTTAAGCACTTAGACATTACAATCGTCAGACATCTGAAACTTGAATGGATGGCACTTCCCATGTGTCTAGCATTGGTGGTTCTTCCAGAATCGTCCATAATTTGATTTGCGCTTGGTGGGTACATAATTAAAAGGACACAATGCAGATGACGCGGATCAGGCTCGAGAGTTCGAGCCTGATCCGCGTCATCTGCTTTGTTTCATTTTAAGTGTCGCGACATTACACTTGTCAAGTGGTATTATTGTAACACCTGTCAAGTTCTGGGATATCTACACTTGAACAAAGTGCTAGTTCAGCACTTAGTAAGTGTTAAATACAGCACTTCAAGTGTAGTTTTTAACACTTTAGTTTTTAGCGTGTAATTACTGCATGCCTTTGGGTGTAATAAGGTATTTTAATTTGCTGATTTGCTGGTTGTTAAAACACGCAATGTTGTAATAATCTTTTTGAACAAGTTCGCAGCCCTTTACCATGCAATCAATGACGTTAGCCTCATATACAAGGAATTGGCCGCTACTACTGCACCAACGAGCAAATGTATCCACGCATATTCCATCAAAATCAAATTCAATTCTGTTAGGGATTAGACGTTGGTATGAGCGGTTTGTTTTCCCATTTTTTGCGGAGCTTGCGCACAGATTACCGCAACAATAGCCATCTTTGCTTTCTTCAGCACGCGATACAGGCTGCGTTTATGCATCAATGTTCTTGACATTTTGCATGGCGACTTGATAGGATAGGTAGATGAGAATGTCCTATTTTGGTAAGGGTTGGTTATCCATAATAGCTGTCATGGGTGCCCTTATATTAACTCCTCTTGTTGGTCCAATGGCGCATGTGTGTTGGATGACCTTCGTAGCAGCAACTTCGTGCCCTCGCTCTTTTCGAATACTGTGAAAGGATCTTTAGCCAGGGCTCAAAATAAGCGGTGTCGCGTCGCTTTTTGCTATGCAAAACTTGCAAAAAGCTACACAATGTTCAATTATGTATAGCATTTTGCGATACAAGATAATCAACTGCAGCCTATTAGGCTGCAGTTGATTATCTTGTATCGCAAAATGTAAATGGAAATTTGCAAACAAATTTGAAAACTAGTTCACTGATGCTTTACTTCTGATTGTGAAACATTCCAGGCATAACTCAGATTAACTCCCCATCAAGCATCCTTAGCAACTTCATTATCTTCATATGTAAGATGAATTTTATTGGTTTAAATTCTTCCTGTTTTTACAACATTTTGCATAAAATGTCCATTAAAAATAACTTCAAGCCCATCAAATTAAAAATCCCAACTTCCATTTTGAGAACTCTGTTAAACAACCACGACGTCATTTGAAAATATCCAAGTCCATGCAACCCTTAAAGGCAGTTCAGTTAAAAAAAAACATAGTAAATGTTTCATGTGTTACAGATCATTTGGAAATGCCCAGAAATGCATGGAAGCTATTCTGTCTACTTAGAAGAATTCAATACAAAACAGCATAACATAACTCCGGTATACAAAAATAGCTATGCAATTTTTACAAAATGCTATTCATTTTTTGGAAATGTGTAGCATTTTGCTATGCATAGAAAAAAAGTTATTTTGAGCACTGTCTTTAGCCTGCACAGAGTGTGTATCTCTCCGCACAATTGATGCTGACAGAGAGTGTTTGGATAATTCGAAAACTTTCCGGACCTAGGATCGATCCCGGTACCTCTGGCATGAGAGACCAGCGCACTTATCCACTCATCCACCTCTCCACTCTCTCTTAAAATATCGTACCAGCCAAAACCGATCAACGCCAATCACAAAAATCGCCATTTAAATTATATTTTTGCCTTTTCTCTTCAGGTCTCTCAAAAACAAACGTATGGTGGCTCAAAATAGAATGTTTTCAATTATTCGGGCATTTTCATTTCTTTTATAAATGTCGTCTGCCATTCGGGGTCGGTAAGGGGTTAGGTAGGTTATGTTAAATAAAATCAGCAGAGTTAGACCCGTGAAAAATAATCTACATTCCTGGTATTAGGGTGACTTTAGGGGATTGTTTTGAAAGTGACACAGTGTACACGGATTCAGGAATATGCAAACTGTTTGATCTCCGAGTCGTAAGGGTATTACCATAAAATAGTGTGGGACAGAAATGTACTACAGTATGGCCGCTGTGGACTGGACACGTTCCACTGACCCAATAGTATTAGACTGAGAACACTAATTACAAGAATAATCATCAAAAATGTTAATTAATGAAGCACCGAGTACATCCCGGTGCTTCATTGATCAAAATGTTGCTGATGATGATTTACAGGGCTCAAAATAAGCGGTGTCGCGTCGCTTTTTGCTATGCAAAACTTGCAAAAAGCTACACAATGTTCAATTATGTATAGCATTTTGCGATACAAGATAATCAACTACAGCCTATTAGGCTGCAGTTGGTTATCTTGTATCGCAAAATGTAAATGGAAATTTGCAAACAAATTTGAAAGCTAGTTCACTGATGCTTTACTTCTGATTGTGGAACATTCCAGGCATAACTCAGATTAACTCTCCATCAAACATCATTAGCAACTTCATATGTGAGATGAATTCTATTGGTTTAAATTCTTCCTGTTTTTACAACATTTTGCATAAAGTGTCCATGAAAAATAACTTCAAGCCCATCAAATTAAAAATCCCAACTTCCATTTTGAGAACTCTATTGAACAACCAAGACGCCATTTGAAAATATCCAAGTCCTTGCAACCCTCAAAGGCAGTTCAGTTAAAAAAAAACGTAGTAAATGTTTCATGTGTTGCAGATCATTTGGAAATACCCAGAAATGGATGGAAAGTATTCTATCTACTTAGAAGAATTCAATACAACACAGCATAACACAACTCTTGTACATACAAAATAGCTATGTAATTTTTACAAAATGCTATTCATTTTTTGGAAATGTATAGCATTTTGCTTCGCAAAGAAAAAAAAGTTATTTTGAGCACTGATGAATTATACCACGGCGACTGTACTGTAAGTATCACACGGAAGGGTAATTTATGAGACTCCGTCAGTTTTTTAGTCCAAGTATCCTTGTTGCTAGAGCTGAAACGGTCAAAGGGTTTTCTTGCTCGATTAATCACATGGATTAACATTGGTTAACCGATTAATCACTTATTCTAATAGGTACACACTAAAAACTAAAGTGTTAAATCTGACACTTTCAAGGTGTTAAACCCATTCTAACTCTTAGGGTTTGATTTTAACACCCACAGTGCAATGCTTTAAGCACTTAGACATTACAATCGTCAGACATCTGAAACTTGAATGGATGGCACTTCCCATGTGTCTAGCATTGGTGGTTCTTCCAGAATCGTCCATAATTAGATTTGCGCTTGGTGGGTACATAACTAAAAGGACACAACGCAGATGACGCGGATCAGGCTCGAGAGTTCGAGCCTGATCCGTGTCATCTGCGTTGTTTCCTTTTAAGTGTCGCGACATTACACTTGTCAAGTGGTATTACTGTTACACCGGGGGCGCGGTGGCTCAGTTGGTAGAGGTGCAAGCTGCAAGCCGAGAGGTCCTCGGTTCGACTCCCACCTGCGGCAACCGCGTTGTGTCCTTGGGCAAGACACTTCACCCCGAATGCCTACATGGGGGCACGATGATGCTGTGTACTGAGGCGCACTGCACGTCGATGGTGCGCATGTCTTCAACCAATCTCACCCTGCCTGTGCTGCGGTGCAGAGTTCAGAGTTACGAGAGAGCTGACAACTGCTCGTCGTTGCTCGGTGGTTCTCTCCGGGTACTCCGGCTTCCTCCACCCGTAAAACTGTCACGGTCACGATTAGCCATTGTGCATAAGTATGTGATCTTAAACACCAATAAAATAAATAAAATAATACTGTTACACCTGTCAAGTTCTGGGATATCTACACTTGAACAAAGTGCTAGTTCAGCACTTAGTAAGTGTTAAATACAGCACTTCAAGTGTAGTTTTTAACACTTTAGTTTTTAGCGTGTAGCTGAATAATTGCCGTACATTCTTGCAAGCCGTTACATCTGGTGGTGTGTCGTAAATTACCCTTCCATTTGACATTAAGTGCATTTCTGGTCCATGCTAAAGGGATCTACACTCACGCGTTCAACGACGTTCATTCTCCTTCAAAGAAGATTGCTGCGGCCGTCATACTGTGTGCATATATTAGATGCTGATAAAATATCTTCCAAGTGCGACATGATGCGTAATGTGCAAAATGCATTTTTTTTCATTGTAGAGGAAAACATATTTCGAACCATCCTCGACTTATTTATTGCGGGAACCGATACGACGGCCAACACTATTCGCTGGATACTGTTTTACATGATTCATCACCCGGACATACAAAAAAAATGCAAGGACGAAATAGAGGCGGTATGAACTATTATAAATGTGTGTATCTCTTTCGCCAGGACATATGCCAGAGCGTAAATCTCTGGTGTTGTAGAGAATGGTGGTGTCAAATACATTTAAAATTATTTGAATAGTAGATAAGCAAGGCTTATATTTCGTCTAAATTTGTGAGAATCCATTTGGATTCTCGTGAAAATGGTTGCGAGAATCCATATCTGCTATGAGGGTCCCAGGATCCCATGACGCCACCATGGTTGAACCACTGCTGTATACTGATAACACATGTTAACCTTTTACCCAACACACCTTTTTAATTTTTAAAACTAAATTGGATAATTTTTAAACAATAAATAATAAATAAATGATAAAATAATTAAATGAACAATATTTACCAATAAAATCTTACAAATATGGCTGTCGAGGGAACCGGCTCAATGAGCCGGTTCCAATGACAGCCATATTTGTAAGATTTAATTAACAAAGTGACAGGATATTTCAGGTCATGTTGGCTTACCACTTCAGCTGGCTTGTTCAAGTGGACGGTTATCTCCCTTTATCGTCTATCTCTTATCGACTCCGAGAATCCATCAACTAATTGCTTCACAGAAAATTGGTTAAGCTGTGAGAAAAGTAATGAGATTGTACAAAATTTTGGACATCAAAGGAACAAAAGTCGGGGGTGTGTCTTATAGATATTTTTACCAGGCAGCACACACATGATCATATTTTCCGAATTAATACGTTTACCAGTCATATGTCAAACCAAAAAGCGTACACAGATCGCCTGAAGTCAATGGAAACACTGTTTTAAACAATTTTAGCATAATTGCACTGGAGAAAACAGTGCATTTTATAAGTGAAGGGGGAACAAAACTCAAATGGTAAACTGGCAGCATTCAACAATCATTATGATGAAAATGTTGAACTTTCCGATGCCATACGCTTCCAAAATGTAACTTTTGAACATTTTATTTAATCTTAGAAATTGTAAAACTTTCCCATCTCTGTAATGCTAATTTCCCGTCCCCGAAACGACAATTTCGGGAGAGTTAACCCTTTACCTAACATGAAAAGCAGACGAAACTTGCAAAAAAATTCTTGAATTAATTTTTTTCATTTTTTGTCTCAAAAACATAGGTTATGACCCCTCATTGGAACGAGTTCGACGAGCTTGTTCCAACGTGGGTCATAACCTATGTTTTGAGACAAAAAATGAAAAAATAATGAAAATTAATTGGCAATTTTTGAGAATAGCGCTGGCCGGTTTTGGCCGTTACGTTGGGTAAATGGTTAACTAGACCGTATCTCTACTAATTTGAAGTTGAAAGTTGGACATGGGCTCTTTGGAGTATTAGATATTTGGACCTTGGGAGTGTTGGACCTTCTGAGTATTGAACCTTCGGACTAGTGGTTCTTGGTTCTTTCGGTTCCTCAGAGACATGGACCTTCGGAGAATCGGGCCCAGGGAGCATTGCACTTTCTGAGTGTTGAACCTTCGTACTCGTGGTCATTGGGTCTTTTGTTTACCTCGGAGTAGAGCTGCGAGGTTTTGATGTTTCAGATTCGATTTCGGTTTCGGTTCGGTTTCAGGAAAAATCTCGGTTTCGGTTCGGTTTTTCTGTGTGTTAATAATAGATAGTAAATAACACTTCAGACCCCTTAACTTGAAAAAAATCCAAATTACGACACCCCTCACCACAAAAGCCCTGACTGTATTGTGTTCCGCTTAACTTCCCTTTGGGTTCTATGGGATCAGTAGTTAACCCTTTATCCAACGCACACGATATCAAAATTTGTTATTTTGAAAATCATTTTTTTTACATTTTTCAAAAAAATTAAAAAAAACCATATCATGTGACCCCTCATTGGAACGAGCTCAATGAGCTCGTTCCAATGAGGGGTCACATGATATGGTTTTGTTGAAAAATTTAATTTTTTCAACTGCTCAATTTGCATATTACGCGGGCGGATGTGGGCGATTCGTTAGGTAAAGGGTTAAGCCTATTCAGTCTGAAAAAAAGATAAATCAGGAAAACAAATGAATAAGGTTAATCTAAACCATCTTTTTTTTGTCACATTTTCTCTCTTATTGACTCGTCAATGTGACAATGAGAACACGGCATATTCGTCCTTTGCCGAATACACTAAGTGACAAGAGTCCATAGTGGACGCCAGTCCTGTTCCCTCCCTGTAAGATAGTTGGGTGCGCGGTGGCTCAGTTGGTAGAGGTGCAGGTCCTCGGTTCGAATCCCACCTTCGGCAACCGCGTTGTGTCCTTGGGCAAGACACATCAACCCCTTGCCCACGGTGGGGGCACGGTGACGCTATGTACTAAGTCTTACTGCACGTCGATGATGCACATGTCTTCAACCAATGCTAACCCTGCTTGTGTGGAGGTAATATGTTGGGGAGCTGACAGTTGCTGGCCGTTGCTAGGTGATTCTCCACGGGTACTCCGGCTTCCCCCACCCGTAAAATTGTCGTGGTCGTGATTAGCCATTGTACAAAAATATGTGACCTTAAAACACCAATAAATAAACAAATAACTGTAAGATAGTTGGATCAGTTTACGCACAAACACAGTAAAACTGTTCGGCCGGTTTTTGTTGGGTCTTGCAGTTCGGCTTCCGGTTTGGTTTCCAGTTTGGTTTCCGATTTGCCGTAAAAACCGGAACCGAGACGAAACACCGTCCAGCTCTACCTCGGAGTACCAGACATTCCGAGAATTGGGCCTAAGGAGTATTGGACGTTCTGAGTTTTGAACCTTCGGACTTGTTGTCCTTGGGTCTTTCAGTACTTTGGAGTATTGGACCTTCTGATTATCGGAACTTAGGATTATTGGGCATTCGAATATCTGTGCCTCGGAGTATTAGGTATTTGTAATATAGGTACGTAATCTCCATCTGTTGAAACTTTGCTCGTGGTCTTTACCTAACAAATTGGCCACATCCGCCCGTGTGCGTAATATAACAAATTCAGCGGTTGCAAAAAATACTTTTGAAAAATATTCTGTAAAACTATATCATGTGACACCCCTCATTGGAACGAGGTCATCGTTACATTGTTTGGAAAACACTGAAAACAAACATTTAAAGCAATAAATTTTGAAATCGTCTGCGTTGGGTAAAGGGCTAAAATAATTTAGCTTTTGTTACTGATTTCTTTGGTACAGTGTCTGAGGTTTTAGTATCTGAGGTCGTTAGAAAGTAATATTATATCTCACGTGACTTCCTTGCATTCTGATTGGCTGAAAGATGATACCCTATTTCGTGTAGTTTGCATCCACAGAACTAACCAGGGACTACACCCAGGCACTACACGTTTTCTATTTTTAGCACACTACTATATCAGTTTTCTTTTCATACTGGGCGAATAAAACTGATAAGGCTAAATTTAAAAATCGATTCACAGAGGCACAACATCCACAAAACGACCCGGAAAGAAATCTTTGTGGAAAACTGTATCGCTTTTCCATTGTTGAAGTCACATTTTTCGAGGCGTTCATTTTATTCCTTGAGAAGATGATCCATATCTCGTTTCGAAGAGAATGATCCATAAATGGGTCCACCTTTCATCAGAACGCGTCCGGATATGAAAAATCGTTTGTTTCGCTGCTCATATTATTTCGCTATTTAATTGCATGTTTTGGGCAGTAAACGAATAAATAATGGAACTCACTTGAATCTTCGGAGTTTGTATCCTGTGCTGACCCATTCGGTAATGTATATGTGTGACAATTGTGTGGAAATTATCAAACTGCGTTGTCAAATTTCGAAAATTTTAGCTTTCATTCGCGAGTTGCGCGATTCCAGAATACACAGTTCCGTTTGGGGGAAATGTTTTGTTTACTCTTGCCGACCGATTCAAAATCTGTCTTCTGTTCATATCAATAATCCAAGTTAGCCGTGTTTTGGAAGAAGAAAATGTTTTTTAAAAACTACATGGTATTTTTTTCTATATAACACTGGTTGGTAGGGCTGCTACCTTGGTAATAGATTAACAAATCAGACAGATGTTTTGCTTGATGGGTGTTCGATATAATATAAGGATTAGTGCATGTCTTGTCGTTGACTACGCCCATATAGTGCCCAATGAGGTGGTGTAGTTCCCTCCGCTTCGCGGCGGGAACTACACCACCTCACTGGGCACTATATGGGCGTAGTCAACTCCAAGCCATGCACTATTCCTTAAATAGCGTTCACTTTAGAAATAGAAACATACAGTAACACCCTGGTGTGAACAGAAGACTCTCGTTTTCCTTAGATGAACCTGCCTTAACTCTTTGAACTCGAGAGGCAGCTTTTCCGGCCCAGGAACATGGTGCGTCATAATTTCATTAAGTGAGATGTCTGCTAAGTGAATGGGTGAGGTAGACCAACCAATATTTTCAACGTGTAGCTCAAGGCTGCACGTTTAAAATATTAATTGGACTACCCCCAAATAATGAATATGGGCTCTTCCAATTGCTTCCATTGCATTGACATGGAATATACCACCAGGGTTCAAAGGGTCAAATTCGAACCAGCCAATTTCCGTCTGACGGACCAGTTGCAATTTGCTTGGTATTCCCGTGATCTGTTCGGTGTAATTCTTTCATTCTCGTTGTATCAGAGAAGGATGCAACGGTTTTCCAAACAGCGCATTATATAATCTTAATGAAATGTTCAGTATATATCATGTATTGTCGTTGCCGTTGAAAACGACTGGAAACATCGACCTGAGCGCCCTTTTCTGAATGCCACACCATAAATTAACTAAACATAACTATTTTTTGAAAGGTCGTGAAGATCAACATATGTACAAATCGTCAAACTTTTAGAAGGCGAGCAAACTGGGAGGAAGGCGTTGCACTGAGACAGGTGTACACATCAGATGCTTGACATTCATACAAAACAAATAAATGAATAAAAATGCCCTCACTTTTTACCCCCAAAAATGTTTGGTATCAAATATTTATCACCGTCGTAATTTCCTCATTTCTGTCAACTCTGTTTGAAAACAGATGGAATCGCTACTAACTGCCAGATCTCAAAGACATGAACACATTTTGGTTTTCAGATTGAAATTATTTATCAATGAAAAACATATCATTTTTTGGACAACTTGGAATTATTACATGCTTCGGTATAATATTACGAAGTCGCCGGATCTCAAGTTCGGTGGAGTTCAATCCCAAGCATAATACGAATAATACTACCAGGGCTCCTTCAATTATATTCTTGAATAGTCTGATTTCTGTAGTAACTTTATTTGGGAGAAAACTGTTTCCGATCGTTCGGTACCCTGGCCCGCACATACACCGAACGCCACGATGTGTGAATGTGTTCGTTAATTTGGCACGAGTGCCAGTGCGGAAGATTAGAATAAGAGGCGCATCCTCGAGTTTTGTCCTTCCGCGATGGCAGGGCTGCCTTATTGGAGAACGCAGTTACACATGATGGCGTTCTGTATTTATTACACGCCTCTATTAATAGAATCCATAATTTGAAAATTCAAATACAACACAGTTCTGACGTCTGCTTGAAATAAAAACAATAGCAAACCTCAAGTGTGACTGGCACTTGTGACAGATTTATACGGAAAAAGACAATTATAAATAAAAATTGGATCCAAGTGGGTGATTTGTTCATATTATCAGAAATTAGCTGCCGTTATCTAACAGATATTCGCTTCAAAGTCACTTCAACTCACTTCCCATCAGGGCTGGGGCGACTACTAGACTTTATTACTCGAGAACGAGTACTCTGAAAATGTGTGAGTAAAGCACGAGTACGAATACTGGGGAAATGTATGAGTACGAGTACTGAATACTTTCTACTCGATTACGAGTACATACCCTTACATGTAAAATGAATAACACTTGATATACTATATATTTTTTATTGCCATGAAATCAGGGACGTAGCTAGAGGCCGTTTAATGGGGGGGGGGGGGAGAGGTTAGACCCTTTGAAATTCTAACTGGGAATCCCGACACATGAGCACCGTAGGATGGTAGACGCGAAACTGCGAGCGCCAAAGGCGCGAATCTTTAGCATAGGGTCTGGGGTCCTCCCCTAGAAAATTTTGAAAAATTGATGTGCTCTGATGCGTTTTCATGGGTTCTGGTAATAGTTATAAGGCTAATTTTCAGTTCCAAATTCAGTGATTTTTTTTTTTGTAGGGAAACATTTTTAATTCGAGTTGGATACAAATTTTCAATATCTTGCTTTGCCCGAATTGTCCCCAGTGGCTCATACGCCTTCTGTCTGACGGACAAATTTGAAACATCGCCTTTGGGAAAGTGGGAGTTTTGTGTTTCTAGAGCATTTCACAGGCACTTGACATGACAACAAGTACTTTTTATTAACCCTTTGAAGCCGTAAGACCGCTTTTCCGGTCCAGGACCATGACACACCATACATTTAAAAAGTAGAATGGCTGCTCAGTGAATTTGTAGGGTAGACCAATCGATATTTTCAACGTGCAGCCCAAAGGCTGCACGTTGAGAATATGGATTGATCTACCCCAAATGGTGATTATGGACTCTTCTAATTGATGTCAATCAGATTGCAGGCCGCGGGGAGTCGGAATTCTTTGACCCGATTTTCACCCGAAAGTCTCGGTAGTCGGAATATTTCCTTATTATGGTCCTCCAGTCGGAAAAATAGGTTTGTTAGTGAATTATACCGTATATTCAGTAGTTTTTTAAAATTTCTAACTGTTGATATGTTTGCCCTCCGAATTTCCAACTATTGAGGTTTTGACAAATAGTGGGGGAGGGGAGGTGTGACACCCCCCCCCCCCCCCCACACACACACACCCCTGTCGCGACGTCCCTGCATGAAATACTTAATACGACCAGTACATTGTATGTCAATATTTGCAGAGGTATAAACAGTTTACTTTTCTAAAACATTTCACAATAAGAACATGGTCAACGCAAAGCGCGGGCCACTGCCCCGACCTGTATGAAAGTTCGAAATAACCTTGAAGGTATTATGGGACAGAGGGGGCGCGGTGGCTCAGTTGGTAGAGGCGCAGGGTGCAAGCCGAGAGGTCCTCAGTTCGAATCCCACCTGCGACAACCGCGTTGTGTCCTTGCGCAAGACACTTCACCCCCATTGCCCACGTGGGGGCACGGTGACGTTGTGTACTAAGGCGTACTGCACGTCGATGGTGTACCTGTCTTCAACCAATGCTAACCGTGCTTGTGTGGAGTTGGTATGTTGGGGAGCTGACAGTTGCTCGCCGTTGCTCGGTGGTTTTCTCCGGGTACTCCGGCTTCCTCCACCCGTAAAACTGTCACGGTCATGGTTAGCCATTGTGCAGAAATATGTGTCATTAAACACCAATAAATAATAAATAAATTGTGGGACAGAAAAATTGTCTAACTGAAAAGAGTGAAAAAAGGGTCCATAACTCAGGAAAATATTGGATGGAACCCTTTCCTTGCGAAAATTCGTCCACCATGCAGGTTTATCGGCATTCCAAAGGAGATCAAATCCGAGCAATTGCTTTGAAATTACAATGCAAAACGTTTGTAAGGACAGATGGACGGATATTTGGACAGAAATGGCCGGAGGGCTTCATCACATACCCTCGAATCTTCCTTCAGAGGTCGAGGACATAATATAAATTACTCTTTCTCTGAAAACCCACAAGTGGTTTCAAACGATAAATCACAACTGAAATAATTAAGGTAATGAACAGTTCCAATCGAATTAGTGTGAGCCATTTGGGGACTTACAGTTAAAACTAGAAGTCCTGTCATAAAATCGCACAAATAGCACGTTGATCTGCGCGTTAATGTATGCGTTGTGGCCATAGTAAAGCTATCAAATTCTGTACATATGGCCTGTGCACAAGCAATGTTTCAGCCAATGGACCTCCGGATAACCCGGAGGTCCATTGGCAGAAACATTGCATGTGTTTGCCATGAATAACCAAGAGAACCTGCCGTGATTTGGATGCCATTCGATATGGCAATTGCGCGCAATTCCAACGCGCAATTAAGCCTAGATAAGCGCACTATTCGTGACAGGACTTCTAGTTTTAACTGTAGCAAGCTCAATGATATGTTTTGAAAAGGGTTGTTTGTTTTCTTTTTAAATCATAACTGAGATAATACAAAATTGATGACATCTTTGCACAAGTTCCAAAATAACATACAAGAGAAGCAGAAAAGTCAAGGGGGTGGAAAGCAATGAGGCCATGGTAGCAAAGGAAGAATACCAACGATATAAAGTAAATAAGATTAAAGACGATAATCGGTAGAGCTGTAGGTTTTTAAGTTTCTTGTTCGGTTTCGGTTTCGGTTTTTCAGGTTGAGTAAAACCTCGGTTCGGTTCGGTTTTCGGTTTGTTCATGAGGCCAAATAAAATTCAATAAAACTCATTCTATATGTCTGGAATCATAACTGAATGGCAGTGAAATTGAATGAAACTCAATGAATGCCCGAAATAAGCTACAATACATGAAGAATCAGGAAGGCCAATATAATAATTACCTAAATATACAGAACTTTTATTGTGCTTGGCCATTTTTCGAGGTCTGACACCTACGCGCAACTTGAGGAAAGCTGCGAACACAACTAAGCAGAAATGTCGGAAATTCTCAGAATGTAGCCATCCCAGAGTAGTGAGAGTACCCAGACACTGTCATTGGCAGTGTCTGGGTACTCTCACTTACTCTGGGATGGCTACATTCTGTGAATTTCTGCAGCAAGAGAGTATTTTAATAAAAACGAAAAACCTTAGATTACGGGATGTCGACGGTTTCGGTTTCGGTTTTAAAAAAAAACCCAAAAAACCTCTGTTTGGTTTCGGTTAACCTACAGCTCTAATAATCGGAGAGTGCAAAACAGCAGTTTTATTAGGACGATAAGAATGACAGAGGGGTAGAGTTCGAACGTATTTTGGAAATGGATGAAAAAAAACGTAACAAAGGAAGTAACTCACAGAGTATTAAAGTAGATGGCAGTGATACAGACGATCAAGATCAAATCCCATCAGAACAAGTGAAACACTGGGAAAAGGTAAACGATAAGCGATGGGTCATGGGAAACTCACCGGAGTGTCCGAACCAGGGCGAGGAAAAGCTATCGAACTTCGTGTGCAGCGAAATTAAAACCGAGGAGGAGCGAAAGGTGATCTCAAAATTAAGGAATGGTAAAGGGGTGGACGAAATTCCTTACGGGTTTCTCAAAAAGGGGGAGAGGAACTCCGTTAAAGCCTAACTGCCCTATTCAATTTAGTCATAGAAAAACAAGAGGTCCCAAAAGAGTGGAGAGAAAGCAAAGGTACATTATTTACAAAAAGGGGGAAAAAGATGTTTTGGATAATTATCGAGGGATCTCTGTCCGTAACAACATTGGCAAAGTTTTTTGTAAAGTCATGTATGGGAGATTAGAGGAGGTGATTGAGGAGAAGGGTTTTTTGGAGAGATTCAGAATGGCTTCAGGAAGGGAAGGAGAGTCACTGACCATCTTTTCACGCTATCCGAAATGACAGAATCCGCGAAAGCAAAAGAGAAAAAGATGTTTATGGACTTTTTGGATGTTAAAAAGGCATTCGATAGAGTATAGAGGGAGAGTATGTGGCGAAAACCTGAAGCTTTGGGCTTGGGAGGCGAATTTGTTGGAATTCTGAAGCATTCTATAAAGATGTGAACTTAGCCTGGGTAACATAACAACAAAACGTTTGTCCATGGTGACAGGCTTAAAACAGGGGTGTATCCTTTCGCCAATTCTTTTTGCACTCCTGCGTGGTAGCAGGATCCCAGGGCTATTTGTTGCAGACCAGTGTCAGAAAGCGAAGAAGGGCTAGCGAAAATGCTGGGAATTGTTGGGAAATGTGGGAACAAATGGAGACACGAACCAAATGAAAGCAAAAGCAAAGTTATATCCGTGGGCTGTAAAGTGAACCCCACTGGAAGTTGGAGAGTGGGGTAGTTCTGTATTCCGGAAGGTAGCAGCAAACTCTTTAGTGTAGGAGAGACAAGTGACTACGAGTATCTTGGGGTAGCAACATTGAAAAAGTTTTCTGTAAAGACCTGTATGGGAGATTAGAGGAGGTGATTGAGGAGAAGGTTTTTTGGAGGAGATATCCAGAATGGCTTCGGGAAGGAAAGGAGAGTCACTGACGCTGTCCCAAATGATAGAATCCGCGAAAGCAAAAAAGAAAAAGATGTTTATGTCCTTTTTGGATGTTAAAAAGGCATCCGATGGAGTATGGAGGGAGGGTATGTAGCGAAAGGTTGAGGCTCTGGGCCTGGGAGACGAGTTTATATAAAAATGTACAGAGTGAACTTAGCCTGGGTAACATAACAACAAAACTTGTGCCTATGGCGATAGGCCTAAAACAGGGGTGTATCCTTTCGCCAATTCTTTTTGCATTGTGCATCAAAGGTTTAGGAGATGAACTACTGCGTAGCGACGAGGGGGTAGTAGTTGGGGACTAGAACATCCCAGGGGCATTTTGTGCAGACGATATGGTGCTAGTGTCAGAAAGCGAAGCGGGGCTATCGAAAATGCTGGAAATTGTTGGGAAATATGGGAACATATGGAGGCTCGAACAAAATGAAAGCAAAAGCAAAGTTATACCCGTGGGCCGTAAAGTGGACCCTACTTGAAGGTGGAGAGTGGGGGAGTTTTATATTCCGGAAGGTAGCAGCAAACGTCTTAGTGTAGGAGAGACAGGTGATATTATAACAAATGTTATTATTATTACTTGGGCCGCCCACATGATTTGTCGCGTATCTTGGATAACAAGGCCTTGCTTGGTTACCCTTGTGCTCCCTACTACCTCCCTATTCCCACGCTTCTTCTCTCCTCCCAACACTCGGAGACGAACTGCTTGATGACATCCCTTGCCCCATTCTTCCCAATCTCCCCGATTAGCATATTAACCCTCTTCTTTGAGTCACTCACTAACCACATGTCCTTCATTCTCCCATCCCACTTCCCCATTATACTCCCAGTGAATCTTATTCTTTTACACTGGTATTTTAGGCATTCTTGAAGTCTTGTATCGGTACGACATCATCATAGAAGTCTCTCCAACTTTTCGATTCTCGATCGTTTGACAGGTGGTGGTGGAGTTATCAGTTTATTAATCAACACGTCGGCACCTCTCCTGCCAGCTTCCGAAGTTATTCTACCGCTCGCTTCGACTGCAGCTTTCTTACCCGCATCGATCGCCGTCTTCTTTCCGATTTTGAGAGCGCTCGATGCGATCTGTTTCGCGGCATCGCCAGTGAATTTACGAGTTAAAAAGCGCATCATCGAATCCATCATCCTGATCCACCGTAGACGTATGATCTAGCGTATCCCGTTATTTATCACTAACATTTTTTTTTTAAGAATTCGCTTTTTTATTTAATTATTTTTTAGCTCATCTTGACAAAGTCAAACTGGGCTAATCTCATCGCTCTCCGTCCGTCGTCCGTCGCCTGTCAACACCATGTTTTGGTCTTCTCCTCCAAAGCCACTGGGCCAATTCAAGTGAAAGTTTGTGTGAGTGATGGTCCCGAAGGGACATTGCATTTTTGTTCTACTCAAAATGCTCAGCCCTAGAGGGAGGGAGTAGGGGAAAATGCTCCGCAATATTTTAAAACTTTTCTTCTCATGAACCAGTGTGTACAATGACTTGATATTTGCTATGGAGCTTCCTTTTGAGGTGTAGAATCAAGTTTGCTCAAACGAAGTTCGTGAAGCAATATTTGGCTTTGTAATGGGAGGGGTGAGATTTTTGGCCCCGCCCAAAATTTCTATTTTCTGAACCGATGGTCCGGTCTGAACCAAATTTGGTATGTGATATTATTGTGTTATAAGTACTTGACCCATGCAAAAAAAATTCCAGCATCCCCATGGGAACCCTGGGAGCTAAAAATAGAAATATTTTCAAACGCCCATATTTCCCAAACCACACGGAACAGAGAGCTGTTATTTGGTATGAAGTATCCTTAGGACCAGTAGATTTGAATGGTAAAAACAATTGCCATCGTTTGTGTTAGAGTGTTCTGTAATGGGCATCGAAAAAATGCTGCGTCAGCATATTTGCAAAAATTTTTAAAAATCTTTTCTCCAGAACCAATCATCAGAATCTTTTGATATTCAGTATACAATATTCATAGGTGGGTCAGATACAAGTTTGTTAAAATAGAGCCCATTGGTTCATATTTGGGCTCAACACAGGAGCCCGAATTTTTGACATAGGGTCATATGGGGAATATTCTTTAACAATCTTCTTCTTCAGAATCACCAGTCAGAATCTTTTAATGTTTGGTATACATCATTGTTATGAGGGTCAGATTCAAGATTGTTCAAATCGGGTCCCTGGGTATATTTGAGCTCACTATGGTAGCCCAAATTTTAACTTAGTGCAATATGAGGAATTTTTTTTAGAATCTTCTTCTTCAGATTCACCAGTCGGAATGCTTTCATATTTTAGCCCAAATTTTAACTTTGTTCAATATGGGGCATAAGGTTTAAAAATCTTATTCTTAAGATCCACCAGGCAGAATGCTTTCATATTTGGTATGCAACATCTCTAGGGGGTCAGATTCAAGTTTGTTCAAATCAGATCCCTAGGTATATATTTGGACTCGCTGTGGTAGCCCAAATGTTTACTTAGTGCGATATGGGGAAATTTCTTTAAAAATCTTCTTCTTCAGATCCACCAGTCGGAATGTTTTCATATTTGGTATTCAACATCTCTAGTGGGGCGGGGGGGGGGGGGGGGGGGGGTCAGATTCCAGTTTGTTCAATTCGAGAGCCTGGGTTAATATTTGGGCTCCATATGGGAACCTGAAATTTAACTTAGTACAATATGAGGGAATTTCTTCAAAAATCTTCTTCAGATCCACTAGTCAGAATGCTCTCATATTTGGTATACAACATCTCTAAGGGGGTCAAAATCAAGTTGGTTCAAATCGGATCCATGGGTTGATATTTGGGCTCGCTATGGTAGCCCAAATTTTAACTTAGTTCAATATGAAGAAATTTCTTTAAAATTTCTCTTCTTCAGACCCAACAGTCAGAATGCTTTCATATTTGGTACACAACATCTCTAGGGAAGTCAGATTCAACTATGTTTAAATCGAGAGCCTGGGTTAATATTTGGGCTTCATACGGGTTGCCGGAATTGGCCATTTTTCTGAAGATTTAAAAATTTTGTATTCAGTACCCTCTGGAGGTGTGTGACTAAGATTAATCCACATAGGTTGTGTCAAGGGCTTCATAGGGGGCTCTACATTTTACATTATGATCAACTGAAGAAAAGGCATGATGCCCGGATTATTTTTGTCACTCCTGAGGGACTCAAGGATTGACAGTGTAGCCTATGGAGATGGATTGCTTAATGTAGATTCATTCTTGGACTCTGTTTATATTGTGTTCTGTTCAAGATGATTGCTTCAGGCCCCGTGGGGCCTCTTGTTTGAATGCATATATTTTTTTTATTTACTTAATATTTTTTTTTCTCTCTCTCTATTCTATTATTTCAAACGATTCATTAACTTTTGATAATCCTTCTTAGTCAAGACCTTCTGCCTCAACAATTCTTCGCACACGCTCACTCTCTCGTTATCCACTCCGGTGTTACCAGCCTCTCTGCTAGCCATCAACAATCTCAATCTCTCCGACAGGGCATGGGGATCACGCGGAAGAAATATCATGTCGGTCGTTCCCTTTCCAGTCATCGATCTCACGAATCTCTCGTTCGACTCCCATATGGGTCTCACCACTTTATCCCAGTTGTTAGTTCTCCTATCCTTCGGTCTCGTCTCTCTGGGATCGTTGTTCTTCTTCATGGCGTGTGTCTGAACCAGAATGTCTCCGTAATTGTGATAATCCTCCTCGGTATAATCGTCGGGTCTCTTGTGAGAGAGCAGAGAATACAATCCGTCGGTCAGTTCGTACCTGTTCGGACCGACGATCAAATAGCGACCTTCAAGCGATACTTCCGTGTCACCCACGAACGTTTTATTATCGTCATCGTCACGAAATCCGTACATCGAATCTTTTTCACCATCGTCGTCAGATCTGATGATAATAAAGCTCGAAGCGTCGTTATCGACGCTACTTGGATCGGTCTTGATTCTCTCCGGGGTGAATCCGGACAAACCAATCGGCGTAAAACTACCGACGCTACTCGGATCGGTCTCGATTCTCACCGGAGTATAACCGAACGGAGTTCTCGACGCAAAACTACCGGGGTGAGAACTCATCCTCAGAGAACCTTCTTTTATGGGTCTCAATTCCTCAACGATGTCTTTCGTGGCTCGTTCCTGAACCTCGGTGACGGGTCTGAACAACTTGGTCGCCTCTCGTCTCAATCCCATCTCTCCCAATCGTCTGGCCCTATCCTGCGCTTGAATATTCTCCTTACTTCTCATTAATTCGCGAACCTGCTCGTCCCTTCGCTTCGAATCTCCGATGAGTAGAAACATTGTTATTATTTATTTATTTTATTTTTATTTTATATTTTTTTAATGATAAAAAACAGTTATTTTTTTGTATTCTTATTTTTTTTTTAATGTTGTTTTATGTATATATTTTAAAAAAATATTTTTATCATCCGTCTCACAACTCATAATATCTACATCATCGTGGGCCGGTTCGAGCGCACCTCACATTTTTTTAGACTCGGACGAGCGATCTCTCTCCTTATCCGAAAAAACCTCATACATCATGACGGGCCGGTTCGAGCACACCAAAAAAAATTCACCGCTCGATTCGGACTCTGGTTTTCCCGCGGGAATCGACGTTAGATCGCTCGTCTTCCATCCGCGACGGCAATGTGTTTTTGGAATTTTTGTCAATGGGAATTTCAGTGTTAATCTTGTCTCTGTCGCAGTCTTGCAAAATACGTAATATCCAAGTCGAAAAAATTCACCTAAAGTGCGAGTCCGTGTTACCTCTGCGAAAAGGTGAGTGTTTTCCGCAGAAAGTCGTTGTCAAATTTGTGAAGCACACCTGAAAGTGAATTTTTAAGAGGGTGGATTTTTTCGAGTATTTAATAAATTCCGTCGAAAATTTAGTCGGACCCACGTTAACCGTTAGAGAAATTGAACGTTGAACCCACGACACATCATCTACCGCCACCACTGTAAAAAACAGGAGAAAGTGGCGTTGTGAACGCGGACGTGTCGTATCGTACAAGTCCATAGATTTCAATCGTGACAAACGCAATTTGTCCGAAAAACTAAGTTTTCTGGTGAGGTAAGATTCTTGCACATGATTTGGTGCGCTGGTATCGGCCATTTCACCCTACTAACAGACAGCTGTTGTTTGGTATGAAGCATCCTTAGAACCAGTCGAACTGAATGGTAAAAAAATTGCCATCGGTTATAATAGGGTGTTCTGTACAGGGCATCGAAAAAATGCTGAGTCAGCATATTTGCAAAAAAATTTTAAAATCTTTTCTCCAAAACCAGTGTTCAGAATGTTTTGATATTCGGTATACAGCATTCATAGGGGGTCCGATACAAGTTTGTTAAAATAAAGCCCATTGCTTTATATTTGGGCTCAATACGGGAGCCCGATTTTTTAACTTAGGGCAATATGGGGAATATTCTTTAGAAATCTTCTTCAGAACCACCGGTTAGAATCTTTTAGTGTTTGATATACATCATTGTTAGGCGGGTCAGAGTCAAGATTGTTCAAACCAAGTCCCTAGGTTGATATTTGGGCTTCCTATGGAAGCCCAGATTTTAACTTAGTTTAATATAGGGGATACTTTTTAAAAATCTTCTTCTTCACATCCACCAGTCAGAATGCTTTCATATTTGGTATACATCTCTGGGGAGGTCAGATTCAAGTTTGTTCAAATCGGGTCCCTAGGTATATTTGAGCTCGCTTTGGTAGCCCAAACTTTAACTTAATGCAATATTAGGAAATTTTTTTAGAATCTTCTTCTTCAGATTCACCAGTAGGAATGCTTTCATATTTGGTATACAACATCTTTGGGGGTCAGATTCAAGGTTGTTCAAACCAGGTTCCTAGGTATATATTTGGGCTCGCCACGGTAGCCCAAATGTTTACTTAGTGCAATGTGAGGAAATTTTTTTAAAAATCTTCTTCAGATCCACCAGTCGGAATGGTTTCATAGTTTGTATACAATATCTCTTGTGGGGTAGAATTCGAGTTTGTTTAATTCGAGTGCCTGGGTTAATATTTGGGCTCCATGTGGGAACCAAAAATTTAACTTAGTACAATATGAGGGAATTTCTTCAAAAATCTTCTTCTTCAGATTCACCCGTCAGAATTTTCATATTTGGTTTACAACATCTCTAGGAGAGGCAGATTCAAGTTTGTTCACATTGATTCCCTGGGCTTATATTTGGGTTCCCTATGGTAACCCGAATTTTAACTTAGGGCAATATGGAGAAATTTCTTTAAAAATCTTCTTCTTCAGATCCCCTTGTCAAAATGCTTTCATATTTGGTATATAACATCTCTAGAGGAGTCAGATTCAAATTTGTTCAAATGGGGTCTGTAGGTGAATATTTGGGCTCACTATGGTAGCCCAAATTTTAACTTAGTGCAATATGAAGGAATTTCTTTAAAATGTTTCGTCTTCAGATCCAACAGTCAGAATGCTTTCATATTTGGTACACAACATCTCTAGGGAAGGCAGATTCAACTTTGTTTAAACTGGGTTAATATTTGAGCTCCCTTTGGGAGCCGAAATTGGCCATGTAGTTGAAGAATTAGAAATTTTGTATGCTGTACCCTCCTGAGGTGTGTAACTAAGATTAATCCCCATAGGCTGTATCAAGGGGCTTCATAGGGGGGCTCTACATATCACGTTATGATCAACTGAAGACAAGGCATGATGCTCAGACTATTTTTGTCACTCCGAAGGCGCTCAAGGATTGACAGTGTATCCTATGGAGATGGGTTGCTCCATGTAGACTAATGCTAGGACTCATTTTATATTGTGTTATATTCAAGGTGAGCGCTTCATGCCCCGTGGGGTCTCTTGTTTACATTATGATCAACTGAAGAAAAGGCATGATGCTTGGACTATTTTAGTCACTCCTGAGGGGCTCAAGGATTGACAATGTATCCTATGGAGATGGATTGCTTAATGTAGATTCATTCTTTGACTCGGGTTTATATCGTGTTCTGTTCAAGGTGAGCGCTTCAGGCTCCGTGGGGCCTCTTGTTTTTTCTGCGCATTATATCAACAGTGTGCGAACCGTAACGTGTAATACAGACACTGTCCTTTTCATTAACCCTTTGAACTCGCAAGGCCGATTTTTCGATCCAAGGCCTAATTTCCAACCATATTTTGTCTTCGTATAAGAGGTCTATATACGTGGCATTGATGATAAAATAATAACTGCAGTCTGCAGCCCTACGGCTGCAGACTGCAGTTATTATTTTATCCCCCCTTCATATTGATATTGGTCTGACCCATTTCACTGTAAGTATACACAGAGGGTTCAAAGTGTTAATATTAAAGTCCAGGGTGTGAGATTTGTAAAAAAAAATTCTGTTTTCCTGGGAAGGGTAAAAACTTGCAAAACTCTAAAACGTAATCGCTAAACAAGGAGCCAATACTCTTAATGGCGGATTATCTGTCAAGAAGTTGCTTCCAATTGCGATTAGCTTTGTTACAACCCACTTTGTAATAAAAGCTGCAAAATGTAATAATTATTAGAAAGTGCTACTACATGGACGGGAAAAACGTTGCAAAATGTAATAATTATAACAAAATGCAACTATATGGACGTGAAAAACGTTGCAAAATGCAATACATTTTTTTTTAGCCGGCAATCAGAAACTAATCCATGTTATTATACAAATATTAAATTTGTGTCTCTATGATTCTACGACTGTCTTAGGGCATATTATGTGCCAGTCTATGCGTATTTGAGCGGATTTAGTAGATTTTCGAACTTTTAGTACAAAATGCCACTCCATGGACAGGAGAAATGTTGCAAAATGTAATAATTGTAACAAAATGCAACGAAATTGACTCGTCACGAGTTGCTTTATGTAATAAACGTTTTATTCCAAGGGAATTATCGGAAAAGTTTTCATCTGATTAATTCACTTGTCTGTACCCGCGCCATGTGCCAGTCGGCAACATATTAAACCCTTCGTTACCGTTTTCATTGATTTTGCAAATCTTTATTTTTCTGCAACTAGAAGTGTAAAGTTGTTGAAAATTTACCGAGGTTTTTGCATAAGTGGCGGATTTTTCTTGTCCATTGCGAAAATTCTCGTTGACCGTATTGATGTTTGTTTCTACATGTGAATACATTCACCAAGTTTCTAAAACATGGGGGAGAGGAACTCTGTAAAAGCTTAAAAGCCTTATTCAATTTAGACACAGAAAAACAAGAGACTCCACCAGGAGTGGATAGAAAGCAAGGTTACATTTATGTACAGGAAGGGGAAAGGGTGTATTGGACAATTATCGAGGGATTTTTGTCAGTCGTAACACTGAAAAGGTTTTCTGCAAAGTCCTGTATGGGAGACTGGAGGAGGTGATCGGGGCGAGGGTTTTTAGGGAGAGATTCAGAATGACTTCAGGAAGGGAAGGAGAGTCACTGATCGTCTTTTCGTGCTATCCCAAATGATAGAATCCGCGAAAGCCAAAAAGAAACAGATGTTTATGGCCTTTCTGGATGTTAAAAAGGCATATGTTAGAGTATGGAGGGAGTGTATGTGGCGAAAGCTTGAGGCTCTGGGCTTTGGGGGCGAGGTTGTTGGACATCGGAAAGTATTATATAAAGATGTACAAAGTGAACTTAGCCTGGGTAACATAACAACAAAACGTGTACATATGGAGATAGGCCTAAAGCATTATCTATCGTTTCGCCTATTATTTTTGCATTGTATCAAAGATTTCGGAGATGAACTCCTGCATAGCTAAGATTTGTGGACTTGAAGATCCTAGGGTTATTTTTGCAGTCGACATGGCGCTAGTGTCTGGAAGCGAGGACGGGATACAGAAAAATTCTGGCAATTGTCGGGAGACCCTACTCGAAGTCGAAGGTGGAGAGTGGGGGAGTTCTATATTACGAAATGCAGCAGCAAACTTCTTAGTGTGGGAGAGACAAGTCACTACCAGTATTTGGTGGTACAAATATAAACATCACGGGAAGAGGCATCTACCTAAACCACACGAATAAACTGACTGTGGAGGGGACGCGGTTCCTTAACCAAATGAAACTTATAGGGGGAAACAGTTTCAATAAGGTTTTCGTGTGGAAAACCATTTGGAAAATGGCGGGTCTACCAAGTGTAACATATGACACGGAAGTGGTGCGTCTAAACCAAGCGGCTTTATAGAGCTTGGAAACCCTGTAGAACGATGCGGGCCATGATGGATAGCGGGATCGAGTAATGCCGCAGAACTAGAAACAATCAGGAGCTTGTGTGGATAAGGATCAAGGACGGGATGGACTTATTGAAACTCTGTTATCTTAAATATTTGGTAAAGGTCCTGACAGCCTATGGTGTAACATAATGTTCCTGAATATTTGGAATTCAAATACAAAAACAGGGTGGATGGTCGAAGTGGGGGAGTTAATAAAGAACTACTCGCTAGAGATCCCGAATTTAGAAGTAGGAGCAACCCAGGGTTAGAACATCGTCAGAGAATATGGCCATGGTAGATTTTAACCTCAACTGGAGGGGGGGGGGGGGGGAGGGGGTCAAATCAAAGTGGTCTTTGAATGGCTTGCGAGGCAAAGAGAATTCAGGTTTTGAAGAGTACCGTGACGGCATCTTTGGGGGAACACTGTTATTGAAGCTGAGGGACAATTGGAAAAAAAACCTGTGAAAATGAGTGCCAGGTGTGTAATTTAGGCATGGTGGAGATCCTGGAACACTTTCTACTAGAATGCCCAAAATACCAGTCTAACAGAATTAGATTCACTACTGTACTGGGGAAATGGGATCGGCGAATCAAGGACATGTGGTTAGTGAGTGATACAAAGGAGAGGGTTAATATGCTTATCAGAGAGATTGGAAAGAATGGGACACTGGATGTCATCAGGGAGTTCGTCTCCGAGTGTTGGGAGAAGAGAAGAAGCGTGGGAATAGGGAGGCAGTTGGGAGCGCAGGGGTAACGAAGGCTTTCTAACGTGAGAACCGCGACTAATCATCGACCGACCGCAGAATTATTATTATTATTATCATAGGACTGCACTGCAAGGTGGACTAGTCTGTAGATATTTTGATGATGCGATTTTTAATGGGGTCCATAAGACAATACAAAACGCTACGGACAAATACATATACTACTCAAAGTTTGCTAAGCACCAAATATTTGACACATCATTGTGAAATTTGCTTGTGACATATTTGCAATATTTTTGGTGGATATGATTGAGGAATGTATTGAGATGGTCGCCAGTGTTTACATTAGCTCTCTTGACAGGCAGACTTTTCTTGACAGTCATGGAAAGCATGTAACCCTTGATTTCCATGATGTTTTCGAATACTGTATACATGTACATGACATGTGTAGGGTATTCAATCTTCATTTAAACACAAACATTTGTGATCTAATGATCGAATATGGCAAATGCAAATATAAGAAGACATTTGTCTGAAGCAGAAATGTGGCGGGTTGTAGGGATGGTGGAGCAAGGGGCTACCCATCGTCAGGTTGGTGAAGCCCTTGATGTGCACCATTCGGTGATCACCAGAGCCTGGGCAAGATGTCAGCAGTATGGCACACCAGTAAGACGGCATGGTGGTGGCAGACAGGGCAACATCTGCAGCTGAAGACCTGTTTTTGATCATTCAGGCCTTTAGGAACCGCTTTGCCACCGCCACCCAGCTTCGCAGTGAGCTTCAGAATGCATCCGGGGTAAATGTTTCGACGCAGACTATCCGGGCAAGGTTGCACGAAGGTGGTCTCCGATCGAGAAGATCATGTATTCGCATTCCGCTGTGCCAGAACCACCGCCATACACGATATGAATGGGCCATGGATAACGTTGGATGGACCAGAAAAGATTGACGACCCACACAGATAGGCGTTCTAGGGTATGGAGAAGACCAAAAGAGCGATTGCATGCAGCCAACATTGCTGAGCATGACCGCTATGGTGGAGGGTCAATCATGGTCTGGGGCGGCATCAGCAGGGGTGGACGTACAGAGCTATGTGTCCTTGATCGTGGTACATTGACTACACAGCGGCATATTGATGAGATCCTGGATGTCCACGCAAGTGCAGTGGGCGATAGATTCATTCTGATGGATAATGCCAGTCCTCATGTTGCCCATGCTGTCGGGGAGTACCGACAGAGGGAGGGGATTGAGGGTATGGACTGGCCAGCAAGATCCCCTGACTTCAATCCAATCGAACATGTCTGGAATGAGTTGCAACTTGCAATTTCAGCCCGTCTAGTCCAGCCAAAAAGTGTCCAGGTGCTTGGTACCATGCTGGTCCAAGAATGGAACAGCATCCCACAAAGGACCTCCAGGAACCTGATTGGGAGCATGAGAAGGCGTTGTCAAGCTGTAATTAGCAGTAATGGGTCTCATACTCGATATTGAACCCATTCCAGTTCGCTCCGTCAACCTTTTGGCAAATTGAATAATTTCCTCTTTTATCGATAATATCCATTTTCCATGGTTATCGTATTCAAAAGCTAAAAGATAATGTCAAACACAAAGAAAATCTTAATTTCTGTACTTAAATCATTAAAGATATAATTAAATAAAAAATATATACACTTTTCATTACAATATTTCAAGTAAAACGTAAACAGGTAGTTGGATGCGCTTGGTGCTAAGCAAACTTTGAGTAGTAAATAAGGAAATTCTCTCACAAAAAAAAACACACACACTGTCAGCATTTGGTTAAGAAATACAGATATAATTTTCTATTAATAAATGTATAATACAATTAATTAGTTTGAATCAGGGGTGGCGCCAGGGATTTCTCGACAGGGGGCTGACCTCTCCGACAGGGGGGCTATAACATTTGACCTCCCAAACGAAGGAAAATGAGTGAAAATTGGTAAGTTGGAGAACCAAAATAGAAGCAAATTGAGTATGTTTGTTGATTATTTAACCCTTTACCTAACATGAAAAGCAGACGACACTTGCAAAAATAATTATTGAATAACTAATTTTTTTTCATTTTTTGTCTCAAAAACATAGGTTATGACCCCTCGTTGGAACGAGCGCGACGAGCTCGTTCCAACGAGGGAGGGGTCATAACCTATGTTTTTGAGACAAAAAATGAAAAAAATAATGAAAATTAATTGGCGATTTTTGAGAATAGCGCTGGCCGGTTTTGGCCGTTACCTTAGGTAAAGGGTTGAAGTAAACATATTATAATAAGGTCGGGAAATATTTCATTTATAAAGCCAGTTTGACGAACGACATTAAGGAATTTCGTGAGAATCACTATTCTCTATCAAAGTTCCAGTGCTGGACGGGTTCGAGACTGACAAGACGAGATATCTACAAAAAAAGTAGTCCGTCATCGCTGAGAGTGGAATACGATGCTGGGGTGGAATACTATTTTTGGAGAGTGTTAGTGGCAATCCGATTTCTTTTAGGGGAAGAAAAACGAATGAAAATAAAATAAAGAAAACAACAGTGTTGACTTACCCCCCCCCCCCCCCCCCACACACACACATACACACACACACACACTGCCACCCTCTGTCCCCTTCCACACACACACTCACATAGGGGCTGCTCAGTGGTGGCGCCAAGGAGGGTCAGAGGGGGCTGCAGCCCCCCCCCCCCCCCGTCGGTGAGGTCCAGCCCCCCCTGTCGAAGATTTTTAGTCAGTCCGTCGGAGAGTCTCGTAAACCCGACTTCACGAGAAATTTTCGACAATCGAATGTAGATATCTCGTCTTGTCAGTCTCGAACCCGTGCAGCACTGGAACTTTGATAGAGAATAGTGATTCTCACGAAATTCCTTAATGTCGTTCGTCAAACTGGCTGTGTTTACTTTAACCCTTTACCTAAGGTAACGGTCAAAACCGGCCACCGCTATTCTCAAAAATCGCCAATTAATTTTCATTATTTTTTTCATCGAGCTCGTTCCAACGAGGGGTCATAACCTATGTTTTTGAGACAAAAAATGAAAAAAATTAGTTATTCAAGAATTATTTTTGCAAGTGTCGTCAGCTTTTCATGTTAGGTAAAGGGTTAAATAATCAACAAACATACTCAATTTGCTTCTATTTTGGTTCTCCAATTTACCAATTTTCACTCATTTTCCTTCGTTTGGGAGGTCAAATGTTATAGCCCCCTTGTCGGAGAGGTCAGCCCCCCTGTCGAGAAATCCCTGGCGCCACCCCTGGGGCTGCTGCCTCAATATTTAGTATTATTCTATTTTGCCTACAGAACATTCGTGAATGCTCTGTAGACAGAAAAGGATAATAATATTGATGAACACAAGGTGGGAAGGGTATTGAGTATATGTTTCTGTTTTTAACATTTTTAGTGCCAAAATGATATAAAGACATATAGTTCACTTACAATTTTTATCACATCCTTGATACGAAAAATAAAGGTTATCAAGTCAGAAAGCGATTCGTAATTTCACAATCAAGTAAATGTTACAAGTACGGACGCCTATTTATGCAAACCGAAGGGATGCTACTCAAGCGCTATAAAAAATCATGTCAAATGGCTTTTTGTTACGTCTTCAGAGTTTGTATGAGCACTATCGTCTTTTGTGAAATATTTATACACATTGGACTGAATAGTTGATAGTCACTTCTTTTCAAACAATAAGAATGTTTTTTTTATTTTAGCATGTTGGATCAGGACGAATGGTAAATTTGAAGGACAAAGATGTCTTAACATATACAGTGGCCACAATACAAGAAGTGCAGCGCTCATGTAATGTAGGTAAGTGTTCGCAGAATGCAAGACCAAAATTAACATCTCAGTCAGACTGCCAACATTTATAAGACTGGAAGGTTTGTTCGATTATTATTCTCTCCCACCAACTGCAAGGCATTCGTACACCTAAAGTTAAAGGACCTCAGTCACTTATCACACAAGGCGAGGAAAGTAGAATATTGTATCACAGTTCGACGTATGCAGATGTTTGTTAGTGTTCTATGGAACCTTCTTAGCAAAAATCTATTCTCTTCTATACAGATCATATCAACACCGAAATTCAATTTTGCGAGTGAAAAACAGTGTTAGCTATATTGATCACTCTTCGTTCGTCGTAAAAGTGGTGTTCGTGTCTTCTCCCCCAAAATTGCTTCCCCGACTCCAGTAATGTTTCAGGTGAATGTTGACTGGAGAGGGGCAATTTAGTTTTGATAAAATCAGTGTGCTGCCACCCATGGAGAGGGGTGGGAAAAATTGCTCTGAAGTTAAAAAACAATCCTCTCAAGATCCGATGAATGGAATAAATTGATATTTGGCATCCAGCTATATTTTGAGTTGTACACAAAAGTTTGTTCAAGTGAAGTTGGAGGTACAATATTTTCAGTTGTTCTGGGTAGGACAAGATTTTTGGCTCTGCCCGAGATGTCTATTTTCGGAACACACGGGCCGAGTTAAACCAAATCGGTATGTGATATTTTTGGGTCATAAATATGTGAATCATGCAAAACATTTCCATAGGAACCAGAGGAGTTAAAAACCAATTTGTTTTCGAATGCCCAGATTTCCAAAGCCGCGTGGAACAGAAAGTGTTATTTGGTGTGAAGCACCTTTGAACCAGTAGAGTCGAATGGACGAAAAAACCAAAACAAACCCCAAAAAACAAAAACAAATTGCTTGGTATACAATACGAGGAATATTGTTTAGCTACTTGAGGGCTAGATTATTTTTGGTGGTTTGGATTTCTTATTCCAAATTTCGTTTATTACAAATTATTGGAGAGTGCCCACAGGCACTCTCCAATAACTTGTAATAAAACAGAATTCTGTGGACAAAATATTATTTGTGTTTAACCGAATATGAAACTTGAACAAGGAAAATATTGAATTTTGTTCTGGTACCCTCAATTTTTATAAAAGCCCTGATAGTGGCTTCTAGCAACTCAACCAGTCAACAAACTTTTTCTATTGATCCACCAGGCAGAATCTTTTGAGTGTTGGTAGTTGGGGTCAGATTAAAATGTGTTGAAACCAAGTCCCTGGGTTCATATTTGGACCCCCTGTGGGAATCCGAATTTTAATTATATGCTTTATTCAGAATATTCTACAAAAAGGCCTTCTTCCGATTCATCAGTCAGAACTTTTTATAGCTTTTATACGGTATTCTTATGGGAAGCAGATTCACGCTTGCTCAAATCAGTTCCCTGGGTCAATATTTTAGCTCCCTATGGGAACCCGAATTTTCACTTAGAGCAATGAGAAAAAATCTTCAAATCGATCGAACGGCCAGAATAGTTTAATATTTAGTGTACATCATTCTTGTGGAGGTCGGGTTCATGGTTGTTCAAATCAGGCGCTTGGTTCGTTTTGGGCTCCTTATGGGAACCCAAATTTTAACTTCTTTAAAACTCTTCTTATTCAGATCCACAAGTCAGAATCTTTTGATATTTCGTATATAGCATCCTTCATAGAGTCACTTTGCTCAAATCAAGTTCCTACCAATCAGGCCTTTACTCATTTAACCCTTTCAACTTTATTACCCTTTATATTTTGGAAATTTGTAGTTGTCTGGTTTGAATTATTTGTAAAAATGCATTTTCCTTCTATGAACTCGTATGTTTGGCAGTGTTTTTTCTCTCAAAACAATTTCCCAATCAATAAAAAAAATAAAGGTAAGTCATAAGTAATTAAATATTTTAAGAAAAATCCTTACATCTCTTTGTGACTAATCATTGGAACTTTGTCAGGTGATCGCCTCACCCATTTTTGGGCCTCTTGCGTTTATTTACACAGAGTTGATGTAGTATTTTTCTCAAACTTTAAATTGCATAAAATGATAGGTGTCGAGTGCTTGTGTGTCAATGGCCTGATCTTGACTGACCATTGTCATATTCTATACCCACATGAGCAACAGTATACTACTCCAAGGCCTTAACAATTAAAGAGAGATGGGGGCGGTATTGGAATTTTGAGTTCGGTATCGGTTTCGGGATTTCTAAGGGGGTATACCTCGGTATCGGTTCAGTATTCGGTATCTGACTTGACTGACATTTGCTGATAGTACCAAAGAGGAATTCACATCAGTAAAAGCAGAATAAGTTGTTGTAGTATCATTCTACCACAATGCTATAAATGACACTGCTAATGAGCTCATCAGTGGCATTCTTTTTCGACCACAAATGATATCTACAGTAATTTTGTTGTTCGAAACGCACCTTAATGTTTAAAGACCCATTTCAGGCTTTTGCGATCTCATAGCATGTGCCCCGACCATGCCATCTTTAGGAGATCCTACTGACAATAGAAAAAACACCTGGGCAGTGATTTCTAGTCAAAGTCTTGGCTGCCTTAACAGGCAGACAAGACCTGACAAGAAATCCCTGTTGAGCAATTGGAAATATGCAGGTTGTAGTCTAGTGGGAATTCAGAACAGTTGCCCATTCCATTGAGGGTTAACAAAACTGAAAAGAAAATCAGTCACTTCTTACATGAAAATGAACCTTTCAGCTGTTATAAAGCCTCAAAAGGGCCTTATAAATAGTGAATGTAGGAATATTTGCAAGTTCAGACGGTATCGGTTTTCAATGATTGGTTCGGTTCGGTTGTTTTTCCCATGATATCGCTATTGGTTCGGTGTTTTGGTATATTGCCCATCTCTATTATTAGTTGGTGTGCAGTTTCAGAGGATACGTTCGATCCTGACCCCTTCATCTGCCTGTGTTGTGTCCTTGGGCAAGACACATAATCCCAACTGCTGAAATGGGAGCACGGCGACTGATTGTTCTAAGGAACGGGACACGTTGATGGTACAAATCCCTTCAACCAATGTTAATCCTGTCTGTGCTGGGTTAGTTAGTTGGAAAGTCCGAGTTTCCCTCCGTTTCATCGACTCGTAAAACAGTTCGACACGATATCACTCTGTCTCATGAAAGTCTCGATAAACCCGTACAAATAAATAAATAAATAAATAAATAAATAAATAAATAAATAAATAAATAAATAAATAAATAAATAAATAAATAAATAAATAAATAAATAAATAAATAATACCCTCACATAACCCTAAATGTTCTATTTAATTCACCAAATGGGTGCTGGAGAAACTAGGCTGAAGAAAAACGGATTGACAGACAAAGACTACGGGCAAAGACTGTCTGAGGCGTACTTGACCTGATATAGATGGATCCGGTATGAAAAAAATAAAAAATGGATGTACAGAAATGCCGTTTTCTTTATTCCTAGGTATTAATGAATGCGCCTTTGGTATTGAAAAGTGTGTGTGCGTGGGGTGAACACAGATGAATACCAACGAAACAGCTGACAACGGCCTTTTCTGCCTTACCACATATCGTTGCTTGAGTGTAACAAGTCGCCTTCTACAATGATTGCTCATTGCTGGTGAGGATTGTTGCATTCAAAGAACGTTATAACTATTTCATAGCTGCAAATGTAGAAACCCCGATTGCCACTGTTTTGGTGTGTATGTTATGATCTGGCCAGGTTTTGAAGTATTTCCTCTACTTCAACAATCTTTCAACGAGATGGCTTACCGGACTGAACGATGGGTGAAATTGAAGAATTAATCCTAACTGGCTGAAAGTGAAATTCATGAGTGAAATACAACTAAATTTAGTTACATTTTCAGAAATCTCGGGAATTTCGTTGATATCTTAGCATATAACAAAATGTATGAACTCACTGGGCTACCGTGTAGAATGTCCGTGAAAAAAATAGCGTGGGTATGGCACGTGACCACCGTTATCCCGATTCCGCCACCTTTGGCCATAGATGGAAGGACGGATGAACTTCAAGGCTAACAAATCACCGGACAGAAGGGCCGCGTGATTTGCTATTTTTCGGTTTTCCTGGGGAGGGTAAAAACTTCCAAATTACTGTAAAACACATTCGCTAACAAGGAGTCAATACTCTTAATGACGGATTATCTGTGAAGAAGTTGCTTCTAATTAGCTTGCCATAAAAGGCCTGAGTTCCGTTTATAACTTTTAATTAACGAAAACAACAGACTGTTCCTAGAGCTGTCTGTTATTTACATATATACTGTCCAAAACAAGTTAAGCACACCCCCCCCCCCTCTCCCTATAATACCTGTGGCTATACGAATAGCTCATATTGTGACATTCTGCATTCCTCTATCGGATCGGGCATACATCCTTAAAACAGGTGAATATTTGCTGGCTATTGACCACTTCACTGCCGTGTGCTTATAAAGAAATGAGCCAACATCACAGTGAGAGAAATTCGGAAGGTCATGGACAGCATGCCACGCCGATTAACCCTTTACTCAACATAACGACCAAAACCGGCCAGCGGTATTCTCAAAAATCGCCAATTAACTTTCATTATTTTTTCATTTTTTGTCTCAAAAACATAGGTTATGACCCCTCGTTGGAACGAGCCCGTCGAGCTCGTTCCAACGAGGGGTCATAACCTATGTTTTTGAGACAAAAAATGAAAAAAAATTAGTTATTCAAGAATTATTTTTGCAAGTGTCGTCTGCTTTTCATGTTAGGTAAAAGGTTAAGGTGTGTCAGATATGCTCGAGGCTGTTCCACCAGGTACCGAACAACGTGACGTTTTTTAACGTTGTGATGACGTCGGCGGTGCCTAATATTCATTCAATAAAAAAGAAAACTCTAGAAACACTTGCTTCACAAATAAGGCATATTCCCCCTACTACAAGTAGCAGGTTTTCTCAGGAAAATTTACCCATTTACTGTATACCCACTGGTATTATAGGGAGGTGGTGGGGAGGTGGGGGGTCCTCAACTTCTTTTGAACACTATATAAAACGTAACGTAAGGAAACTTGGCTTTATTTTCTACTGATTTCATAGGTGTTTTCCCAAGAATTACTTACTACTTAATTGGACCTGCCCCGCTCGTCTAATAATTTCGAGAGAGATAACTATCGAAAGTCGATTATCACGACGATATGACGATTCTATTAACAATGATCAACAGTGTTAATATGTGGTAATTTATCGTTTTGTTTCAGCGCCCTTGGGTGTCCCTCGTGCGGCTAACGAGGAGTTTGAGGTAGAAGGATATCGTATACCTAAAGGTACAATGCTTCTTTTCCATCTGCATTCTTCAAACCTTGACAAGGAAAGCTGGGGAGATCCGGAAGTTTTCCGACCTGAAAGATGGATTACGGCGGATGGAAAACTAAAGAAATTTGAGGCATTCATGCCATTTGGATTGGGTGAGATACCATAAGCTTAAAGATTTCTAATGCATGTCTTGAGATTTTCGCTAAATATTGACTCGATGCGTTAGAGGCTTGGCACATAGGTTGCGCGTTGACTTGATGGTTACGGCTTTGGACTTGAAACCGAAAGGTTCACGGTTCGATCCCCGCCAGGGGTAATTGCGTTGTGTCCTTGAGCATTTCATCCCGATTGCCTATTTGGTGGCACGGTGGCGCTACGTACTAAGGCGTACTGCACGTCGATGGTATACTTGTCTTCAGCCAATACTATCCCTGCTTGTATTGAGTTAGTAGGTTGTGGAGTCTAACAGTCGCTCGCCGTTACTCTGTATTTCTATCCGGGTACTCCGGCATCCTGCACTTGTAAAATTGTATGACATATGGCGACCCTGGCGGTCTAAAGTGTCGTTAACACCCAATAAATAAATAAATAGAGGCTTTGCACAATTTGTGAGTGACAGATTAATTGAACTGGAAATGATTTCTTCATTTCATTAACCCTTTACTTACTCTGACGTTCAAACGTCACTTGGAATTCAGTTTCGTCAAAATGCGACGTCAAACGTCGGAAAGTACAAATAAGATATTTTTCACATTAGTGAGATCTGGTTGAGGGCTAGATTATTTTTGGTGGTCTGAATTTGTTATTCAAAACTTGTTTTATTGCAAATTATTGCCCAAAGGCACTCTCCAATAATTTGTAATAAAACAAATTTATACAAACAAAATATTATTTGTGTTTGACTGAATATGAAATATAAGCAAGGGAACTGCTAACTTTTGCTCTGGAATCCTCATCTTTTGAAAGCCATAATAGTGGCTTCTAGCTCTCAACCAGTTAAGAAGTCTTGACAGCAGGATTATATTAGTATTTTAAGCTGAAATAACATTTGGCTCAACGGTTGTCGCTGAGCACTATTCGGGAGAATATAAGAATTGAGGTTAAAACTTCAAAAACTCGAAAAATAAATGACAACAAAGTATCAACGCGCTGTTTGATTTCGTACGTCGTAAGACGTACAAAAGTATCAACGCGCTGTTTGATTTCGTATGTCGTAAGACTAAAAAAGTATCAACGCTCTGTTTGATTTCGTACGTCGTAAGACTAAAAAAGTATCAACGCGCTGTTTGATTTCGTACGTCGTAAGACTAAAAAAGTATCAACGCGCTGTTTGATTTCCTACGTCGTAAGACTAAAAAAGTATCAACGCGCTGTTTGATTTCGTATGTCGTAAGACTAAAAAAGTATCAACGCGCTGTTTGATTTCGTATGTCGTAAGACTAAAAAAGTATCAACGCGCTGTTTGATTTCGTACGTCGTAAGACGTACAAAAGTATCAACGCGCTGTTTGATTTCGTATGTCGTAAGACTAAAAAAGTATCAACGCGCTGTTTGATTTCGTACGTCGTAAGACTAAAAAAGTATCAACGCGCTGTTTGATTTCGTACGTCGTAAGACTAAAAAAGTATCAACGCGCTGTTTGATTTCGTACGTCGTAAGACTAAAAAAGTATCAACGCGCTGTTTGATTTCGTACGTCGTAAGACTAAAAAAGTATCAACGCGCTGTTTGATTTCGTACGTCGTAAGACTAAAAAAGTATCAACGCGCTGTTTGATTTCGTACGTCGTAAGACTAAAAAAGTATCAACGCGCTGTTTGATTTCGTACGTCGTAAGACTAAAAAAGTATGAACGCGCTGTTTGATTTCGTACGTCGTAAGACTAAAAAAGTATCAACGCGCTGTTTGATTTCGTACGTCGTAAGACTAAAAAAGTATGAACGCGCTGTTTGATTTCGTACGTCGTAAGACTAAAAAAGTATCAACGCGCTGTTTGATTTCGTACGTCGTAAGACTAAAAAAGTATCAACGCGCTGTTTGATTTCGTACGTCGTAAGACTAAAAAAGTATCAACGCGCTGTTTGATTTCGTACGTCGTAAGACTAAAAAAGTATCAACGCGCTGTTTGATTTCGTACGTAATAAGACGTACAAAAGTATCAACGCGCTGTTTGATTTCGTACGTCATAAGACGTACAAAAGTATCAACCCGCTGTTTGATTTCGTACGTCATAAGACGTACAAAAGTATCAACGCGCTGTTTGATTTCGTACGTCATAAGACGTACAAAAGTATCAACGCGCTGTTTGATTTCGTACGTCATAAGACGTACAAAAGTATCAACGCGCTGTTTGATTTCGTACTTCATAAGGCTTACAAAAGTATCAAAGTGTTAACCCTTTACCCAACGAATCGGCCGCATCCGTCCGCGTAATATGCAAATTCAGCAGTTGAAATTATTTTTCAAAACATTTTAACAAAACCATATCATGTGACCCCTCGTTGGAACGCGCTCGACGAGCTGGTTCCAACGAGGGGTCACATGATATGGTTTTGTTGAAATGTTTTGAAAAATTTGAAAAAGTGATATCTAAAAGAATAAATTTTGATATCGTCTGCGTTGGGTAAAGGGTTTTAAAGTAGTTTTACTGGCATCATAAAATTCCACTCAATTATGCA
The DNA here is from genome assembly GCA_031216915.1 of Pictodentalium vernedei. Lineage (NCBI taxonomy): Eukaryota > Metazoa > Mollusca > Scaphopoda > Dentaliida > Dentaliidae > Pictodentalium > Pictodentalium vernedei. The sequence continues at coordinate 684,723,564 of CM062295.1, read as the reverse complement.
TCTATTGCAACATAAATCTCCCAACTGCCTTTGGTGGCATTTTTCGCTGTCAAACGAGTTTTGCATTCATTGTAGCATGAACAAGTGGTTCATTGTTTAAAGTATTTGACTTCAGTTCGAAAGGTCGTAGGTTTGATCATTATCTGCGCCATCTGCGTGGTGATTTCGGGCACGCCACTTAATCCCATTAGTGGGAGTATGGTGATGTGGTGCGTTAACCTCTTACCCAACGCAACCGGGCAGCTCTATGCTCGAAGATCACTATTCAATGTTCATCTTTTCTTCATTTTCTTGACTCTAAATCATATCTTATGACCTTCATTGGAACGCGCTCGTTGAGCTCGCTCCAATGCGGGTCAAAACCAATGTTTTTGACGAAACCAATGAAAAAAATAGTTATTCAAGAATGTTAGGTAAAGGGTTAACGCATACAACACGTGGATGGAACACTTGCTTCCAACTTATGCTTAGCCTTTCACACGGTTATATAGCTGGTGAATCAGACAGTTCCTAGCTGATCATCGGTGGTTCTCTCTATGTACTCCATCTTCCACCATCCGTAAAACTTTCCGACACGGCATCATTCTGACAGTATCGTTAAACCCCAATAAATAAACGAATAAATAAATAAATTTATCTATTGACTAAAGTGAATTTTTTTGATTTGATTGGTTGATAGATACGTGGTATGAGACCATATTCATTGAAACCCACGATACGTCCGCCCAGCCACTGACAAATTTCACATACCCAGTGGAAGCCTCGTTCCGAAATCTACAAATTGTCCATACCCCGTAGAAGACGCGTCATTCCAGTTTTACAGTGTACATGTATTATATTTTAATTTTTTTCTCCAAAATATAGCTCATGACCCCTTATTGGAATGAGCTTGTCGAGTACACTCCAATGTGGGGTTCATAAGCTATGTTTTTGAGACAAAAAAGAAAAAAAGAAATTCAATAATTTTTTTATACTAGTCATATCGCCATATTTTCACAAAAACTCTTTTGCACAAAAATTCCACAGAAACCTGTATGGCTCAACAATGGAAGATAACAGATCTCATGCTGTGTGTGTTCACACATGAAATAGGTTGTACACGGGGTAACGAATTTATCTATTGACTTTCCGTTTTAGAAGTACAATTAATAACTAATAATACCCATTGTAACATTATTGTAAACCTTAGTGTTTCATCAAAGACATCGTCTGTTTGGACTCGACTGCCTTGATCCCTTTTAACCCTTTACCTAACGAATCGCCCGCATCCACACGCGCAATATGCAAATTCAGCAGTTGAAAAAATATTATTTTCCAAACAATGTCAACAAAACCATATCATGTGACCCCTCGTTGGAACGAGCTCGTTCCAACGAGGGGTCACATGATATGGTTTTGTTGAAATGTTTTGAAAAATTTGAAAAAATGATATTTAAAATAATAAATTTTGATATCGTCTGCGTTGGGTAAAGGGTTAACAACTATTTTATAAAACTCAGATCAGTTTTGCGTTCACTATAACACATGTTGTATGCTCTGAGCGTTTTTGCAAGACACTTTGTATTAGGAAATCGCTGAAATGACCCTTTATCAGTCAGTAGTTTCATAAATTCCCATTCAATTTCGCATTCGCTAGGATTTTGATGCGCCTCACACTTCTATTCAAGACAGCGTCTTTTTTTTTTGATTCGTTGATTGCCTCTCTGTCTAATAGCATGTGACACAAAACAATTTTATTTGGTAAAAATGCAAGATTTTTATGGTTAGAGCATTAAGCTTCAAACTGAAAGGTCGTTGGTTTGATCCTGACCAACAGTAACCGCGTTGTGTCTTTGGTCAAGACACTTAATCCCGATTACACATGTGAAGGCCAGGGGTGCCGCGATTAATCGATTAGTTGATTAATCGTTGTTAGCATAAGTAATCGATTAGTGTTTTGTGTAGTCAAATAATTTCCCATCTTATTTTTCATAACCATGAGCTTTGTCGAGCAAGAACGTAGTGCTTTTTTTGTAAAAGTTGTATCCCTTTTCATGTCTAAAATATCTGTTTGTGTGTTGGGAAAAGGGAGATTCAGTATTAGATTTGGTTTGTCATGTGGATTTAGTGTTTTAGTTTGTGTTTTGCTCTGCGGGTTTTTAGCTTTTCCCACCCGGTCTCAAGATATAAGAGGTCTTTACTGGCACTCCCTGTTGCGCCCGTGACTATCCGTCCGGCTTCCGTTTGGACTATTTCATGTTCCAGAGCTTCAGATTCGGTACAATTGCCCCACACGATATCCCTGTATTCGAGCACGGGGCTTATAAAAGCAAACTTTATTTTTCTTAGTGCCCTGCGATCCAAAGCAAATTTGTATTTGAGAGCTATTCGTTTCCCATGCTTTGGAAGTTATTTCCGAGATGTGATCTCTCCATGAGTCTCGTTTATTGAAGGTTACTGCGAGGTGCTTAAGGGAGTCTACCTCTTTTACACCGGTACTGGAAATACTCAGCGCTGGATACGTGACTGCAGACGGTTCGCTTGTAATGATCAATGATTCTGTCTTGGTCGGGTTGAGGTCAACCAGCCGCTGACATGCCCGGCGTTCAGTTTTACTTACGTCGTTATTGATAAGATCGGCGGTCCGGATCGGATCTTCAACGATGAGATAGAGAGAGATAGCATCGGGAAACAATCGGATATTGCAGAAGATCTCTTCCGCCATGTCATTAATATAAATAAGGAACAGGAGGGGCCCTAATATGGATCCTTGGGGTTCACCTGCAGAGATGATAGTTATCCATTTGCAGGCGTAAGAATTGATAACAACACTCTGCTGTCTTTCCTGAAGATAAGAAGTTAGCAGCTCTAGCAGTCTTTCAGTGATACCCATCTTCTCAAGTTTAACACTTTGAACACCAGTGGCCGTTTACCGGCCCCAGGGACATGGTACGTCATACTTTCATTAAGTAGGATGCCCGCTAAGTTAAGGGTGGCGTAGACCAATCAATATTTTCAACGTGCAGCCGCGGTTGGTCTACCCCCAAATAATGAATATGGACTCTTCTAATTGATGCATATGAACTGACATGGAAGATACCGCCACGGTTCAAAGGTTTGAAGAAAAGACCTCGGTGCCACACTTTATCAAACGCCTTGCTAATATCACAGAAAACAACTCTCATCTCTTTGCCTTCATCCGAAGCGTTGCTGATCGTATCATAGATTTCACTTAATTGCAACACAGTGGAGTCAGTTGGCAAGAAGCCAGATTAAAAATGAGTAAGTCGTTTGAAAATCTGGTTTAGGCGGGCCGCTGCAAAACTTTAGGCAGACAGCTTACCGAATCCAATATTTATCACAGTGGAACACAGTTTGCACCGTTTTGGGTGTTACCTACCCCGACTAGTCGAGGGTACTTACCAACACCTGTCATTGTCTCAATAGAAAGACATCCTTCCAATGAAGTGCCATAATCTACGTGTTGAAGGCAAATAGTGACAAAAATAATCAAATTGTAAACAGGCCTGAAAATAAGCAGCCTGACATTTGCAGAATGAGGTCCCCAGAGGGTGAATTTGATGATGCTATTCCATACAGTGGGCCAATTTATTCTCTGGGTACCTCTTTCTGTTTAGTTTTGAGACCCGGACTCAGATGGAGGTTCACAGAGGGTAAATTTAGTGATGCCATCCTGCTATGCAGGGTAGCATCACTAAATGCACCCTCTGGGGACCTCATTTTGCAGATGGCAGTCTGCTTATTTTCTGGCTTGATTGTAATGGTGATTTTGTGAATAGCCACGGTCAGATATGGCCTTTATGTCAGGAACAATATTAACACAAAATTTCAAGAGAAACCACTTCACTAAATATGTTGCCACATTTCGATTTGAATCGAAATCACGTATTTTACTCGAAATCAGTCGAATCATGAATCAAATCAGAGGTGTCTTGAAGATGACCGATTGGTGGGGGAGAGAGGTAGGGAAGCTGTAAACCTGATTTGTTCCAACTTTTATGGATCAAGTCCCGACTGGTAAAATATTCATACAGCATCGTCAAGACATGCCTTCGTCGAAGCCATGTCTTGATGATGAAGTTGGAATATTCCCCGGCAAGTATTATAGTTACAAAACAGGATGGAGATCTTTTCTCTTTTCAAGATGGAGATTTTTATCTTTTCGGGTATGAGAATGTCCGATACTGGGCACTACTGTACCTGGGCTAGCCGGCAGGGTTGATGGTGGACTGAAATTCTTGTTTGCAATTTTTTTTGCAAAATCACAAAAAAAATTTGCAAACACTTTTATGGGTGTTTGATTTAATAGAGATGAGTGTCTTTGTAATATATTTTACTCAATCACAAATCCATTGACGATCGTTTTCTGTAATGTATCAAAGTCGAAGAGAAGAAAAACATTTTTCAACATAGAATGTTTTTTTTTTTATTTTTCTAGCATTTTGCAAATTTTGCAAACGACAGCGCGAACCCAGTTAGCCGCTAGCTACTGCCCATCGTCGACTTTGTTTTTGCTTTTGGCATTGGTAGTGATTAGTGCCTAGTAAGATTAGAATTTGCATTGATGGTGGCCTGGGTGCAGATGCTATTTAATATAGCGGAAATCATACTCCTTTAAACACCGTCTGTATTTTCAGCATTATTTATGCACAATTTCCATCTGAACTATACGCTTTGTGAGACAACGTAGATGACCGATACTGAGCTTTATTACTTTCCAGTGTGATTCACCGGGATATCCGGGTTTGATTATAAACGATAACGTCACAGGTGAATTATGCAATCAACAATTGTGTCATGTATCCGTGCGCGCAAACGAAGACGCTTTGCCGTGGGTGTAATGGGGAGTTCATTGTTTTGTTTTTTTTAAAACCCTTTACTTAACATGAAAAGCAGACGACACTTGCAAAACAAATTCTTGAACAACTATTATTTTAATTTTTTGTCTCACAAACATAGGCTATGACCCTTCATTGGAACGAGCTCGTTCCAATGAGGGGTCATAACCTATGTTTTAGAGACAAAAAATGAAAAAACAATGAAAATTAATTGGCGATTTTTGAGAATAGCGCTGGCCGGTTTTTGACGTTGCGATAGGTAAAGGGTTAAATAATATAATTACCTTTAATAATGAAAAGTAATGAAGAGAGTAATCGCTTGACTGGACTGGTTACGTGAAATAATTCATTCGAGTCGAGGGACTATATTGTAAAACATTCGTGCGCTTTCGCGCACTCGTGTCTGTACAACGTCCCTCGCCTCTCATTATTTCACGTAACCAGTCCAGTCAAGCGATTACTCTTTATATATTCCCGTGAAAAAATTAGAAAGGAAACGAATTGGGTAGCCGATTTCAAATCGAACTAAATAGCAACTTGAGATTCGAATAGAATCTCGAATCTTCGAAGGGTCCTATAAAATGTGGAGCTATCAAACACAAATGATTTAATTAGAACGAAAAATTATTCCGGAAGTAACATTTCTCCCTCACTGATGAAGTAATATTCCTACACATGGGTGACAAATTTCGCCATTGAAAGAGATTTACGGGAAAATTAACCCTAACGCTGTCAGTAAATGTAACACTAAAGGTATGGAAATTTTTTTTATAAAGATTGAAATTTCGAAATGCTAGTGAATTTGTTTCATCGATTTGAGCATCATTTTACAAATTCAGGCATTTCCCTGTAGATTAGTATAAAAATGAAGAAGCTGGCTTTTTACAATTTTTGCCCCAGTCAGTTTGATGTTTGACTATTATTCCTGCTGAAACTAAGAAAACTGCATTTTCACCATCTTTTGATGTTCTGTTCTTATTTTCTGTTCTTAGTATCAACATTGTGCGCAATGTGACTTATAATACAGACACCATCCTTTTCATTAATATAAACGTCTAAGCAGTAAGATTTGCTTTTGTTTTTCTTGGTAAGAATAAATGCTCACGAATTACTGTAAAAAACATTCGTGTAAGAAAGAGCCAAAGTGGACGTTTATTGTTGGTAGGTGTGACTTTAATAGATATTCTTAAACGCGGATTATCTGTGAATGTGTTGCCTCTAATGGGCTTGCCATAGAAAGCCACGTGTCCTTTTTTTCATTTTATTATTTTTAAGTTAACGAAAACAACAGACAGCTCTGAGAGTAGTGTTCAACTGATGATCGGAACCGGCCACCACAATCGGCCGATTATGGGCAATCGGATGACAACGGCAACGGCTCCTGGAACATCGGTTCAACCGATTGTTGCCAAGCAATTTGTGATTTTTCTGAATCGCATTTTATTATCTTCTGCAATTGTTCAATTGTTAATGTAAAATGATGTCGATGATACCATTCAATAAAGTTGAGAAACAACCACAATGTGTATTCCTAATCTCTCTAGAAGCCCCTTTACGGGATGTACGTCTTAAACGAATGAAAAGCTTACAACTGAGCACACTTGCAGCAATCGCCCGTTCATATCGGAAAAGTGAAGGATGCACTCCATTGACTCGGGTCGCAGTAAAATTACCAGTCGCGCGCACTTAGGCGGTAAACGTGGCTCTGAGAGCGAGCCACGTTTACCGCCCAAGTGTGCGCGACTGGTAATTTTACTGGGACCCCAGTCAACGAAGTTTAACACTTTGAAAAATGTTCAGTTTAATGTAGTTCTTTCGAGCCTCGACTTGTTTTGTATTGCACGGTATTACAATCGGAATCGGCATCAGAATCGGCCGATTGTGGGCTCAAATAATCGGTAATCGGTCAGCGACAATTTTTGGTAATCGATTGGACACTATCTGAGAGCTGTCTGTTGTTTTTGTTTTATTAAAAATGACAAAAGGAAACTTGGCTTTTTTTTACTGATGCCATAGATGTTTTCTCAACAATTACTTCCGTATTAATTGGACCTTCTTCGCAAGTTGAACAATTTCGAGGGAGATAACTTTATAGAAGGTTGATTTTAATGACGATATAAGTCAGCTGTGTCCTCACTGGTGAAGATACGATTTTTATCTCATTGATATTTTAAACTAATTTTACGATGTTTTATGAGAGAGCATATAAACAACATTCTATTGCTGCACATTTCTTTTTCCAGGTCAAAGGACTTGTTTGGGGGAGCCGCTTGCCAGGATGGAGATTTTTCTCTTTTCAGCTAACTTCTTGCAAAGGTTCTCTTTCCACGCCGAGAATTCTGATTCTTTACCTCCATTAGAAGGGATCCAGTCCGGAGTTACGCACCAGGCTTTACCCTTTACGCTGCGTGCTGTTGAAGCAAAATGAAGTATAACATGACGTCGAGAATATTTGTTATTACTTTCCAAAGTGTGATTTACTGGGATTTCCGGGTTTGATTATAAACGATAACGTCATATGTGAATTATGCAATCAACAATTGTGTCATGTATCCGTGCGCGCAAGCGAAGACGCTTGCCGTGGTTGTAATGGGGACTTCATTGTTTTTTTGTTTTTTTTGTTGCTTTTTTAACTCTTTACCTAACATGAAAAGCAAACGACACTTGCAAAAAATATTCTTGAATAACTATTATTTTCATTTTTTGTCTCAAAAACATAGGTTATGACCCCCTCATTGGAACGAGCTTGTTCTAATGAGTGGTCATAACCTATGTTTTAAAGACAAAAAATGAAAAATAATGAAAATTAATGGGCGAGTTTTGAGAATAGCGCTGGCCGTTTTTGGCCGTTACGTTAGGGAAAGGTTTAAATAATATACTTATCGTTAATAATGAAAAGTAATAAACCGAGTAATCGCTTGACTGGATTGGTTACGTGAAATAATTCATTCGAGGCGAGGGACTATATTGTAAAACACTCGTGCGCGTTCTGGCACTCGTGTTTGTACAACGTCCCTCACCTTTCATGAATTATTTCACGCAACCAGTCCGGTCAAGCGATTACTCTCTATGTAACTCAGGGGTATAATACAGAGGTAGTGTAGAGATGCTAGATAATTACACAGTGAGTTTAACCCCCATTGCACGGATGTCAAAATACCAAAAAGTTTAAAAGCAATTCTTTCTCATAGTGCATCTTCAAATTGAAGCAATTCTGTCTTGTTTGACAAAGCTCATTGAGCTCTGTCAAACAAGATTAAATAGGTTACGTTCCTTGTACTAATATGGGGAAAATTAAGATGTGGATATTTCGACATCGGTGTGAGGAGGGTTAAGATTTTTTGCACAATTTGCTGTTTCGAAGGATGCCAAAAAAACCCCATTTATTATTACTTCCCTAAGTGTGATTTACTGGGATTTCCCGGTTTGATTATAAACGATAACTTAACAAGTGAATTAGGCGATCAACAATTGGGTCATGTATCCGTGCGCGCAAACGAAGACGCTTTGCCGTGGATGTAATGGGGACGTCGTTGTTTTTTGTTTTTTTAAACCTTTTACCTAATATCAAAAGCAGACGACACTTGCAAAAACAATTCTTGAATAACTATTATTTTCATTTTTTGTCTCAAAAACATAGGTTATGACCCCTCATTGGAACGAGCTCGACGAGCTCGTTCCAGTGAGAGGTCATAACCTATGTTTTTGAGACAAAAAATGAAAAGATAATGAACATTAATTGGCGATTTTTGAAAATAGCGCTGGCCGGTTTTGGCCGTTACGTTAGGTAAAGGGTTAAATAATATAATTACTGTTAATAATGAAATGTAAAAAACAGAGTAATCGCTTGACTGGACTGGTTACGTGAAATAATTCACTCGAGGCGAGGGACAAAATTGTAAAGCACTCGTGCGCATTCGCGCACTCGTGTTTGTACAACATCCCTCACTCTCATGAATGATTTCACGTTACCAGTCCAGTCAAGCGATTACTCCCTATGTAACTCAGGGGTATAATACAGAGGCAGTGTAGAGATGCTACATAATTACACAAACACTTTATGATTGCAAGATGTGTCATCTCATCATTGTCTCATGAACATTTTGAATACGTGGAAACGACCTTACAAAAGCTCGTAGCTTAATGTAGAATCCACAATATTCATTCTGTTCGTAAAATGTATGTACTAGAATGGTGCGAATATTTATTGCTCAAATTAACCTGATTTAACCTTTTTGCTTGTAATGTATGATTATTTTTACCTTGTATATTTTATCTTTATCGCTGCGAGACTAGTTTTTGGAGACATACAACCAGGGATGTGGCTAGAGGGTTTCAGCTGGGGAGGGGTGCCACCGGTGTAAATTCCAACTGTGAGTAGTTTCGATAGGTGGTTGCACTGCAGCGCTGGGTGATATCTTTTAACCCTTTAACCAACGAATCGCCCGCATCCGCCCGCGTAATATGCAAATACAGCTGCTGAAAAATATTATTTTTCGAAAAATTTCAACAAAACCATATCATGTGACCCCTCTTTGGAACGAGCTCACTGAGCTCGTTCCAAAGAGGGGTCACGTGATATGGTTTTGTTGACATTTTTTTTTTAAATTTAAAAAATGATGTTTAAAATAATGAATTTTGAAATCGTCTGCGTTGGGTAAAGGGTTAAAGTGATTATATATATATACACGTGCTTATGAACCCTTCTGAAAATTTTCACTAGTCCTGAAACGGAAAAAGCATCATTTATAATGTGTCTGGGTCAGAAAATTTACCGGATTAATGTCAGAGTCGAAATTTTGAGGCCGATCTCAATTTTAAAGCAGGAAATTCGAAACTCAAGTTTCCAGTTGGAAAGAAAAGATCAAAATTTCTCATCATTAAGTTGGAATTTTAATATTTTTCATGAACAATGTTAATTTATTGAATTTCCAACTATTTGATTTTTGACCTCGGAATTTCCAACTATTGAAAAAAGATACTCCTCGCTGGCCCCCCCCCCCCCCCCCCCCCACACACACACACACACACGCCTGTCGCCACATCCATGCCAACAACTACAAGTCGCGCTTGTTCGACGAGTAGCTGTTCCTCTCCAAAAACGAGACTTATCGCTACAAAAGATTGTATTCAAACACGATTAGCACATACCACGCTTATGTACCATTCATTCAACAAAAACCATAACCACGACTTTCCGATCATAGTTGCTGACAAACAAAACACCACAATGAACTCATCAAAACAATGGGACTTCGTTTTCAGTTTCCTAAACCCAACGGCACGTGAGGAAATTCCTTCAACATGAATGAAGTTGAACGTGGTCGTGGAGCAAAATACTCAGACTCCATGCCAAGTATGTTTTGTCTATCTGTCAATGATAATTTGAATTAAATTTATTGAATTCATAAGGTCACCCAAGGGACAGGTGAATGGTTAACGAAAACAAAGAGGGAATCATATATTTTAGTGCGTAAAAATCGCCCTTAAAAACATGACGCTACTTCATTCATATTTATAGTTCAAACCGCAATGAGACTGACCTTACGTTTCAAAATTTAATGCGATTCGCCTTCACCTATTCTTCTTGTGGTGTTTTGTATGGTGGATTTTTCACTGAATCGTGAAATTCGCCGCAACGTGGAATGGGTGTTGAGGTAAACAAAACGCATCGTTCGATGCCACATTACACGTTTTTGAAGGCAATTGCTTGTGATCAGGCTACGAGTATCACTGACATAGTCCGCCAGGCTCGCGTGTGTTCGTTACTCGCAACACCACGTGACTCTTATTGTTAATGAAAAAAACGATGCGTCTATTATCGCCGATTTTTATCGGTACTTATATTGCTTTTTGCGACTGCGTTTTCGGGAAGATGGCAGATAAAATGATGTACGATGTGAGTTGACAACATTCTGTGTGTCAAATACTGTCAGTGTCACAGGTAAAGACATTGTACGAAGAGATCATTGGATAAGATAACATGGTGCATCACTTCTCACATTTTGAACATTCGTCCCTTGAGTTCCAATGTGTTCTATGTGCAAGTAGGCACATAGAACACATTGGATCTCAGAGGACGTATTGTGATAACAGGGAATGATGAGGTAAGGCCTTTACGTAGCTGTTTACGTAGCTGAATAAAGCGGTCTAAATCTCTAGTGGTCATAGGAGCTGATGGCAGCATCGTTGGTCACTAGTTGTCCAATGTTGTTAATACTGGTGCCCCAGATATGAGTTGCTTTGCGCCTTTCTTATAACTGAATCATGCTTCCAAACGACTGACGATTTTTTTGTTGCGCTGAAGCCAATTGAACCGTAAGTGCCAGTACACATTAGATGCGAACATCAGCCAGAATTCTTTACTAGGGGTGTCCTAGCCACTTTTGATTTGAGTGGGGGAAAACATGATATTCGGAAGGCCGTTGTGGGGTGGGGATGGGGGGCTTCGGGGGCCTCCCTTAGTCCTAACTAGGATCCTCTTCTGGAAGTGGGAGGAGTAACGACTGGAGGGTTCTAGTTTGTACTAGATATCCCATCTCCCGGCGAAACAGGCATTTATAGCGTGCGTAACCTTATATTGGAAACGTTGAGACCCACCCCCCCCCCCCTAAAATGCCCCCCACCCCACACACCCCGACGAGCGTTCCGATAAAGGGATGAATAACGATAGTGCTTCTGATATTATAATTTCTGCACAATAATGAAATTTTGACTCTGATGTTTGTTTTGCTGTACAACAAAATTATCACATGAACACAGTCCAATATTAACCCCTTGAACACCGGTGGTATCTTCCATTTCAGTTCAATGGAAACAACTGGAAGAGTCCATATTTATTATTTGGGGTAGACCCATTGATATTTTCAACGTGCAGCCATGGGGGCTGCAATTTGGAAATATCGATTGGTCTACCCCACACTTTAACTTAGCAGCCACCCTAACCAATGAAAGTGTGACGTATCATGTATATAATCGCGGAGTTTAATTTTGTTCATAGGGTCAAAATTATTTTCATTAATTTTATATTCAAATGCGTAGTTTGTTTTCATTGTAGTAAGTATTTATGTTTATCTATTGACTAAAGTGATTTTTTTTTATTTGATTGGTTGATAGATACATAGTGGTATGAGACCATATTCATTGAAACCCACGATACGTCCGCCCAGCCGCTGCCAAATTTCCAATACCCAGTGGAAGCCTCGTTCCGGAATCTACAAATTGTCCATACCCCGTAGAAGACCCTCCAATGTGGGGTTCATAAGCTATGTTTTTGAGACAAAAAAAGAAATTCAATAATTTTTTTATACTAGTCATATCGGCATATTTTCACAAAAACTCTTTTGTACAAAAAATCCACAGAAACCTGTATGGCTCAACAATGGAAGATAAAAGATGTCATGCTGTGTGTGTTCACACATGAAATAGATTGTTCTTCTAAAACGGAAAGTCAATAGATAAATTCGTTACCCCGTGTCTGATCACGTGGTACGGGTTTTTACCTACCGTATCCCATTCGCCACCACCCCGCCCCCCCCCCCCCTCCACCCCGAAAAACATTATTGGCCCAATGCAACTTTCACATAACACAGAGCATAAAAATCGTTTCCAATATAAGGTTAAAAGCCTGTTTCGCCGGGAGATGGGATACCTAGTGCCAACTAGAACCCTCCAGTCGTTACTTCTCCCACTTCCAGAACAGGACCCTAGTTAGGACTACGGGAGGCCCCCGAAGCCCCCATCACCACCCTACAACGGCCTTCCGAATATCATGTTTGTCCCCACTCAAATAAAAAGTGGCTAGGACACCCCTACTAATGAATTCTGGCTTATGTTCGCATCTAATGTGTACAGGCACTTACGGTGCAATTGGCTTCAGCGCAACAAAAAAAATCGTCAGTCGTTCGGAAGCATGATTCAGTTATAAGAAATGCGCATAAAGTGTTTTTACCTACCCGAAGCCAGCCGTATCCCATTCGGCCAAAGGCCGAATGGGATACGGCTGACTTCGGGTAGGTAAAAACCCGTACCACGTGATCAGACACGGGGTAACTAATATTGTTTTACATTAGACATACCAGATTGAATTGATATTGAAAAAATGGTTTGAAAATTTGATATTTTGTTACTTTCTCGGAACATTCGCATCGCATGTAGTGTGGAAATCTATTTACTCTCTAGCTGAGATGTGGATAAGAAATTATTATTTCCAAATGAAACAAAATAATGAATTTTGATTGGCTGAGAGGTACGGTGTAACTTGCAATCCACAGTGTTTTTTTTTACACAGTGGTTAACCACGGTGTAAAAATAAGAATATATAATAGCAGGCTATATGGCTAAAAAAAAGTACCAATTTTTAATTATTAATTCACACCTTCTGCTCAGTTATGTTAGAACAAAAATAAAAATACAGGAAATTTAATATTTATGTGCAATAAAATATTACAGATATGGGTGTCATTGGAACTGGCTCAATGAACCAGTTCCAATGATATCCATATTTGTCTGGTTTTGTTTATTAAGAAACTTACGAAGTACAAAGTTTTTGTCAGTTTTTGCCCCCAATGTAGGTTAAAGTATTAAGTGCACCAAAATTCTTGGAAATAAATCCGTTATCTTTGTGTTTTGGAGGGTGTATGGGAATTTACACCGGTTTGAGAACGCATACACCCCTCGGCTTTGCCTCAGGGTGTATGCGTTCCCAAACTGGTGTAAATTCCCATACACCCTGTAAAACACAAGGATAGCTAATAATATTTGGATAACAAAATGAGACATGTGTTCCCATTGTGGAATAATTTCTATCACATTTGACGCCTAATATTTTGTAGGCAAAAAAGTACAAGAGAAACGTTGGAATGTCACATTATGGTTTCAGTTCGAAATTAAATCGATATCTTTGAAAAAGACATCACGACATGTATCATCCAGTGAAAATACTAACACATTGGATAGATTATTCGTGAATGGGTCAATTAACAGATGTCATTTTCGCCTGTCTACCATTAACTGTTGGAGACAGACAAAAAGATAATTTGAAAACGTGAATTTGTGTGCTCTGTTGGAATAAGAAGTTATATACACAGTTATTGATTTTTTGCGTACTACAAGTATTGAAAAGACTTGTATTGGAATAGAATAGAATAGAATAGATTTATTGCAATATTACACCCACATGGGCAGTATGCACAAATACAGTAGACAATGTTAGGCCTACATTTATCATTTAAAACTGACAACAAATATTTCTTACGAATTTTTACGAAAGAGAAAAAAACTCACGCACGGCACAGCAGATCACATTGCAAAGGGCAGGATCTGCATTTCCCATGATGTAGAGAAACTTATTATTGTTATTCATACCAAGGAATGTTCGCTCCCCATGTTGTATAAAACCCCACAACTTCTGTCGTGCGACATTATACTTAGGGCATTCCATCACAAAGTGGCGTTCGTCTTCAATCACTTTGTGGTCACAGAATGAACAAGTTCGGTCTTCTAGAGCTACTGGTGGCTGTGCGTGCCTACCCTTTTCTATGGCTAAGGAATGAGTACTTATCCGTAGCCGAGTAAATAGATGCCTACTCATTACAGATTTAGTGTGTATTAGATACGGCTCGAGTGTGTATTCATTCTTAAATAATCTATAAGTACGAAGTTTATTTCTGCCACAAGATTGATTATCGTTATGCATAGACTCGTACAACTGGGAAATATGTTCGTCCCTTAATCTGTCTCGTATTTCGAATACGTCACGGGAATTCAGATTTTCTGTTTCTACTTGTATTATTATGTATTATGCATCAAACGAAATTGATGCATATATTTGCTGCTTTAAATTTAAGGGGTCGCCCATCCTACCTTTGGTCAGATTTCAGGAAATTGTCTCCAATGTCCAAAATGGCAGGAAAGAAATAACCCAGTATATAGCCACTAGGGCTATCTTCTTGACATTCCCAATAAAAAAACAAGTTAAATGGGAAACAATCCTGACAACAGCGTGTATGTGAATGAAAAACAGTAAATGGAAGATTAAGTTTTGAGTTGGTTCTTTCTCCCACTCATGTGTAACATACGTCTGTCCAGGGTGAGATAGCAGGGAGAGACAGGTGTATCCCACCCCACCCACGTGACGTTAAACATTTATAACGTTATTATGACGTTATGCATATCGTATCAGTTTCTTGCTCCCAACTAATTCATATTGACGTCATCAGAATGACGTGTGATCAAAGTTTGATGCTCTAAAACTCTTTAAACCCCAAGATGCCACCGTTCCTAATTGATTTCGTGGTATATACATTTGGTATATACATAATTTTTGCATGCTCTTTCCGATGGTGTCATTAGTTTTTCTAAACAACGAATACCAAATGAGTTGATTATATCAGCACGTGACCGCCGATTACCTCTGGCTAACGTAACCGCTGTATGGTGGGGGGAGAAAAATAATCCCTGATGGGTACGGGTGTGGGATGGGAAAATCTCACCCTCGGGACAAGATATTTGGTCCAGACACTCGGCAAGCCTCGTGTCTGACCCAAATATCTTGCCCTCGGTGAGATTTTCCCATCCCACACCCGTACCCATCAGGGATTATAATATTCCATATAAATGAAATAAATAAATATAAAGAAAATGAAACAATTTAGGGTCAGTTAGTAGATGGGGATGGGATAACAGAGCTAGGACCTATCTTCGGGGCAAACTGGATTATTACAGCTGTCGCGAAGAGAGTATGAATTCAGGAATTGCTCCGTTAGAGACTTTTTGAATAGTGATCTGGAATAGTTTTGAAACAATGGTTCTGTTGTTTTCTACATCCTAGGGAAACTATGAATTGAAAAGTATGCGTAGAATTGGGTTCTTAGGTTTGGTTTTAGTGTGTGCAATTTATCCGACTGGCTTGTGTCCATGCCGAAAGGGGTTTTGATATATTCTAAAAGTGTTCTCAAAGCTTTCGGACAGCATACTGTTATACCAATCGTGCATAAACAAAGAGACCTTGAGTTTGTATAGGCCTGTGAATTTTAAAATACGCTGCTAACTAAACAGTGGGTCTGTATGACCACAGTAATTTGTGTTAGATATAATTCGGATGCCTTCCTTTTGTAATTTAATAATCGTTCGAGTTGATGACCAGTGACCCCAGATATGGATACCATACAGCACGTCACTAGGGATCAGAGAGTATTATACTACTTAAAGGAATGAGAGGTGCATTCCATTTTTGCCTTTCGCTGTCTGAAAAAGCACAATAGAAAAAATGAAGAAAAAATATTCATCAGGGATAGGGCCACCTAGTAGTCTCGTTGTATTTCCTTTCAATTTGTTTGTGTTTTCCGTATATCATTGTCCATCATTGGTTGGCATATAGAATATACACATAGCAGCTTGGTGTACCAAATGTTCACCACGAGTGGAGAACATTTGGTACAACAAGCTACTTTGGGTATATTTTATTTATGCCATGATCGTCAGATTATTAAGAGTCGCTATTATTTTTTCTCGATTTTACTGAGCACCAGAGTACATACATGCGAATCTGTTTTTGTTTAAACGAGCATCGGTGGGCGGGGCTTCCGCTGTCGATTTTATCGCCGAAACGAAATGAAACGGTGGCTTTTTCATTTAAATAGCATAATAACATACCATTTCGAGTTATGGATGCTTTATTAACATGAGACAATGCATGTTTGTTAAGTTTTGGTGTCTTATGGGGTAAATGGGGTAAACTCAAATAAAAACGTAATAAATAATTGTCACTTTCATTTCACTCTTCGCGAGGCGACGGGCGATAAACTTAGACAAGTTCGTATTCAGGTCGACGTCTCCAAAGGTCAACTTGGATGTAGTTCCACTGTAGGTGTAAATTTTAACTACTGAAATCCCATTGCTGGTGTGCTCACCACGATTGGTGTGTACAGCTAAAATTTATATATTAGAATAGGTAATCGTGATATAAATAATGGTTGACTTTGAAATATATTTCCATCCAATGTTCTGGATATGTTTATTCATCTGCACAATTTAAGCTTTGCTTTGTTTAGGCATTTGTTTTGGTAATATGTTTCTCAAACACACGTTTCCATTCAATAATGATAACATTTGAGAACTGTAGATGAACGGTTTCCATTTTTTTAGCACAGGACATACTTGATGCGGCGATGTTCTGTTATCCAGTTTGTAATTTCTTGATTAATATGTCTAATCATTCTTCACTGCATCTACCCACTTTTATTCCAGCACGACATCTCCCTGACTGTTGGAAATGCCCTTAACCCTTTACATTACCTGAAAAGCAGACGACACCGCCGACATCATCACAACGTTAAAAAATGTCACGTTGTTCGGTACCTGATGGAACAGCCTCGAGCATATCTGACACACCTTAACCTTTTACCTAACATGAAAAGCAGACGACACTTGCAAAAATAATTCTTGAATAACTAATTTTTTTCATTTTTTGTCTCAAAAACATAGGTTATGACCCCTCGTTGGAACGAGCTCGACGAGCTCGTTCCAACGAGGGGTCATAACCTATGTTTTTGAGACAAAAAATGAAAAAATTAATGAAAATTAATTGGCGATTTTTGAGAATGGCGCTGGCCGGTTTTGGCCGTTACGTTAGGTAAAGGGTAAAACCACAATAAACAAATCAACAAACCCAAACTTGCTGCTGGTTTCTGTGCCATTGCCTCTTAATGTTACATGTGATAGTCGGGGTGAATTAATTGATTTAAACATTACTATAAATGCACGAAACACTACCACGTAGCGTGGTTGTGTGGGAAGAAAACGAACTGACTACTGACTAACGTGTTGGGATTTCTGTTGTGGAAAAAGGATTGGAAAATGTTTCTACATCTTCATTTTTAAATTGAGAACATTGATCAAATAATAATGATGATGTTTAACGTCCCGTATTTATTTTTTAAATTATTCTATAAACATTTTGTTTATGTTTCCTCTGGTCGATTATGGATGGGTAAACCCCATATTTTCGTGATACAAAATAAATAATGAAATCATTCTTTGTACGGATGTAAATCTTTTGAATCAATTTGCCATTGACGATCAATAAAACCCATTATCGCTCTCCATCTTGAAAACTTTTCAGAAATGTGTTGATCCCTCAAATCAACTATTTGCTAAATTAAGTGAAGCGTGTTCACTATCGCATTTTGGCCAAATAAAAACAAATACATTTGGTTCTCGTGCACTTAATTTTTTCAAATCATTGATGGAGGAAGGCCCTTATTTTTGTTTACTCTTTGTGTTTGATACCTGGTAGAAAATTAATTGATTTTTGGTCACAATAATTTGTTCACATGTTTTTGCCTTGATAAAGTTTAAAATTTTAACAAGGCAAATCTATACAGGCTAAATTATTTCACTTCATAGATTTGTTAGAGAACATCCACATAATCTGATAGCTTTAAGTTGTGGCACCTGCACTGCAGACAAAATTCCCAAATTTGGATTTCTAGCACGTAATCTGTTAATAAAGAAATATGAAATACATTTGTGTTCAGTTATAATTTTTTTTATTATTTTCCAAAGTGTGATTTACTGGGATTACCAGGTTTGATTATAAACGATAACTTCGCAAGTGAATTATGCAATCAACAGTTGTATCATGTATCCGTACGCGCAAACGAATACTCTTTGCCGTGGGTGTAATGGACACTTCAGTAGTGAAGGCTGCCACTTGGATACAAGCATTTACCACTGAATTCCCCATACCCCAATATGGCCACTTGAGGTACAAAATTAACATAGGATTCTCCATAGGGTTTGGTACCTCAAGTGGAATTTTTGAATCCAGAGTGGCTCCATTGAAGGCAAGAAAACGATTGTAAAATCTTTTCCCTTCCTCCAATGGGGCCATTCTGGGTACAAAAATGCCACGTGGGGTACAAAACCCTATGGAGAATCCTATGTTAATTTTTTCGCCCAAGTGACAGGCTTGGGGTATCTGGAATTCAGTGTTAAATGCTTTTCGCCAGAGTGACAGCCTCCACTACTGACTTCATTGTTTGCTTTTTTAACCCTTTACCTAACATGAAAAGCCAACGACACTTGCAAAAGAAATTCCTGAATAACTAATTTTTTAATTTTTTGTCTCAAAAACATAGGTTTTGACCCCCTCATTGGAACGAGCTCGTTCCAATGAGGGGTCATAACCTATGTTTTAGAGACAAAATATGGCGATTTTTGAGAATAGGGCTAGCCGGTTTTTTCCCGTTACGTTAGATAAAGGGTTAAATAATATAATTATCGTTAATAATGAAAAGTAATAAACAGATTAATCGCTTGACGGGACTGGTTACGTGAAATAATTCATTCGAGGCGAGGGACTATATTGTAAAACGCTCGTGCGCATTCGCGCACTCGTGTTTGTACAACGTCCCTCTCCTCTCATGAATTATTTCACGAAACCAGTCCAGTCAAGCGATTACTCTGTGTGTACCGTTTTCGAAAAATAAATACCAATCACACAAAATTTGAGATATTTTCTGTAGAACAGAAGAAAGGGATGTTTACAAAACAAATATTAATAAAATAAATAGCCACTGTATTTTAGCCCTTTACCCAACGCAGACGATACCAACATTTATTATTTTAAATTTTTCAAAAAAATTCAACAAAACCATATCATGTGACCCCTCGTTGGAACGAGCTCGTTCCAACGAGGAGTCACATGATATGGTTTTGTTGAAAGTGTTTGAAAAATAATATTTTTTCAACTGCTGAATTTGGATATTACGCGGGCGGATGCGGGCGATGCGTTGGGTAAAGGGTTAATCAGGCCTTGTTGAAAACACTTGCAAATGAATATTCATCAATCATAAAAGGTGGAAGACACTGCAAGTCAATACAAATTTTCGACGAGTAGGGTAATTTTTTTCAATAAGGAAGGTGTCTGAGAACCAAATACTTTACCGTTTTTCCTTATTTGCTTTACATATATGTGTGTGTACACAATTATAGCCACAAGAATAGTTTGTATTGTAATATACATAACCCAGTTAATAAATCATTCAATATGAGTCACATTCTATCGATTAGTTACGTCTTGTCAAGTTGTGCTTGACTTTGATGTACATTCAACCCACTTTACCTTCTTTTCTAATTGTTTTGCCTTTTAGATTTCTTCATATTGTTTTTGCATCCATGAACAACGTTCACTATTTCAAACAAAATCTTCGGATGCATTTATACTTTTTAAACCACGAGAGTCGTGTCCAATATGCAGTAACCGTAGATTAATCTTTCCTTCATTCATATCAAAAACAAACACATTATAGAATAATTACGTCACTGACAATGCCGTACCCACCATTTGTTTGAGTTGGGCGTTTTCCATTGAACTGTGTACCACGTATAAAAATCGGTTTAAAAACAGTGACTTGTTTTTGGATGTCAAAAAATCCAAAATGTTTTAGCCAAGAACAATCCCATTTCTGACCTACACTAATTATTAACACGATAGTATTTCGCGTTTGTTGTTTCGGTGCCAAGACCATTATGGCATAATAACAACATGTTTTATTATATTACTAACATAAAGGCTCCCCAATACCACTGTAGTTTGCCTGTCAATTCTGTATCGGATGAAAACTCGAATCTCATTTTTTTCGAAATTCACATCAGGTCTGTCTCAAAAGAGGCTCCAGTGATATCACTGACGTGCGCTGATGTTCAATGCGATGCCCTCAGAAACGCAATAAAAGAATTTGAGTGCCTTTGCACTTAACAATCCGGAGAAACATTTATTTCGAGGATGCTTCAAAACAGCCATTTTCACGAAGACAATCCGCAAGAAACGTTAGAAAATCAGTATTCTTGAAAGCAGTTCGCAATAATATTGATGTTAGATCTCCCAGCATTGTCGGATATGATCACCAGTTTAATATCTCCTATTTCTGGTGTTACGTGTATATACAGTGGGTCCCCATCGAGTCACCAATGCATATCGAAATGTACAAAACGAGTTCAGTAAATTAGGTCTGGAGCAATCTTTAGCGAGGCCCAGACCTAATTTATTGGACGAGTTTTGTAAATTTCAGTATAAACTGGTCACAAGTTAAAGATCCTGTTTATTTTATGATCCAAACCCCACAAAAAACTTAAATGGGACGAGAAACAAGCAGTGGCTTCTATAAGGCCTGCGATTACGTTACAGGTTAGGGGCCGTTGATTGTCCGCAGTGTCCGCATCGGAAGATAGTCCCAGATTAAGAATAGATTGTGAAGTATTTAATGACACAAATTCAATGAAATTATTTCAAATAAACATCAACTACTGTAACTATTTACCACTCCTGGTCCCCCAAGTTTGAATATACGATTATTCTCCGGCGCCTGCTGGACCGTGAATTATCATTTTAGAGCTGAAACGGTTAAAGGATTTTCTTGATCGATTAATCAAATGGATTAACCTTGGTTAACCGATTAATCATTTACCCTAATAGGTAGCTGAATAATTGCCGTACCGTTGATGATTTACAGCATATTAACTTTTTACCCCACATGACGGAAAAAACGACCAGCGCTGTCTGTACACAAAAGTCTCCAAATTTTATTATGTTTTCAATTCGTGTCTCAAAAACATAGCTTATGACCTCTCATTGGGACGAGCTCGTTGAGCTCATCCCAACGAGGGGTCGTAAGCTATGTTTTTGAGACAAAAATTGAAATTTTTGTACTACCGTAATTTAAGAATTTACTTTGCAAGTATCGTCTTTCAATCGCATTGCGTAAAGGGTTCAGAATGACCATTTCCAGCTACAGATACATGCACGTGAACAAGTATGTCAGCACGGAACTTGCATGCTTTACTTTGTCTCATATCATTGATGTGAGTCAGTGTGACAACGTGTATCTGTTTTGGAGCACGTTTGTTCCTTTGTTAACCTATATAATACAATAGTTCAAAAGTAATGGTTAATCGAACAATTACTTTTTTGATTGATCAAGATCTTGATCACTGTTTAATCGATTAATCGGTTAACTGTTTCAGGTCTATACCATTTGTAATGATTTGGCTTAATAACCGGACGAAGGGTCAGATTATGTAATAAAGAAAGTATCAGTACAGTGAAGGTTTCTGGTGTGCTGCATTGCATCGACTTTAGAGCCTTCAACTTCGTTGTATCGCAGAAGTCGGGGTGGCCGACGAAACCGATACGGCTTGGTGATGGTCCACAGCGAGGTGTGATACAGTGCACCAGAAAACTTCACTGTATTGATTATCTGTCTATTATATACCTGTCTTCTGGTAATAATTAAGATTTCGGAATCTGTCAAAACCAATTTTGGACAATAGCGGTCGATAAGACTTTTTGTTATAGCTGTTACTACGACGTGTTCTTTATCTCGATTCCGGACTGGGTGGACTCGATCTACCTTATGATTTCTGTGAATCTGGCAGAAACCTAACAATCGTTGAAAAAATGAATTGGTGTATTTGGACAACGGTGAGGATGCACGAAATCTTAAGTAATTGGTAGTTTGTAGATTTAGAGCACATTTTCTTCACGCGAGGTGGAAGAAGGGAACACAATTCTCATGTTTTTGATTTCTCTCAGTATCACACTGCATGGGTTTTGTCCGTATCTGCGATATCATACTCCGTCTGATGGTTCTGCAGGAGAGAATTGATGTCTTAAATTGCGTCCGTACAAGTAGTATAGTTCGTATGAATCGTGCTTCATTACCCGGACTTTTGCCGGTGCAACTAGTGTTAAATTCCCATAGGAACCGGACTTTTGCCGGTGCAACTTTTGCCGGTGCAAATGTACGGCCCCTTTCAGCTAGATCCGCCAAGCAGTGCAGTACTGCATATATAGTATGCTATGGCATGTAGCGTGATATAAGTACGCTTGGGGCTATACGTATATATTATGGGTAAGTGATGGAAATATGATGTGAAAATTGGGTTTTCTTGAAAGTTTTTCCCGCGAAACGGTTGACGTTGCTATTGACGTCGTGACGTCATGATACTAGCGCGACGTCATAGAGATGCTGACCGCTATTATTGTCCAGTATACAATCTGACATAACGTTATTCGGGTCAGGGTATGTCGGGTTTCTCGTATAGGGTGGGGTGATATGGCAGTAGTGGTATATATCCATGTTGGTATACTATTAGCCCTTGGGTCTTCATATGCTATGTCTGCTATAGCTAGGTCAAGCAGTATTGTGGGCATGGGGGTCATGTATGGTCGGCCAGTGCGGTATTGCAAGATAATCCTTGGTGGTTTTGGACAGAATGGTCTGTTGGCCTATTACCCCCTTAGTACTATTAACCTAGCGAATCCTTTGTATTATCTTATGGCTGGTATTGGTAGTTCGTAATTCTAGGTCAGGCAGTACTATAATCGTTTGTTTAGAAGTGGGGTATAGGATGCATTGTATATACCGCTGTAGGCCCATGTTAGTCCTCGGTGTTATTAACCAACCGATTGCTTTGTATTATCCTATGGCTGGTATTGGTAGTTCGTAATGCTAGGCAAAGCGGTATTGTGGGTAGGGATACTGCCTGGTAGTTTAGAACGGTACTATAGTATGGGCGGTATATACACCTATAGGCCCCTGTCAGTGCTTGGTACTATTAACCAACCGATTGCTTTGTTTTATTATATGGCTGGTATATGTAGTACGTTATGGTAGACCTAGTGATTTTGTGGGGGTGGGGTAATGCCTGGCAGTATAGAACAGCAGCATAGTATGGACGATATATACCTCTGTGGGCCCATGCAGGGCCCATGTTAGCCCTTAGTACTATTAATCCACCTGATGCTTCGTGTTATCCTATGACTGGCATAGGTAGTATGCAATGCTAGGCATAGAGGTATTGTGGGTAGGGGTACTGCCTGGTAGTTTAGAACGGTACAATAGTATGGCGGTATATATACCTATAGGCCTCTGTTAGTGCTTGGTACTATTAACCAACCGATTGCTTTGTTTTATGAGATGGCTGGTATATATAGTACGTTATGGTAGACCTAGTGATTTTGTGGGGGTGGGGTAATGCTTGGTAGTTTAGAACGGTAGTATATAGCATAGGTTGTGCATACCCTGTAGGTCTCTTGTTGGCCCTTGGTACAACTGATCCACCAGGTGCTTCATATTATCAGGCAGTATTCTGGGGTGAGGTTAATGCCTGGTAATACAGAACAACAGCAGAGTATGGTTGGTATATTCCCCTGTAGGTTCCATCCTAACTGTTGATAGGATTAACCTACCAAATGCTTTGTGTCATCCTGTTACTGGTAAGGTGATACGTAATAGCAGTAGTTCTGACTCTATTCCAAGTATTCTTGTTGTTTCATTTATCTAGATCATTTATATAAATTATAACTAACCAATCAGATTGCTTGATTTCCCACAATCTGTATGCAGAGTTATCTCCCTTCTGTATAATAAAAGCCTATATCCAATGGCCATATCCCCGGGCACCCCAATTTTGGCACCCCTTTTTGGAAAACATATGACCTTCGGCACCCCTTTTTTGTCATATGTGCTTTTGTGAAAAAGCACAATGTGACACAATGTGCCCTAGCACAAAGGCACATGCTTTATGTGCCGATATGTGCTTATGTGAAAAGGCACAATGTGACACAATGTGCCATATCACATAGACACATACGGGTATTTGAGGATACCTTTGGCCTGGTATTGTTTTATTCGAGGATACCTACTGGAGAATCCCTTTTTAGGAATCCCATTTGTGGATTCCCTTTTTGGAATTAGAGATGGATTTCAGTAGTATGTCTCGGGGTTGAGGGGTTAATTGGGTAATTAAACGAGGATTCTGGGAAAATCCGAACCAGAAAATTACTCCACTTCAATCGAACACACCCCCGGTACCCTCTTGGTACTATAGCCACTACGTGCTAAACCGATAAAATGGGAAATCCGTATCAAATAAAGTCAATCTCGGTGATTTTGGTTGGATTTTGGTTATTTGGAGAGATTGTCGGGTTGTTTGTGGTAATTAGATTTACTCTTCTACAATCGAACATACCCTCCGAACATACCCGTCTTATTGCAGAAAAACTGGGTAACATGGCAATCACGTGCTACCATAGAAACCAAGATGGCAGCCTCCAGTATACAAAATGGACGACGGAAACACGTGTCACCCTAACAACACGCGCTGCGCATGCGCACTCGCAAACTTCAGGGTCCATTGGCAGGACCTCGGTGCAGGATCTCGGAAGTGACGTCATGTCACGTGACCCAGTGGCGCCATGTTGGGTTGTCATGGTAACCCGCGTGATTACTATGTTATCCAATTTTTCTGCAATAAGACGGGGTATGTTCGGAGGGTATGTTCAATTGTAGAAGAGTAAATCTAATTACCACAAACAACCCGACAATCTCTCCAAATCACCAAAATCCACCCAAAATCACCGAGATTGACTTTATTTGATACGGATTTCCCACTTTATCGGTTTAGCACGTAGTGCTATAGTACCTAGAGGGTACCGGGGTGTGTTCAATTGAAGTGGAGTAATTTTCTGGTTCGGATTTTCCCAGAATCCTCGTTTAATTACCCAATTAACCCCTCAACCCCGAGACATACTACTGAAACCCAACTCTAATTCCAAAAAGGGATTCCACAAATGGGATTCCTAAAAAGGGATTCTCGAGTAGGTATCCTTGAATAAAACAATACCAGGCCAAAGGTATCCTCAAATGCCCGTATGTGCCTATGTGATATGGCACATTGTGTCACATTGTGCCTTTTCACATAAGCACATATCGGCACATAAAGCATGTGCCTTTGTGCTAGGGCACATTGTGTCACATTGTGCTTTTTCACAAAAGCACATATCACAAAAAGGGGTGCCGAAGGTCATATGTTTTCCAAAAAGGGGTGCCAAAATTGGGGTGCCCGGGGATGTGGCCATCGGATATGGGCTTTTATTATACAGAAGGGAGATAACTCTGCATACAGATTATGGGAAATCAAGCAATCTGATTGGTTAGTTATAATTTATATAAATGATCTAGATAAATGAAACAACAGGAACACTTGGAATAGGGTCAGAACTACTGCTATTACGTATCACCTTACCAGTAACAGGATGACACAAAGCATTTGGTAGGTTAATGCTATCAAGGGTTAGGATGGAACCTACAGGGGAATATACCAACCATACTCTGCTGTCGTTCTGTATTACCAAGCATTAACCCCACCCCAGAATACCGCCTGATAATATGAAGCACCTGGTCTGGTGGATCAGTTGTACCAAGGGCCAACAAGAGACCTACAGGGTATGCACAGCTTATGCTATATACTACCGTTCTAAAATACCAATCATTACCCCACCCCCACAAAATCACTAGGTCTACCATAACGTACTACATATACCAGCCATATAATAAAACAAAGCAATCGGTTGGTTAATAGTACCAAGCACTAACAGGGGCCTATAGGTGTATATACCGACCATACTATAGTACCGTTCTAAACTACCAGGCAGTACCCATACCCACAATACCTCTATGCCTAGCATTGCATACTACCTATGCCAGTCATAGGATAACATGAAGCATCAGGTGGATTAATAGTACTAAGGGCTAATATGGGCCCTGCATGGGCCCATAGAGGTATATATCGTCTATACTATACTGATGTTCTATACTGCCAGGCATTACCCCCACCCCCACAAAATCACTAGGTCTACCATAACGTACTACATATACCAGCCATATAATAAAACAAAGCAATCGGTTGGTTAATAGTACCAAGCACCAACAGGGGCCTATAGGTGTATATACCGCCCATACTATAGTACAGTTCTAAACTACCAGGCAGTACCCCTACCCACAACACCGCTTTGCCTAGCATTACGAACAACCAATACCAGCCATAGGATAATACAAAGCAATCGGTTGGTTAATAACACCGAGGACTAACATGGGCCTACAGCGGTATATACAATGCATCCTATACCCCACTTCTAAACAAACGATTATAGTACTGCCTGACGTAGCATTGCGAACTACCAATACCAGCCATAAGATAATACAAAGGATTCGTTAGGTTAATAGTACTAAGGGGGTAATAGGCCAACAGACCATTCCTCTTATACTGTCCAACTTTTTCCACCAAGGACTATCTTGCAATACCGCACTGGCCGACCATACATGACCCCCATGCCCACAATACTGCTTGACCTAGCTATAGCAGACATAGCATAACATGAAGACCCAAGAGCTAATAGTATACCAACATGGATATATACCACAACTGCCATATCACCCCACCCCATACGAGAAGCCCGACATACCCTGACCCCAATAACGTTATGTCAAATTGTATACTGGACAATACTAGCGGTCAGCATCTCTATGACGTCGCGCGCGTATCATGGCGTCACGACGTCAATATCAACGTCAACCGTTTCGCGGGAAAAACTTTCAAGAAAACCCAATTTTCACATCATCTTTCCATCACTTACCCATAATATATACCTATAGCCCCATGCGTACTTATATCACGCTACATGCCATAGCATACTATATATGCAGTACTACACTGCTTGGCGGATCTAGCTGAAAGGGGCCGTACTTTTGCACCGGCAAAAGTCCGTTTCCTATGGGAATTTAACACTAGTTGCATCGGCAAAAGTCCGGGTAATGAGGCACGATTCATACGTACTATACTATTCGTACATCTTTACATATAATATTTAATAATTTTGTTGTATTTGTTTTGAACTTTGAATTTTTAAAGGGCTGATCACCACCTCCATTCTTGAAGGGTTGATCACCACCTCCGATTTTTCTTTTTATATTTATAATCCTTAAGAAATACAAGCAACATCTATGCAAGAAACATACACTTAACAAAAATAGTCGTCAAAGATAATTTTACTTGATTACATAATATATTTCAATGTATTCATCTCTTCATTTCTGAAGAGATTAATACATTGAAATAAATTAAGTAAAATTATCTTTGACGCTCAAACAGCACAGGAAACAAACAATTTTTCCCCAGCTTTCGGTCTAGCGAAGAACTTATTCGGGGTACAGTCAAAACAAGGAAAATACACAAAGAAGACGAAAGAAGAGAAATATGGCGATAAAAGCTCTCGTTAGCCAAGTTCGGACTGAATGGGTGTGTGTAATACACTTCGAAATAAAAAAAAACGTGGAAAAAGTAGAAAGTAAAAGATAAAAAAATACTGTCAGACAAACTTTGAAAAGTATTCTAGTAACTCCTAACCCCCTGTAATACCTGATTTCAACACACCCTTGAAAAATTAAAAGGAACTAGAATTCTGAAATTGCAGAGCATGTCAAGATACTTCCATGCTTTACATGAAAGTCTGACAACTAAATGATTTTGAAATAGCGGAGCAATATCAAGAGTCAACTAGTGTTCAGCCGATTACCAAAAATGGTCGTTGACCGATTACCGGTTATTTGAGCTCACAATCGGTCGATTCCGATGCCGATTCCGATTGTAATACCGTGCACTTGGACAAGTCGAGGCTCGAAAGAACTACATTAAACTGAACATTTTTCGTTGTTAAACTTCGTTGACTGGGGTCGAAATAAAATTACCAGTCGCGCACACTTGGGCTGTAAACGTGGCTCTCGGAGCCACGTTTACCGCCCAAGTGCGTGCTACTGGTAATTGTACTTCTGCCTGAGTCAATGGAGTGTAACCGTCACTTTTCCGGTATGAACTAGCGATTTCGCCCAGTTGTAAGCTTTGTATGTTGTTTAACTTGTATGTCCCGTAACGGGGCGTCAAGAGAGATTAAGAATACACATTGTGGTTGTTTCTCAACTTTATTGAATGGTATCATTTTACATTAACAATTAAACAATTGCAGAAGAGAATACAATGCGGTTAATGAATCATCTTAAAATGCTTGGCAACAATCGGTTGAACCGATATTCCAGGAGCCGTTGCCGATTGCCCACAATCGGCCGATTGTGGTGGCCGGTTTCGATCATCGGTTGAACACTGTTCCCAACGACGGCTCGCCCCAACATCGAGAGAAAAGTATCCGTCGCCTGTTAACGCACCAAGTCGCCCGTTATAAGGTAATGTTTGCATTTGGTCTTTTTCTAGCTGGTACGAAACGGCACGTGGATGTGCTCGGACTACTTCCTCTAGGATAGGGCCACTAAAGGCTTATTATTCACTGCTACGGGTGCAGGGAAGTGACTAAATCAAACTTTCATCTATAGGACCGCTGCCAATGGGTCCCGACACTGCCTTAAACACTAAGATAATCGACAGAAGTTAAAAGTGAACAGATTTTACGGTTGGATTGATGGCGAAAAAGGTGTAAAATGGTTACTCAGTCATTAAAGGGAAAGAATAGCAGTGTCTGACATACATAAACTGTGTCCACACCGCTGAGTATAGCTACTTGAAATTTTCAGAATTTATGCTACGTTCCTTGTTCGGCAGTTGCGTATCTTTATATATGTATCTTTACACATATATAAAATATAATATAATATAGAGAGGATATGGAATGAGTGTTTTTCTCATATAATATTTATGAGACGAGTCTAAGAATTTTCCGCTTTGGCGAGCCTCTGGCGAGCCCAAACGGAAAATTCGGACGAGTTTCATAAATATTATATGAGAAAAGCACTCATTTCATATTCTATTTATCATATGACAAACACACAAACATAAATTATCCGCTTAGTATGACTTTTTAACACATCACCTAACTTGAGTTGCAGACGGCACTTGGAAAAAACATCCTCGTATAACTAACTAAACATTTTCATTTTTTGCTTCCAAAACATAGGTTATGACCCCTCATTGGAACGAGCTCGTCCAGCTCGTTCCAATGAGGGGTCATAACCTATGTTTTGGAAGCAAAAAGTGAAAATATAAAAAAAAATGAATGGCGTTTTTCTTGTAGGTAAACGATTAATACAATATAACCCATCCTAAATAGGACAGATGGCGTAAATTCTCCCTACTGAAATTATGCAAATGCAACCCAGTTGTATTTTGTTTAGCCAATCAAATTGTCCAGTTTTGAAATTGACCAATAAAAGCTCCCAACTTGAATTATGCAAATTACGAAAATGTGGCCCAGTTGTATTTTGTTCGGCCAATCAAATTGTCTAGTTTTGAAATTGACCAATGAAATTGACGGAAGACTTTATTTATCACTGATCAATATGAAAACTAAATATCAAATGTTTCAAAGTGAACAAAACGGACGAGTCATATGATAAATATAATAAAAAGTGTTATCTCATTAGAACATTTCCACTTTGTTCACATTCTCGATGTTAAATTTCATTTTTTTTAAATATCTGCCATGATGAAATAAACAAATTATTACAATAGGCATTTGACATGGGCTGATATATTTCGTCTTCTTGACGAAACCAGACCAGCCAGATCAAACGCCACATCAAATCCTTGAATTGTATTTAGCATATGAATGGTCATGGTAAGTTTTTCATGACTCGATGAATAATTTTCCTATCGTATGAATGTTTTTGCTTTGTCCCGCCTATTTGTCAAATAAAAAAATGCGGACGTGTTCAATGGTGCAATTAACCCTATTACTACCACGCCCACTTTAGCCATATATGGAGGACCTCTATATACGCATTTATCCCTTTACCTAACATGGAAAGCAGACGACACTTGCAAAAAAAATTCTTGAATAACTAATTTTTTTCATTTTTTGTCTCAAAAACATAGGTTATGACCCCTCGTTGGAACGAGCTCGACGAGCTCGTTCCAACGAGGGATCATAACCTATGTTTTTGAGACAAAAAATGAAAATATTTTGAAAATTAATTGGCGATATTTGAGAATAGCGCTGGCCGGTTTTGGCCGTTACGTTGGGCAAAGGGTTATGCGAGGAAGTTTGATAAGATTTATGACATACTTGAAACTCTATCACCTGAGCCCTTTCCAACAATTAATCAGATGGTAGGTATGATCAGCGCATACAAGTACGTGCAGATAATCATCATAACGTTGGTTACAATAGTCGCTTGCGGCAGCGTACGTGTTAAACTGTAAGTGCTGCAGATGGGCTGTTGGTTGGTATTCACGTAGGTTATGTTGACTAATTCCAGCTTGAGTAGCAATTAGCTTGGGTTGAAAATAACCAAACTCGTGTGCACAAAAGATGACAACATTGATATAAATGACGGAGACTTCGACCGCTCAGGGGTACATTATTATACAAGAAAACAATTTGAATTAAATTGTACCAATTGCAGTCAATTATTCATCGCTTCTTCGTAGTATGAATTGGGATGGGTGTGTTAATTTGTGTGAAATTCGTTCAAAAATTATCACTTCCCACTTTCATTCTCAGATAAAGCGATGTACGCACTTCATACAAAACTTAATAGGCCCATTCCACATTAATATTCCGTAGAAGCGACGGATAATTGATTTCAGTTCTCAAACAAAATGTCGAAAGCCAATAATTTTTTTCATTTTCAAAAACAAAAAAAAAGAGATTATGCTTGGAGTACATTCATATTGGAATATTTATAAACCACATGCCGCGTGATATTCGAATCACACAAAGAATTTCACCTTATGTAACAGACCATAACAAACATTCGGCCTTTATGGTAATTCGCTATTATACCGAAACTAGGTATTTTTTATATCGAGTGAATACCGACACAATTTCAGCCTGACTAACATATCGACGTTAACGGTGTTGATTAACAATGTCCGAAATCTCAAACCATTTATTAAGTTTATTATTTTTGGCTTGAAAAGTGGTCCAATTAACCACACTTGCAACGAAAATGCGAAATATCACACACGCGAAGCTGATCTATCATATCGCGGCATCATACTCTATTCATTTTCTGTTATTCCGTTGATGCACTCTTGATTATCAAATAAACTTCCTCCGTGTTGTGAAATATCTATCTGAGGACAGAATACCAGCTTCGTTGCGTGTTTATTATCAAACATCGTACACAATTCATTGTGAGAAGATTAAGACAACAAATTCAGTGCTTCTTTATCAGTGAAAAGCCTTCATATTTCGCTTGCTTCAATTTTCCGTCTGTACAGTGAATTATTTTAAAAGGACGCATTTTTTGGCGTTTAACCGAAATTTTTTTAACCCTTTACCCAACGCAGACGATATCAAAATTTATTATTTTAAATATCATTTTTTAAAATTTTTCAAAAAATTTCAACAAAACCATATCATGTGACCCCTCGTTGGAACGAGCTCGTCGAGCTCGTTCCAACGAGGGGTCACATGATATGGTTTTGTTGAAATTTTTTGAAAAATAATATTTTTTTAACTGCTGAATTTGCATATTACGCGGGCGGATGCGGGCGATTCGTTGGGTAAAGGGTTAAACAATTTGGACGGGGTGCAATTCAATTGGCGAAATAGTTGAAAATACATTGTCTTTAAAATGCTCAGTGAAAAAAACATGCGTTCTTTATTTGATAAGTCCCCCCGACATGACTACCCCCCCCCCCCCCACCCCCACCCTAAATACCTTGTCAGTAAGCCGCTCATTGTATTTAGTCCTGTTTGTACCGTACTCGGTATTGGAAAATCAAATACCGACCGGGCCTAACAAACACATGCAGTGTTTCAGCTCAGGGTCCTCCTGGTTAAACCCTGACGTCCATTTGCTCAAACTTTGCTGATGCTTCTCGTGCCTTATTATGGTTCATGGGTTACCTCCTGGGTGGAAACTCTGTCCGTGAGAGCTTCAGTGAAAAAAAAATCACCATACACCAGGTATATCGTCAGGTGCCATTACATCCTCATGCACAGAAGAACATTTGGAAAACAACAGAAGTAAAATCAACAAAAACTAGAGAAACAGAATTTACTGCACCCAGTAAATTCAAGTCCGTGTGAAAAGGGTTAAAGTATCAGGAATAAACTATACAGAAGGAGAATTTATGGAGGCTTATTTTCAGGAGTAAATTATTTTCAAACAAATCAGAAATGGATTTTCGTTAATAGTATTTACAGATATTCATACAGCAATCAGAACATTTTTTATAAGAAACCAGAAAAGGCATATGTGTGACCAGCATTCAAAGGGTTCGATACATGAATCAGAAGTGGACATTTTTGGCTCTGCCCACCAAGCTGATTGATGAAATACGTTCATGAACTTTTGAAATGCATTAAGGTGTAATGAAATGCATTCCCCAGTCTTTCTGAATAATATGCACTGGATGACCTTGGTGACCTCTTTCAGGCGGACCATATATTGAACCTCCAGCAATTTTTAAATCAGTCGGTATAGTCCCATGTATACACCTACTTTAAAGAAATGGCTCCACCAACTACAGATCTGTCAATTTTGGGCGATGATAGCAAATATTTATTATGATTTAGAAGCCTCTAAGGCAGTCAGCCTACTGTATCACACACAAGGCCTCAAACTAGCTGAAAAAACAAAGATGAGTGCAAACTGGTTGTTGGTAACCAGCATGCCAAAACGAATAAAGATAGGACGATTCGTATTTGAGTTATCGAGCCGACAAAGGGTGCATATTGGGGATAGTGCCATAATAAACTTGAAAGCCCCAAGAGCTCGTTTAAAGGCCTGCCCTTAAGAGCATCTAGTGCCCTAAACAAGGCATACATAAAATAAGATGGTGGAATCTTGAATCAAGCATTTGCGTAAAGAGTGGCAATATGGCAAGAAGCGTGCAAAAGGTTCTACTGTCATAAGTTAAATGATGTTGTTTGATCATTGCGGTGAAGCATGAAGAGGGTTAAAGACAGACCATTTAAATATTCCATTTCATTAATTCATAATTGTGATAAGTGTTTCGAGAGAGCCGCTTACCACTCGGCCCGAAACCTGTTGATCTTGAGTTATGATTGAGAATGAAAAAAAAAATAAAAAATGCAATGAAAGGTGAAGGGTTATTTATTCAACTACAATTAATCAAGTGTTGTAAGATAGATCTGTATAATAAACAAATTTTCTTGCCACTCAAAGGGTTTTTTCAACTTGGTTTGGGGATGGAATTTAATTCTGATCTGACAGCTGATAAGAGTAAATATGTGTCGGGCTGTCATCTATAGCAACTTCTCTCTAATTTGATTGTTTACATTATTCTCTTGTGTATATAAATATAAACAGCTATTTCTTTATGATGCTTTTCTGTTACAAAGAAATTAGGTGGTTATAAAAAACTCTGTGGCCCAATGGACCACTCCCAAAGGTTCCCTGATAACATAGCTGGGCCAGTACTTGTGACAGGCTACCAGTATGCCAAACAGCTCCAGGACAGATTATTTTATTTATTTATTGGTGTGTAAGGTCACATATTTCTGCATAATGGCTAATCAGGCCCACGACAGTTTTACGGGTGGGGGAAGCCGTAGTACCCGGAGAGAACCACCAAGCAACGGCGAGCAACTGTCAGTTCCCCAACATACTAATTCCACACAAGCAGGGTTAGCATTGTTTGAAGACAGGTGCACCATCGACGTGCAGTACGCCTTAATATACAGCGTCACCGTGCCCCCACGTGGGCAATGGGGCTGAATTGTCTTGCCCAAGGACACAACGTGGTTGCCGCAGGTGGGATTCGAACCGAGGACCTCTCGGCTTGCAGCCTGCACCTCTACCAACTCAGCCACCGCCCCCCCCCCCCCCCAGGACAGATGATTTGTTTTTGAGTTATCGTCAAGACAAAATGAAGGGGATAGAAAATATTCATACAGGAATCAGAACATTCTTATAAGAAACCAGAAATGGCATATATGTAACCAGCATTCAAAGGGTTTGATACACGAATCAGAAATGGATATTTTTGTCTCTGCCCACTAATTTTAGTGATGAAATACACTCATAAACTTTAGAAATGCATTAAGGTGTAATAAAATGCATTTCCCAGTCTTTCTGAATAATGCCCCCATACTAAGATCTTCCGAGGGTTAAAATATTCCCTTTAAATACTCCATTTTAATCCTTTAAATGGGGGCGCATTGGCTCAGTTGGCAGAGGTGCAGGCTGCAAGGCGTGAGGTCCTCACTCTGTCCTTGGGCAAGCCACTTCACCCCATTGCCCACGTGGGTGCATGGTGGCGATGTGTTCTAAAGCGTACTGCACATCGATTGTGCACCCGTCTTCAACCAATGCTAACCCTGCTTGTGTGGAGTTAGTATGTGGGGGATCTGACAGTTGCTCGTTGTTGCCCGGTGGTTCTTCCCGGGTACTCCGACTTCCTCCACCTAAAAAACTGCTGTGGTCATGATTAGCCACTGTGCAGAAATATGTGACATTAAACGCCAATAAATAAATAATCCTTTGGAAAATGAGCTCAATCCAATAAAGGGTCATAAGCTATGTTTTTTCAAGCAAAAATGAAAAGGTAATTAAAACTAAATAGACGTTTCTGTGAATAATGTTGACCGGTTTTCGCTGTTATGTTCGCTAAAGGGTTAAGAATCCCTTACTTTGGAAGGCACACTGAAAAGGTGTCCCATTCCACATAGATTAAATGTTAAGAAAATAAAGCGAAAAACATTAAGTTTCTCAGCTGACAGTACCTGCTTTTGCACTCCGGAGGGATGGAACGGCACAAATCAGAGACATTCTCTTAATGGCATTTTGACACCAAAGGTTTCTGCACTCTCGGTGAGGCCAAGATGAGCGCAGTGAAAGACTATATAACTCCTCTAACAAATTAGTTTTAAACAGTCATAGCACTAACACAGTTAACAGTACAGTCGACCATGCCAGTATTGCATTGTTACCGGCACCCTGACAGTTTTGTGATAGTTTTCAACAATTATTCAGTGCAGTTTTATTAAAAGGGTTAACTTTATTCTGCCTGAAATAAAATATGTGCAATCCACATTGAAGTCTTGAGAGGGGTTAAAAGCATTGAACTGAATAAGATAGGTTTCAACAATTATTCAGTACAGTTTTATGGAAAGGGTTAACTTTATTCTGCCTGAAATAAAATATGTGCAATCCACATAGAAGTCTGGAGAGGGTTAAAAGCAGTGAACTGAATAATTTACAATTTATTTCCTTGCAAGGCAAAGGGTTTCTCTCAATTTAGTTTCAGGAACTAACATCCTATAATGATGACAAGGTCAGATTTCATTTTGACAGCTTACTCCACTGGTGTTTACATAGTCTCCAGTGTGAACATAACATCGTATTGCTTGGGGAGAATTTACTGTATCAGGAAATTGGAGGCTGTGAAAACCCTGTGGCCTACTGGGCCATACTGAAAAAAATGTGATCTCCAGCAATTCTGAAAAATGCACTCAATGACCCTAGTTTACCTCCGTGACCTTGACCCATATTTTGAACCTCCATCGAGTATCGACTCATTTGGTGTTGGTCCCAGGTCTGTAGGTCATACCATGCCTGAGATATGGGAGTGATCCATGTTCAAAATTTTGGCCACGCCCATTTTTTTTACGCAAAAATGCATGTGTGTACATCAGAAATAGTTTAGGGGGTCAAAAAATATGATTTCCAGCAATTCTGAAAAATGCACTCAATGACCCCTAGTTGACCTCCGTGATCTTGACCCATATTTTGAACCTACATCGAGTGTCGACTCATTTGGTGTTGGTCCCAGGTCCGTAGGTCATACCACGTTTGAGATATGGGCGTGACCCACTTTCAAAAAATTTGGCCACGCCCACCTTTTTTACATCAAAAAGCATGTGTGTACGTCAGGAATGCTTTTAGGGGCTCAAAAAATGTGGTTTCCAGCAATTCTGAAAAATGCACTCAATGACCCCTAGGTGACCTCTGTGACCTTGACCCATATTTTGAATCTCCATCAAGTGTCAACTCATTTCGTGTTGGTCCCAGGTCCATACGACATGCCATGCCTGAGATATGGGCTTGACCCACTTTCAAAACATTTGGCCACGCCCACTTTTTTCACGTCAAAATGCATGTGTGTCCGTCAGGAATGCTTTAGGGGGTCAAAAAATGTGATTTCCAGCAATTCTGAAAAATGCACTCAATGACCCCTAGATGACCTCCGTGACCTTGACCCATATTTTGAACCTCCATCGAGTGTCGACTCATTTGGTGTTGGTCCCAGGTCTGTAGGTCATACCACGCCTGAGATATGGGCGTGACCCACTTTCAAAACACCCCTACAGGAACCCCTGATACCCCAGGAATCTGAAAAACATAGGTGACAGAGAACTTGTGGCTGTCTATCAGTTTGCCAAAAATCAACGAGATAGGGCAATTCGTTTTCGAGTTATCTTGCGGACAAAAAAGTGATGAGAAGACAGAAGACAGGAGAAGAAGAAGAAGAAGAAGAAGAAG
This sequence comes from Pictodentalium vernedei, assembly GCA_031216915.1. Classification (NCBI taxonomy): domain Eukaryota; kingdom Metazoa; phylum Mollusca; class Scaphopoda; order Dentaliida; family Dentaliidae; genus Pictodentalium; species Pictodentalium vernedei. Next base: position 684,686,417 of record CM062295.1, on the reverse strand, counting down.
AAGAAGAAGAAGAAGAAGAAGAAGAAGAAGAAGAAAAAAAAAAGAAGAAAAAAAAAAAGAAAAAGAAACCGTGCAAAAACAATAGTCTGTGTGTTTCACACAGACTAATAAACCCAACATATTTCGGTTTGTCCTGAATGATTCAAAATACCGTTATCATTTGCCCAGCTAACATGCGATAATATGTACGCAAATAGCATGTAGCCCCCTTTACCTAACATGAAAAGCAGACGACACTTGCAAACAAAATATTTGAATAACTAATTTTTTTCATGTTTTGTCTCTAAAACATAGGTTATGACCCCTCATTGGAATGAGCTCATCGAGCTCGTTCCAATGAGGGGTCATAACCTATGTTCTTGAGACAAACATGAAAAAATAATGAAATTTAATTTGAGATTTTTTGTGAATAGCGCTGGCCGGTTTTGGCCGTTACGTTGGGTAAAGGGTTAAAAACTTTAACCGTACCAAAGTGGAGGTTGTGATCAGCCCAATGGATCCTGCCGTTATATATTTTCATCAATGATGAAGCAATGCTATTGGAATTACAGTTCTATTATCTGAGCCATCTTTATAAATGGACTAGATATCGTAATATTTCTTTGATCTTAACAAGAGTTAATTGACAAATTATCAATCAATTTCGCATGGACTAATAAAATGTTAACTTGTACCAATTATTAACATTTTATTTTCCTTCGAGGAAACAGTTTGGAATACTCGTTTCCCAACATTCAGTAGTCAACATGTTTTTGTTTTGTTTTTTTGAAAAACAAAAACAAGAATGAGCTTTCTATCATATTTAAGATTGGCGCTTCTATCATAATTTATTTATTTTATTTTTGTGTGACTGTGATTTGTGCATTTTTTCACATTGTTTTCGTTCTTTTTGATTTTTTACGTTCTGTTTTTTTTTTTTTTTTTTTTTTTTTGACGCCTATTATGTGGCTTATTCCTAAGTGCCGGTGCATGCTAGGGTGAGCTTGCATGTGCCACCACCATCACTAAAAGCCTCCCTTTCGACCTTATAATGTTGACAGTCAACGCAGTGTTCCGGACACCAGAGATCTAACCCCATTCAAGAAGCTATCAGAGGTCCTCCATGCTACATTTTGTGACTTATAACCGTTTAAATTATCGAATATTTCGTCTGTGTTGACGACTATGCGAATCTTATTTAACAAATTAGTTTGTTACTAGACCTTTGTAGAAATTTGTGTATTGATTGAGTTGTGAAAATATAACGAACAAATGAACCTACCTCAATAAATATATTTACACACGAACAAAAAAACTTGGTCGACCATATACTGCTAGAATGTTTCGCCACGCAGTGCTTACTTCTGCTAGAAGAATACCAAAATACATGTCACAAGATCAACATTGTTTGTTCGTTTTCACAAAATGATGTATGTTAAACGTTCTGCATCTTCAACATACACATAATGAAGGAAGAAAGATAGAAGACAGATTTTACACACTGAAATTAATTTGGTTAAAATCAACTCAAATCAAATGAGGTTGAGTGAAAATGAACCCAGCCCAACTGATTTTAGATTGTATTTTCAGTGATAACAGTTTCTGGTTGCATCTTCTTCGCTGAGTTATATCGGCGTTACTGAGGTTGGATACTTTAGACGACGGGTTTGTGCAGTGCTCAAAATAACTTTTTTTCTATGCGTAGCAAAGTGCTACACATTTCCAAAAAATGAATAGCATTTTGTAAAAATTGCATAGCTATTTTTGTATACCGAAGTTATGTTATGCTGTTTTGTATTGAATTCTTCTAAGTAGATAAAATAGTTTCCATCCATTTCTGGGCATTTTCAAATGATCTGCAACACATGAAACATTTACTATTTTTTTTTTAACTGAACTGCCTTTAAGGGTTGCATGGACTTGGATATTTTCCAATGACGTCGTGGTTGTTTAACAGAGTTCTCAAAATGGAAGTTGGGATTTTTAATTTGATGGGCTTGAAGTTATGTTTAATGGACATTTTATGCAAAATGTTGTAAAAACAGGAAGAATTTAAACCAATAGAATTCATCTTACATATGAAGTTGCTAATGATGCTTCGTGGAGAGTTAATCTGAGTTATGCCTGGAATGTTCCACAATCAGAAGTAAAGCATCAGTGAACTAGTTTTCAAATTTGTTTAAAAATTTTCATTTACATTTTGCGATACAAGATAATCAACTGCAGCCTAATAGGCTGCAGTTGATTATCTTCTATCGCAAAATGCTATACATAATTGAACATTGTGTAGCTTTTTGCAAGTTTTGCATAGCAAAAAGCGACGCGACACCGCTTATTTTGAGCCCTGGGTTTGTGATCCCCCAATAGTGCACCGATGGAACAAAAGCAGGACAAATAGGCAAGCAAAACATTTACATAAAATTACACAACATAAGGGGTGAATACTTTCCTCAACGAATTCAAATACGAAACCTTGGAAATATTCTGAATACAAATTCGAATTCGAGCAAACAAATATTTTTAATTTATTTGAATACGAGTATTTTAAAATGCATTCATGAAAACATTTTGGAGTACTTGAGTACATTTTCAAATAAGAAGCATTCAACAGGGTTGTAACCCTTTACGCAATGTAGCGGTAAAAACCGCTAGTGCTATTCACAAAAATCTCCTTTCAAATGTTATTAGTTTTTCATTTTTGTCTCAAAGACATTGATTATGATAACTCACTGGAACAAGCTTACTGAGTTCGTTTCAATGTAGGTCATCTGTTATGTTTTTGGCAGCGATTAGAACATGAACATAGTAATATTAAAAACATAATCTGAAGAATACACTCTACAAATACCACGTGAAATATTCTGGCAAGTTCTAAAATCATTTTCTTCAGTGTTAAAGAAATACGCGTGTGCGCCCCCTTGAAACCTCTCTCTTCTCTCCACATTCGGCCAATGAAAACGAGATGACACTTTATATATTGAAAGTTGTTTTCATTGTCCTCTGAAACGTTGATTCCCCCAACGTCCTTTATTCTTTTCGTTTCTTTCCTTTCTCCCCGTATTCTCTTCTCCACGTCCTCTTCCTGGAAAGTCTCCACCTTGAAATGGCCTCCCATTCCTCCATAAAAACCATCGGGCGCCCAGCCGTCGAGATGCATATTCCCATGGATTCCGTTCTCTGATGTTCTCGATCCTTTCAACAAATCTGAAGTGATAATAATCCGGTTGAAGTATTTTTATACTTGCAAGTAATAATAACACGGACGCTGAGAAGCGGAAGTGAGAGGAGAATTGAGATGGACAGAAGGATCGAGCTAACGAGAGAAATGGATCTGATTGCATAGAAATCCGGTGTATCGAATAGGGCCGCACGGTATATCGATAAATCAATATATACCGGTATTCAAACCAATATCGATTGAATACCGGTGAAATTACAAAAATATCGGTTTATCGTCGCTATTTACTTCCTCGCAATTTAATTTTCAAGATGTCTTGAGATTTTTAACTGTAGGCCCGAATGAATAATATTATCCCTTTATAGGGCTGCATGGTATATCGATAAACCGATATATACCGGTATTCAAACCAATATCGATTGAATACCGGTGTAATTACAAAAAAAATCGGTTTATTGTCATTATTTATTTATTCACAATTTAATTTTCAAGATGTCTTAAGTTTTTTTAACTGTAGCCCCGAATGAATAATATTATCCCTTTATCCAAGGAATCGTCTGTTTGTGCTCTCGTAATATACAAATTCAGCAGTTGAAAAAATAATTTTCAAAAGTTTCAACAAAACTATATCATGTGACCCCTTATTGCATTGGAACGAGCTCGCTGACTCGTTCCAATGAGGAGTCACATGATATAGTTTTGTTGAAATCTTTGGGGAAAATTTGATAAATTAATTTTGAAAATAATAAATTTTGAAATCGTCTGCGTTGGGTAAAGGTTTATCGAACCGCATCATCAATGTATGCTAATTCGTTCCGACTGTGATGCCTCGAGTCTCGATTGTGGTACCTGTGTTCATATATCTGAACAGTTTTCGATATACCGGTATACCGCGATATTTTTTTGAATACCGATACCGGTAGTCAGTTTTGAATATCGTGCAGCCCTATCCCTTTACCAAAGGAATCGTCTGCATGTGCTCACGTAATATACAATTTCAGCAGTTGAAAAAAATAATTTTCAAAAATTTCAACAAAACTATATCATGTGACCCCTCATTGGAACGAGCTCGTTGAGCTCGTTCCAATGAGGGGGCACATGATATGGTTTTGTAGAATTTTTTTTGTAAAATCTGATAAACTTTTAAAAAAAATAGTTTGATATAGTCTGCATTGGGTAAAGGTTTGTCGACCCGCATCATCAAACATGCTAATTCGTTCCGATTGTGATGCCTCAAGCCTCGGTTGTGGTTCTTATGTTCATTTTGCTGAACAGTTTTCGATATACTGGTATACCTCGGTATTTTTTTGAATACCGATACCGGTATTCAGTTTTGAATATCATGCAGCCCTAGTATCGAAACGGTCTCTATGTGGTCTGCCATTTGCAGTCCACGTAGAGGCTATTTTGACATACCGTCACTCTTGTGTGTCATTGATTGCTCAGGTGCAAGGAATCAGCATTCTTTCTGGTCGAAAAATTAAAATACTTTTCTCCCATTGTTCCTAACTGTGGTCGGACCGATGGATCCAAAACCCTCTTTGTTGCAATCATTTTCGTCGAATGAGAGACGAAGATGATACAAAAAATGCCATCGAAACACTCTCTTTGTGTTCTGCCAATGATACCTCAGATTCAAGGAAGCAGCATTCTTTGAATCCGAAAAAAAACAGAATACTTTACAAGTCTGGGCCACCTCCTTGGGGCGTTTTCCTGTAATTTGTTTTCACCCAGTCCGCCCCTGAAGGACATATTACACATTCAGTAACAAGACATGTCACAATGAAGGAAGAGTCTGAGGGACAAGAATAAACGACTTGAGTTGGATTTTTTCCAGTTGTGAAATGTAGGAAAAACTCCATTGATCCCCCCCCCCCCCCCCTCCTCCGCACTGTATATCAGTTGTCTTCTGTATTTATATCAGGTTATACTTTAGTGAATGAAGCTTGTATACTCAACAAAAACTATCGCCTCGGTGGGCTGTTTATTATCTTGCGTGACCATGTTTTTCAATGCCTGCGTTCTAGCGGGTAACGCTGAATGACCCCCTCCCCCTCCAAAAAAAAAAAAAGAAAAAACAAAGAACAAAAAAGAACCCAAAGCAATCAGGGCATGAACAAGTTTGCATTAGCACCTGTTTGTTTCATGAGAATACAGTTAATTGCAGGACTGGCAGAAATTATTCAATAACAAGACTTTTTTCAACTCTTGCCTCACGAAAATAGTCTGTGACTCCTCGTCGATGTGAGATCATCGAGGGCTGTGCTTTTGAGACAAGAAACTGAAAACATACAAAAATTTGAATGGCAATTCCAGTGAATAGCGCAGACCGCTTTGGGACTTTATGTTGGGTAGAGAGTTAAAACAACTTATTCTTAAGCTATTGACTTATGAAATCAATAGCCATCTGTGTCTACTCGATGTTTTGTTTCAGACCGTGTACATAAACAGTATTGTTTCGAAATATACAGAAGTTTGCAGCGCCATTAAACACACATTCATATTATTTATTTATTTATTAGGACACATTAACAGCCAAGGTTATATCGTGTCTGCCACAGTTTTATGGGTGGAGGAAGCCGCAGTACCCGGAGGGAACCACCGAGCAACGACGAGCTGCTGCCAGCTCTCCAACATCGTAACACCGCACTGCAGCACGGGCAAGGTTAGATTGGTTGAAGACATGCGCATCATCGTCGTTCAGTACGCCTTAGTCCACGACGTCATCATGCCCCCATGTGAACAATCGAGGTTAATTGCCTTACCCAAGGACACAACACGGGAGTCCATATCGATCGCTCAGACGGACCCATCCAAGGACTAACCGGGCTCGACGTTGCTCAACTTCGGTGATCGCACATTCATCTAACTGCTTTTAAACACATGTAAGTACACTTTGTAATTTTCAACTGTATTTTAAGGAAAGGATATACTCTAAGCAGTGGCGGATCCAGGATTGATAAAAAGGGGTGGAAAATTGAATTGAGTCACGAACGATCCATACGTGGCTGCGAAGCGGCATGGCAACTGAGTGTTTATCGGACCTCGCCGTAATCGCAGTGCACGGGTTCGAGTTGCCTGTTTCAAAACAGGAAATTTGTCAACGTTATATTTCCAAGCAGCCTCGGTGTATGACTAGCCAGTCATTATTCATCGTATGGACCCTTATGATGATACTATTTCATCCAAATAACATGTATCAGACTATTTTCGTTGATGAATCGACATTTATGTTGACTACGATTAGTACAATGTATGGTCTGTAGTCTGTACCTCATTGAGGTACAGACTACAGACCATACATTGTACCAATCGTTTATACGATGGTGTCTAGTCGCGAGAACTCCTCGTGTAAAGACAATTTCAATACATGTTGAATTTGACTTTGAAAAAATGCTTGTTGTCTCCCATTTCAAATATCAAAGGGGGTGGAAGTCCACCCTACCCCCCCCCCCCCCCCGTATCGGCCCATGCTAAGTGCTGGACACTTGTCATCTAATCCTTTTGTTAATCATAACAAATAAAATAAGTTTAATTTAATCTCCTTCTTGAAGTGTGCGTGATTCCTTGCTAGAGGGAGTGTGCATGTGAGAGAGGGAGGATGAGTGTGTGCAGGAGGTGGGGGGGGGGGGGTGACAGTGTTGAGAAAGAGAATACACTGGTGCACTCACAAAGCACAGGAAATTAATCTTACAATACTCATTTGTTTATTTATGATAGTTCTGTGTCATTTTTGCGGTCAGGATTTCAGAACAAAATGAGATTATATACTACTGAATTAAGTGTTACATCATACAATCAATGCGCTGCTAGAGTTTGAAAGAAGACATAGTGGGAAAAACTGATATGCTGTTCAGAAAACACAAAATGTGGAACTTGTTGCATCTCTCGTCCGTTCAAAGTGTCATTCTGAAATAAGTGCCGGTGTGACAGGAATGATAGTCCGTAGGAACGTTAGTCCCTCTTGACTATTATTCCGCGGAATTATAGTCCTAGGTCTAACATTTCTAGGAATAGTAGTCCGGCGGACTACTATTCCTAGAAATGTTAGACCTAGGACTATAATTCCGCGGAATAATAGTCCAGAGGGACTAATTTTCCTACGGACTTCCATTCCTGTCACACCGGCCGTTCGACAGATTTCGAAGCGGGGCCTGCCGTCCGTTCAAAATGAAAATTTGGAAACCGAGATTTGTCTGTCAGATGGAACAGTTTACCGCGATTTAAGTTACAGATGAATTCTTACAGATGTATGGGCCTATCACAAACCACCCTTACAAGTTCGATTCGGTATTTTAAGAACAGACAAAATAAGCATTTTTTCCTAATTTCGGAAGCGATCTTTGTCGATTCTGATGCGATTTATTATAAAAAAATAAACATTTTCCGGAAAAAGTTGGGTAGGAATGACACATATTGTATGATGAGCCGGGATATTGTGATGATTATTGCAACTCACTGCTATACCGATGCAAACAGGCGTCACTGGATAAGCTTCAACATATCCAAAATTGTGCTGCTAGGTGTGTAACTCGAAATAGGAAGTCGTGCCGCATAACACCTATCCTAGCCGTTCTCCACTGGCTTTCTGTCCAACAAAGAATTCAATAAAATAATCCTTCTGACATATAAATGTATTAATGACCGGGCACCATCATATCTCTCAGATCTGGTCACATACTACACACCTGCCAGAGACCCCCGTTCTTCGGACTCGCACACCTTGGTCCAACCTGTTTCAAAATTAGCATCCGCGGGTGACCGGGCCTTTTTGCTCGCCGCTCCTAATCTCTGGAACCTTTTACCGAGTCACCTGAGACTACCACAGGAAACTGAGTCATTCAAAGCTGGTTTGAAAAGGCATCTCTACAAACAAGCTTTCTGCACCAATATGTAGATAAGAAATCATTTCCCCTTTTTTTAATGTAAAGCCAAAGAGCACATTTTGTGGATTTTAGGCTGAAAATTATTATTATTATTATTAAACTAATGACGTGGACAATCTATTAAGTGAAAATATAAACACCGTTTATTTCAGAAACTCCTTCTCCACCTCAAAAAACGTTTTCCGGATTCTTCCGTTTGAACACAGTGTACCGCCACATGTGGAACGGGAGCCATTGCTATATAATGCTTACAGTTGTAATTTCGAGAATGTAATATTTACTTGCCGCACATAAACAACTGATAATAATCGTTAAGATTTTCAGATGAGGCAATTTATCTACTGGCACATTGCCGATTCTTTCAAACGTTACTAAATTCGTTTCAATAATTTATAGATGTGGAGAGAAAATACAATTTTCGAAAATACAATTGTAAATGGCTTAGAGCCAATCCTATAATGCTTTTACAATTGTATCTTCCAGACTGTATTACCTTTCAATGCCTGTAATACTATATATCACATGAAATGTCGTTAATTTCGACTAACAACCCATGTCTTATTTCCTGATTATCAACTAGTGTCTAATCGGCGCGTGGTCCCATAGCAGGAGCAGCAGCAGCATTGTATTCTTGTGCGTAGTTCACATGACGTCAATTACGACAACAAGTGCAAGTAAACCGCATTCATGACGCCATGGGGCGAAGCATCTGAGCCAACTATCTGATTGTCGGTTGTTTTGGGAGAATTTAGCGACAATGAATTAATTAAAAAGTCTAAAAAAAACAGTCGAAAATTCATGTGATATACAGAATCTTTAACTCGTGATGTTTGGATATAAGATTTTTTGAAACTCGTTTGATGAATTCGATTAACAACTCGCCTGATGAATTCGATTCACAACTCGCCTAAAGGCTCGTTGTGAATCAAATTCATCAAACTCGTTTCAAAAAATCTTATATCCAAACATCACTCGTTTGAGATCCTCTGTGTGTAAAATGAGTTTTTCGCATTTTAAAGACTCGGCAATTTACCGTCAGATAACCCTTTACCCAACGTAACGGCCAAAACCGGCCAGCGATATTCACAAGTCGCCAATTATTTTTTATTATTTTTTCATTTTTTGTCTGAAAAACATAGGCTATGACCCCTCTTTGGAACGAGCTCGTCGAGCTCGTTCCAAAGAGGGGTCATAACCTATGTTTTTGAGACAAAAAACGAAAAAAAATAGTTATTCAAGAATTTTGTTTGCAAGTGTCGTCTGCTTTTCATGTTAGGTAAAGGGTTAAATTACCACGTCTTTTGAAATGCGAATGCTTCGCTTCAGTCATTCATAATATTTACTGATAGAAAATATATTTCTGAAAAATACATTTGTAAAAATTGCTTAGTTTTGGACTCTGGCAGTATTGGTTGAGCGCACTCATTCACACCCCACCCTCACGGGCAAGCGAATTGTTATGGTTTTCTCAGGCCAAGGGTATAACGCAAATACACGCATCTTTTTGGAACCTATGACTTTCAATCACAGATCAAAAGTGTGCCGAGCGAACGAAAACGCAACTGTTCCATCAACCTAATTTTCGTGTCGGACAACCAGTTGAATAGATCATAACCGTACACAGTGCGGCGCCATGGAGAGGTATGTGGGGGTACTTACCCCTTTACTTTTTTCGCCAAGCGTAGTAAAACAATACTATCATTTTACTTTTTGTTGTAATGAACGTTGCGGTGTAATGGTCGGTATGCTTAATCCCATATTCCCAAGTGCACTAAATCAGAGAAGTTTTGAAATTATGTTTGCCTTCCCCCTCCCCCACCCCCACATACACGCTAGCTGCAAACAAAAAACAAGAGTCGAGGGACCAAATTTCAACAAGGCACTCCGCGTTTAAACGAAATGAAACATAGTGCTTAAGAGTATTCGACGAATGCTAGAATCGAGAGCGTATAAGGCATCCGTTTGGAATTCAGCCTACTGCAATTATAAAAAATAAATAAAATTTAATATTTTAGAAAAATTCTCAAACTCAATGAAAATCATGCAAATATGAATTGTTCAGCCGGTTCCAATGATATCCATATTCGCATGATTTTGTTGCAAACAGCTAAAATTTTTCTCAACTTAGGGAGAGGACCCCCACCCCCACACGACCCCACCCCCAGCTCGGCGCTGCACAATCTTCAACTGTACCCCCTCACTTTTGTAACTCTGGCGCGGCCACTGACCGTACAATTTCAAATGTTAAGTATACTGATGGTTGCTATAGTTTCACGAGTGAGACGCCCCAAAAAGGCCAAAATAATGAGTGAAGTAATTAAAATTAATACCTGTCCAGGAAGGAATCAAACCATCCCACAAATTCTTGCCACAGTTGGTCTGCTGAGGAGGACGTGTTGTTTCGACTCGACAGATCACCCGTTCCATTCTGCGGCCCCTTATTTGCATCAGAAAGGTGGCTGCCGATGTCCGCTGAATTGCCTAAAACATTCGTAGATATTTTGTTATCCCCAACTGTTGAACTGTTGGGACTGGCATTGTTCGTGGGTATATCTGCTCTGGCATTCGTAGATATTTTGTTATCCCCAACTGTTGAACTGTTGGGACTGGCATTGTTCGTGGGTATATCTGCTCTGACGTTTTGGTTTTCTGTGTTTGTTGATGCTACCGTTTGATCACTTGCTGTGGTGTTTCCGCCGTCGTCTGCTCTTGCCGAAGAGCTGTTACTCGCACCTGTCGTATCAGTCTGTACGTTTGTATCTAAAGATAAAGAAAAATTGTTCGATAAGAAAAGCTTGTATCCCTTTTGTGCCGAAATGGAACGATTCGCTCACTGCACAGTCACAAATGATTCGTTTTAACATCCCAACACCGTGTGACCACAGCCGGGCCAGACCTCTAATATTCATCGGAGACGGATTTAAGCGGTAAGTTGAAGTTGAGAGTCCCAGAAGAGTTAGTAAGCTCATGGACCACTGGCGACCAGTGCTGAAAAGGCGGTCAATATCGTTCCCTGATTGCATTAAGTCGCCAATTGTGGTGTTTCAGCATTGCAGATGGTATCGCTGAACTAAATATTTGAATTAGAGTTATTCGCCTTGAAATGTTGCACTTGGAAATGATGCGATCTCTAAAAATAAACAGCCTTGGGAAAAATATAGTTTCAATAAACGTTTGAGACATTTTATTGCTATTTTTGCATTATTGTTGAATATTCCGGATAAAAAGGGGTTGATTTGATGACTTTTGTAACTAAAAAATACTGTTTACGTTTTGAGTGTTTTGTAGGGAATTCCCGGAAACAAATATGTGCACGTGACCGGTAATTCCCTTTGTGCCATTTTATATACTTGACAAAGCTATTTTCAGGGCTCAAAATAAGCGGTGTCGCGTCGCTTTTTGCTTTGCAAAACTTGCAAAAAGCTACACAATGTTAAATTATGTATAGCATTTTGCGATACAAGATAATCAACTGCAGCCTATTAGGCTGCAGTTGATTATCTTGTATCGCAAAATGTAAATGAAAATTTGCAAACAAATTTGAAAACTAGTTCACTGATGCTTTACTTCTGATTGTGGAACATTCCAGGCATAACTCAGATTAACTCTCCATCAAGCATCACAAGCAACTTCATATGTAAGATGAGTTCTGTTGGTTTAAATACTTCCTGTTTTCACAACATTTTGCATAAAATGTCCATTAAAAATAACTGCAAGCCCATCAAATTAAAAATACCAACTTCCATTTTGAGAACTCTATTAAACAACCAAGACGCCATTTATAACAGTATACAAGTCCATGCAACCCTTAAAGGCAGTTCAGTTAAAAAAAAACATAGTAAATGTTTCATGAGTTGCAGATCATTTCGAAATGCCCAGAAATGGATGGCATAACATAACTCTGGTATACAAAAATAGCTATGCAATTTTTACAAAATGCTATTCATTTTTTGGAAATGTGTAGCATTTTGCTACGCATAGAAAAAAGTTATTTTGAGCACTGGCTATTTGATTGCCAAAATCAAAAGTGATGCGATCATATTTTTTTCACCTGAATGTTATAATGGTGGCCTATGGGAAAATTTTTAGTTCAGTGATATCTTTCGTGTATATGTGTTTTGGCTTCCAACCAGATTCAATTATTACTTTGGGAGATTATTTCACATTTAAATTTTTATTGGGGGACCTCACACCTTACAAAACTGTTTATTGTTTTGAAAAGTTACATTTTTCACAGTCAGCAATAAAGGCTACATATTGCCAAAACAAAGGCTGTTAATCCAAGCAAATTTAAATTTTGAGCAAGCGTATTTCCCAGGAGGACATTATAACATCTGACAGCTGCTAACTAACAGCCTATCTTTGTGTATTTTGGAACACAAACTTGGGGAGTGGATGGGGCTACAGTGGAAAAAATAACATAATAAAATGACAAATGTGAATGAATGGCTTTTATGCATAGCTTCCAATATACTTGTCCAGTAATAGTGCTGTCACGGTTCCCATGATAAGCACAAATTTACAGTAACAGTTGTAAAATATTGCTCTCTCTCTCTCTCTTTGAACCTAGTCCCCATCCCATACATACTTAACCCTTCTGCTGATGATAAACATTTGGAAACACTGTACAGCATGTTTTAGAGGCTGCAGTTAATATCATACACGTTCAGTTTCTGCCTGCCTACCTGCCTGCGTGCCCGCCCGCCCGAACCGACTCGCCCGTCCGCTCGGCCGAAGGGACTCGAAAGCCGCCCGCCTGCCCGCCTGTTTATCAGAAAGGAGTTTTTTGCTTTTCGTTTGCCTAGATCTACATTTTCAATAATTGGCAGCCGACTATCTTTCAGTCCCACCCCTTCCACACACACACACACGCACACAACAAATATATTGAACATCAAAGACAACTATATTCTTGAAGCAAATGTCTGGTTTATCTTCTTGGGAAACATATTTTCTACAATTTCACTCTTTTTGTCAGTATGGGTGTCTGTGGGGATTAAAACAAAAGTTAATAAAGTGCTAATATGGGTACTTGCAACACAAACATAGCACTATAGAATCAATATTTGATGGTTTGGGCATTTTTCAGTGTTATGAGATACCACAGTGTAGCAGATACTGGTCATTCTTTTGAAAAAAAAACTGTTTTATGTTTTCCCGGTGCTATACCAATGATTCTAGGTGCCTCAACTGAGAAAAATGAGGTTTTTCTTTACAAAAATAGCAAAAAAAATCATCAAACACAATGTGCAATGACTCAAGAAGCCAGAATGTGATTTAATAAGTATCACAAATGGGAAATTTAATATCACATTCGGTTTGCGTTGGGTCAAGATCAATTAATTTATGAATCATATCATAGACTTTGATGAAAATGGGCATACCGGGGTGGTGGTGGGAGGGGGTAGGTGGTGGTGGTGGTGGTCCCATTCAGGGATATACCACATCAGTTGGTAGAGGAGAATTTGACAGCAGTTGTCAGGATATTTTATATTGGTGGAATAGTAGCTGCATCTCCAGTTTTTGAAACAAAATTGACATTCATGTTGTTATGTTGTTTCGTGGGGGGGGGACACTGTTTTGTTGGAAGTATGGTTAAATGGGACAGATTTTTTCCAAATATATTGTGTGCAGATGTAAATTTCAGTTTATTTTGGAATCAGGGTAGATTTTAAAGAACGTTGTAAATTCTCATCCCTCTCAGATGATTTATTAGGTAATAGGTTAGAAAAATCTGTTGGAGACAATACCAGTTTTTAAGCCCATTTGACGAAGTTTGACACTTTTCCTTAAAAGAGCAATTTTCCCATGTTCCTGACTCAGCAGAAGCCAAACGTTAGATTTTAATGCAGAAATGGCTCAAGGCAAAGCGGAGGGGTGTATGTGTTCCCAAGCCGGTGTAAATTCCCATACACCCTCGAAAACACAAGGATAACGGATTTGTTTCCAAGAATTTTGGTGTACTTAATACTTTAACCTACATTATGGGCAAAAACTGACAGAAAATTCGTACTTCGTAAGTTTCTTAATAAACAAAACCAGACAAATATGGATATCATTGGAACTGGCTCATTGAGCCAGTTCCAATGACATCCATATCTGTAAAATTTTATTGCACATAAATATTAAATTTCCTGTATTTTTATTTTTGTTCTAACACAACTGAGCAGAAGGTGTGAATTAATAATTAAAAATGGGTACTTTTTTTAGCCATATAGCCTGCTATTGTATATTCTTGTTTTTACACCGTGGTTAACCACTGTGTAAAAAAAAACCACTGTGGATTGCAAGTTACACAGTACCTCTCAGCTAATCAAAACGCATTATTTTGTTTCATTTGGAAACAATCATTTCTTATCCACAGCTCAGCAAGAAAGTAAATAGATTACCACACTACATGCGATGCGAATGTTCCGATAAAGTAACAAAATATCAAATTTTCAAACCATTTTTTCAATATCAGTTCAATCTGGTATGTCTAATGTAAAGCAATATTAGTTACCCCGTGTCTGATCAGGTGGTACGGGTTTTTACCTACCCGAAGCCAGCCGTATCCCATGAGGCCGAAACAATTTATTTTCCCAAGGCTGTTTTAGAGATTGCACCACTTCAACGCGGATATTTCTAATTCATATATTTAGTTCAGCGATACCTATTGCAATGTGCAGTATGTGAGAACAGATTTCGGAAAGTCAGAGTTAAAATGGTTTAATATTGTCCCATAAGCACCCTTTAAGAGTGACTTTATCATTTATTTATTTTTAAAATGCACTTTACATAGAGTCACAAATGGATACCGAAAGCTATAAAGAATGCTATTTAGTTGAAAACAAACACTCGGTGTAGTGCAACCATTTTTGCCAAATGAGGAACAAAGATGATACAAAAATGCCATCGAAAATGCCCTTGATGTGGACTGTCATTGATCCCTCAGATCAGGCTTGGCAATTTCAGGAGAGCGATTTTTAGCTCTCCTTACTGCCCTCCTGAAAGAATTAAGGAGAGCGAAAAATTGCCCTCCTAAATATTTTGGTCTGGGATGATTGGGATTACATGTATTATGCTCACATTAAATTTTTGTTGTAAAGCAAAAATGTAATTTAACTTCGAAGTCACATAACATCACGTAATTTCATTTTGAAAGTGGTTTAGTGGTAAAAGGTAATGGTTGCAACCATACCCAAACACAGTTGCAATCATTTGAAGCAAAATGGGTCACAGCAATATTTTTTCCGTCAGTTTCAAGTTCAACAACTGACATCACAGTTTGAGGAGTAATTATTCAAGGAATATTGACACTATAATATACCACCATTACTACTGTCCTGTCACTTGAAGCACTTGCGCCAGGATGTGACTGTAGATTCAAGCAGACCTGTTGTCCAAGAAAGTCATACGCCTACCACTACCACCTTCAACCCCCTTGGGGGTTGAAGGTGGTAGTGGTAGGCGTATGACTTTCTTGGACAACAGGTCTGGGTACACACACAGGTCTTGTCAAGTGTGTGTTCGGTTGTTGAGTGAGACATCTAGATGTCTAAGAGATTTCGCTTTACCTTAGTAAAGTTAATAAAATCACTGACTGATGTAGTCTGTTGGTTTCAGTTTCAATGAGTTCGTTCAATTGGATACTTAAAATGCTGTGTAAAGCTAATTGCTCTCCTAAGCTGATTGAGGAGAACGATTTTTTGCCCTCCTGCATTTTTCAGAATGCCAGGCCTGTCAGATGCAAAAAAGCAGCGTTATTCCGGTTTGAAAAGTCAAAATTTTGTCCGGGCCCACGGACCCCTTGGTACGTTTCCTGGCAACATTTTATAGTCTGTCTCTCTCGCTACAAAGTTTCAACGACACTAAGTGTATATTTTTGCATATCATTTGAACCCGTGCATTGAGCTCACTTCAAAGGAATGTCACAAGCAATGAGTTTTTTTTAAATTACGTGAGAGTATGTTCTATCGAATTTTAGAGGAGCAAAACAAAAGAGTACTACACGAAACGGCAATAGTTATGACTTCCTAAAAATCTGCACGAAGGAAACCAACAATACAAGCTCAAGGCATTTTTCTATAATTATTATATACTGTCCAAAACATGTTAAGCACCCCCGCCCCTATAATACCTGTGGGTGAGTATACGAATAGCTCATAGTGTGACGTTCTGCATTCCCCTATCGGTTCTATCGGATTGGGTATACATCCTTAAAACTGGTAAATATGTGTTTATCGACCATTTCACTGCCGTGTGCTTATCGAGAAATAAGACAACATCACAGTGAGAGAAATTCGGAAGGTAATGGACAGCATGCCACACCGACTAACCCTTTACCCAACATAACTGCCAAAAACGACCAGCGCTATTCTCAAAAATCACTAATTAATTTTCATTATTTTTTTTTCATTTTTTGTCTCAAAAACTTAGGTTATAATCTCGTTCCAACGAGGGGTCATAACCTATGTTTTTGAGACAAAAAATGAAAAAAAATAAGTTATTCAAGACTTTTGTTTGCAAGTGTCATCTGCTTTTCATGTTAGGGAAAGGGTTAAGGTGTGCTAGATATGCTAGAGGCTGTTGCATCAGGTACTGAACAATGTAACGTTTTTTAACGTTGTGATGACGTCGGCGGTGCCTAATATTCATTCAATAAAAAAAAGCTCTAGAAATCCTTGCTTCACTCATAAGGTATATTCCCCCACTGCAAATAGCATGTTTTCTCAGGAGAATTTATCCATTAACTGTATACCACTGGTATTATAGGGGGTGGCGGGGAGGGGGGGGGGGGGGGGGCTTAACTTTTTTTGGACAGTATATTTGATATGAAAGTACCTGACCCGAAAATTTGATTACTGTAAACTTCCACAATATCCATGACTTCCATTATACCCTCCTTGATTAATGTGTATCGTTGTCATACTGATGATAGGCATAGCTTGCGCCTGTGTTTCAATAAGTTAATAATGATTACTTAAATATGCTCAGCTGTTTTCCTTTGTGAATCTTTTATTTAGAAGCCTTTCCATCCGTTATAGCCCATATAATATCCTGTTTAAGAAGTGGGTGGTTCTACTGACCCATACAGTGCTCAATCAAACAATCTTAAAGCACACAAGGCTGGAAAATAAGAGTCGATGTACTGAACGTTGGGTTATAAAGACCGGTGGCATGGCAGTGTTTTCTTAAACAAGTGTTGTCAACCCGACACATGGGTAAGAAACAACAGCTTGTGATATCAATATGTTCTGCCCACTGTCATCCCAAAACATCGGTGTCAAAGCATTTGCTGTGCAACATCGGGGGCAGAGTGGGATGAGCTCGACTGCAAGCTTCTCGGCTTTGATAAGAAAGAGTTGTGTCAGAAAGCATACGGTGCACAATAGATGCAATTTACTATAAGAACTCTCTTTTTACTAAATCATTGAAACACGGGATCTCTGCAATAATTGGGATTTCACAGTAAAAGTGGGACTTACCGTCGGCTCCCTTAACTGCTGCCCCTTTACTAGAAGAATCCTGGTGTACAGGGTCTCCTGGCTGATTTTCTTGTCCGGTACTGGTAGTATTCTGGTGTATCTGATCATCTGGCTGATTTCCTTGTCCTGTACCAGCAGTCTTCTGGTGGATCTGGTCACCTGGTTGTTTTCCTTGTCCGGCGCTAGAAGAATTCTGATGCACTGGATCGTCTGGCTGATTTCCTTGTCCGGTACCTGCCAGGTCGCCCCCAATTGTGGACCCTCGTGAACTGTTATTGGTACTTTGCGCGTCATCGCTTGTTGGAGGATTCTTCGCGTTAGAGGTCTGACTATGCACGTGTGGAATACATACTTGAAAGAAAAGAAAAACAACTTTTATCGATTTTTACTGTCCCGCAACATCACCAACTCATCCATTTCCTAAAACTTTGAAACTGTCTAAGACTAACATTGAAAGTATACCTGTTGAGTTTTATGGGTTCAGTTGCGTGTGTTTCCCGTTAGCGGGGAACCCAATATACAATTTTTGCGTAGAAAGAAGACTCGGTGCTCGATGAGCACACAATTTCACTCTGTCTGAAAGGCGTGTCGCCCGCTAGACCTTAAAATACAGTGAATGTCAGACATAGTCTTAAACTCGCGCGTTTGTTTAATTATTATCCAAGATAACAGAAATGACTTGAATTTCATTCTCAAACAATACTCAAATTCACTCAGATAATTTTTGTACTTGAGTCTTTAAATACTCTAAACTACTGTACGGCCGCCGTGGACTGGTCACTTTCCACGGGGTCTTCCTGTCTACCCAGCCGCTATTGTTCTGGTAGAAGTGTGAAACTTTTCTTGATCAAAGAAATGCCGACTATAGTTTTGTTCAAATTACTGGCTTGTTCAGTTGGGAATTTAACTGCAAATTCAGAGGGCTGGGTGAGTTGGAAAATGACAAATACGAACACAAAAAAATCATTTCCTGGAATGATATTGCCTTTGTGTACATTTACAGTGAGATGGGTCAGTCCAATATAAATATACAGGGAGGACCAAATAATAACTGCAGTCTGCAGCCGACTTGCTGCAGACTGCAGTTATGCTTTTATCACCAATGACTCGTGTATACACCTCTTTTATTAACTCTTTACCCAACGTAACGACAAAAAACCGACCAGCGTTACTCGCAAAACTCCCAAATAATTATTATTATTTTTTTCATTTTTTTTGTCAAAAACATAGGTTATGACCCCTCGTCGAGCTCGTTCCAATGAGGTGTCATAACCTATGTTTTTGACAAAAAAATAGTTATTCAAAAATTTGGTTTGCAAGTGTCGTCTGCTTTTCATGTTAGGTAAAGTTTTAACACAAAAAAGGGAAGAAATTATGCCTTGGACCAAAAAATCGGTCTTACGAGTTCAAAGGGTTAATAACTGAAAGAAAATTAAATCAAATTCTTAAATGAAAATCCGGTACTGTGGGAACTATCAGTTCTCTAATCAGATATATCAACTCATCAATTACGTCCGGAGATGAAACATAAGCTCTCTGTTTTGATACAGACTATAACCATCGCCCAGGTGTTAATTAAAACTAGTGGACTGGGTGAAGAGGAATAACCCCTTTCCACACAGGCGCAATAATATTAGATTCCAAACACTAATTATAGGAATAATCATCAAAAATATAATTAGTGATGCACCGGGTATAATCCGCTGCTTCTTTAATTGTGCTCATGATTATTTTTATTACCTGATAAACGCTTGCGTGGACATCACTGACCACAAGCCGATTTGCGTTTTGCATCATTCACGAGTGTTTCAACCGTAAATAAATGGAATCTCTGTTTTTTGTGTCTACATTGGCGATTACAGCATTTGTTGCCAGGATAAATTATATGTTCCTGCGTCAAGTCATAGGATGATCGTAGGTGTTTTCGTGTTAACACTTAAATACCCGCAGTATTTGCACAAAATGTGTAAATAAACATGTTTGAAACAGCTTCGAAGATATTTTTTATTAACCCCTGCTCGCTGAATTCAAAATATCACAATTTTAACCAGAAAATATATAGATGGATATATTTACCTTCATGCAACTTGGGATTTAACCAATTCAATCTGTCTTGACATAGCTCAACAAGTTCTGTCAAACAATAATCAACTAGTTAACCCTTTATCTAACATGAAAAACAGACGACACTTACATAAAAATCTTGAATAACTAATTTTTGTAATTTTTTGTCTCAAAAACATAGGTTATGACCCCTCATTGGAACGAGCTCGACGAGCTCGTTCCAATGAGACGTCATAACCTATTTTGTAAGACAAAATTGAAAACAATAATTAATTGGCTATTTTTGAGAAGAGCGCTGGCCGGTTTTGACAGTTACTTTGGGTAAAGGGTTAAATTCCTAACTCAATTACATGGAAAAAATCCTGCTTGATATTTCAATGGCATCAGAGTGCGGGGATGGGAGATAAGCTTGCAGTTCCGCCACAGTGTTGTTCCGGTAATCGATTATTTTATGTCAAAGCTAAAAATACAGACATTCATTAGAATTTCAGTCAGACATTTGTTTGCTTTCAAATTATAATCAATGACACATGTGACACATTAAAAACAATTATTATCTGTGTCGCACACCAAGCCAGAATTTATGTCCAAATTATTTGCTTAAAAATATGGTTGATTCAGGGGGGTGGGGGGGGGGGGGGGGCACTAAAAACTTGCAAGACGTGACGTACTATTTTTTATTCAGCTCCTTTTTACACCCACCCACCCCTACATGCAAATTTTCTACTACCGTTCTCAGACACCCACCCCACTGTCCCATTAAAATCCAAAATAAACTTATAAACTTAGTAAGCACAGCTGTCTTTAGGGGGGTTTCATAATGTTCTTAAACTGGTACCACCAATTTAAACCTATGTGGGCTGCTGTGTGCCCCAATCTACAAATGACAAGCTGTTCATTATCAGGCTTGGCCAGAGCAGGTGTACATATACGGGAACAAATTTTCATTTGAATTGTTCTGTCAGTATTCTCAGGTGTTTGCTACTTTCCTCTTCTATCCATACAAATTCTATTAATAAATAAATAACTTGGGTTGAATTAGTGCATCAGAGAGAATTTTCCCAAAATATTGTCTGCACATTTTCTACATTTCGAAAAAGACACCCACCCCCTCCCCTACTAACGTGTGACATTTTCCCAGATTAAGCCCAATATTCTTACATATAAAGCCTCCTGATGTTGTATTTATGTTAAGAGTGTGATGTACAACATCATCTTTAAGGTTTGAAACACAAATGATGGTATATATTAGCTGATATATTGATATATTTTTAAAAAATTCAAAAAATTGCACAAGCTGGAAATGCACATTTTTGGTGCACTCAAGAGACCCACCCACCCCCACGTCACGTCTTGCAAATTTTTGGTGGACCCCCTGGTTGATTATGTATTTTTTCCCTATAAGTTCACATCGCGTGCAATGTAAAATAACTTCAATATAATGGAAATATTAGGCTTCCTCCACCCGGGAAACTGTCCTACACGAGGAAGGAGGGGGCTGGTTCTCGAAAGCGTTTTAAACCCAAATAAATAAATATGGTAGAAGTGAATATGTTAAAATATATTACATACCCAACAGTACAGTCGCCAGAAGGAGAGAGAGAAGTTTTGCCGAATGGGATCCTGAGCGAACCATATTCCTGAAATGCGCAATTTGTACCAAGATGTGATGCCCACCAGGTTCTCATCCTTCCTTATATAATGCGATCTCACAGAGAATCACGTGCAAAGAAAATGCAAAACAATACGCAAAAAAAGCCTTTACTCATGGATGTCACGACAAATACCTCATGACATTTGAAGTAGATTCGTAATTCGATATAAATGTTACTTTGTTGTTTCAAGTCATTCATCTCGTCTTAAATAATGAGGCGTCTCATGTTTCATAATATAAATGGAAGAAACGTGGCGGCTTTTGCAGGTCAATTGAGCTGGTATCAGGACACGAATTTAGTTGTCGTCGTTTTTATAGTTACTTTTTCCCCATGTGATGCGGGTCAAGGCTTTGTTTCCATAAAGGGTACGAGGGATGGCGTACTTCCGTCTTTGTCTGCCTCGCGACATTGTTATACAAGAATGTAAACTGGTACCTGTCTTGTCCCAGAATGTAAACTGGTACCTGTCCTGTCCCGTTCTCCTTTGAATCCCATAAGTTGGTAAGAACAGCATTCAACATCGCCAACTCAGTTCAGCGTGTATCAAAAGTTTGCACCCGTTGATTCCAATAATACACTTGACTGGAAATCAGCGAGAGCATCTCTCTTTTTCAAATTTCCCGAGTTCCATAGAAGCAAGAAAGGACGCTGCTTTTTATAATAACTGGCATAGCGAAGGTTCGAACTCATGCTGAGCGAGCTTCCCTCGGCACTAACCGCCTAGGGAAATTAAACTAACCACGCACACCACTCGATGGTTAGTTTAGTTTCGCTAGGCTGTTGGTGCCGAAGGAAACTCTCTCGGCATCAGTTCGAACACTAGCCATTTCTGTTTAGCAAACACGTTATAAATATTTAAGGAATAGTGCATGGCTTGGAGTTAGTGCCCAGTGAGGTGGTGTAGTTCCCGCCGCGAAGCGGAGGGAACTATACCACCTCACTGGGCACTATATGGGCGTAGTCAACGACAAGACATGCACTAACCCTTATATTATATCGAACACCCAATTCAATCTTCATTGACAGAGCTCAGTGCGCTCTTTAAAACATGATTAAATTAGATAAATGTCTAGTTGCATTATGGGTAAATTTTACAGGCAAACATTCTGATATTTTAACACCCGTGGCCAGAGGTTTAATCAGAGGCGACGGAAGCTCGGTAAAAGGGGAGGGGCACAAATATTTAAGGAATAGTGCATGGCTTGGAGTTGACTACGCCCATATAGTGCCCAGTGAGGTGGTGTAGTTCCCGTCGCGAAGCGGAGGGAACTACACCACCTCACTGGGCACTATATGGGCGTATTCAACGACAAGACATGCACTAATCCTTATATTATATCGAACACCCATCAAGAAAAACATCTGTCCGATTTGTTAATCTATTACCAAGGTAGCAGCCCTACCAACCAGCGTTATATAGAAAAAAATACCATGTAGTTTTTAAAAAACATTTTCTTCTTCCAAAACACGGCTAACATGGAGTATTGATATGAGCAGAAGACAGATTTTGAATCGGTCGGCAAGGGTAAACAAAACATTTTCCCCAAACGGAACTGTATGTTCTAGAATCGCGCAACTCGCGAATGAAAGATAAAATTTTCGAAATTTGACAACACAGTTTGATAATTTCCACACATTTGTCACACATACACATTACCGAATGAGTCAGTACGGGATACAAAACTCTGAAGATTCAAATGAATTCCATTATTTATTCGTTTACTACACAAAACATGCAATTAAATAGCGAAATAATATGAGCAGCGAAAACAAACGATTTTTCATATCCGGACGCGTTCTCATGAATGTTGTACCCAGGTATGGATCATTCTCTTCGAAACGAGATATGGACAATCTTCTCAAGGAATAAAATGAACGCCTCGGAAAATGTGACTTCAACAATGGAAAAGCGATACATTTTTCCACAATGATTTCTTTCCGCGTCGTTTTGTGGATGTTGTGCCTCTGTGAATCGATATTTAAATTTAGCTTGATCAGTTTTATTCGCCCAGTATGAAAAGAAAACTGATATAGTAGTGAGCTAAAAATAGAAAACGTGTAGTGCCTGGGTGTAGTGCCTGGTCAGTTCTGTGGATGCAAACTACACGAAATAGGGTATCATCTTTCAGCCAATCAGAATGCAAGGCAGTCACGTGAAATATAATATAATAAATATTATCCATTACATTATGCGTGACAGAGCACTTCGCCCATTGCCAAACTTGATCTCATGAAAACTACCTCTTACAAGTGGCCAAACTTTTTGACATCCATGTTTAAAACGTCAGCTTATACTGTTAATCAGTTTGAGCAGTGCTGATAAGAACGTATGACGAGAATATCAAAAGCGGGGAGTAAAATTCGAGGGGGCCGCGACCCAGTAAAATGTCTATGTCTACTTTTTTTGTGGCCCGCATCACTGCACACGTTTACATGCAGAAGATGCAAGATGTCCGCTTTTCTTTCTCGGTATTTAGAAGTTTGTTTTACACAATTCAGTCTCGAGTTCACAATGTTTTATTTTTGAAATTTCTGTCCAGCAGCGAAAGTGTGTGGCGACCAGATCGCATTTCTGTAGTTATCCGATACAGTGAGGATGTTTTTGCGATCCCATTTCTGAGCCTGCCCTAGTTAACAAGTACAATAGACTATTCAGATAGTATGGAAACTTGTTGGTAAGAGCCACCGTGGTGTGTTGGAACAAAATTATACTGCAGAAATTCATTCAATTCGTTTTATACTATTAAAAATAGTAGGGGATATCCAAACTGATATTGATATTTCCGGAAAATGGTATTGGATACGCGTGATTGGACACTTCGTGCAGGTTTTTCGCACGAGTGCCAAGGGGGTGGAGGGGGGGGGGGGGCACTAAAAATTTGCAAGACGTGACGTCCTATTTTTTATTCGGCTGCTTTTTACACCCACCCACCCACTACGTACAAATTTTCTACTACCGTTCTCAGACAACAACCCCCCACTCTCCCATTAAAATCCAAAATAAACTTATAAACTTAGTAGGCACAACTGTCTTTGGGGGGGGGGGGGGGGGGGGTTCATAATGTTCTTAACCCTTTACCCAACGTAACGGTCAAAACCGGCCAGCGCTATTCTCAAAAATCGCCAATTAATTTTTATTATTTTTTTCATTTTTTTGTCTCAAAAACATAGGTTATGACCCCTCACTGGAACGAGCTCGTCGAGCTCGTTCCAATGAGGGTCATAACCTATGTTTTTGAGACAAAAAATGAAAAAAAAATAGTTATTCAATCATTTTTTGGCATTTGTCGTCTGCTTTTCATGTTAGGTAAAGGGTTAAACTGGTACCACCAATTTAAACCTCTGTGGGCTGCTGTGGGCCCCAATCTACAAATGACAAGCTGTTCATTATCAGGCTTGGCCAGAGAGCAGGTGTACATATACGGGAACAAATTTTCATTTGAATTGTTCCCAAAATATTGTCTGCACATTTTCTACACTTCCCCCTACTAACGTGTGACATTTTCCCAGTTTAAGACCAATATTCTCACATATAAAGCCTCCTGATGTTGTATTTATGTTAAGAGTGTGATGTACAACATCATCTTTAAGGTTTGAAACACAAATGATGGTATATATTAGCTGATATATTGATATATTTTTTAAAAAAATCAAAAAATTGCACAAGTTGGAAATGCACATTTTTGGCGCACTCAAGAGACCCACCCACCCCCACGTCACGTCTTGCAAATTTTTGGTGGCCTCCCCCCTGCGAGTACCGCGTTAATGTCTATGGGGTACGTTTTGAAATTTACATTTGTACTGGACGGGCATTTTCGGAGATCTCATCGTTCTTTTCTTGGTATAAGCTTGTTCATCAACAGCTTCTGGTCGAAACGTAACTTTTGAGGTATGCGAAGACAGACACGTGACGAAAGTTTACGTGCCGCTGGCATGTTGGAAGATGACAACAGACTAGGGCTGCACGATATTCAAAACAGAATACCGGTATCGGTATTCAAAAAAATACCGCGATATACCGGTATATCGAAAACTGTTCAGGTATATGAACACAAGTACCACAATCGAGAGCATGCCTTGATGATGCGGTTCGAAAAAACCTTTACCCAACGCAGACGATATCAAAATTTATTATTTTTCAAAATTAGTTTATCAGATTTTAACCAAAGATTTCAACAAAACTATATCATGTGACCCCTAATTGGAACGAGCTCAACGAGCTTGTTCCAATGAAGGGTCACATGTTATAGTTTTGTTGAACCTTTTGAAAATTATTTTTTCAACTGCTGAATTTGAATATTACGAGGGCTCAAGCAGACGATTCCTTGGCTAAAGGGATAATTTATTCATTCGGAGATACAGTTAAAAAATTCAAGACATCTTGAAAATTAAATTGAGGGTAAATAAATAATGACGATAAACCGATATTTTTGTAATAACAGCGGTATTCGATCGATATTGGTTTTAATACCGGTATATATCGGTTTATCGATATACCGTGCAGCCCGACAACAGACAGACTGCATTGGCTCTAATTCTCAACGTTACTCACTCGGTGATTAGCAGGTGGGGTCTAGCTACCGTCAGACAGGCATAGTTGATGACAGACGAAGGTCAAGTCGTCCAAGGGCGACAACTGCTAACCAGGATCATCTCATCCGAAACACAGCATTACGTATCTGCCATCAAAGTGCCTCAGAAATTGGACAGCAGCTGCACCAAGCGGCAGATGTGCGAGACAGTGGTCAGACTATGCGAAATCTACACAGTTGGAACTTGTAAGCTCAACGGCCTCGAATAATTCAACGTTTGACTGAACGTCACATCGCAGCAACGCGTAATTGGTGTGGAGCACGACAGCGCTGGGACAGTCGTCGGTGGAGGAACGTCATGTTTTCCGATGAATCGAGGTTCACTCTTGACTTCCACGGGCGAAACAGAGTTTGGCGGCGGTGGCGAAACGAACGGTACCATAACGTAACCGTTGGGTAGCACGATTGTTTGGCTGGTGGATCGGTTATGGTGTGGTGAGACATAACCATGGCAAGTAGAACAGCATTACATGTCATCCAAGGGCGTGTTACAGGGCAATACTACCGTGACAACATGTTAGCAGTTCATATGGTGCCATTTGCGCGACGTCACGGCCGTCGATTCATTTTCCAAGATGACAATCCAAGAGCACACAGCAATAATGTAAACCACCTGACAGTTCAATTCAAACAATATATCAATGGCTGATCCTCTGGTCTCCTTAATTCTGGATATGAAGTGTCTAACTATA
Source organism: Pictodentalium vernedei (assembly GCA_031216915.1). Taxonomy (NCBI): domain Eukaryota; kingdom Metazoa; phylum Mollusca; class Scaphopoda; order Dentaliida; family Dentaliidae; genus Pictodentalium; species Pictodentalium vernedei. Next base: position 684,659,904 of record CM062295.1, on the reverse strand, counting down.
TAATCAGCAATAATGTAAACCACCTGCAATATATTTTCCAGTCGGGACGCATTCGTCTGGATTAGAGTTAGTATATAGGTCTGGTCTTGCTAGTAATCCTTTCCTTTCTTACGACATTGTATTTTATATACCTTCTTACAAAATTTGATACTGATTTACAGGACACACACTTTCGATCTTACAAATGGGGGTCTTCCGGTACTTGATTCGGGGGTATTTGGGACACGTGTCAACAAAATAAAAAGTTGGGAGCCCCATACCTAACGGCTACCACCTTTATTTCTGCGCACGTTTTTTTTCCACCACGTACTCCGTGTTTTGTTGCACACAAAATCATTTCATCCTCAACATACATTTAAAGGTATCATCAAATCACAAGTGATAAGGTAAATTTCAATGAGGCTTGTTCCACTCTATTTGGCGCCCTCAGATCGAGAGGGTACTCGCTGCGCCTTCTGCGTAGCCTGAAATCCCAAACCCTGAAAAAGCTCGAAAGTCCAGCTGAAACTACCGATTTCGAACCACTGAAGATTGAACACAACAGACCGTTGCAAAATAGTAGTGGCGCGGTATTTAATTGCAAAAAAGCCTCGTTGTAGACTGCATACTTTTATGCCTGATCAGAAAGAGGAATTTTCCTCCGAACAAACGAAAAATCATTATCAGATCCGTAACCCCCTCCATTGTGATTCACCAAACATTATTTACCTTATCACTTGTAAGCGATGTCGGAAACAGTATGTTGGTCAAAGTCAAAATCCTTTCCAAGAACGTGCTACTAGACACAAACAGGATATAAAACATAATGCTGATGCCCCAGTAGCACAACATTTTAACCTTCCTGGCCATTCTTTGGACGATTTCGAAATCCATCCTATTGAACAACCACCAATTAAAGACACATTAGAAGAAACGGATGAATTTAGAAAAAAACGTGAAACTTTTTGGATCAATACGCTTCAAACCCTCTGGCCATTTGGTATGAACATATCAGAGGGCGAATGCGAAAGGAGGTCCATCATTCCTTTCACTTTAACGTACAACAGAATGAATATCGAAATAGCAAAAATGTTAAAAGATGAATTCAATTTTACCAATGCTAAATTAAATGATAATAATAGGAGGAGCTTCAAAGTGCATCCTTCCTATAAAACCGTATTTTGCGGGTTCAGTTATCATTCTATGAATGTATATTCACAATCTATTTATAAAAAAAAAACGAGGTTACTCCATGTCGGTTCTAACCATGGTTAGAACCGACATGGAGTAACCTCGGTTTTTTTATAAACATGTTTGTTACTAAAACTGAGATGGAGTAACCTCGACCTTTGTCTAAGTTATTGATTTTCTGTTGTACAGTGACGTCGTTGAGTATCCGGAAGGTTTATTTATTACATGTATTATTCTATACATTTCCTATAGTTGCTTTGTTCATTGAAGTTGCCTTGTTCATATTACGATGTGTTTTTGCGGTATGAGTAGGTTCTTATCGGAACATATACGTTATTTTGATGACCTAACGATAACATGATCTGGGATTTGCGGCTCAGAGCGTATATTCAACCTCGACCTTCACGTACGCTTGATCATAAGCTCCGGAGTCGCAAACCTCAGACCATGCTACCGTGAATTCATCACCATAATTTGTATCGTTGCGGACACTCCCGGGACAAAACTGTCGGTATCAACGCAAATACACTGGCTTCACTTTTACAATGTCATCTTCGGCAAAGATTCAAGCAATTTCGATATGACGAGAGACAAATAATTCAAAACACAAAGCAAATAATTGCCGTCTAACCAATTCCACGCTGCGTTAATTGATTCGCCGAACTGAAATATAGATATCCGTTCTTTTTTTATTGCACAGCATTCATCAATGCGTCGATATTGTTTCAAAATTTAAAATAAGACTTTAATGAGAGATAAAACATATCATTGAAGCACGTTGTCGCGTAAAGTTCAAAAGATTTGGGAACTATGCTGTCAACAACTGCCGTTAAAATTACGTTATAAGGACAGGCAAATAGTTGTCGTTATGTCTTCCGTAAATATGTAGAGTAATCGCTTGACTGGACTATTTACGTGAAATAATTCATGAGTGGTGAGGGATGTTGTACAAACACGATTGCGCGAATGCGCACAAGTGTTTTACAATATAGTCCCTCGCCTCGAATGAATTATTTCACGTAACCAGTCCCGTCAAGCGATTACTCTGTTTATTACTTTTCATTATTAACGATAATTATATTATTTAACCCTTTACCATAAAAAAACGGCCAGCACTATTCTCAAAACTCGCTAATTAATTTTCATCATTTTTTCATTTTTTGTCTCTAAAACATAGCTTATGACCCTTCATTGGAACGAGCTCATAGAACTCGTTCCAATGAGGGTTCATAACCTATGTTTTTGAGACAAGAAATGAAAACAATAGTTTTTCAAGAATTTTTTTGGCAAGTGTCGTCTGCTTTTCATGTTAGGTAAAAGGTTAAAAAAAAGCAAAAAAAAAAGCAAAAAAACAATGAAGTCCCCATTACACCCACGGCAAAGCGTCTTCGTTTGCGCGCGCGGATACATGATACAATTGTTGATTGCATAATTCACTTGTGAATTTATCGTTTATAATCAAACCCGGGAATCCCAGAAAAGCAAATTTTGGAAAGTAATAAACAACACAAAAGGTGCTGAACCTCCGCAGTTTTTCAAACGTTTCCGAATGTATATTTATGAAATGTAAGGCAGGAATCCCAATTGCTTCACAAGATAATGTCGGTTTTGAAGTTGGTTTCTGTTGACCCTTGCCCACCACAGCGGCCATCAAGTAGGCCAAGGGGCAGTGTTTCGAAAATCACAAATTTTCTACTGTATAAGATCTCTCTACATTTCACTGTTGGGTCTGTTCATCTGCATGCACTTTAAACACGTATGTATCATGTCAGGGGATAGAGTAGAATCTACTCATGAGAGAGCCGTTGTTCTCGAGCAACATCAAACTGGTATGTGCGCTGATATGTGCGCTGATATGTGCGCAAGAAGATTGGCTAAAAAGTGGTGTTCAGGAATGGGATCAAATTAGTCCGAATTAAGTTCGTACCCTCGTTGACACAAGGGGTAGGAGTTGACACACCCGATACTGGCTAGTGAAAATGTATTTTTTGGATACCGACACCTCGTGCACATGAAAGGTGATACCATGAAAACACTTCATTGGATTGTTATACCATGATTACCTATTCTACCATATATAAAAAGTCTGTGAAATAAATTTTAGCTTTACACACGAACTGTGGTGAATACGGTAGCAATGGCATTTCTGTAGTTAAAATTTACACCTACAGTGGAACTACATCCAAGTTGACCTCGCCTTGAATGAAAACTTCTCTAAATTTACCACTCGCCGCCTCGAGAAGAGTGAAATGAAACTGGCAATTATTTATTACGTTTTTAATTAGGTTTACCTCATAAGATATCAAAAATTAACAAACATACGTTGCCTCACGTTATTGTGTTATTAGAATGAAAAAAGCCTCGTAATTTGGGCGTTTCGTTTTCTTTTTCGTTTCGGCGATAAAATTGCCAATGGAGGTAGCGCTCACCGGTGCTTTTGTAAACAAAAACAGATTCGCATGCGTGAATATTGATTTATTAGGCTTTTCCCGCTGAAAAAGACTATTGTTTTTCTGCGGATTATTATTATTTTTTTTTTGGGGGGGGGGGGGGAGGGTGGTGTGAGTTCCTTGTGTCCGTACGAATCAGAAGCCATTTTCGAACCGATTTTCACACAATTTCGCACACGCATAGAGGGGTACAAAATCTAAAAACGTACTGAAGCGGAATTTTCGATTTAACCCTTAGTTCGCCAGAACTGGCAAAAAACTGTCAATATTGAGGTTTATAGGAACTTTCTCGAAACGCGTCTTGTAGGTTTTTTTTTAAACATTCATCATTGTTAGACCTGTCTGTGACACGACCATTAATATGCAAGAGATATTAGGCAAGACATTTGTTAACCCTCCACAGGCTACGAAATATCGATTTTTTTTTTATGGAATAGGCTGTTTTCGGGCCCCACAGCACCCAAACGGTACACGAGAGATAAACCTAACTTTCATTTATTGGAAATGAAATTCACCGAGGATCATTTTGGAAGTAATACGGGTATTAAAAAACACAGGCGTTAACCCGCTTTGGGCTTGTTAAACTGCAATACCCAACTGAAGCTAAAAAATTATGTTTTTTGTGGATTTCTCTAAAGGATTCTTGTAGATTTTCCAAAAAATGCCCACTCGCAGGTCTTAGTGTGATGTTACAAATTGCATGGACAAAATATTCCGGTGAACATTTGCTAACCCTCTAAGGACTACTAAAAGTCAATATTGTGATACAATGGGCTATTTTTGGACACCAACAACACCCAATGGATATGCCACAAAGACAAGTATCTTCTTTTATCGGACGCGAAACTTATAAGTAAACATTTTTGTATGTAGTAGGGGTATTAAAAAGTCGAAGTCTTGACCCATTTTGCGCTGGTTAAGAGAGATACAACTTAAAAGCTTAAAATTGCCATTTTCTGTGGATTTCTCTAAAAACATCTCGTAGGATTTCAAGAAAAATTGACTATTCGCAGGTCTTTGTGTGACATTACAAGTTGCATGGAGAAAATATTCCGGTGAGCGTTTATTAACCCTCTACAGGCTGCTAAGCATCGTAGTTTTGAAAAAAGAACATGGGCTGTTTTGGGACATCCACAACACCCAATGTGTACCCGAGAGATAAACATAATCTCTTTTGTTGGAAGTAGAATTCACCGAGGACCATTTTCGTAGGTAATAAGCTTATTCAAAAAACAATCGTTAACCCGTTTTGGGCTGGTTAAAGAGAGATACCCCTCAAATGCTTAAAAATCCATGTTTTACGTGAATTTCTCTAAAAATGTCGTGTAGATTTTCAAGAAAAAACTGGTCATTCGCAGGTCTTGGTGTGACATTACAAGTTACAAGAACAAAGTATTCTTATAAGCATTTGTTAACCCTCCATAGGCTCTCAAACATCAAAACTTTCATAAAAAAATGCTGTTTTCAGCCATCCACAGAACACAACGTGTCGCAGAGGAATAAACATAACTTCCTTTATTGGAAGTGGTATTAACCGTGGATGATTTTTGTAAATAATAAGGGTATTCAAAACCAAGACTTGGCCCATTTTGGACTGGTTAATCAGAGACACCCATCAAAAGCTTGTTACATGGACAAAATATTCCGCAAGCATTTGTTAACACTCCTCGGACTGCTAAACATCAAACTTTTGATAAAATGGCCTGTGTTTGGACACCAACAGAACCTAATGGGTATGCCACAAAGAAAAGTGCCTCCTTTTATCGGACGTAAAATTTATAGAGAAAAATGTTTGTTTGTAGTACGGGTATTCATAAATCCAAGTCTTAAACCATTTTGGGTTGGTTAAAGAGAGATACCCCTCAACAGCTTAAAATTCCCATTTTCTGAAGATTTCTCCATATGCTTTTTCCAGACATTGAAGACAAAATTACTATTAGCGGGTCTTTGTCTGACCATACATTCTGCATAGACAAAATATTCTGTTAAGCGTTCGTTACCCCTCCACGGGTTGTTAAACATCAACATTTTGTTAAAATGGACTGCTTTCAGGCACCAACAGCACCCTATGGGTATGTAAAAGATACACAAAACGTATTATCCCGTGCATTGAATTCACTGAGGATCAGTTTTGTAAGTAGTAGGGGTATTTAAAAGAATGAAGCTTTACCGATTTTGGACTAATTATGGATAGATGCCCCTTAAAACTTACATTTTCGGTGCATTTCGCTAACTGCCTGTTGGCAATTTTCAAGAACAATTTGACATTGGAAGATCATGGTGTGATATTACAAGTTGCATGGATAGAATATTCTGCTAAACGTTTGTTAGCCCCTCTACATCAACATTTTGATAAAATTGGCTGTTTTCGGACACGAACAGCACCAAATAGGTGTGTAACAGATAAACATAACCTCTTTTATCGGACGCAGAATTCACAGTGCGTAATGTTTGAAAGTATTAAGGGTATTCAAAAAACCAAGCCTTAACACTGTTTTGCCCGATCAAAGATATACAGCCCTTAAGAACTTAAAGTTCACATTCTTTCAAGACTCTTTCAGAAAAATTATTCTCACAAGCGTTCATTATTAACCCTCCTCAAACTGCCAAGCATCAAACTTTTAGATAAATTTGAGATATGATGGACTATTTGCAGATAGCCACAGCACTTAATGGGAATGTTGCAAACAAACATAACTTGCTTTGTCGGACACAGACTTTTCGGACCAACAAAAATGATGATTCTTTTTCCTAAACGGTCTTTATCACACTGGTCCATTTGAGACCATTATACCCACTTCTGTAAAGGCATCAATAAAGATACGTTAGAGATACAGTTAAAAACAATTCTTCAGACAGTCTGGGTCATAAAAAATAATGAACTCTCGTCTGGAAAAAGCCATGATTCTCCAGAATCATAAAGTCTAGTTTAACATTTAAACTCTTATTAATCTGACGATCATGGTATAAATAAAATATACCCAAAGCAGCTTGGTGTACTAAATGTTCACCACACGTGCTGAAATGATGTTAACCGCGCGTCAAAGGCTCGCGGTTAACACCACTTCATCACTCATGCCGAACATTTGGTACACCAAGCTACTTTGGGTATATTCTATATATCTGCACTACTCATTCGCTTGTCAATAAATAAGTGCTCATCTGAAATATCGCTTTTCATTACTGTTTCCGATTTTTGTCATTTACACCAGGGGAAGGCCACCAAAAATTTGCAAGACGTGACGTGGGGTTGGGTGGGTCTCTTGAGTGCGCCAAAAATATGCATTTCCAACTTGTGCAATTTTTTGAATTTTTTAAAAATATATCAATGTATCAGCTAATATATACCATCATTTGTGTTTCAAACCTTAAAGAGGATGTTGAACATCACACTCTTAACATAAATACAACATCAGGAGGCTTTATATGTGAGAACATTGGGCTTAAACTGGGAAAATGTCACACGTTAGTAGGGGGTGGGTGTCTTGTTCGAAATGTAGAAAATGTGCAGACAATATTTTGGGAACAATCCAAATGAAAATTTGTTGTCATATATATACATCTTCTCTGGCCAAGCCTAATAATGAACAGCTTGTAGACTGGGGCCCACAGCAGCCCACAGAGGTTTAAATTGGTGGTACCAGTTTAACCCTTTACCTAACATGAAAAGCCGACGACACTTGCCAAAAAATGATTGAATAACTAATTGTTTTGATTTTTTGTCTCAAAAACATAGGTTATGACCCCTCATGGGAACGAGCTCGACGAGCTCGACGAGCTCGTTCCAATGAGGGGTCATAACCTATGTTTTTGAGTCAAAAAATGAAAAAATAATAAAAATCAATTGGCGATTTTTGAGAATAGCGTTGGTCGGTTTTGGCCGTTACGTTGGGTAAAGGGTTAAGAACATTATGAAACCCCCCCTAAAGACAGCTGTGCCTACTAAGTTTATAAGCTTATTTTGGATTTTAATGGGAGAGTGGGGTGGGTGTCTGAGAACGGTAGTAGAAAATTTGCACGTAGTGGGTGGGTGGGTGTAAAAAGGAGCCGAATAAAAAATAGGACGTCACGTCTTGCAAATTTTTAGTGCCCCCCTCCCCCCCCCCCCCCCTCTCTGTTTGGGGGAGATTCAACATCTTTTTGTGGTAGTATATCTATAATATAGTTTGAGTTATTTTATTTGTCGTGAGAGAAGTGCCCTATCTTCCCTGTCTCTACGCCCCGATCGACCTCAAACTCAATTGGATCGGATGCAGTTCTATCCGACATAATTAGCCCTTTACTCAGTGCAGACGATATAAAAATGTATTATTTTAAATATAATTTTTTTTTTAAATTTTCCAAAATTTTAATTTCAACCAAACCATATCATTTGCCCTTAATTGGCATGGGCTGGACGAGCTCGTTCCTAAAATGGGGCACATGTTCTGTTTTTTGTAGAAATTATTTCTAAAATAATAATTTTTCATCTGCTGAATTTGCATATTACGCCGGCGGATGTGGTCGACTCGGTGGGTACAGGGTTTAATCGACAAGTTTGATGGTAATATTTTCAGTTCTTTACTGAAAATTGCGTCGCAAGATAGGGATATTCACTGAAGGCAAAGCAGCTTATGAAATCGATGCGCTCTATGGAATAAGGGAGGTAGCTCGAAATTTAATTGTCCCTTTATTCATGGGATTAGATTTAAAACATATTCATTAGAGCTGTAGGTTAACCGAAACCGAACAGAGGTTTTTAGTTTTTTAAAAAACCGAAACCGAAACCGTCGACATCCCATAATCTAAGGTTTTTCGTTTTTTATTAAATACTCCCTTGCTGCAGAAATTCACAGAATGTAGCCATCCCAGAGTAGCGAGAGTACGCAGACACTGCCAATGGCAGTGTCTGGGTACTCTCGCTACTCTGGGATGGCTACATTCTGTGAATTTCCGACATTTCAGTTTAGTTGTGTTTGCAGCTTTCCTCAAGTTGCGTGTAGTTGTCAGATCTCGAAAAATGGCCAAGCACAATAAAAGTTCTGTATATTTAGGTAATTATTATATTGGCCTTCCTGATTCTTCATGTATTATAGCTTATTTCGAGCATTCATTGAGTTTCACTCAATTTCACTACCATTCAGTTATGACTCCGGACATAAGAATGAGTTTTATTGAATTTTACTTGGCCTCATGAACAAACCGAAAACCAAACCGAACCGAGGTTTTTCTCCACCTGAAAAACCAAAACCGAAACCGAACAAGAAATTTAAAAACCTACAGCTCTAATATTCATCCCTGGAATATCACTTATCGAAAAACACGCGTAGCATGGTTCGTCCACTATTTACAATAATAATTCTCATAAAGGAGCATTGTTTGTTTTAGAATGAACGCATTCAGCTCCTTATGCCTAAATTACAAAATAGGTACCACAGTACTAAATATTTCCCCATAGGCGACAAATATGATCACATCACATTACTTTTGACATTTAAAAATCTTTGTCAAGTATAGCCCTCTAAAAAAGAAGGTCATGCAACAAATAGAAGAGAAAAACTGACTGGAAGGGAATGTGTGCACATATTTATCAGGGAATTTCCAACAAAAAACACACCAATGGTCAATTGTATTTTCTAGGTCCAAAAAGTCATTAAATCACCCTCTTTATTTACCTGGAATGTTCTACAATAATACAAGGTGTCAGTTAAATGCTTCAAATGTTTATTGAAACAAAATATTTTCCCAAACCTGCTTAAATGTTGAGTTGCATCACTTCCTTCTTCTCAAGGTGGGTAACTCTAATTCGAATATTTATTACAGCGGTGCCAAAATGGCATCGTGCATATCGAAAAATGCCTTGTCTTACAAGAGAGTCAGTTTAGGTATCACGGAACTAAATATTTTTCCATAGTAGAGCTGTAGTTTTTTTAATTTCTTGTTCGGTTTCGGTTTTGATTTTTCAGGTGGAATAAAACCTCGGTTCGGTTCGGTTTTCGGTTTGTTCATGAGGCCAAATAAAATTCAATAAAACTCATTATGTCCGGAGTCATAACTGAATGACAGTGAAATTGAGTGAAACTCAATGAATGCCCGACATAAGTTATACTACATGAAGAATCAGGAAGACCAATATAATAATTACCTAAATATACAGAACTTTTATTGTGCTTGGCCATTTTTCGAGGTCTGGCACCTACACGCAACTTGAGGAGGGCTGCAAACACAACTAAACTGAAATGTCGGAAATTCACGAAATGTAGCCTTCCTAGAGTAGTGAGAGTACCCAGACACTGCCATTGGCAGTGTCTGGGCACTCTCACTACTCTGGGATGGCTACATTCTGTAAATTTCTGCAGTAAGAGAGTATTTAATAAAAAAGCGAAAAACCTTAGATTACGGAATGTCGACAGTTTTGGTTTCGGTTTTTAAAAAAAAACTAAAAACCTCGGTTCGGTTTCGGTTGACCTACAGTTCTACTACCAAATTACTCAAAGAAACTAAAACAGAAATAGCCGAACCACTAACACATATAACAAACGTCTCAACTCCGTCTGGAGTAAAACCTGGCGAAATGAAAATAACAAAGGTCGTTCCTATTTACAAATCCGGAGACGCCAAAATTTTTAGTAATTACAGACCTATAAGCAGACTTCCGGTATTCTCCAATGTTCTGGAAAAGATATTTTATAACCGTTTATCTTGCTTCTCAGCTAAAAATGACATTCTATACCAGTTTCAGTTTGGATTCAGAAAAAAACACTCCACTTTACACCCGATAATACAACTTATTCACGATGTTGCCTTCAGAAATGACAAACCTACCAGGAATCCAACAATGTCAGTATTCCTTGAGTTTTCTAAAGCGTTTGACACTGTAGACCATTCTATGTTCTTAAGTAAACTGGAGTGCTTTGATATAAGAGGAATGCCCAATGCATGGTTTAGGAGTTATCTAACCGGAAGAAAGCAGTGTGTCCAGTAGAAAGACTGTGCGTCAGCCTTCGCAAACATAACATGTGGGGTACCTCAAGTTTAAATTTTAGGACTCATTCTTTTTTTTTATTGTATGTCAATGATGTCAATCAATCTACAACCTCTTGTCATTTGCCGACGATACTACAACCTATGCGGCGGACCATAGCCTGAATATATTGATAGAAAAAATAAATTCTGAACTAGCTAAATTTACAGAGTGGTGCTTCGCTAATAAATTATCACTTAATGCCACTAAAACCAAATGCATGATGCTACACCCCCCGAATGACACATGGAAGTTGGATGGCAATTCCGTAACTGTAAACAACAAACGTGTAATACATGTTGGCAATTCCTATGTAACCAGAACCTTCAAGTTCTTAGGTGTTGATTTAGCTGAAAACCTAAACTTCAAGCATCACGTCTCAAATATAAGATCAAAAATAGCTAAGTCTATTTAGGTGATCCATAGAGCCAAAACATTTTTACCTCTCAATACATTTAAAAAATTCTGTATTTTACGTTACTGCAAAGCCGTTTTATGTACGCAATATAACATTTGGGGTCATGCACCGGCTGCTAAGAAATTAGGTACCTTACAAAAGCGAGCCATATGAATAATCAACAAAAAATAAAAGTTTAACGCCAACATCGAGCCGCTATTCAAGATGACTAAAATCCTTAAATTCAAAGATCTATATAAGCTAAATATTCTACTTTTTATGCATGACTGGGCCAATAAACAATTACCACAGTCTTTAGATAGCCTTTACAGCATCCACACAAACGAATCGGACAGACTTACTAGACAATGAGGCTTAATAAAGAGACTTAAACTCAGAACGCAGTTCACTTCAAGTCTTCCCCTGCATACTTTTTCAAAAATGTGGAATGATATTGACCCAGAGGTTCAAAGATACCCAAGAAAACACTTAAACAGAATTTGATTAATATGTGTCTAGCCTCATATAAAGATGTAGAAACAGAACATGTCCTCTATGTGGGGAAGTTAACTGGTCATAATCATTTCTGCGAGCCTTGTTTCCTTACCTGTTTATAAAACCCAGAATACATATTTTACTGACCTCCCTAAAACACAATTTTTCCCTCAACTAAACAGGCTCTGGGTGACATCTCACATCCTATAACTTCAAAATAATTATCTCCTCAGAGCAAGAAATCAATCACAGTACAAGTCGTCATACTTCCTGCTTCATCTATCCTAATTGTAATACAAACTATTCCAAACCAAATTCATTACTTGAGAGCATTTGGATTTCCCTCTCTTCTCTTTCCTCAAAACGCCTTCTCTTACACTATTTTTTCCCATTCCAACTTTTAATGTGGGTGACAACAGAACAGCCAGTTGGCTATGTCTCTCCCCCTCCCCCTCCCGCATGCAGACAACAAAGATTACATATTCTGTAATTACAGGATGTTCATGCCAATACACTGTATTTAATATTTAGGGACTAGTGCATGGCTTGTCGTTGACTACGCCCATATAGTGCCCAGTGAGGTGGTGTAGTTCCCGACGCGAAGCGGGGGGAACTACACCACCTCACTGGGCACTATATGGGCGCAGTCAACGACAAGCCATGCACTAGTCCTTATATTATATCGAACAACCCGAAAATGCAAATTAACCAAATAATCTACAATCCAAATTGTAAACATGTTATGATGTTTTTATTTTAAACAATAAAGGAGAAATGAGAATAATGTTTGGATATTGAAAATTGTTCGACACAATGATACTATTCTTCGCCTCTGCCAATGTCTCACTCCGGGTTCTAAGGGTAGATCACGACTCGTCGTGATCAGCCCTTAGAACCCGAAGCTCAACTCGGATACACATTTTGTACATCCACATTATGTTAATAATGTCTATTTATCGGAACGTATCACATCGGAAACCTTTGCGGCTATTCCTGCGACACTAAAAAAACGAAGTGTATATTTTTTATGTGAATCGAATTGACTAATTGGTGGCCGGGATATTCTGCCACCATTTTGGATAAATCGTTGCCTTGAACGTTTTTATAACCAGAAAATGCATATAGTGCCCGTGCTAAAAATAGAAAACATATAGTGCCCGCATGTATTGACCTTTCAGCTCTGTGCTGGAGAACTATACGAAATAGGGTATCACCTTTCAGCCAATCAGAATACAAGGAAGTCACGTGAAGTATAATATTGTTAAAATATATATACTTGATCTATATTGTTTTTTGCAAAATAAAGTTATTCATACTTCAGACGTCTGCAGGTTAAAGATATCAAATGGCATAGTCGGTATGAGAACAGAACAGCCTTCTTTAATAGTGAATAGACACCTTATTTGGTTCCACTATTTGCTGCGAGATCGGGCAAAGAATAAGTCGGTATTGCCAATAGCAGTTTAATATGGTGCTTTACCGCAACACATTACTGTTGATGTATCGGCAGATGGTTGCCAGTACGTTTACCATATCTTTAGTAGTATTTCCATAATGTATCATAAGCGAAAACCTGGGCGAAAGCACGGGCGTATAATAAATTACAGTTCCTACAATAAAGATACGTAATAAACTTTTGTTTCATCTTACTTTATAATTAAACTATTTTCATTGTACTTAAAATGTCACGACAAATTTGTCACATAAGAGATGAATTATTCAAATAAAACTAATCGTAGGGTGAAATACTTTTAAATGAAGCAAACGACTTGCAATAAAGAAAAGGTCGTGGGTGTTGTTGAATAGAGGCGGATAAGTATACGTGTGCTTAACGTTTCCGCTTGCAGAGTTTACAATCAATGGGGAGAGGACACAACGCAACGATGGTAAGTGGGTAATATATGAGTCTTCTGGCTCACTTCAATCGTGTTGAGCCAGAAATTTAGGTGATCCAGAAAAGTTGAGTTATTTTTGGAAAAACCCAAATTTGTTTTGGAAAACAAATTTTTCTGGAAAAAAGTTCATTTTTCCAAAAATAATTCAATTTTTCCACGAAAACCCTGGGTTTTTCTAGGAAAATGTTTAAAATTCGAACATTTCTGGCTCACTTTCGACGGAATTCGTCGAAAATGTCTAAAAAATTCCCGGTTTTTTATAATTTTTTTTAAAAACCTGCTTTTTTATAAATTTAACACTGCTTTTCCCATTGGGGTGAATTTTTTCGACATGTCCGGAATGGGATTTTGGCTACAGATTAGCACTGAGATTTCCATTTGGAAATATTCCGAAAAGACAGTGTTTTTTTTTAAATTACAAGCTGGAAAAATACGCGATCGAACGTCGATTCCCACGGGAAAAGACGACGGTTCGATCGAGGTGAATTTGTAGATTGAGCCAGTAAAATCGACCGTTTGAGATCGAGCGTGCGAGTCCGATTGAGAACAAACAAACAAAATGTATGTAATGTATTATTATTACGAGTTGTGGGACGAGTGATGAAAAAAAATTGATCGCTTAAAAAAAAAATAAATAAATATATATAAAACAACATTAAAAAAAAAAATAGAAAAAATAAGAATACAAAAAAAAATAAGTGTTTTTCATTAACCCTTTACCCAACGTAACGGCCAAAACCGGCCAGCGCTATTCTCAAAAATCGTCAATTAATTTTCAAAATATTTTCATTTTTTGTCTCAAAAACATAGGTTATGACCCCTCGTTGGAACGAGCTCGTCGAGTTCGTTCCAACGAGGGGTCATAACTTATGTTTTTGAGACAAAAAATGAAAAAAATTAGTTATTCAAGAATTTTTTTTGCAAGTGTCGTCTGCTTTTCACGTTAGGTAAAGGGTTAAAGATGAGATTTGAAGCGAAGGGACGAGCAGATTGGTGACATGACGCGACTCGATTCACTATGAAATTCGAACCTTCCATCGAATTGAGGATGGAAAAGAGATACGAGATGGCGTTGGTTAATCTCGAGTCTTACTATTTGTTTCCCAACATCACCGAAAAGAATAATGCATTCAAGTATTCCAATGGTGCGGATTGGTTCGAGATTCGACTTCCCAAAGGGAGTTACGACATAGACTATCTGAACCGTCACAACCAGACAAGACCGAAGACCGACAGTCACGGAAACAAGATGATAAGACTCGCTCCCAATACGAGTACTCTACGGATGATATTGAACTTGGGAGATAATTTTTCGAGTGGATTGAACTGCAGAAGATTCGATCGGCAAGATGTTGGGATTCAATCGAAAGATGTATCGCTGTCACGCCGCGTCCGAAAATATGGTAGACATTCTCGTGGTCAATAGCATTTTAGTGAATGTTAAAGTGATCGCGGGAAGTTACGTCGACGGTAGTGCTCTGACTACGATCTACTCGTTCTTTCCGGACGTTTCACCAGGTTACAAGATCGTGGAGCGACCTCGAAATCTAATCTATCTACCCGTTATTTTGGGCACGTTGTATAGCATCGAAACAACGTTGACGGATCAGACTGGAGATCTGTTAGATCTTCGCGGAGAGAGAGAGAGTGACTTTACGATTTCACATCAGAGAGATATGAAAAAAATAAGTAATAATATCTTAAAACTAGATCGAGTTTTTTGTGTGCAAAGCACACAATGGTGTATCCCCACATTTCCTTAGCAACACTTTAGCATAGTATAAACGTTTCGAATTAAATACCATGGGAGCCTTTCGAAGAAAACTGATTTTCCAACAATAAAAGTGGTTCCACTGGGACCAAATCAAAATTTCGAAACCTTCATGCACATCTTGAGATGTTACCTGAGCACATTAGCATTGTTAAAGCGTTTCGAATTAAATACCCTAGGAGCCTTTCAATGAAAACTGATTTTCTAAGGATAAAAGTGGTCCCACTGGAACCACCTGGGGCCAAATCAAAATACCGAAACATTCATGCACATCTAGAGATGTTACCTGAACACATTAGCATTGCTTAAGCGTTTCAAATTAAATACCCTAGAGCCTTTCCATTAAAACTGATTTTGTAACGATAAAAGTGGTTCCACTGGAACCACCGGGGGTCAAAATCAAAATTTCGAAACCTTCATGCCCATCTAGAGTCGCTACCTGAACACATTAGCATATTTTAAACGTTTCGAATTAAATACCCTAGGAGCCTTTCGATGAAAACTGATTTTCTAAAGATAAAAGTGGTTCTACTGAAACCACCTGGGGTCAAATCAAAATTCCGAAACCTTCATACACATCTAGTGATGCTACCTCAACACATTAGCATAGTTTATACGATTTAAATTAAATACCCTGGAAGACTTTCGATGAAAACTGATTTTCCAATGATAAAAGTGGTTCCACTGGAACCACCTGGGGCCAAATTAAAATTCCCAAACCTTCATGCACATCTAGAGATGTTACCGGAACACCTTAGCATAGTTTTAACGTTTCGAATTATATACCCTGGGAGCCTTTCGACGAAAACTGATTCCTAACGATAAAAGTGGTTCCACTGGACCCACCTGTGGTCAAATTAAAATTCCGAAACCTTCATGCACATTTAGAGTTACCTGAACACCTTAGCATAGTTTTAACGTTTCGAATTAAATACCTTAGGAGACTTCGATGAAAACTGATTTTGTAACGATAAAAGTGGTTCCACTGGAACCACCTGGGACCAAATCAAACTTTTGAACCTTCATGCACATCTAGAGATGTTACCTGAACACATTAGCATTGTTTAAGCGTTTCAAATTAATATCCTAGGAGCTTTTCGATAAAAACTGATTTTGTAACGATAAAAGTGGTTCCACTGGAACCACCGGGGGCAAAATCAAAATTACGAAACCTTCATGCACATCTAGAGATGCTACCTGAACACATTAGCATAGTTTAAACGTTTTGGATTGAATACCCTAGGAACCTTTCGATGAAAACTGATTTTCTAACGATAAAAGTGGTTCCACTCGAACCACCGGGGGCGAAATCAAAATTCCGAAACCTTCATGCACATCTAGATATGTTACCTGAACGCATTAGCATAGCTTAAGCGTTTCGAATTAAATACCCTAGGAGCCTTTTGATGAAAACTGATTTTCTAACGATAAAAGTGGTTACACTGGAACCACCTGGGACCAAATTAAAATTCCGAAACCTTCATGCACATCTAGAGATGTAACCGGAGCACATTAGCATGGTTTAAACGTTCGAATTGAATACCCTAGTAGCTGGAGGCAAAATCAAAATTCCGAACCCTTCGTGCACATCTAGAGATTTTACCTGAACACATTAGCGTAGTTTAAACCTTTCGAATTAAGTACCCTAGGAGCCTTTCAATAAAAACTGATTTTCTAACGATAAAAGTGGTTCCACTGGAACCACCTGGGGCCAAATCAAAATTCCGAAACTTTCGTGCACATCTTGAGATGTTACCTGAACACATTAGCGTAGTTTAGACGTTTCGAATTAAATATCCTAGGAGCCTTTCTATGAAAATTGATTTTCTACTGATAAAAGTGGTTCCACTGGAACCACCTGGGGCCATATCAACATTCCGAAACCTTCATGCAAATCTAGAGATTTTACCTGAACACATTAGCGTAGTTTAAACCTTTCGAATTAAGTACCCTAGGAGCCTTTCGATGAAAACTGATTTTCTAATGATAAAAGTGGTTGCACTGGAACCACCTGGGGCCAAATCAAAATTTCGAAACCTTCATGCACATCTAGAGATGTTACCTGAACACATTAGCATCGTTTAGGCGTTTCGAATCAAATACCTTAGGAACCTTTCGATTAAAACTGATTTTCTAACGATAAAAGTGGTTCCTCTGGAACCACCTTGGGCCAAATCAACATTCCGAAACCTTCATGCAAATCTAGAGATTTTACCTGAACACATCAGCATAGTTTAAACGTTTTGAATTAAATACCCTAGGAGCCTGAAGCACCGGGGGCAAACTGGAACCACCGGGGGCAAAAGAAAAATTCCGAAACCTTCATGCACATCTAGAGTTGCAATCTGAACACATTAGCATAGTTTAAACGTTTCGAATTGAATACCCTAGTAGCCTTTCAGGGTGTGATGTACGGACAGACGGATGGACGGACGTACGGACGGAGATCACGACTATATCCCCGCATTTTTGAAAATGTGGGGATAAAAAATATATATATTTTTTTATTTAAAGAAGTTTTAGGTTTTCATTTATATATATTACCCTTTTGGTAATTGTCAGAGCAAATCTGCAATATACGCGGAAATCCACCCCCTCCCAAAAACCAAAAAAAAAAAATAATTAAATAAATAAAATTAAAATAATAATAAAAATTATTTTCACTTTTTACTTCCAATGCATGCCTTGCGAAACTTGGGCTGTAGGTTATGTTTTGAAAGCAAGAACTGAAAATGTTTAATCGTACGAGAAATTTCCATACAAGTGTCGTCTTCCACATCGATAGGTATACGGGGCTGATATTTTCCTACAATGGTCATACCAGTTACCTTCTTAGTAACGATCAGAACTGACCAAGATAGGTACGGGATTGATATTTTCCAACAATGGTCATATCAGTTACCTTTTTAATGACGATGAGAACAGACCAACAATACACGCAGAAAGCGACAATAACCACACCACCCCTCCCCCGCGCCTCCCTGTTTAAATACCGGGAAGTGAATCATTATTTCTTTACAATATTTTGGAAGCATGAAGTGAAAATGTTTAATTATTCCGGAAACTTTCATACGAGTGCTGTCTTCTACATTGATAAAAAGGGGTTGATATTTCCCTACAATGGTCATATCAGTGACTTTCTTAGTAACGATGAGAACTGACCTACAATATACACAGATGGCAACATGTACCCGTCCCCCGCCACCCCCACCTGCGCCTCTCTCTTGAAATACCGGGAAATGAATAACTATTTGTTTACAGTGTTTTGGAAGCATGAAGTGAATTTTTACACGATTGTCGTCTTGCACTTGGCTTGGTAAGTGGTTAATACTTTCCCGGGCGGGCATTTCAATGTCTTTCTCGGTAACGATCAGAACCATGCAACCAGCAATATACGCGGAAACGCTAATAGAACGCACAATTTAAAAAAAAATCCTTTCACTTTTTGCTTCCAGGGCATGCCCTGCGACCCTTAGGGCCGAAGGTTGTGTTCTTGAGGCGGAAAATGAAAATGTTCAATTATACGGCAATTTTTTTTTTTTTTATATGAATTTCGTCTTGTACTTCGTTCATGCCCTACCACCCCTGAGCCCATCTCCATTCATTACTACATACAATAATGAAGCTGTTTGTACATCTCACATTTATTGTTCTTAATTTCTTTTTCTCCCATCCAACTTTATCTGAGCACATGGAATCGGACTGCCAGACACATTTCAAATAGTTTAACCCTTTACCCAACGAATCGGCCGCATCCGCCTGCGTAATGTACAAATTCAGCAGTTGAAAAAATATTATTTTTCAAAAAATTTCAACAAAACCATATCATGTGACCCCTCGTTGGAACGAGCTCGCCGAGCTCGTTCCAACGACGGGTCACATGATATGGTTTTGTTGAATTTTTTTGAAATATTTGAAAAAATGATATTTAATATAATAACTTTTGATATCGTCGGCATAGGTTAAAGGCTTAACACTTGTATTCAACATACATGCTGAAGTTGGTGACAAGAGTGCTGCCAATCAGTATGGCGGGTAACATAACTTTAGACGAGGTCCAGACTGACATGGAATAAGACTTCGTAGCCCACTACAACAATACATCTCCTTTGTCCAACGACGTTGAGGTTTCCCCATTTCACAACCATAAACTCGAATGTAAGTGTTATTTGCCAGAAAATTTCCGATCGACTTTCAACAACGAAACCCAATTTTTCTCGCTTTTTCGTATTAACTGTCAGAGTATTAGTGCCCTCTGGGACTCCTTACACGACCTTTTGTTCAAATTTCAAGGAACCGAAAATAAGTTCGACATCCTTGGCCTAACAGAAATTTTTCATGTCCGCTCAAACATATAATATAACCTCGACGGCTATCATAATCTTATAAAAAAATATCCGTCCTGACGGTGATGACGGTAGAGGAGGAGTCGGGATATTTATTAAAGAGAACATTGATTTTAAAGTTCGTCATGACCTGTCAGCTTTCATACCTCATGTCATAGAATCTCTCTTTATCGAAATTAATGTTAATAAATTTCGGAAAGTCATTGGGATAATTTACAGGCCTAATACACCACCGAAAGCGGACATTGATATCTTCCTAAACAAACTAAATGAAATTACTGATAAGTTAAATCAGGAAAATATATGTTCATATATAATGGCTGACATTAATATTGATCTTCTGAAATATGATTCCCACACCAAAACAGACAGCTACATTAACTTAATGTTTAGTCAAGGATTTTTACCTGTCATAACAAAACCCACCCGTTTGACTACACATTCAGCCACTCTCATTGATCACATATTTTCAAACAATATTTTATCCACTTCAGTATCTGGGATAATAATAACTGATGTTTCAGATCATTTCTGCACTTTTCATGTAGAAATTATTCCGTCCAAATCTGGCAAAGAATCGCATTCATGAATACGGAAGATGAATGCTGAAACTATGGTAACCTTTAAATTACTTCTCTCACAATGTGACTTTTCGACAGTTATGGGTTCGGATAACCCAAACACGGCATACAACACTTTTTTAGATATATACCTTGGTTTATTTGATGTAGTTTTCCCACGGATACGTGTTTGTACGAAAAAAAAATCAGAAAGAGACAACTTGGTTGACAAAGGGGTTAATAGTATCATCCAATAATAAAAGCAAATTTTATAACAAGAAGTTAAAAAACTCAACCGAATCCAATGTTAAATCAACTATAAAAACTAAAGTGAAATATTCAATAAAGAAAAAAAGCAATGCAAAGCAAATTATTTCAAACATGTTCTGAATGAACATAAATATAACATACGAAAAACATGGCAAATACTAAATGACGCCCTCAAAATGTCCAACGGAGCTTTTAACTTGCCTAAATATTTTATCCATAATGATAAAGAAATAAATGACCCGACGGAAATAGCTAAAGAATTCAATGCTTATTTTGCAAGTATATGAAAACAAACGAGTGATAAAATACGCGTCACCAACAAATCATTTTACGACTTCATGGATGTAAATTCTACTAATAATTTTTATATAAGCCCAACATGTGATTTTGAAGTTATGAATATCGTAAAATCTCTATAGTCGAAAGAAAGCAAAGATTGTGATGATGTTAGTTCAAAACTACTTAAACAAGCTATTGACCCCATTGTTAGCACTCTAGCACATATCTTTAATTGTAAGAAAAAAACAACAATTCATCACGACATTCTAGTAAACGGCCAAATTATAAGTAAAGTAGGTTCAAATGATACAGAGAAATCGCTTGAATTCTTGGGGATACATATTGATGATAGTCTATCGTATAAGCACCAAATATCTCATCTTTCTTCCAACATTGGTAGGGCGAATTTCGCACTAAATAAAGTGAAGACTACACTTCCCCGTGAAGTGATGAAAACACTTTATTATGCCCTGATACATACGCATTTAGTGCATGGGATAAATGTTTGGGGCAGTGCTAGAACAATTAAAAAGATACTACTTCTTCAGAAACGCTCCATCCGCATAATAAACAACAAGCGATACAAAGCACACACTGATCCCCTCTTTCGGGAACATAAGATTCTTAAAGTAAACGATATCTTTAAACTTCACGCGTGCTTGTTCGTATTTGATTGGTCCGTTATAACTTGCCAGTATCCTTCAGACACTACTTCCACCATGTAGTCAACACTACGGGTAGAGCTAGTAGAATGAGAGATGTTCTCGAAATTGGCAGAACAAGAACAAGGGCTCTTGAGAACTTCCCAACACACATATACTGTAAACTCTGGAATGACTTAGTCTTCGATTTACGTAACACAAGTACCAGAAACATTTTCAACAAACAATTAACCTTAAAATTATTGTCCCACTACTCCGATAACATCGAATGTAATAATCCATACTGTAACGAATGCTCTATTTAACACCAGACAGAATGTTTTCAGAGTAACCGTGTGGATATGAATTTTCAAGATTAGACTAACTTAGCACTTTCCAAGAACAGTACCGGCGGACTGGGTTGCTGAATGACTACAGAGAAATCTTGTGGTTGTTTTTTCCTGTATCCTTAAGATACAGCGTCCACTCTGTAGTCAACACTACCGATAAAGCTAGTGGTAAACACTACGGGTGGGGCTTTACTCAGCTGATGACTCCCAACGCTTTGCGTCATTCAGTGGGGAGCTCTCCGTGGGAGCTTCGCACGGAGTGACGTTGGGATTTGTGGCTGTCAGCCGGGGAGAAGGATGAGGGGAATTGTGTAGTGGTTATCCAGTGACCCATCTCCGCTGGTGCTGTATATGTTTGGACATATTCTCGTCTCTTAAGTCTCGCTACCGGGCAACTCGTAGTAATATGGTTAAATTAGGAATAGATTGGTTCATCCTGGTTTTCTCGATGATAGTAATTAAAAACTTTTATTTGATAATGCTCATACACACCAGAAAGGTATTCTTCAATAGACATTTCCTATATCGTCCTTTGTATTTGCGTTGTAGGTGTTTCTGGTGCCCCTGCCGAAGCTGTAAATAGTGAAATAGGGGCTGTTAAAAGTGTTTAGGTTGGGTAGTCTTGGGTTGTCGAATACTGTGGAACATATAAAAAAATGTGTTTGCAGTCTCTGAGGGGGCATTGGGAGTGTCCGCGGTGCGGAGTGGACGGTGTAGGAGGGGCCGGCTCTATCCCACGTAAACAATGTAAATATAGCTCTTCTTTGGACCCAGCAAAGGACTCTCTTGCAACCACGATCATATATATTTTATCAGGAAATGCCGATGGCATCAGCTATTTAACCGAGTTCCCAGTGACGGGAGGTAGGTAGATATGCTAGCTGCACCAAGACACCAGCATCCAAGTACAGATGAACTGTTGTCTGATAGTACGATTCCAATGCTGCACAGTATAATCTCTGGGAGACGACAGGTAGACAGCCAATCTGGCTATGTCGTCTCCCTGCGGTACACATGCATAGTTAATCTCTTGTTTGTATAGTACATATGTACATATCCATATTGCTGTATACCACTAAATACAAAATTCATTCATTCATTCATACTACTCAAAGTTTGCTAAGCACCAAGTATATCCAACTACCTGTTTTACGTTTCAGTTGAAATATTGTTATGAAAAGTGTATATATTTTATATTTAATTAAATCTTTAATGATTTAAGCACAGAAATTGAGATTTTGTTTCTGTTTGACATTAGTTTTTAGCTTTTGAATACGATAACCATGGAAAATGGATATTATTGGTACCGTAAACTGGGGTGTATAGGGACAGGGGTATGAATAGGGACAGAAAACTGAAAAGTTATTTCAAGTTTTGTAAACACGCCTAGATATTTTTTTCTTCACTTATAGACCCATCGGGAGATAATATATAAAGATTCTTAAAAAAATAATCTAGGCATGTTTACAAAACTTGAAATAACTTTTCAGTTTTCTGTCCCTATTCATACCCCTGTCCCTATACACCCCAGTTTACGGTAAAAGAGGAAATTTTTCAAACTTGCCAAACAAGTTGACGGATCGAATTGATATGGGTTCAATATCGAGGATGAGACCCACTATTGTTAATTACAGCTTGGCAACGCCTTCTCATGCTCCCAGTCAGGTTCCAGGTGGTTCTTTGTGGGATGTTGCTACATTCTTGGACCACCATGGCACCAAGCTCCTGGGCACTTCTTGGTTGGACTGGACGGACTGGAATTGCAAGCTGCAACTCATTCCAGACATGTTCGAATGGACTGAGGTCATACGCTCAATCCCCTCTCTTTATCGGTACTCCTGGACAGCATGGGCAACATGATCACGGGCATTATCGTCCAACAGAATAAATCTATCACTCACTGCACCTGCATACAATCTGACGTGGGCATCCAGGATCTCATCAATATACCGCTGTGCAGTCGATTTACCACGGTAAAGGACACAGACCTATATACATCCATCCCAGCTGATGCCGCCACAGACCATTTTTGCTCCTCCACCACAGCAGACCTGCTCAGCAATGTTGGCTGCATGGAATCGCTCTCCTGGTATTCTCCATACCCTAGAACGCCTATCAGTGTTGTCTAGGCAGGTCGTCAATCTTCTTTGGTCCATCCAACGTGATCCGTGACCCATTCATATCGTGCCTTGCGGTGGTTCTGGAACAGCTGAATGCGAATACGTGGTCTTCTCGATTAGAGACCACCTCCGTGTAACCTTGAATAGTCTGCATCGAAACATTTACCCCGAAGGTCACTGCGAAGCTGGATTGCTGTGTCAAAGCAGTTCCTACGGGCCTAAATGATGAAAAACTGGTCTTCAGCTGCAGATGTTGCCCTGCCTCTGCCACACCATGTCGGAGACCACCTTCGTGTAACCTTGCCCGAATAGTCTGCATCAAAACATTTACCCCGGATGCATTCTGAAGGTCACTGCGAAGCTGGGTTGCTGTGTCAAAGCGGTTCCTACGGGCCTGAATGATCAAAAACTGGTCTTCAGCTGCAGATGTTTCCCTGTCTCTGCCACCATCATGTCGTCTGACTGTGTGCCATACTGCTGAAGTCTTACCCAGGCCCCGCTGATCACCCTATGGTAGCCCCTTGTTCCACCATCCCAACTGCCCACCACATTTCTGCTTCAGACAAATGTCTTCTTAAGTTTGCATTTGCCATATTCAATCATTAAATCACAAGGGTTTGTGTTGAAATGAATATCCTACACATCTCATGTACATGTAGACAGTACGCAAAAACATCATGGAAATCAAGGGGTATATGCTTTCCATGACTGCCACGAAACGTCTGCCTGTCAAGAGAGCTAATGTAAACACTGAGTACCATCTCAATACATTCCCCAATCATATCCATAAAAAATATCGCAAATGTGTCACAAGAAAATTTCACAATATGTCAAATATGTGGTGCTTAGCAAACTTTGAGTAGTATATTATATAAGAAATAAAAATAATGGGTAGAGGATTGTTTTTTAAGAAGAGGGGAAACGGACTGTTTCTGAAGAAGGGAGGAGTCGTGTGTCGCGTAGACATCGAAGGTAAAGGATTGTATCTAGGACCAGTGAGAAAGAGCAGTGGCGATGCTTTAAGAATATACACCTTTTGGGTATGCTATTATAAAAAATAACAATAAAAACAAAATAACAATAAAAAAATGAAACAAAAGGAGAGAAAACATATTCCAACAGACGTGTTAACAAAACATTCGTTTTACGAAAAGATTTTAGCTTTTTCTAAACATTTACACGAGTATATATTAGAAAGAATTCATTTGTAACAAATGGTACACGACGTGTGTTTAAACGGGTACGGAATGTTGTTTTCGTTAAAATGTTTATTCATATTCTTAAATCGAAGTTATTTCGAAAATATCGAAACGATGAAGTGTTCAAACGAAAAAAATATGTGTCTTACCATGATTATTACATGATTATAGATATCCTAGATCGTCTAAAATACGATTTGAAATTTGTAAAACGTTACAATTACGCGACATATTCGTGGTGGTGGTGGTGGTGATGATGAAACATATGGCATATTTTATCTTTTCCACAACGGACATCGGAGTGCAGGCATCTGACATGTGCGTGGGATTCGGTAGATTCGTGAGTGCGTGTCCTCCCATGTCCCGTTTGCCTCCAGACCGTATTTTCGTCCAAGTACTGTCTGCTAACCGCGCTGGAAGCGAATTCCGGTTCGTCGTCGATACCGAATAAACTGTAATCGTCCATGTCGATGCTGGCCTCCATGGTTCCTACGGATATTTTGTTCAGATACAATTCGTCAACTTGAGATTGCAGATAGGATTGAGAATCCTGTAGGGCAGAATCCACGTAGCCCTTGTTGACCGCCATCGACTCTTCGTCCGTATCGCCAATCTGGGACATATTCAATATCTTGTTGAATCCCGCATCCAGATCCGATTTCATTTCTAACTCGTCGACGTTATTCTTTCTTAATTCCAAGTCTACGTATTGTTTAATCACCGCATCGTTAGGATTCATGGGAATGTGTACGTTGGTTATCTTGTTAGAATTCGCATTCAATTCGGACACTTTAAGATAGTAGCGATCTCTCAGATGTTTACTGAATCTCGCGTGAGCATATCTTTTAGTGGCGATATTAGTTGAATCTCTAGGATCCGCTACATTCACCACTCGTTTAGATTTCAGTCGAGGTCGTCCGTCGTGTCTTTATTCACGTAATTATCGCTCATCATCTGCCGGAAATTTTCGTCTCCTCTATCGACGTATTTTTCAGTCACTGCATCTGACAGATTGATCGGTTCAGGAAGATTGTAGATTTTCTTATTGTTCAAGTTTAAAGGTTCTTCTCGAGGTTCGTATCTACGGACGTATCGTTCGTCCAAGTTGGCAATAGAGCTGTAGGTTAACCGAAACCAGACCGAGGTTTTTAGTTTTTTTTAAAAACCGAAACCGAAACCGTCGACATCCCGTAATCTAAGGTTTTTCGTTTTTTTATTAAATACTCTCTTGCTGCAGAAATTCACAGAATGTAGCCATCCCAGAGTAGTGAGAGTATGGGTACTCTCACTACTCTGGGAAGGCTACATTCTGTGAATTTCCGACATTTCAGTTTAGTTGTGTTTGCAGCTTTCCTCAAGTTGCGTGTAGGTGTCAGACCTCGAAAAATGGCCAAGCAAAATCAAAGTTCTGTATATTTAGGTAATTATTATATTGGCCTTCCTGATTCTTCATGTATTATAGCCTATTTCGGGCATTCATTGAGTTTCACTCAATTTCACTACCATTCAGTTATGACTCCGGACATAAGAATGCGTTTTACTGAATTTTACTTGGCCTCATGAACAAACCGAACCGAACCGAACCGAGGTTTTTCTCCACCTGAAAAAAACCAAAACCGAAACCGAACAAGAAATTTAAAAACCTACAGCTCTAGATGGCAATGTCACCACCAACAACTTCAACCGTTCTTCTTTTCTTTCTAAAGGAACCTTCATTATCGTCAGCACGCCCAAATTTATCGACTGCCATGTTTGTTTTGTGTTGTTATTATTATTTAATTTTTTGTTTGTTTTTATTTTAATTATAACTTTATTTTTTTTTGTTCTTTATTTATATATCTATCTATATCATTTTTTTTTTCTTTTTCCTCCTTTAATGTAAATCGTTGAGAATATCCTGAAAGTGATCTCCTTCCGACCATCTCTTGAAAACGTAGAGGCACAGGTGACCGCAAAACACTCGAACCGGCACTTGCACTCACTCGGAATTACAAATAACTGGCGTCAAATTGTTCCTTATTTCTGTAGGTGGTGAGATTCCATTGCAATCAAAATAATAATTTTTATTCCGATTCGAAAACCATGCAACCCAATGTGTACCCTCCAATATCATCCAGATTTAAAGTTCCACATTCCGAATCTTCGTCTTTTTTTCTCGGTAAGGCATCTCTAGAAAACACACCTCGAAAATGTTTAATTTTTCAATCTTTGCCTCCTAATGCTGGATAGGGGTTCTTTGTGTAAGATGTCACCTTCTACAGATATGTTTTATTTTCTTCTTATTCACAAATATGTTTTTTTTGTTTTTTTATTTTTATTTTTTTTTTTTTCTTTTTTTAATTTATAACTCGCGAGTTTTTTTTAAACTTACAATCTTTCGATGTCCTCAGTCATACTGCATTCATCCTCTCGATTTTGTTGTTGAAATATCTTGGAATAATGTCCGAGTGCGAAAGTGTGTATTTTATCCTCACATATAATTCTCTTATCGTCGTTAGCCGTCAACACAATCTTATTGATTTTGGCTTTGAATCGCAGTCATCTTTTTATAAACCGTCGAACCTTCGAAAAGACACTCTTTACACTCGTCGAAAGCAATGTTTGTATTCAACACATACGCTTGAACGCCTTTACATCTCTTGATCTCTTCACCATCGAGAAGATAAGTGTACAATTTTGGTCTCAAACCCACGAATTCAGTGATCTGTCTTCCATCGCCCTTGTCTTTGGATTTACCCAACACCTTTTTATTGACACCCGTTGGAATCTTTGGGTAAGATGTCACCTTCTAGAGATATGTTTTATTTTCTTCTTATTCATAAATATGTTTTTTTGTTTTTTTATTTATTATTTTTTTTTTATTCTTTTTTTAATTTATAACTCGCGAGTTTTTTTTTTACATTTACAACATTTCGATGTCCTCAGTCATACTGCATTCATCCTCTCGATTTTGTTGTTGAAATATCTCGGAATAAGGTCCGAGTGCGAAAGTGTGTATTTTATCCTCACATATAATTCTCTTATCGTCGTCAGTCGTCAACACAATCTTTTTGATTTTGGCTTTGAATCGCAGTCATCTTTTTATAAATCATCGAAGCTTTGAACAGACACTCTTTATACTCGTCAAAAGCAATGTTTGTATTCATCACATACGCTTGAACGCCTTTACATCTCTTGATCTCTTCACTATCGAGGAGATAAGTGTACAATTTTGGTCTCAAACCCACGAATTCAGTGATCTGTCTTCCACCTTTGAATTTACCCGACACCTTTTTATTGACACGGGTTGGAATCTTAGATGGGTGATCTTTGGGATAATTACTCATGTCGAACCATTCATTCACGTCTGGTACTATGTCCTCATAGACGTCTCTAGTCTCTATCTCGTAAGCCAGACCGTCCTTGTCAGTGAACAATAATTTGGTTTTCGAATCGAATTTGGATTTGCCATAATCATAGTGAAAGTTATACATCAACTGGTTGCTGATGTCTAAGATGATCGCTCTGAGCTAACAGGGTTTGTCAAACTTCAGATGCGTCTTTTGCACGTGTACAGACACTAGATTTTCGTCAAATATGATTCTATGTTTATAATTGAGTTTCACGATTAATTTTCTAGACCTATCTTGGGACATAATGAGTTGAACGTTGGTTCTTTTCCTAATGTTTTCCATGGATTGTTCATGAGTTTGAAGAAACTCTCACATTCGGCCTGCATTCTTAAATTCGTGTTGAGATTGATGTATTTTTTCATCCAAGGCTCCTCGTCGAATCGAATGATTCGATGCACGTCGATTAATCTTATCCCACGATCGATGTAACATTTAAGATTTCCGCAATAGACCACATTCTTGCATTTGTGATTTAACCCTTTACCCAACGTAACGGCCAAAACCGGCCAGCGCTATTCTCAAAAATCGTCAGTGAATTTTCCTTATTTTTTTCATTTTTTGTCTCAAAAACATAGGTTATGACCCCTCATTGGAACGAGCTCGTCGAGCTCGTTCCAATGAGGGGTCATAACCTATGTTTTTGAGACAAAAAATGAAAAAAATTAGTTGTTCAAGATTTTTTTTTGCAAGTGTCGTCTGCTTTTCACGTTAGGTAAAGGGTTAAAGTAGGAATGAGTTTTTAGACGCCGTTCACTTCCATTCGTTCGGGAGCCAGCGGATAGTCATTGTGTAGGTCGTGTAACGTTTCTGGATAGTCCAAATCGACCTCTAGAATACACGGATAATGTCTCCATTTTTGTTTTTCTTCCAACGTTCCGACCCAATTGAAATTTTCGATCGGTAAATGATGACTCATGGCCCAACCATACAAATTATTAGCATCCAATACTGTATGTATTTACTCGGTTTTTCCGAATCGAAATCTTTTCCCATGTGAGAATTATTAGCTTCAGCATATTTGGGGGAAGTCATAGAGACACCACCCTTCACAGCCTTTTCAAACATAAGGAACATGTCGACGTCTGTTAATAATTCCAATCAGACTTTGGTCGTCTTCAAGAGAGCATCCTTGGCAAGTCCTGGTGTTGTTAAATACCAAGCCAGATCTAGTTCGTAATATCGACGACACACTCGTCGAAAAGTTTCGGACACGTCGGCCAAGAGAAGCTCATCAGTTTCCAGATAGAGGTCGTGATGATCTCTCATGGATTTCATGTCGAATAATCTCCACACTTTTTGCGCATGTTCGAAATCGTCGTCGGAAATGTGAGATTGGTATAATTTAGAATAAACATCTTCTTTAGGAGGTAGAGAAACTTCGCCGAATTTCGCGCGATCACTCATGTAATCGTAAGGGTAGACGCCTTTCCTCAACATGATGTCCACCAATTGTCGCCGATCATCAAAATATTTACTCGTGATTTTAAATTTATCCCTATTCAAACTGTCGACAAATTTTTCCAGACTGGCCGACATGAATTTATAACTGTCGATGAAACGTATCTCTTTATGGATGAGACTCGTTGTTTCCACACTCGATCCATCATCCATCTATTTAATGGTTATCTTTTTTATCGACGACCTTCCATTTAGTGAAGGTAATGTATTTTTCGTCGCTTTGCGTGATGCAGCTCAACTCTCCGTCGCTGACACCCATATTTTTCACGAACAGGTGACTGTCGTAACCCGAGAGATTGCAAAATATCACCTGATAGAATTGAGCGTCTTGAAATCTTAAATTACATTTGTTGTGAATAGCGCCACGAAAAAGACCCGTGTAGTGATTGTGATCTCTAACTTTTTTATTATCTTCAGACTCGTCATCTTTTTCATTATTATTAACCCTTTTCTCAACGAATCGCTCGCATCCGCCCGCGTAATATGCAAACTCAGCAGCTGAAAAAATATTATTTTTTCGAAAGATTTCAACAAAACCACATCATGTGACCCCTCTTTGGAACGAGCTCGTCGAGCTCGTTCCAAAGAGGGGTCACAAGATATGGTTTTGTTGAAATTTTTTGAAACAATTTAAAAAAAGATATTTAAAATAATAAATTTTGATATTGTAAAGGGTTAAACTCATCATCTTTTTCATTATTATTAGGCTCATCATCGAATGGCTGTCTACAGATGTGACAACCATTTGATGCTGTTGGTCTGGCGTGATGATCATGTCTTTGGATTTTTTAAATTTGTCGCAAAATTCTTGAATTTTTGATTCTAACTCTTCCACGAATTTTAGCCACGTCGTCGTCATCTGCACGTTTAGTGTAGATGTATGGACCTGACGATTCTCGATCGTCAAAAAAACATTTCACGCAATAAAAATAGCCCGAAGGTACATGCCTCTGATGTTTTTTGGCGTAACTCCTACACTCGTCGGGCTGGCAAGAATT
This sequence comes from Pictodentalium vernedei, assembly GCA_031216915.1. Taxonomy (NCBI): domain Eukaryota; kingdom Metazoa; phylum Mollusca; class Scaphopoda; order Dentaliida; family Dentaliidae; genus Pictodentalium; species Pictodentalium vernedei. Next base: position 684,629,110 of record CM062295.1, on the reverse strand, counting down.
CATTTTCATGGTGAAACATTCGAAATCGGCATAGACGACGAATGGCGGCTCTCTAATCTTCTTTTGTAGTTGTAAAAGTTCATGTAAGTGTTAGGTTTAGGCATTTCGACGGCAACGTTTGGCTTTTCGTTACAATATTCCTGATGACGTGTCAATGATTCTAGACAATCGAACGAATTCATGCAGTTGAGACAGAAAAATCTCTCGCCATTATGTTTAGTAGTGTGATTCAACAGCAATCGACTCATATTTTTAATCCAGCAATAATGTTGATTGTCACTCTCGGAAATTAGTGACAAATTAACAATCTTCTCCCTCTCTTTGTGCGAAGTCAGTCTGTGAGGATAGACTATTCGTTTTTCATTATCGCATCCCAAGACGTCCACGGCCACGGTGGGATTTAGCTTTTCGAAACACTCGATGTCTTCTAACCGCGTCGGGAAAGGCTCTCCCGTCCAATCGAGATTTTTACAAGTCTCCACATACTTGGAAACTCTCTGAGCATTCTTCTCTTCTACGGGATATAAGGCAGATGTGATCGACCATTTGAAACACTCGCTATTATCTTTTTTTTTACGTTAATCAAGGCATGTTTATTATATACGAATTTAGGCAATTTTATATAGGAAGACGTTCTCAGTGGGTCGTGTCTGTCAACGTGAATCTCGAGATTCAATACCTTCTCGAACGTCCAACCATTTTCCTTGTCTTGATAATGAGCCATAGATTCCAACATCTTGTCTTTCATCACGTCATAAACATCGGATAATTCGTCTCTAAACATAGTCTCGTTTTTAGATTGGAGATAGGCATCTTGCACCACACTCTCGCCCGTGTTCGCGTTGACCCTTTTCATCAGACAATGCAAAATCATTTTTATTTTTAGACCCTTTTCTAGATGTTTTCGAAATACATCCAACACTCCACCCTTTGCCCGTTGCATGAACGATTCAGGATCGAGATTCGCAAGACCTTTTTCATCTGTTTAACACCTTTCAAATTCAATGTCTGACGTACTTTCGATTGTAATTTCACCAGTGGTAGATCATAGATTTCCTCATGCACGACTCCAATCAATTGTTCTTCGGTTCTGTAACAGCTGTAATTTTTAATTCCTAGATTTCTACAAGACTTTTTCATCTCTGCTACGGCAGACGAATATAACTTTTCCATGTTAGACGTTGTTGTTTTTGGCATTTTTTCTGTTAAAACTTCTTATTTAATATATATATATTATTTTAGGGTTTTTTATATTTTTTTGTGAATTTTTTAAGCTTCTTATTTTAATATATATATATATATATTTTTTTTTTAATGAAACATCAGTAAAGCCAAAAAAAAAAAATTAAGACGATTAGGTACATCACATCCGAACTAATCGTTTATACCTTCACCTCAAAAAAAACAACATCCCATTAGTAAAAAAGCAAAAATAAAAATAATTGTATACCGTAGAAAACCAGTACTACCTTGCTTTCCCAATTCGTTCCAAACAGAGGTAAACAGTCACTCGCCCCAGATCTATATTTTTCACTTCATTCAGTAATGAATATAGACGTTTAAAACATGGTTATATTTTATAGTACACATCAAAGTAAAGAAAACATCCGATATTTTTATTATTACAAAATTAAACAGTCTAAGTTGTGAAAGAAATTATGCTCGATTAATATTTCAATCGAGTGAGGGCACATTTCTCGAGATAAAAAGAAATGAAAAGCACTTTTAAAGGTTTTTTTTCAAGTCGTGATTTAAACATCTATCCAATAATGGATTTCATAATTTCAAATCCGTCACAAAAATATTTGTTTTGAACTTATTCTGCCCAGATTGATATACAAAGTGGAATATCAGATTCACTTTATCAAAAGTTCGTCTTTCTCCAGGAATCAAACTAAATTCGCCAATCAGCTGTTCAGAAATATTCGGATGTATGTTAGTTCCATAGAACAATGATAAGTCGTCAGGATTAAGATTTTCAATCTTATCTGATAGAATCATCAACAAAGCGTCGTGAAATTTGTACATTAAATCGAGAGCAATTTCATTCAGTTATAGAGGTAAGACACTTTTTTTATATTCCCGTGTTAACCCACTAGTCTCCAAGTCTGTTAATTTAATTGGGTCGTGATATTCTAACCTATAAATTTTAGTATCAAACTTTGAATACCTTTCGACCCTTTTCAATTTTAACGCGAATTTTTTAGGTGTGGAGGATTTCATGACCGATTATTGTTTTTGTCGTAGTTTTGCTGAATTTTTTTTTATGAAGAATATTAAATTTTATGTTTTATTTTTTTAAATGATAATTATTATTAATTGTAATTTTTTTTTTTTATTTTTGTTTCTTCTTGTATATATATGTAAAAAAATAAAATAACTTTTTCAGTTTTTTTTCTTTAATGACAAAAACAAGCACATAATGCATAAGAAGGAAAAAAATATGATTTCGTAATCTCCTTGAATAATCCTTCAAAATGATACATTACATGCCTGGCATTATATAAAAGGGAACACGTTTTTCGGATCTGGTCGTGACCCCACCAAACGGCGAGGATTGAAAATATAATGTTCGTAATCTACTCGTCAATACCTTTATTTTGATACCTAACACGACTACTTATGACGTTTTTTTATTCTAGTAGGTTGGAAAATATAATTTTCGTAACCTACGGTCGAGTTTACTGGCGCAGTCTACAAATTCACCTCTATCGAACCGTCGTCTTTTCCTGTAGGAAATCCGCGTCCTGGATCGGATTTTACTAGCTCAATTTCAGCATTCACCTCGATCGAACCGTTGTCTTTTACCATGGGAATCGTAGTTCGATCGCGTATTTTTCCAGCTTGAAATTTAAAAAAGACACTGTCTTTTCGGAATATTTCCCAATAGAAATCTCAGTACTAATCTGTAGCCAGTCACAATCGTGCAAAATTCCAATCCGGACATGTTGAAAAATGGGTGTTAAATATTAAATTTATCAAAAAAGCAGGTTTGTCAAACCGGGAATTTCTTAGACATTTTCGACGACTTCCGTCGAAAGTGAGCCAGAAATGTTCGAATTTTGAACATTTTCCTGGCAAAAACCCAGGGTTTTCGTGGAAAAATTGAATTATTTTTGGAAAAATCAACTTTTTTACCAGAAAAATTTAGGTTTTTGCCTCCAAAACAAATTTGGGTTTATCCAAAAATAACTCAACTTTGCTGGTCCACCTAAATTTCTGGTTCAACACGATTGAAATGGGCCAGAAGACTCATATATTACCTACTATGGTGGACTGGCTAGGCAAGATTTGCCGAGATATCCCGCCGATGCGATGTCCTTAGTGGATCGATCCACTGACCAGTTTTGAACAATTTGTGAAATTCATGACTTATTTTTCTCCTTCTGTATCTTTCAATAGCGATTCCACGTGTTTGATAGTAAATACAGAAGTACTCACTTTGTCAGAGTGGCCTAAATATGTGGACCAGGTGTCGTTCCGTTGAGGCCACTGTAGGCTTCTGCTACATAGTGTGGTTAACCTCGAATCTGGGCGCAATTGATTGGGAAAATCCAGTATCCAATGAGGAATTTCATGTAGCAACACGAGTCAAAAAGAGCACGCGGAGTGATACACCCTTGCTTCTGTGTAATGGTCTCGCAACCTCTGGTTTGAGCTGTTAGTTTGACTAATTTCACGGGAATACCACCACATCCTTTGCACGAAATGGGTGCACTCCTGCAAATCTCTCCCTATATCTATTGGAGTCGGGAGTTCTACTCCGTTCTGATAATAATTTTTCACCCGCATTTAGGCTGTATTGTGCTGTGTGGTTTGAGAAACAGTTGAATTTAACCATGGGTTGCATAAAGCATGGAACATCACGGGTTTAGAAAAGGCCTTATATCTCCAAACAATCAAGGGAGTATTTTTGTTTGCAGATGCATCAGTTATCGCGGAGAAGGGGGGGGGGGGGGGTGCGCAGTGGCGTTGTGGTAACCGGTTCTCGTCAGATCACCGAAGTTAAGAAACGTCGAACCCGGTTAGTCCGTCTAAGCGATCGATTCGGACTCCCGCGCTGTGTCCTTGAGCAAGGCACTTAACCCCGATTGTCCACATGGGGGTACGATGTACTGAGGCGTACTGCACGTCGATGGTGCGCATGTTTTTAATCAATCTAACCCTGCCTGTGCTGCAGTGCCGAGTTACGAAGTTGGGGAGCTGGGGTACTGCGGCTTCCTCCACCCGTAAAACTGTCGCCGATGCGACATGACCTTGGCTGTTAAAGTGTTGGTAAACCCTTAATAAATAAACAAATAAATAAATAATATCTCGGACAACTGTTGCCTTCATGTTCACGTTGTCTGCACTTCACATTGTTACATTCACAAGTGTAATAAATCAGTGGCATGTATACCCATGTGACGACTCTATTCTTAAGAATTGCACCACTGTCCCAGTGTTCATTGCCTGACAATACTCACTTCCACTGCTGTAAATTTCGTCGCACCAGTCACTAAAAATTCGTTTTTTCATGGTGGAAAATATCGCAACGCCTGTCGCCTGTAACATTGCGGTTATAGCATATATTACCCCCGATGGCATTGTCAAAGGGGGCGGGAATGAGGGCATTTGCCTTCCTTAATATATATTCTTTCCCCCAACATTCCAATATATACAGTACGTGGAGAGTGGATTGTAACTAAATTACCCGCGGAGTGGAGTTGTCACCCAAGCTATAACTTTCAAATTGTGTACATATTGACAAAAAGCACAAGCAATGTTTCATCCAATGGACCTCCGGGTTTAACCCGGAGGTCCATTGGCTGAAACTTTGCTTGTGCTGGTTATGCTTTGCAACAAATTTGCAATTATTGCATGGGTGGAATTTCCACTCTGCGGGTAATTTAGTGATAATACACTCTCCACGTACTATACTTTGACCGAATATTATTGCTCTTGTTTGTACGGCTATATCTCGACACGTTTTGGATTCGTCGAGATATGGCCTTAGAAACAAGAGCTCGGCTCTGATGCAACATTTTGTACATCAATATAATGGCGATAGTATATGACAGCATCGCTTTGAAGAATCCAATTTGCATTTGTAAACAGGCTAAGTAATAATTTAATCCAAGAGTCCTTATGGTCACTGACACTTTATGAATATTAAATATTCATTATGTAATTTGTTTACGGACCATCAGATTTTCCTTTTGGGCAAAAATTGTTTGAAAGCATTGCGGGATGTTGGTAACAATACGCGTGATAATGCGAAATTGAGGGACTGGAACGCTCATTTTTAATCGGGTGTTTATGCGTCGACTGTCTGGTGGTCAGTTTGAACAGACGAGTGTCTGCTCCGAAACTCTCTACACAACACACATTCCTAAATCCCTAATCGCGCTTTGCAGACGAGATGTTAAGAGAATGTGGTAGCTCGTTTGATATTGTGGCAGAGAAATCCATAGCTAGGCGATGCACTTCGAAACCCATCGTTGATGGTTCAAGAAAACTTCCAAATGCTCAGACCTGTTTCTGTCAAAGCTCACTTCTAGTGAAACATCACTCTCCTAGTTGGTGACATTTCTGAATTCATTCTGAAACCACAGACTAAATAAATATATACACTGACCGAGTTAACTCCAGGCTTTTTGCGAGAGTGCATGTGTGTAGGAGTTTGCTTAGTCATATTATTTTTGCACTCTCTTTTGCAGGTTCCATTTCATGGGTTCAATGCAGCGAGGGGAGGTATTTTTTATGATTTTTATGTGTTGTGGGTATTTTCTGGTGTTTAATGTCACTTTCTGCATTTGTGGCTTTATAAATTTCTAAATTCAAAGCTGGCCAATTATTTACAGTAATGCTGTGCTTTTGAGGGACTGCTTCCCCAGGCATTAGTTGTCAGGTTCTATCATGCCAGAAAACCTATGGTTGATTATGTGTGGTATTCAAGGGCTAGAATTGTGTGCTCTCCTGCGTTGTCTACAATCATAATATTTAATGCGGCTCCGGCGAATCTCTGAAGATCTCTCTCACATCCACCCACTTCAGTCGCTGTATCATTACGCGTGGCTTTTTTAGTCCAGTTGACCGTTTGAATTCTAAAATTCGTTTTTCTTCTGGGAGTGGTGCTCATCATATTCCTTGAGAATAGACACTCTACCATATTTTACGAAGTTGTGGTGGAGATGGGGGTTGGTCTACCTAAAGTCTGAGGTCAGTTATTTTTTCCACCTTGAAAGAGGAGGTCGGTAAGAGAGCAGAGGGTATCTAAGGCGAGGTGAATAAGGTGGGTGCTTTGGAGGTCCACTGCCATTTCAGTCTGCCATGTCAAGTGATTGTTCTCGATTACCAATGGTAGACAGCTATTTAGATTCTATGATGATTTGCATTTAACCCTTTACCTAACGTAACGGCCAAAAACGGCCAGCGCTATTCTCATAACTCGCCAATTAATTTTCATTATTTTTTCATTTTTTGTCTCAAAAACATAGGTTATGACCCCCCTCATTGGAACGAGCTCGTCGAGCTCGTTCCAATGAGGGGTCATAACCTATGTTTTTGAGACAAAAAATGAAAATAATAGTTATTCAAGAATGTTTTTTGCAAGTGTCGTCTGCTTTTCATGTTAGGTAAAGGGTTAATGTAAAAAGCTTGAACTCATTTCAACATGTAGAAAATATTGTTTCAGCAGAATTCCTTGATGGGTTACCACAACTCTTATACTACATTAGAAGTGTGGCATGTGGTTAAATGACCCTCATTTAGGGAGAGAATGGAGGCGCAAGCGGCGTCATCGTCAGGGGACCCAGGGATGCCATGTTGTGTTGCTTGCTATGGTAGCCCGCGTGAGCGGCCACGTTGTTACGTTATTCCCATAGGGATATGTGATGTAAGTGCGCGTGCGCAGCGCGTGTAATTATGTGACACGTGTTTCTGCCGTCTATTCTGTATACTGGAGACCGCCATCTTGGTTTTTATAATAGCACGTGGTTGCTCTATGGACCCACTGACCTCTAATAGAACGAGGACATGTTTTGATGGTGAGTACGATTGGCCGGGAGTATAATGAATACCCAAATGAGACCGACAACTATTTAGCTTGACTCGTATTCGCGAGGAAAGCCCATTTTCTATGTTACTGGCCTTTCCCTGGCCCGGGTTCTCCAAAAATCCTCGTTTCTAATGCACACGGACCTGTCCAGAGTACCACGTAATGCTATATGATAGCTGAAGGGAGTTCTATCGCAAGTCTGTACACGATGTTTTTGAGATATTCAGAGTTGGTTGGCTTATATTCATGTTTTGAAATGTTTGTATTACGGCCAATGTTCAGTCTCCAAGGTGATTGTAACTTATTGAGGAATATAAGAAGCTGAGTTACGCAATCACTAGAGCATGTATTGCGAAGCGGTTGGAGTTAGTTATTGGCGACCTTAATATGGGTTGCATTCTTTGCAATTTGGGGTGAAAAAGCAGCAGCGAAAAAAATATTGTAGGCACCTTTCTTTGTTTTTTCAAGGCGCCAGTCGGCTTGTCGGTAAATTAAGATTGTGTTTGTTGTTATGTGTTAAAGATATGGCGATGATTATTAGAATAGCGGGAACATTTTATCGTCACTGAACCGGTTATAACAGATAGCCGATAATGGCGCGTTGGTCACGCTGATCATACGTTTCGGATTGAATGCTGTTTCAGATCAGGCCAAGTGTTCACCTTGGACACAAACAAGAGCATACATTTATCTGTTCTAGCTTCTTTTTTATGTTAGATGGATCAGGCGTATGCCGCTCACCCCTCCCCACCCCCCCCCCCCCCACCCCCAGCGTAAGGGGACAGGTTTCCAGAGTATTTCTTAGAAGAAATAATGATTTCGAAAATGTTTTATCTCTGGTTTTTCCTAGGCGAGCTTTTATCTCCAATGATAGGGGTTAATTGTAAGATTTGAAATGAAAGGAATAATTTTATATACGTGTATCCATCACTCATTCAATCTGAAGATTAATGGGACTATGAATAAAGTTCAAGGCACCAGTCGGCTTGTCGGCAAATTGAGATTGTGTTTGTTATTATATGTCAGTTATGGCGATGACGTTTGTGGCAGGCACATTCGGCTTTGACGGTCAATCAACACATTAACTCCTCACACCGATGACGTTTGATGAGGTGGCGGAGGTTACTCCGTCACTGTAGCCACTGTGTGACAATTTTCACTTTATCAAACATCGTGATTTTACTTTGAACGAAACCTAGTTATATGGTTTCCACTTTTCAATATCGGAACTTGTTTTTGTCAATAATAACTAAAATCTGTCATAAATATTACATATGTATTGCCGCCAATAATGTTACAAACTCATTTTTCAGAGACACCAAAAATATATTCTTTGAAAAATGATTGGCTACTGCGAGGCGTCGGAAATTTTTATAATACTTAGATGGTGTTGTTTTTGTAGCACACACCTCCCCGCAATATAGAGGCGATTGAGGTACTTTTCTTTCTGGGACAAATTAGCCACGTATAGAGATCAGTGGGCTGGGCTTATATTTCTTCTAAACTAGAGAGAATCCATTTGGACACTAGCGAAAGGGATTGCGAGAATCCATATCTGCTATGAGTGTCCCAGGATTCAAGTAGGCCACCATGGTTGAACCCCTGTTGTATACGTATACTGATAACACATGTTAACCTTTTAATCAACACAGCCGCTTCTTAATTTTTAAAACATAAACTGAATTTGATATTTAAAAAAAAAAAAAAAAAATACTTCCCAATAAAACCCTACAAATATGAATGTCATTAGAACCGGCTCATTGAGCCGGTTCCAATGACATCCCTATTTGCACAATTTTATTGACAAAGTGTCAGGATATTTCAGGTTATGTTAGCCTTGTATTAGTTAATTTACTTCCGCTGTGTTAGGTAAAGGCGCGGCAAAAATCTACATGGATGCTCGCTGTTTTTTCAGGAAATCTTTGCGTCAATCGATTCTCGGGTTCTCGTCGAAATATATAAGCCCTGGTGGGTCGAACCCCATCTTTGCTGGTTCTAGAAGATGTTCAGGACTGTTGCGGTAAGCTCTCATGTCCGGTGAAAAAATATGCTTGAAAAAGAAGATACGTAATTAAAATTGAGGCAACAACCTCGGATTCTCGTCGAAATATATATGCCCTGGTGGGTCGAACCCCATCTTTGCTGGTTCTAGAAGATGTTCAGGACTGTTGCGGTAAACTCTCATGTCCGGTGAAAAATGTGCTTGAAAAAGACGATGCGTAATTAAAATTGAGGCAACAACCTCGCGGTTTGGACCTCCAATTTATAAGCCTCCCACACATTTTAATGTGGGTAGAAGGACACTTAACATTCTTCACTGCATGATTCGAAATGAATGTAGTGATCTCAAAGCACACAAGTTCAAGAATCATATATCGGAAACATCCTCGTGCTCATGCGGGGAAGCCGTTGAAGACGCTCCTCACTTTTTTATGACAAGCCCTAAGTATAACGCGATTAGAAACGAATTATTTGAGAGCATTTGACCGTGCCACATTACAGATACGTCCCAATTGTTGTATGGCGTTGCCAGCCTGAGTAATGATGAAAACGCATGTTTGTTCAAAAATGTCCAAAGATTTATCCGCGATTCAAACGGTTTTCAAATTATCCTGTAAATATATAATTTTCGATAGTTCTCTATGTGGTTAAGGAACACTAAGATTAGTCCAGCTCACGAAACCCGGCAGGCCTAGGTGGGTGTGATCCTGTTTCTGCAATCATGAACGTTATCCAAACTTCGTCAGAGATAACTTGTGTTTCCACTAACTACGCTCCTTCCTGACTTAAAAGGTGTCGAATCAGCCTCGATTTATGCTGTTGTACATTGCTCTATGTCCGCTGACCTGTTTGAGCCGCAGTCGGGATAGAAGAAGATCTGGATGTATGTGAGTGTGTAAGTGTCTGGATCTGCGTGTGTGTGTGTGTGTGAGTGATTTTTGTGGGTGCACGCGTGAGTCTGTGAGCGTGTGTATGCGCTCCTGAGCCAGCCCAACCCTTACAAAGTCGACCTACAGTTAGAACTAGAATCCTGTCACGAACTATGCGCTTAACTAGGCTTAATTGCGCGTAGGAATTACGCGCAATTGCCATATCCAATGGCATCCAAAGCACGGTACGTTCTCCTGGTTACTCATAGCAAACACAGGCAATGTTTCTGACAATGGACCTCCGGGTTACCCGGAGGTCCATTGGCTGAAACATTGCTTGTGCACAGGCCACATGAACAGAATTTGATAGTCTTACTATGGTCATAACGCGTAGATTAGCGCGCAAATCGACGTGCTATTTGTGCGCATTTCATGACAGGACTTCTAGTTTTAACTGTAGCATAGTGGAAAGTTTATACACCAATTATTTAATCAATGTATCTAAATTAACTCGAACCCTTTCCCCTTCGCTTTTGCCTTATCTTTCTGCTGCACATTTGTTCGTTAATGCCTTTGTTCATTTCCTTTTCTCTTTTTAATCTGCAATAAACATTATTATTTTTGTACATTGTCAGCTGCTATCATAACATACTGGATTGTTAATGTAATGGCGAGGAGGCTTAGCTAAGTGTTGAGCAGTTGTCCTGCAATCCCTTTGCTTTCTTGTTTGCAAATAAAATATACTACTCGAAGTTTGCTAAGCACCAAGTATATCCAACTACCTGTTTTACGTTTTAGTTGAAATATTGTTATGAAAAGTGTATATATTTTATATATAATTATATCCTTAATAATTTAAGCACAGAAATTAAGATTTTGTTTGTGTTTGACATTATTTTTTAGCTTTTGAATACGATAACTATGGAAAATGGATATTATTGGTAAAAGAGGAACTTTTTCAAATTTGCCAAAAAGTTGACGGAGCTGAATGCGAATACATGGTCTTCTCTGTCTTCGCGATCGGAGACCACCTTCGTGCAACCTTGCCCGGATAGTCTGCGTCGAAACATTTACCCCGGATGCATTCTGAAGGCCACTGCGAAGCTGTGTTGCTGTGTCAAAGCGGCTCCTGTGGGCCTGAATGATCAAAAACCGGTCTTCAGCTGCAGATGTTGCCGCGTCTCTGCCACCACCATGTCGTCTGACTGGTTTGCCATACTGCTGAAATCTTGCCCAGGCTCCGATGGTCACCGTATGTTGCACACCAAGGGCTTCACCAACCTGGCGATGGGTAGCCCCTTGTTCCACCATCCCTACAGCCCACCACATTTCTGCTTCAGACAAATGTCTTCTTACATTTTCATTCGCCATATTCAGTCATTAAATCACAAGGGTTTGTGTTGAAATGAAGACTGAATACCCTACACATCTCATGTACATGTAGACAGTACACGAAAACATCACGGAAATCAAGGGTACTTGCTTTCCATGACTGTCACGAAAAGTCTGCCTGTCAAGAGAGCTAACGTTATCACTGGGGACCATCTCAATACATTCCTCAATCATATCCACCAAAAATATCGCAAATTTGTCACAAGAAAAGTTCACAATGATGTGTCAAATATGTGGTGCTTAGCAAACTTTTGAGTATTATATGTTTAATCAAACCTCGCGGTTTTTCGTGTAGATATTTAGAGAATATCTAGTGTTTTTGAGTGGATACCGAAAATTATCTCATGAGTGACCGAGACAAATGTTTATTTCTCGCGAGAGCTCGCGGTACCTACTCAAAAACACCAGATATTCTTTTTATTATACGCCTTTTATAAGAATCTGATAATAAACAGCACATTGAATCATTGAAACACGGAAGTGATACGATTGATACTCGGAACACTGAGATAGCGTCTTGCGATCTGATATATGGCGGGTTTCTAGTCCAAACATGGCCTGAAAGTCCGTAATATAAGTTTTTGGTTTGGTACGGCCTTTGAAAGGACGTACCAAACCAAAAACTTATATTACGGACTTTCAGGCCATGTTTGGACTAGCGGGTTTCATGCATCAATTCAAGGTGAATAGGTATTGTTTATTTTTCGTGAGCGCTCGCGGTATCCACCCAAAAACACCAGATATTCTTTTTATTATACGCTTTTTATAAGAATCTGATAATTCCACTCGTTTCAACCTTGAATGGATGCATGAAACTAAACAGCATATTGAATCATTGAAACGCGGAAGTGATTCGATTGATACTCGGAACAGATAGCGTCTTGCGACCTGATTCAGTTGGCGGGTTTCTAGTCCAAACATGGCCTGAAAGTCCGTAATATAAGATTTTGGTTTGGTACGTCCTTTGAAAGGACGTACCAAACCAAAAACTTATATTACCGACTTTCAGGATATGTTTGGACTAGCGGGTTTCATGCATCAATTCAAGGTGAATACGTGTTGAATTATTGCTAGAAATGATCGCTATCCACTCAAAACAATAGATTTACTTTTCGTTATACGTTTTTAGAACAAATTGATCATTTCCAGTGATAATTGGACTCGTGTTCACCTTGAAGTGATGCTTTGAAAGCCGCCATTCTGATTGATACCGTGAAAGTGAAAATTTCTATATCTTCACAGTGGGGGATACGATTTCTATCTTTCCGCAATTTCTTCGATAATCTATCGTTTAGCGTATACTAAATTTTTGTCTCTAAACTGGATCCACAAACCAGTTGAACATTAGTATATTCTGGCTGCGATGAATGCCGAAAGGCATTCTGTCCACGGACATTTCAGAATAAAGCGGATTGCTGAACTTGGTGACAATAACCGAAATAATATTCAGAAACTGTACATTCTCGAATCATTTACACAGAGCTGAGTTGAGCGTTACCTCACTCGATATGGAGGTAGAGACAATCAGGTTTAGGCTACGGGTGTCATAGTGCCGCGTTCGAACCCTATTGATGCTGTTCTAAATTTTCAGACCACATTCAGTGCGAGCACATTCCAAGAGGGATAGACGATACACAGTTAACTCCTTGTAAGCTGATAGCTGAATATTCCTGCCCAGACAGCAAAACCACTGCCTCGAGAATAAGAATAATTTTGGCATTTTGAACCATTTTTGTTCCCCAGAAAACAACGTGCCAAAGCTATAATTCGACAGAACCGCGACAGTACCCTCGTATTGTAGCTCTGTCGCGTTTATGAAAGCAATTTTAGGTGACAACGCGACAGAGCTATTATATACTATTCAAAAACCGTATAGGATATTTAATAAAAGTGAGATATATGAAAAAATATATTTATATTTTCATCAAAAAGACAGTTGAGTCACTGCACTGTGACATCTAGTGAATGATTTCAGCAATAGTTTCGGTGTCTAACAAGCACACATTCCACGCACTGAGCTGTAGAAGACGTGGACGGTCAGTCAGAAAATTTACCACATTCAGTCCAAACCTCAATACCTTGTAAATCCTCCTCGGATCGCGAGACATACGCGGATCCGAAGTGGCATACTTCTCACCAAACGCCCAATATCAGCTTGAATGATGTTATTTCATTCTTTCTGCAGTGCAGCGGCGACTTCCTGGACATTGTTAGGGTACTGTTGGCGTTGTCGTAGGCGCCTGCCAAGCATATCCCAGGCGTGCTCGATTGGTGAAAGGTCTGGACTTAGCACTGGCCAAGGCAGTGTAGTGATGTTCTGCTGCTGGAAGAACTCTGTAGCGACACGGGCCCTGTGTGCTCTTGCATTGTCATTTTGGAAAATGAATCGACGGCCGTGACGTCGCGCAAATGGCACCACATGAGCTGCTAACATGTTGTCACGCTAGTACTACTGCCCTGTGACACGCCCTTGGATGACATGTAATGCTGTTCTGCTTGTCATGGTTATGCCTTCCCACACCATAACCGATCCACCACAAAAACGACCGTGCAGCCTAACGGTTACGCCATGGTATCGTTCGTTCCGCCGCCGCCACACTCTGTGTCGCCTGTCTTGGAAGTCGAGAGTGAACCTCGATTCATCGGAAAATATGACGTTGCTCCACCGACGATTGCCAGAGCGCTGTCGTGCTCCACACCAATTACGCCTTGCTGCGATGTGATGTTCAGTCAAATGTGGAATTATTCGAGGTCGTCGAGCGTACTAATTCCAGCTTTTGTAGGCGATTTCGGATAGTCCGACCACTGACTCGCACATCTGCCGATCGGTGCAGCTGCTGTTCAATTTCCGAGGCACTTTGATGATGGTTGCGTAATGCTGTGGTTCGGATGAAACGATCCTGGTTTGCAGTTGTCGCCTATGGACAGCCTGTCTGCCATCAGCATTGCCTGTCTGACGGTAGCGCGACCACAACCTGCTAATCACCGATTGAGTAACGTTGAGAATTTGAGTCACTGCAGTCAGTCTGTTTCCAGCTTCCATCATGCCAACGGCACGTAAACGTTCGTCACGTGTCAATGTTCGCGTACCTCAAAAGTTACGTTTCGACCAGAAACTATTGACGAACGAGTTTATACCAAGAACAGAACGATGAGACCTCCGAAAAAGCCCGTCCAGCACAAATGAAAATTTCAAAACGCACCCCACAGACATTAACATGGCGCACGTGTGAAAAACCCGCACGAAGTTTTCGTGGGCCTGTGACATTCATGATTCACACCAACCTTGGTAACATATTGATGTGTCCAATCACGCGTATCCACTACCATTTTCTGAAAATATCCCCTACTTTTTTGAATAGTATAGGTCTGTCGCGTTTTTGGAAGCAGGTATCAAATGCGAACCAAAATGTGGACTGAGTAAATTCCATCAATGTATTGGGTAGAGGACTGATGTCAGGTCAGTCGGCAAGGTGGCAAATTTGTGCAGCAGACGATCAGTTCATCATGTTTTTATCGACTGGGGCAAATACTACCGGAGAGTAATATGTTCTCTTGTCTATGTCGGTAGGTGAGATTCTACAGTATATGAGCAGAAATCGGACAGAGAATTTCGAAAGAGTCGCGACCCGTTTTTTGTTATCACTGTACCTGCACTGCAAAAAATATAGGTTCTCTTTAGAACCAAAACTGGCTCTAATCTTGTCCCTGAGATGGAACCAGTTTAGTTTAAACAGTATTTATTTCAAATCAAATAAATTTACCAAGATTAGCATTCAATTTTAACAGAATATTACATGAACTGAAGTAGATTCAGCACTAAACTTGCAGTTTATTCAACACAGTCGCCAAACATTTTGAAACGAAGGAGATGTGAACAGTTGGCATATCGAACCAGTTTTGATTCTATACAGAACCAAAACTGGTTTGAAATGCCAACTCTTCATATCTCCTTTGCTTAATAATGATTTGAGACAACCTCGTATAAGCTCTAAACTTACGGCTGAACCCCCCTCAATTTATGTTTAATTATGTTAATATTTAATGTTAATCTTTATAAACGTATTTGATTTGAAATAAATACTGTTTAAACAGAACTGGTTCCATCTTAGGGGCAAGATTAGAACCAGTTTTGGTTCTAAAGAGAAGCTATATTTTTTGCAGAGTGTAGGCACCTCACTTCGATTGCCATTGATCAACCCGATGTCATTTATGTATTTATTTATTTATTTATTTATTTATTTATTTATTTATTTATTTATTTATTTATTTATTTATTTATTTATTTATTTATTAGAGTATTATTGGCACTTTCAACAGCCTGGGTGACCTCATGTCGGACAGTTTTACGGGCGGGGGAAGCGGGAGTACCCAGAGAAAACCACCGAACAACGGCGAGCAACACCCAATGTCACCAGGAAAGCGACAAGGAACAAATATGAAGCGAGAAATTGAAATTCAATATTGACATTTGAAATTTATTTTCAAAACATTGTGTAAAATTAATTCTTTACTGATAAAACTGTTGGCTATTTTATTGAATTGTGATTTCTTGTATGGCCTTTAAACGTAGGGCTTTTGTCGTTACCCCGCATGTCACTAGCGAAAAGAAATTTAGCTTTCGGATGTCAGTACACTCTGAGAATATTTATTTATTCATTTATTTATTGGTGTTTAAGGTCACATACTTATGCACAATGGCTAATCGTGACCGTGACTGTTTTACGGGTGGAGGAAGCCGGAGTACCCGGAGAGAACCACCGAGTAACCACTAGCAGCTGTCATCTCTCCAACATCGTAACTCTGAATTCTGCACCACGGCACAGGCAGGGTTAGATTGGTTGAAGACATGCACACCATCGACGTGCAGTACGCCTCAGGTACACAGCGTCATCGTGCCTCCATGGAGGCAATCGGGGTGAAGTGCCTTGCCCAAGGACACAACGCGGTTGCCGCAGGTGGGATTCGAACCGAGGACCTCTCGGCTTGCAGCCTGCACCTCTGCCAACTGAGCCACCGCGCCCCCATACACTCCGAGAAAACCGCACCAAATTTAGTTCCATTACCAAACACCATCGAAACCGAAACAAATCGTCCCCTGAGTTCCAATGTGTTCTATGTGCCAGTAGGCACATAGAACACATTGGAACTCAAGGGACGAAATGATCTTCATGTTCTCTCGAATTAGGTAATTTCATAAGGAGTTTGCTGTCTTGTTAAAATGAAAAATTGCCGTTGTCGCGCAGCTTAATCCTTTACATAACGAATTTCCCACATCCGCCAACGTAAGTTATAACTTAAGCAGTTGAAAAAAAAATTCAAAACATTTCAGCAGTATCATATCATGTGACCCCCGTCAGTAGCACGAGCTCGTCTAGCGCGTTTCAATGATATTTCACATGATATGGTTTTGTTAACATTTTTTTGAAAAATGTTTTAGAAAAACAATAACTGAAATAATAAATTTGGATAAGGTGTGCGTTGGTGAAATGGTTTATTTATTTATTTATTTATCTATTTATTTTATTTATTTATTGACGTTTAAGGTCACATATTTATGCACAATGGCTAATCATGACCGTGACAGTTTTACGGGTGGAGGAAGCCGGAATACCCGGAGAGAACCATCGAGCAACGACGAGCAGCTGCCAGCTCCCCAACATCGTAACTCCGCACTGCAGCACAGGCAGGGTTAGATTGGTTGAAGACATGCATACCATCGACGTGCAGTACGCCTTAGTACACGGCGTCACCGTGCCCCCACATGGGCAATGGGGTGAAGTGTCTTGCCCAAGGACACAACGCGGTTGCCGCAGGTGGGATTCGAACCGAGGACCTCTCGGCTTGCAGCCTGCACCTCCACCTACTGAGCCACCGCGCCTCCTCTGGTGAAATGGTTAAGTCATCCGTGATGGAACAACTGAAAATGCGCTATTTTAACTCCCTTCACTCTGATGTCAAAATATCCAAATTTCAAACAGCCACTTACCCCATAAAGCAACTGGGAATTTAACCAATTCAATCTTGTTTGACAGAGCTTAATGAGCTCTGTCAAACAAGATTGAATTGGTTAAATTTCTAGTTGCATTATGGGAAAAGGTTGCACCTTGAACTTTAGATTTTTTGACATCAGTGTGCAGGGGGTTAAAACTTCAACTTGGCGCGGCTTCATATTTTACAATTTACACAATGTGCAGAGGCCTTGGCAGTCGAGTTAATGTGACAGACCAATGAACCAAAACATGTGTATGTTTGACCCGTGTAACCAGATTTGTTTCCCCTACCAGGACAAACGGAAGCACCAGTTTTTGTTTCTGCTGGAACCAAACTTCCTCTGTGTGAAGCGAGAGTATATTACTCACACCATCTGGCCCGCAAAGCAGTTCAGTTACACTGTCCCTCGTGTTATATCTGTTATTAGTCTGTGTGAAACAGACACACTATTGTCTTTGTAATCCTTTTCGTTCTTCTTTTTTTCTTCTTCTTCTTCTTCTTCTTCTTCTTCTTCTTCTTCTTCTTCTTCTTCTTCTTCTTCTTCTTCTTCCGTTCTTCTGCCTTCTATGCACTTCCTTGTCCTCACGATAACTCACAAACGAATTGTCCTATCTCGCCGATTTTTGACATACTGATAGACTACCACAAGTACTCAGCCACCTGTGTTTTTGCGATT
This sequence comes from Pictodentalium vernedei, assembly GCA_031216915.1. Classification (NCBI taxonomy): domain Eukaryota; kingdom Metazoa; phylum Mollusca; class Scaphopoda; order Dentaliida; family Dentaliidae; genus Pictodentalium; species Pictodentalium vernedei. Next base: position 684,611,139 of record CM062295.1, on the reverse strand, counting down.
CCGAGTAGGCATTGGGATGTCCATATTGGTGTGTTGAAAGTGGATCATGCCCATATCCCAGAAGGCTTAGTATGACCTATGGACTTGGAACCAACACCAAATGAGTAGACATTCAATGAAGGTTTAAAACATGAGCCAAGCTCACTGTGTTTACCCAGGGGTCATTGATTGCATCTATCAGAATTGCTGGAAATTTCATTTTGACCCTCTAATGTATTACCGAAGTTCATGTGCTTTTTACACTCAAAATATTGAAAGTTCGTCACGCCCACATCGCAAGTATGGTATGACAAACACCAAAATAAGTCGAGACTCAGTGGAGGTTCCAAATATGTGTCAACGTCCCCGAGGTCACCGGCGGTCACTGAATACATTTTTCAGAATTGCAGGAAATCGCATTTTCTGAAATCAATGCATTGCCGAAGTTCATACATGTATTTTTATCCTGAAAAATAGTGGGCGGGAGCAAAAATTTTGAATGTGGATCACACTGATATCTCATGCATGGTATGACCTATGGACCTGAGACCAACACCAAATGTGTCGAAACACCGTTGAAGTTAATAATTTGGGTCCAGTTCACTAGGGTCACCCGGGACTCATTGAGTGCAGTTTTCAAAATGATAGAAATTGCATTTTATAACATTGTGTTTCTTAAGTTCATATATGTATTTCGTCACTCAAAAAAGGGGGCAGAGTTAAAAAAACATCCATTTCTGATTCCTTTTTAGAACACGTTGAATGCTGAACACACAAGTTATTTCCGGGTTCTTGAAAAATTTTATCTAAATTCTTTATGAAAATCTTTAAACACTGTTTATGAAAACCTACACCTGATTTCTTTAAAAATATTTTATTTCCGAAAATAAGTCTCCACAAACACTTTTTCATGCAGTTCTGATGCTTTCACCATTTTCAAACAGATTTTGAATGTACTGGTCACAGTAAATTCTGTTTTTATAACTGCTTCTATACATTTCCACATTTAAAAATGAAACAAAAACAATCAGTTCAGTCTAGTGTTCAACCGATGATCGGAACCGGCCACCACAATCGGCCAATTGTGGGCAATCGGATGACAACGGCAATGGCTCCTGGAATATCGGTTCAACCGATTGTTGCCAAGCATTTTGAGATGATTCATTAACCGCATTTTATTCTCTTCTGCAATTGTTTAATTGTTACAGCTTACAACTGGGCGAAATCGCTAGTTCATACCGGAAAAGTGACGGTTACACTCCATTGACTCAGGCAGAAGTGAAATTACCAGTCGCACGCACTTGGGCGGTAAACGTGGCTCTGAGAGCCACGTTTACCGCCCAAGTGTGACCGACTTGTAATTTTATTTCGATCCCATTCAACGAAGTTTAACAACGAAAAATGTTTAGTTTAATGTAGTTCTGTCGAGCCTCGACTTGTCCTAGTGCACGGTATTACAATCGGAATCGGCATCGGAATCCACCGATTGTGAGCTCAAATAACCGGTAATCGGTCAACGACCACTTTTGGTAATCGGCTGAACACTAGTTCAGTCGTGTATTGGGTGAGGCGGGTTATTAAGGCAATATGTTATCATCACTGGGATATTTATGATCGTCATCATTCAGTTATTTGGAGATTACATTCATTTTTGACGGGTCCGGAAATTGTAGGCGGTTATTGTCAGACTCTTTCTATTTATTGCCTACTTCTGCGCAATGTTTGACGTACACAATTCAAACTAATGGATTACATCCATGTCTGCAGGTATGTACGAGTTTACAAGTTCATACTAATTATAATTATTTACTGTCACAATAATGCATTTGAAAGAAGGAATATAGAGGCAATAATGTGAGATACATACTTGACCTCGTGATTGGATGGCCCGGGGGTGGGGGTGGGCACAGGGTTCACGCGCTCCTCGAACATCACCTCGTGTTCGTTCCAGTGGATACGATATGCTTTGAAACTAGAAATGCAATTTCTTTTATCTACGAAAAGAATATTGCTAGCATTGGGTCAAGGTCGTACAGGTGAACGATTAATATACACCTTTCGCAAGGCTAACAATTACGTTAACATCAACAGTTAGTTAGTTGTCGTATCCGTCTTGATAAACGGAACTCCTTTCGTAAAAACAATGAACGGCGAATAGGAGTTTTCGTACAGTCAATATCCAGTACCAATATGGGTGGTATGAAAGGCCGATGTTGTCACAGTTTTTTTTATGACAAACGGCAAGGTCAGCCCTGCCTGCATTAAGCAAAATAATCACGTTTTTAGGGCACCAAGGTAAGGGTCACTGTAGCTTTTTCTTAGGCCAACAGTGTTGGCCTAAATCCGGTCTTGGACAAGCTGTCATCTCTCTCAGTTCAGTCAGTAGTGGAGCACACAGGAGAGAGAATAACTGGCACATCCCGGTTCTCTCAACTTGAACGACTATTTGATTTGTCTGGTGATTCGATATGGTGCTACATGTACACGTGGAGGCTGATCTGTTGACAGGCCAGGGTTTTGTTTATGGATCTAGCTGCCGAACCTGAAGAATCGGGTTTTGTCCCTTCAAACCGACTTTCCTATTGGATGGATTATCTGACATTCGATGCAGACACATCTGTTCGATTTTCCAAGCAGGATATTGGAGTTCTTCGTGCAAGATTGGGAATCCCAGACATCGTCAGCCTTCCAAATGGGGGTAAGGTAGATGACACAGAGGGGTTATGTGTGTTATTGAAGTGGTTTTTTTTTATGTTGGTAATTCTGTCCGGATATAAACCAAAGGCGGACACTGAATCTACTGGGTCCAGTGTGTTAAGCTGAAACATTGAGTCAAAGATTATAATTTTGACGCTATGATTCGTTGTGTCAAAATTGTAATCAATGATTTTTGCAAGAGCTTACACGTTGGACTAGGTTTTTTCAGTTTTTGTCTTTAGCTAACTGCCAGCCGCAGTCGCACACCTCGTGCGTTTTCTTAACTACCAACGAAAAAGAGCCAGCGCTGATTTTATATTTAGTGCAACGCTCCAAACACTCGCACCGCATTCAGTATGCAACGGCTTTAAGAAAATTGCTCGCTCGCGTTCGGTGTGTTTTTTACCTCCTTTGTCCTCTTCTGCTTCTTCTAACTCGTCTGGTGTGCAGTAATACTATCCGTACTGGCAGATAGGATCTATCGACTACAGATACGAGGCGCGCATATTCTAGTTATCTAATAGTGAATTATTGCGGTTACAAATGCAATAACCTTTTCCTGGATGCCACACCATTATGATTATGATTATCCCGGGATATAAGTTCTTATAAAACGCCTATATGTAAACAAAATAACTATGCTCCCCCAAAACAGTCTTTCTACAATTTTATGCAACGTAAGACAAATTACAAGCTGTACCGCATATTGGGTATGAACAAAATAATGACTTTGCATGCTATGCCTTATATTGGGTCGTACGCTACGCCATGAACAAAATATTGACTTTCCATAACGGACCGTTGCGGTAAAAGTAGAAACAGTGATTCTGTATCAGCTATCTATTTAAAACAGCATAGCGCGAATAATACCAAAACATTTCGCCTGTAATTGCCGTTGAAAGGAAAGAGAAAAGAAAGGAAATGTTGTTGATTATATTGTTGTCACATCATTCGCGTGTCAAAACTAAAAAGATAATATCATTGCATCAAAATTTGAGTCAATTATTTGGTTTCATTTTTCACATTGTATCTTGTAGAATCGACGTCTTTCTTTCTTTTACAGCAAACCACGAATTGCAAGTATCGCCTTGTAGTGTTCAACCGATGATCGGAACCGGTCACCACAATCGGCGGATTGTAGGCAATCGGATGACAACGGCAACGGCTCCTGGAACATCGGTTCAATCGATTGTTGCCAAGCATTTTGCAATGATTCATTAATCGCATTTTATTATCTTGTTCAACTGCTAATGTAAAATGATACCAATGATACCATTCAATAAAGTTGAGAAAGAACCACAGTGTGTATGCTTAATCTCTCCAGACGCCCCTTTTACGGGATACACAAGTTAAACGACAAGTGAAGCTCACAATTGAACGTACTGGCGGCAATCGCCAGTTCCTACCAGGAAAGTGAAGTTTGTACTCCATTGACTAAGGTCGCAGTAAAATTACCAGTCGCGCGCACTTGGGCGGTAAACGTGGCTCCGCGAGAGCCACGTTTACCGCCCAAGTGTGCGCGACTGGTAATTTTACTACGACTCCAGTCAACAAAGAAAAATGTTTAGTTTAATGTAGTTCTTTCGAGCCTCGACTTGTCTAGTAGTGCATGGTATTACAATCGGAATCGGCATCTGAATCGGCCGATTGTAGCTCAAATAACCGGTAATCGGTATGCGATCATTTTTGGTAATCGGTTGAACACTATCGCCTTGTGTCCAAACAGTAACCAAGTAACGTAGATTCTATCTTGTGCTTATCGTTCGCTGTATTCTTCTCGCATGCAGTTTATGTTTAATATCTTCGTTGTCAAATCTAAACCATTAATCAGCATTAATCATAAGTTTTGTTTCGGCCAGCTGTCAATATTGTGAGTGGGAGGAGTAGATTCTGTCTTATCAAATATATTATGTCAACTGCATTAAGTCATTTTCGCTATCAGCATTATAAGTTATTGTGATGAGTTGACGGTGACACGGTCTGAGGATTGCGGCTCGGAGCTTATGTTCAACTGAGACGCGAAAATAACGTAAATGTTCCAACAAGACACTACGCATACACCAAAACCTACACTGTGAAACGCGAGGGGATTTCTTACTAAACTTGTGATCGTTAAAAGTTGCCTTCTGCAACTTTTAACGATCAAAGGTTTAGTAAATAAACATCTCGTGTACCCACGACGGCACGGGATAAATAATCAATAAACCAAATAAACTCATTCCATCTTAGTTCAAATCGTAAACCGGTTTGTAATTTAAACAACACTTCATGAAACGGGGGGATTTCTCACTAAACTTGTGATCGTTAAAAGTTGCCTTCTGCAACTTTTAACGATCACAGGTTTAGTAAATAAACCTCTCGTGTACCCACGACGGCACGGGATAAATAATCAATAAACCAGATAAACTCATTCCATCTTAGTTCAAATCGTAAACCAGTTTGTAATTTAAACAACACTTCATGAAACGGCTGGCTAGTCTCTCCGTTGATGAAGCAATTACGAAACGGGCAACGTCATTTCAAATACTTCGCGTTGTAACGTCAGACTGTAACATTTGCTACTGGAGCCGTAAAGATAAAAGAAACTTCGCCCGCTCTGAACCCAATCAGAGGGCGAGGATTTTACTCTTATTGGAACATATTTCTGTAGAAATAGTTGGATGTGTTCAGGGACGTAACTAAGAAGAGAGGTGGGTGAAGTGTAAGGGCGTCGTGACACCCTCGATATTTTTCTTTCAGGGAGAACAGTTTGTTTTCTCATTTGGAGTCTTATTTCAATTCTCTTTTGCTAGAAATCACATACATTCTTACGCTACTTGATGTGATAATTGGACTTATGTCACGTGTATTTACTTGTCCGAAAATAAACTCCCGAGAAGTTATCAGTAAGTGAAGGTCTCAACCTAAGGTTTGGAAGATGAAAACTTTAGAACAGTAAAGTAATAAAGATGTTTGTAAATGGCGCTCATCGGTTATGGAGGATTCGTTAAGTAAGAGGCTGCGTGTAACAAAATATCTCCGACCCCCCATGGGAAAAGTACACCGAAGTGGCCAGAACGTCGAGTGGCGTAGAGAGGTTTATCCGATGGTGGATGGAGATCATAAAATTCCCGACAGACGTTAACAGTGAAGAGCATTACACATGTAACACGCTGCTATTCAGAGCGTTTCTAATTTCAGTCAGAAATTTCTTGGCTTTGACCTTATTATGTATATCTACTAAGAATAAAGCCCTTGCAAAGTTCCGATAAGTCTGAAAATTTTCAGACAAAATATTTGGTGGGTACGTTCCTCACCAACACAAACGCCTTTTCCCACGTGTAACTACAGTTAAAACTAGAAGTCCTGTCACGAACTGCGCGCTTATCTAGGCATAATTGCGCGTAAGCATTGCGCGCAATTGCCATATCGAATGGCATCCCAAGCACGGCAGGTTCTCCTGGTTACTCATAGCAAACACAGGCAATGTTTCTGCCAATGGACCTCCGGGTTACCCGGAGGTCCATTGGTTGAAACATTGCTTGTGCACAGGCCATATGTGCAGAATTTGGTGGTAGCCTTACTATGGCCATAACGCGTAGATTAACGCGCAAATCGACGTGCTATTTGTGCGCATTTCATGACAGGAGTTCTAGTTTGAACTGTACGTAGGGGGGAACGCAGTGGCTCAGTGGTTAGAGCATTGAACTTCAAACCGAAAGGCCGACAGTTCGAACCTGATCAACGTTTTCTGCATTGTATCCTTGGGCAAGACACTTAAATCCCGAATGCCCACTTTGGGGAACCGAGGCAGCACAGTGTACTAAGGCATGCTGCACGTCGATGGTGCACTTGCCTTCAACCAATGCTTGTACCAAGTCAGTACGTTGGGGAGTGTTACCGATGCTAGCCGCTGTTTTCTTGTTCTCTCCTGGTACTCCGGCATCCTTCACCCGTAAAACTGTCCGACACGAGGTGACCTGGTTGTCGAAAGTGTCCTTAAACTCCAATAAAAAAACCAAAACTTCACAGCTGAAAAGTAACCGATACATGTATATTGGAAGCCATATCCGGTCTGTACATTTGTTTATTTACTTGATGAAATAAACGTTTTTTTTTGTATAGGAATTAACTTCTTTCAGTTTACTGGAGAGTGCCTGAGCATATTGGCATACCGAGAGATTGGGAGATGTCTGTGGTTCCTCAGTCAACCTTGTGGTCAGATCTAACAATCAGTTTCAGTTGGAAATCAATTTTTTGCGAAGCACCTCGATAAAATATTTACCTCTTGACGAATCGCACAACAGAATGACCCTATCGGAATTAACATTACAGTCCAACATTCAATATCTCACGGATTTACTCTTAGTTTGGGCCGGTTAGTTTCCATTGAGCGCTGTTAGACCCACTAAAGTGGGCCGCTTTTGGAGCCACTCTCACTCCTCTGCTACATACTATCGAATTGTACCTGCAATAAAATTCTTGTTTTCTAACTTTATTCATTTATTTATTCATGGGGCTTTAACGACACGTTCGGCAGCCAGGGTTACCTGGAGTAGGAGGTGAATGTTTTGCGTAGCAAAGGGATGGTCGGCCAGTGCAAAGCTATGGTCGAACCAGCAAAAATCGCTCCATTTGTCTACATACAATTGATCCGAAGATAATTTTTGTGTAGTATTTTCTAAAACATTCAGTGTTAACCAGATCTTCACAAAGGAACGTAGAGGATTTTGTATGGAGTTATCTCTCCCACCACCCCAAAACTTAGTCGGGGCTTATCTTCAAGATTGGAGTCCAATATACCAATTCTCTGTTGTTGGTAATCACGTACTTTCAAAAAAGACTGGATTTCATACTTAGTCTTGTACCACACACACAAACAGAAGTCTGTATTATCCTATTCGAACTGTTGGTGGCCTGCATGGTCAATTTAGAGTTCCGGTACGGTACCCGTCAATTAAGTAGGAAACTGCGTCCAGACGACTAATCTCTTTTATCACTAATAAATTTCGAAGAAATCTTGAGTTGTTAACTGAAATCCCGACATACTAATTTTCCAACGATATCATCAAGGAATGCCTTCGACGAAGGCATTCCTTGATGATGTCGTTGGAACGTAGTCAGTTGGGACTTGAACCACCACAATCGGATCAAATCAGCCCCCCCCCCCCCCCCCCCCCTCTCCCGAGTCTTTATTCGGTAAACAAACTCGACGTTCTTTTATACATTTAGAGGTGGAAGTATATATTAAATGCTGGTTGTTTTCTTTCGGGCTGAGTTTCTAAAGATTATTTCGACCAAACCCATGAAAGTTTTCGAGGTGTCCGAACACTCTCTGCCAGCATCAATTGTGGGATTAATGCTGTCACAGCGTACCGTCCTATCGGATGGGGAAGGAAAATGGTTGTCCTCTGTGCGGAGAGAAACACACTCCGCGCAGGCTAAAGATCCCTTCGTAGTATTCGAGAAGAGCGAGGCCACGAAGTTGCCGCTACGAAGGTCATCCCACATAAATGCGCCATTGGGTCATGGAGAGGCGTTAATATATGCTGCATAACTTGTTCGCCAATCCTTCTAAAACAAATAAGATGGAATAAATAAATCACTTACGACAGTAGATGGTTCTGAAAATGCAAAGCGAATTTCCAGAAGTCAATCAACGAAGCACGGCCAACGCCAAGAGGACATGTGTCATGGTTAAAACGTTTTCCCCTGTTTAACCCTTTACCTAACTTGAAAAGCACTTGCAAACAAAAACTCTTGAATAACTATTTTTTTTTGTCCCAAAAACATAGGTTATGACCCCTCTTTGGAACGAGCTCGACGAGCTCGTTCCAAAGAGGAGTCATAACCTATGTCTTTGAGACAAAAAATGAAAAAAATAATGAAAATTAACTGGCGATTTTTGTGAATAGCGCTGGTCGGTTTTGGCCGTTACGTTGGTTAAATGTTAATGTAACAAAAGCCTTATTAGTCCTTCTTGAAATAAATGGTAATTGGTTGCTCTACCTCTCATTGGAGTTAAAACGTGAAATACTTTCGCCCTTTTTGCAGTTCTGCCGCATTTGACTTCATAACATTCAGTATGTGACGTCAATGGCATAAAGATGAAACGAGTGGACGTTTCAAATATTGCTTCCGCTGTGTGTGAAATAATATAAGGGTATCTGTTGTGGATTTGTGTGGATAGCGGTGCTGACAAAATGATATCTAACGTTTGATTTTTAAAATGTTTTCAACTCTTTGCTGGGAACCACGAGTACTCAAATGTCGAATGAAGTATAATTTTGACGCGTTCCGACACGCGGTGGGATTTTACGTCGAAGCGTTAAATACCGTTTGACTAAGTGCTACGAACGGGCTCGTGACTTCACTTCAGCTATTCATTTATGTGTATTCGAAGGATTATATCCGTATCTGTTGCATATTTTGAGTTGGGGAGTTACCAAAATGTGAGGCGTACCGCCAACATTGTTTACACCATATCTCCGCAACCTGACGTCAGATTTTCAAAATGTGTTCATCGTTGTATTTGGAACGACGAGTAGTAAACAAGAATGTGTCCTGACTTAAACTTGGTGCAGTTTAACTTAATTTTGCCGTTTTCCCACCCTTGTTGGGAATTTACATCGTGGCGTTAAATATTGTGTGACAATGCGATGAAAATGGCCCAAGCCATTAACTGAACCATTCATTTAGGTGTATGTGAAATATATAACCGAAGCTGTTGCTGGTTGTAGGGTGGGCGCGTTCACAAATGAAAGGCGTGCTTTCAGCGTTGTTTACACAGGGATGTGGTTAGAGGTGTCCGATTGGGGGAGGTGGGTAGTGAATTTCCAACTAGAGGGGGAGGGGGTAACCCCCTTCCAGTCCCTCCCCCTAGTTGAAAATTCACTACCGAGAAAACTTTTGAAAATAAAGCCATGAAAGGGGGAATATAATTGATTCTACTAACTGAAATGCCAACACATCTATAATTGAATTATCAGGTTGTTATTATTATTTGGTATTATTCTGGGAGTTGAATATGTGCTAAACAAATGCTCAAGCTGAGAACTTTGAACAATTCATACTTCCCTAACATTAAATCAGATCTTATGCAGGAATGATCAATTATCGATGTTTCATCATTTTGTAACTGTGAATGATGGAATTAACTCAGGATAACGATTGTACATGTTGCGATTTTCCTGAAGTGCATTTCGAGGATTTTTTTTATTACGATAAGTAAACGTACTATAGAAATCTCGTACCGATTGACATCATGCATACTTATGAAGCCCAATGTTGCGTACACTGTAGTTGCAAATAGTAACAGCTGGAGTTTTTGCCGATTTGAAACTGAGTCGGGATTTTAGGAAGTAAAGGAGACATCAGCATCGCCAAGGGCGCTCTAAAATCCAGAAAGATTTAATTTCCAACTACGCATGACTTGTCCTCCGAATTTCCAGCTGTAGGAAATATTGGCCAGGATAAGGGGGGGGGGGGGGGGGCACGTCCCTTACGCCATGCATCCGGCACCGGACGTCGTATCTTCAAATTGTTTCAACTGTATATTTATTTGTAACAACGAGTACCATGATTTCAATTTTGTGTATTAGACCTTTGATGTGAATTTACCTAGTATCGTTAGATATTGGGTAGCAATGTGATGAAAATGGCAAGGACATCACATCAACTATTTATTTACACTTTAAAATCGGTTGGGTTAAAAATCAACCCAAATCGACTGGGTTGAGTGAATATGAACCCAAATTGGGTTCATATTCACTCAACCCAGTCGATTTGGGTTGATTTTTAACCCAACCGATTTAGAGTGTAGGTGGATGCGAAATATCATATCAGGAAATGTTTCAGTTTGTGGGGTAGAGTGTTTACAAAATGGGAGTCCGTGAGGTTGTTTAAGTCACATCTCCGGTGATTGATGTCGGATTTTCAAAAGAAATTAATTTTGACGTTTGTGACCTCCGTAATGTTAGATGTCATAGCGTTAAGTTTCTTCCTGTGGGCAAACTACTGTGCGTAGGCAGCTCTTCTACTATCTTCTGTTTTGTGTGTTTAATCTTTACAACGGTATCGTTCGGAGTTTTGGGGATATGGGTGTTACAATTGGTAGGCTAGCGGGTGTAAAAACATGAATTGATTTCAAAACGTCGAAAGTGACGTTAAATACAAATTCCAAAAACAGTTCTTTTTTTTATTTTTTTGAGGTCTACAACATACTATAATAAAGATGTTTTCTCGTTATAACGAGATGTTTTCTCGTTATTGTGTCGTTTCTTACTTGCATCTTATAAACATACTCATTTATATCAGGTCTCTATTTTATTTTGTTTCATCATTATCTTACATTCTGATACAGGAAAGTCAACATAACCGAGAAACAGCACATGTACATATCTATTGTCCACTCCATTTCTCCTAGTCCCTTACCCGAGCACACACTGGAATAACAATGCATGGATCTCGACTTAGATCAATGCTGAACAAAAACTAAACTGATATCACCAATATCGTTACATCTCCCCTTCCAACAAAAAAAAGAACTTTTTCCATAAACAGTTAAACTTGTAGAATTAAACTTTTATTACACACTCTCAATAATCTGTTCTGAATTCAAACCAAAGCTTTACTTTGATTTCCATTGTGAACATGATCATTAAAAGTAGCTTGTGCTCTAAGTTATATACTCATTTAGAAATTAGTTTTTTTCACAACTCTTCCACTGGAAGTTCTAATAACAGATTGATTCAAACTATTCCTTAGTGCAGGTTCATTCTGGACATTACATGTAGCAGTATGAATGTTATTCGGATGTGATTGTTGGTTAAGAACTATTGAATCATTGTTGGATTGCGGACTTTCTGAATCTGACACAGTAATATCAAAATCTGAGTTATTTTGAAAATGATGATGTGTAGTTCGCAAGTGTCTAAAACTGCGAACCAACCATCGGTCATTTTCTGTTTCTGCCTTGTAAGACCTTACATTTGGGTTTCCAACAATGCGACCTTTCTCCCACTGCTTCGAATGACCACTTTGTTGAATTCTAACCACATCTCCAATTTTCAAAGGTTTTAAAGTTTTTGCATTTCTATCATACAAATCTTTTTGAGAAATTTTCAAGTTTTGTAACTTGTTTGTAACACCATGAACTGTCTTAGGTTTATAAAGAGTAGAACATGTGGGAACATGAGTTTTGGTACGTCTACCAAACAATCTTTGTGCAGGGGATGAGTCCATGTTTTCACTGGGAACATTTCTCCAATTAAGATGGGCTAAAAAAGGATCAGTTTTGTCTTCGATAGATTTTCTTAACAAACGTTTCGCAGTCTTTACTGCATTTTCCACTTTGCCATTAGATTGTGGATAAGTTGGAGAACTAGTAATGTGTTTGAACTCATATTTTTTTGAAAAACTCATAAACATTTCACTGCTAAACTGGGGTCCTTTATCGGACACAAGGCTATCAGGAATTCCATGTCTAGCAAATTGGGCTTTCAACTTCGAAATCACTTCTTTTGATGTGGTCGACGAATAAAGACGGTCAATCGCAAAATAATTTGAGTAATAATCAACAGATATTAAATAGATTTTGGAGTTCAACTCAAATAAGTCACATCCAGTTTTGGACCATGGACTTTCAGGAATGCCATGGATCATCATGGGTTCTTTCTGTTGGGTTGATTGATACAAGTGGCATGTATCACACTCATTCACATAATTAGTAATATCTCGAGTCATGTTTGGCCAAAAAACAACATCACGGGCTCTACGAAGAGTACTTTGTAAACCAATATGACCAGTATGAAGTCTTGACATGTTTTCATGTCTGTAATTGTGAGGAATGAAAACTCTTTCTCCCTTGAAAATAATTCCATTTTGGACGGATAGTTCTTCACGAAAACCGAAAAATATTTCAACATCTTTTGGGAGTTCGTTTTTTACATTAGGCCAACCCTTATGAATCACAGATATCAACGCACTGGACTGAGGGTCACTAATAACAGCTTGCTGAATCTGGGTTAATTTCTCAGGAGAAATAGACAAACTTTGAGGCAAAGAAATTTGTTCAAATTCAATTTCAATTTCTGACCTTGAACCAACAGACACAACAGTTTCAGTACTAGTACTCTTGTTTGCGTTACTTTTCATTACATAAGCACGACTCAATGTGTCTGCCAAAAACATTTCACTCCCCTTCTTGTAAATGATTTCAAAATCAAATTTTTGCAGTCTTAACAACATTCGTTGAAGCCTTTTAGACGCACTGAGTAGACTTTTCTTATAAATGATCTCCAACGGCTTGTGATCGATTTCAATCAAAACAGGTCTACCATAAACAAAATGTTCAAACTTTTCCATAGCAAAAAACTATTGCCAATAACTCCTTTTCAATTTGGGCATATGAAGTTTCAGTATCAGTTAACGATCTTGACGCATATGCGACAGGATGATTATCTTGTAACAAACACGCACCAAGTCCATACTCAGATGCGTCACACTGTACTACAGTTTTTTTCTTAATATCAGGGTTAAAAAAGTTTAAAACAGGAGCTTTTACTAACAGTTTTTTGATATCATCAAATGTTTTTCCGTGGATCTGCTCATTCCATAAAAACCCAACGTCACTCTTTAAAAGAGCCCTTAGTGGTGCAGTTATATCAGAAATTTGAGGAATAAATTTATGTAAAAAGTTTATCATCCCCAAAGGCCTCTGTACCCCTTGTTTGTCTTTGGGAGCTGGCATATTATTAATTGCAGCAACTTTATTCGGGTCTATTCTAAGACCATCCGCAGAAATAATGTGACCCAAATAGGACACTTCAGTGAGTCTCAGTTTCAGTTTATCTTTATTAATTTTCAAATTCTTCGCATCACAGCGTTCAAAGAACTTTCTGAGTTTAATGTCACGATCAACTCTAGCTTCTGTATCATTATCTCCAACGCCGAAAATAAGAATATCATCGTGAACTGCCTTTACACCATCTAAACCTTGTAACGTTTCATCAATACGTCTTTGAAACTCCTCAGGGGCAGGTGAAATACTCTGGGGCAAGCGAAGCCATCTGAACCTACCCCATGGGGTATCAAATGTGGTAAGAAAACTACTCTCTTCGTCTAAATTAACATGCCAAAATCCATTTTAAGCATCTGCCACTGTGAAAAGTCTGGCTTTATTCAAATCAGGCAAAATATCCTCGATTGTACACAATGGGTAATTATTTCTTTTTAATGCTTTGTTTAGTGGTTTCGGATCAATGCAGAGTCGAATTTTATTATTCGGCTTCATAACAGTAGGTGATAATTGAGAGTTCAAACACACCTGTACATGTACGTGTACGTGTACATGTACACCTCCATAGGATTTAGTGTTAAAATCGTGTACATGTACAAGATTTTTAACGTTTTTTAGGGTGTGTTAGATTATATTTAACACTGAACCCCATGGGAGAAATCCGTAGTTTTACGTACACGTACATGTACCGTTTTGAATGAAATCGACAAATGGATTTCTCCCATAGGATTCAGTGTTAAATATATTCTTACACACCCTAAAAACGTTAAAAATCTTGTACATGTACACGATTTTAACACTGAAACCATATGGAGGCGTACACGGTGATCCACTTGCGGATTTTAGGTCGGAAATCGACTCGTGTACAGACGTTGTGTTTGAATTCGCAAACCCACTGTCGCGTTTCTCGAAGTAGGACTAGCGCACGTTATTGCGAGGTGATCTCAACAAGCACTTGATGGAAATGTTTTGAACGAAGAGTGTTGTCGGTGTGTTAGAAATCCACAAACCCAGGTTTTTGTTCAAAAAGAGTCGATTATGAATATGGTCTGTATTATAGACATTCGTGTTTTGTCTTGATGTGACGAAGAGAAATTGAGTTTGGGGGGTATTGTTCGAAAAAGTCGATAAAAATATGATCTGTAATAGATATTCGTGTTTTGTCTTGATGTAAAAGAAGAGAGATTGACTTTTAAGCGTTCGTTCAAAAGAGTCAAACACTTAGCAGAATGTTTAAAACGCATTTTCCGCTCAATTAGGTTTTGAGTGGTAAAATTTTTAATATATTCAAGATAGCAATCAGAGAGATGAATAAGTTCTCAGCGTTAAAATTAGTTTTCTTTTGCGTGTTGAAACTGTTTTAACAGTCATCAAAGGGATTCTCTCTTAATTCGACACTGAGTGAATGGTTGTGTGATGTGTGAATGGAAATCTTTTGACAAAATGTAAAAACTACTGTCAAAATGAGTTAAATCAGAAACCGGTTTGTCATGTACTGTTTAAACGTATTTTTTCTTAAACTTCTCCAATTCAATTAACAGTCAGTTGAGATGTGAATATTTTCAGATTATTATATTAAAGACGGAAAGATTTTTATTACTTAAAATCATAAAAATATAATTAAACATTTAATTTTGAAAATAATAAAACAATTAAAAACGAAAGATGTTTTTACAGATGGATTCTAGGCGTCGAGATCGAATTTTAGGCGAGTATGAACGTGCTAAGAAGGGCATTCAGTCAGCTGATAGAAGCAGACGTCTTGGTGAGATGGAACTCAAACGCGAAGCCACAAAAATATTTAAACCCGTGACGGAGGGTCAAGAGCGAAGCAGGAAGGAGATAGTCGAAGAATTGAGACCCATAAAAGAGAGTTCTTTGATAATGGGTTCGTTGCCCGGTAGTTTTGGAAATCGGTATTCCGTTCAATCTACACCGGATTACGTTCCCACGGGAATTCAAACAGATTTGAGCGAGAGCGACGATACAGCTTCGACTATCACCACTAGTAGCGTCGCATCGTCTGATGATGATGGCGGTAAGAGAGATCAGTTGTATGGATTTTATAAGGATTCGGAGGGAAGGATTTTTGTAGGAGACACAGAAGTAGATATTGGCGATGATGAATTGATCGTGGGTTCGAACAGATACGAATTGACTGATGGACTGCGCAGATTGCTCCTTTACGACAAGCCTGGCGATTACACGGATCGGATTTCGACAATTACGGCGACATTCTGGTTCAGACCCACGCCATGAAGAGAAATAACGATGTCAGAGAGACGAGACCCAAAGGCAACACAGGTTACAAGTGGACGAAAGTGGTGAAACCCATATGGGATATGAACAAGAAGTTCATCGAATCGGTGACTGGCAAAGGGGTGAAAACCACTTTTCTTCCGAGCGATTCTGACGCTCTGTCTCAGAGATTGAGTTTGTTGATGGCGAGCAGACGGGCTGGTAACACAGGATTAGATAATCAGATAGTTACTATATCTGACGAATTGTTAAGACAGAAGGTTTTGAATAAAACTACTATAAAAGGCTGATGAACGAATTGAAGGATTGATGTGTATATAATAAGTGGAGAGAAACAAAACAAAAATAAAACAGTAAATTTTTGCACTAGAATAATAAAAGTATTTAAAAACAACAAAACGATTTACCAGTGAAAAAAACAAAAATATATCATAAAAATAAAATATGTTGGTGATAAAGAACAGGGGATACATCAGAACTTACGTTCAAGGCGGTTCTGGCATCGTCGATTCTATAATGCGAGCGTTCACGAGCGATGCGGGTAGAAATTCGCATCGACCGCGTTTGAGGTCGGTAAGAAGACGGCTTTGGATGCTGGTAAGAAAGCCGCTTCCGAAGCCAGTGGTAGGATAGCTTCTGTGGCTGGCAAGAGGGCAGCCGACGCGTTGATCGACAAGTTGATCAGTCCGCCGGCGAATCGAGCTGCGTTAGAGCGAACGCCGAAAAGTTGGAAAGATTTTAAGGATGCTGTGGTACCCATACAAAAGGACGAGTGGATCTGGATTGAAGAGAACTCGCGACGGTGTGATATAAATAAATAATAACATTAAAAACTGAGTTTGAAAAACACAAAAAATTTGCGTTTGAAAAGAATCTAAAATAACAAACAAACAAAAATAAAACAAAGATGAACATTAAAGATATGTCTTGGAACGACGCCGCGACCAAGAGGTCGAATAACGAGTTCTTTCCCAAAAGCGTAAGAGGTTTGATAGTGGGAAAATCGAATTGTGGAAAGACCAATCTGTTGATGAATCTGTTGTCCCGACCCGACTGGTTGGATTACGACAGATTGTTCGTGTTTGGCAAGAGCTTGTTTCAACCCGAATACAGATTGCTTCGAGAGTGCATGGATCGTAGATTGCCCAAGGACGTCATAGCCAGAATCTTTGACAGTAGGGAGGAATTCGACAAGAGCGAAGCTCCACTTTCGACCATTTTGGACGGTGCGGCGATGGAGCTGATGAAGAGAAATGCATCTTCGAACGTCGAGTGTCGATTTTATGAGAACGCTAGCGACGTTCCGGATCCTAGAGAACTGAAATCGGAAGATAAGAATCTCATGATTTTCGACGATCTGCTTTTGGAGAGACAGAACCGATGCGAATCGTATTACGTTAGGGGTCGACACAGCAACGTGGACTGTTTCTACCTGTCGCAGAATTATTTTTGATTGCCCAGACAGACGATAAGGGAGAACGCTAATTTTCTATGTCTCTTTTGCCAAGATCTCAAGAATCTCAATCACATCTACGGCGATCACGTCGCAAACGACATGAGCGCGGCGGAATTCAGGAGATTCTGCAAGAGGGTTTGGGATGGTGGACTTTACAATTTCGTCGTGTTCGATTTGACAAGCGAATTTAATCGCGGAAAATATCGGTGCAGATTCGACAAGTTTTATGTTTCTGATGATAATAAGATAGAGCGTGAAAATAAAAAAAATTAGAAAATAATAAATCTTCAAATAATTAGTTTTGAATAAAAAAAATAAAATTAAATATAATGTTCGAACATGGAGAATTGTTAGAACGGATAGCCGAGAATACGGCTGCAAAACAATCCATTGAAATCGTGGTGAGTGGCGATTCGACTCGATTCGCTACGAAATTCGAACCTTCCATCAAATTGAATAGAGAGAAAAGATATGAGATGGCGTTGGTGAATCTGGAGACTTATTATTCCTTTCCCAACGTCACCGAAAAGAATAACTCGTTCAAGTATTCCGACGGAGTGGATTGGTTGGAGATACGAATTCCCAAAGGGAGTTACGACATAGACGATTTGAATGATTACATTCAGACGCGAATGAAGACGGATGGAAAGGGAAACAACAAGATCAGACTCGCTCCCAATCCTAATACCTTACAGACGATGTTGGATTTGGAAGATAATTTTCGAGTGGATTTCAACACGGACGATTCTTTCGGCAAGATGTTGGGATTCGATCGAAAGATGTATCGAGGCCACGCGGCATCTGAAAATACGGTCGACATTCTCGCAGTCAATAGCATTCTGGTGAACGTGGACATGATTGCTGGAAGCTACGTGAATGGTAGCGCTCAACCGACGATCTATTCCTTCTTTCCAAACGTGTCGCCGGGTTATAAGATCGTGGAGCGACCTTGAAATTTAGTTTATCTACCAGTGATTTTAGACACGTTGTATAGTCTCAAAACCACGTTGACGGATCAAAATGGTGAACTGTTAGATCTTCGCAGAGAGAGAGTGACGATACGATTTCACATAAGAGAAATATAAAAGCAAAAAAAAATTGTGTATATATATAGATAACAAAAATAAAATAAACGCAATATTAATTTTACAAAATTATTTTAATATAATTATAAAACAAGAAACAATTGAAGTAAATATATTTAAAAAAAATAGAATTATGACAGAATACATGATTAAAAACGTGAACATATCCGCAGGACAGAGGAAGAAACTTAAGAGAGCGTTAACAACTCGAGGCGAGGCGGTGAGAATCAAATTCACTCACGAAGATCTGACGAGAGGCGGTCAGGATTCGATCGCCTGGACCAGAAGTCAAATCAAAAGGATGGAGAAAGCGATTCGCGATGGAAGAGGGTTGACAGTGAGAATGAGTCCCGCTCAATTGAGATACAATTTGAGAATGAAAGGCGGTTTCCTACCACTATTGGCAGGAATAGCCGCAAAAGCATTACCCTTCGCCACAAAGGCACTACCCTTTCTAGGAAAGACTCTCGGCGTGGGAGCTCTCACGGGACTCGCTAGTTCGGCAGTTGAGAAATTAATGGGTGGCAACGGACTGTTTTTGAAGAAGGGAGGAGCCGTGTGTCGCGTCCACGTAGACGACACGGGTAAAGGATTGTATCTAGAACCCGTTAGAGGTGGCAACTCTCTGAGAGGAAACAGTCTCTATCTGAAGAGTGGACAGAACGTTGAGCGACTCGGCAAGGGTTTGTTGCTCGGTGAGAATTCGCCGTTTAAGAATATACCGATTTTGAATATGTTATTATAATATAAAATTGTATAAAATATAAATCATAGAAAGTATAAAATAATATATTTAAAATTAGTAAAAAGGTGGAGAAATAATTTTATCATCAGGATGACAAGGTGGAGAATTTAT
Source organism: Pictodentalium vernedei (assembly GCA_031216915.1). NCBI lineage: Eukaryota > Metazoa > Mollusca > Scaphopoda > Dentaliida > Dentaliidae > Pictodentalium > Pictodentalium vernedei. The sequence goes on along the minus strand of CM062295.1, from coordinate 684,592,030 downwards.
CACCTGGATGAAAAGGTGGAGAAACAATTTGACGATAATGACGAATATCGCAAGACAGAGAGCGAAGAAATAAAAAAAATGGTTAGACGCTAATGATGGATATCTAAGGAAAGAGATAGATAAAGCGCGGGATAGACGGTTGAGAATGAGACACTTTCCATCGTCACCACTACCTTCTGAAGAGAATGGTAATGATGCGAGTGTTACCAAGAGATGCACAACATTCGTTCATCATTATTGTTGGGTTTCAAATCCGAGCCGATTACTGTCGAAACAAAATAATAAACATAACGGAAAGATATCTTTATGTTGCAATTGCATGAACGTGTTTCACAGCGAAGACTCGTTGGTGAAACATCAGGAATATTGCAACGAAAATCAAGGTGTCGCCGTCGAAATGCCCAAACCCAACACCATCGTGAAGTTTGAAAATCACAATAGAAGGTTAAAAGTACCATTCGTCATGTACGCCGATTTCGAATGTTTCACGAATGAGTTCCTGTCAACCCAATGCTCTTCAAAGTTACGTCAAAAGATATCAAAAACACATACCTTCAGGCTATTGCATTTATGTGAAATGCGCTTTCGACTCGCAACACGACATGGGTCCCTTCACCTACACGAAACAGTATGAAGATGACGACGTGGCTCAAAGGTTCGTGGAAGAGTTAGAATCGAAAATTCAAATGTTATACGACAAATTCAAAACTCCGGCGAAAATGATCATCACACGAGAGCAGCAGGATGAAAATAACAAAGCCACCGAATGTCACATATGCAGACAATCGTTCGACGAGAATTCGAAGGAAAATAAGGAGGTTAGAGAACACGATCTTTACACAGGTCTGTATCGCGGTCCGGCTCACAGCAAGTGTAATTTAAAATATCGAGATGCCATTTTCTATACGGTGATATTTCACAATCTCTCGGGTTATGACAGTCATCTGTTCATGAAAAATCTTGGCACCTCATACGAAGAATTGAATTGCATCGCGACCAGCGAAGAAAGATACATTTCCTTCACAAAATGGAAACTCATGGAGGAGAAAGAGTAATTGACGGAGAGACATTGGAAGAAAAAACGAAATTCATTCATAGAGCCATACGTTTCATCGACAGTTTTAAATTCATGTCGACCGCTCTGGAAAAATTAGTCGATAACATGAGCAAGGATAAATTTAAAATCATGACCGAACATTTCAGAGAGCGAGTAGACGTCATGTTGAGGAAAGGAGTCTATCCTTACGATTACATGAATGATCTAAAGAGATTCGAAGACACCGCACTACCTTCGAAAGAAAATTTTTATTCGAAATTATGCGAATCCGACATTTCCGACGAGAATTACGAACATGCTAAAAACGTGTGGAAATCATTCGATATGAAAACCATGAGAGATTATCACGATCTCTGTCTGAAAACCGACGTTCTGCTCTTGGCAGACGTGTTTGAAAATTTTCGAGACGTCTGTTTCGAAATTATGATCTGGATGCAGTTTGGTGTTTCACCGCACCCGGTCTAGCATGGGACGCTCTGTTGAAGACCACCGAAGTCCAATTGGAATTATTATCCAACGTGAACATGTTGCTCATGTTCGAAAGGGCTGCGAGAGGTGGCGTCTCGATGATCTCTCACAGATATTCTGAAGCTAACAATGCCTACATGAAAGAAGGTTTCGATTCGAAACGGTCGACTAAATACATACAGTATTGGGACGCCAATAATCTGTACAGTTGGGCTATGAGTCATCCTTTACCGATTGGAAATTTCGAATGGGTGAAGGAACCAGAAGAGATGCAAAAATGGAGAGACTATCCTTGCATTTTAGAAGTCGATTTGAACTATCCGGAAGAATTACACGATCCACACAATGATTATCCGCTGGCTCCTGAACGAATGGAACCGAACGAAGGAGACGAGGAAAAACTCATTCCCAATCGAATCTCAGAATTCGAGCTGAGAACGATTTCGAAAAAGATTTCTTCAAACTCATGAACAACTGCGTGTACGGTAAATCGATGGAAAACATCAGGAAGAGAACCGACGTTCGACTCGTCACGTCTGAGAAAAGAGCTAAAACATTAGTGGCGAAACCCAATTACAAACGCCGAACCATATTCAACGAAAATCTAGTGGCCATTCACATGCAAAAGACGCACCTGAAGTTCGACAAACCGTATTATCTCAGACCGATCATCTTAGATATCAGCAAGTGATTAATGTATGAGTTTCACTACGATTACGTCAAACGAAAATTTGGTGATAAAGCCAAACTACTGTTCACCGACACGGACAGTTTAGTTTACGAGATAGAGACGAAAGACGTCTACCGAGATATATCTCAGGATGTGGCCGAGTGGTTCGGCACAAGCAATTATCCAGTCGATCACCCATCCAACATTCAATCGAACGACAACAAGAAGGTGTTGGGTAAATTTAAGGATGAGAGCGGCGGTAAACAAATTGTCGAATTCGTGGGCTTGAGACCCAAACTGTATGCTTATCGTCTAGAAGATGAAGAGATCAAGAAGTGCAAAGGGGTTAAAGCGTGTGTGGCAAAGAAAAACATCTCTTTCCAAGAGTATAAAGATTGTCTGTTAGGAAGTGGTCCGGTGTATAAGACTATGAAATCGATTTGAAGTGAAAATCACGACTTGTATACCGAAATAGTCAACAAGATTTTGCTAACGGCTGACGACGATAAGAGATTCGTGTTAGATGATAAAATAAGCACTTTGGCACTCGGACATTGGACTTTAGATCTAATTAGAGACAATATGAATGTGGATGGTTGGATTCCAGATATGATTGTTGATGATAGGATTCCAGAAAATCAAGAGGAATTAGATGAATTCGAAATTATAGAAATTGATAGAGATGGATTCGAAATTATAGAAATCGATAGAGACATCGAGAGAGTTAGTTTAAAAAGAAAAAGAAAAAAATAAAAAAAAATAATGTCATTTTAGTGAATTATAATATAATAAATAAATAAAAAAAATATATACGCATTTATGAATAAGAAAATAAAGATATCTGTAGAAGGTGTCGTCTTACCTAACGAACCCCTATTCAACATCGATCTGTTGAATGCGGCAAAAGATTTGAAAATCAAAGATTTTCTAGGTGTGTTTTCCAGAGATGCCTTGCCGAAGAGAAGACCTCGACAATCGGAATGCGGAATTTTAAATCTAGATGATTCATTGGGTGAAGGCACTCACTGGATGGCATGGATCAAGAACAGGAAGAAGAAAAATTATTATTTCGACAGCTACGGAATCTCACCGCCAAAAGAAATAAAGAACTATTTCAACAAATCGATGGTTCGTTACAACACGGAACAAGTGCAATCACCAGATCAAGTGTTTTGCGGTCACCTGTCTCAAGAGATGGTCTGAAGGAGATCGATTTCAAGACATTCTCAATGATTTACAATAGAGAGAGATTTTTTTTATAGTATATATAAAGATAAAAAATTATTTAAAAAAAATTTTAATCGAATAAAACGAAAAATAAAATAACATAGTTCATTTTTAATAAACTGCGTTTTGAATATATTTTTCTAAAAACAAAAAATCCCACAACAACATGCCAGTCGATAAATTTGGTAGAAGTGACGACGAAAAAGTCAACCCAAGAAAGAAGAGGAAGACGTTCGAAGTCGACGATGGTTACGACGTTGCCAACTTGGACGAACGTTACGTTCGGAGATAGGAACCTCGAGAAGAACCTTTGAACATGAACGATAAGAAGATCTACAATCTTCCCGAGCCATAGATCTCACAGATGCTGCAACTAAAAAATACGTCGACAGGGGGAACGCCGATTTCGAACGAATCCTGCTAGATAATTACGTGGGTAAAACCATGACCGACGATCTGGATCTGAAATCCAAACGTTTGGTGAACATCGCGAATCCCATAGATCCCACCGATGCCGCAACCAAGAAATATGCAGACGACTCTCACGCGAGATTCAGCGAACACCTGAGAAATAGATACGTTCAGAAAACGATGCACTCGGAATTGAAAGCCAATTCTAACAAGATAATGAACGTGGCCACTCCCACGAATCCCAAGGACGTGGCGACCAAACACTACGTAGATCTGGAACAGAGAAAGTCTGACAGACGAGAAATGAAATCGGATCTGAATGCGGGATTCAACAAGATATTGAATCTGTCGAAGATTGACAACACGGATGCAGACTCAACCGTGGTCAACAAGGGCTACATAGATTCTGCCGTGATACAATCACAAGAATACCTAGAATCGCAAGTGGACGATCTCTACCTGAACAAACAATCTGGCGGAACCATGGAGGGTGGCATCGACATGAACGGTAAGAATTTATTCGGACTCAGTCACGATCCCGAATTCGATTCCAGTGCAGTCAGCAGGAAGTACGTGGACAACAACTCAGTCTGGAGAAAGGGTGACATCATGGAAGGTAAACTAGACATGGGTGGACACGCGCTTACGAATCTACCGGATCCCGTGAACATGACGGATGCCTGCACCCTGATTTCGGTGGTGGAGAAAGTCAAATATGCTAGACAATTGATCACTGTGTGGGCCGAAGAGGCCGGCACCTTAGATGGGGGAAAAGCTGAGTGGTCTTTCGGAAATGGAGGTAGCGGATCGAAACATGGTCAGGTGGGATATCCCATGCCGCTGGGAGGTGAAATCCTTCGAATGAGTCTGGCTTCCTCGGATTTAAATAACAGAGCGGTCGTCAATCTCATGGTGAATGGTGTAGAGAGCGATAAGAGATACAGCGTCGAAAAGACTGAGAATCAACACGCGAATGTTAGCACGTTCGGCACGCCTCTCAAAGTGGATGCCAGAGAGAGGATTAATTTCGTTATGAAAATCAATAATCCCGAAGCCGCCACTTCCGTGGTGAGTCTACTGATCGAACTAGTTCCTTTGAACAAACAATGAACGCGTGAAAAATAATGAATTAAAAAAAATAATGTGTGATTATTAAAAACAAAAAAAACAAAAAAAAAGTAATGAGATTTAGAAAGATGTTCAATCTCTCTAGATCACATTACTTTATTTATTTTTTTTGTTTTTTTGTTTTTAATAATTACTCATTACTTTTTATTTTTTTTTGTTTTTTATTTTTTTTTCACACTCGTCTCTCATCGAATGATCGACATCTTATTTCCCTCCGATTCGAATTGTAATTCTCTGTCCGACAGGACCAGGGCAAAGGCTTCGGTTTTTCTCGGCACGTTCCTATAGAATTGCATCTTGATCTGAATGTCTAAGACGCTACTCTTGAGTCGTTCACTCTGTTTACTGACGTCGAATACGAACATGGGATACATCGACTTGTATTCACCGGGAGACATGTTAGGGTTGCTCATCAATTCGTCTAGACCGTGATACTTCTTTCTAAAATCAGCGGCGTCGCCGTACAGTCTGCAGAAATCATTCTTGTCGAACAACGCATTGTAATCGATTGCTGGATATCTCGTGGCGTTCAGAAACACTTGCATGTTTCTCAAACTGCAATGATCGAACAGCAACGCATTCTTTTCCTGAGACCCGTCCCTATCGGTCTGAAACGCAACCACGATGAAACGCGGTCTCTCGGAAGCGGATTTCACCGTCAATCTCCAATCAAAGTGATTCGTGCAGGGAGGAATGCTAGCCGTGTCGCACTGTCTCATTCTAAATCCCACGGGTAATTTACTCTTGGATTCTATTATCTTGTAGAGACGCGCTTTCTACACGATCGAAGGCTCCACGTGCGGAACGAACCACGATATCTTCTGTAGAGTTATCTTACCCGCATCGGTCGCAGTGAGTCTCACTATTGCGTCGTCGTTTCCTTTTCGAATCAACGTCAGATTGTGTTTGAATCCGTACATGATCTTGTTGTAATCATCCGCAAATCCGAAGATGTGTTTCAAAGGTATCCTGAACGAAAACGTTCCTTTAGGTCTGGACGTCTTGACGACGTAGTCGAATATCAAGGCGGCGCCTGCGCTAGCAGGACCTACGGTGTCTTTCACCCACAACTGATTAAGTCCTCTGGATTTCGAAAAATCATCAGGATACGTCAAGAGTCCAAACATCGTGGTGGCCTGACCGGGATGAAAAACAGATTCTATCTCTTGTCCGGATAGCATGTATTTTATGTTACTGAATAGATGCATGATGCCATTATAGGCTAGAGTAACCATGTCGTCGTCGGCGTAGTCGCTCCCATCTTCCTTGGTGAGACGTCCCTGCACCACTCTGTAACTCTCGCTAGGATGTACGAATAGATCTTGAGTTTCGACATTGATTCTTATCTCTCCCGCATTGTTCAAACTCGTTCCGGTTACCGGTTCGTATTCATGAGCCTCATATTCTTGAATACTTTCATCTTTCACTATGCTTTGTGCTATATCTAGTATATTTGTCATTTTAAAGGATTTTTACTTTTTTGTTTATTAATTAACTTGCTTTCTTTATCTAAAAATAGTTTTTAATTATTTTTTTCTCTCTTATATATATGTGTAAACAAGAAAATGTTAAAGAGAGTAAATAAAAAAAATTTTGTTTTCTTCATCAAAACTTTGTCTTCTGTAATTGTTGTTCGTAAAACTTTCCGATGATCTCTTCTCCATCCAAAGCTTCGATTTCGTAAGTCACCGGATCGGTGTGAAATAATTTGATTACCACGAAGATTTCCGAGGTCCATCGAGGAGTATAACCCCTTTCGAAGTGCTTCTTATAAGCGTAACTTCTCACTCGACCACCGACCGCAAATTTCGGCGTTCTAGACTTCTTCGTGATCTTAGATCTCTCAGGATATAGATTCGCGTAGACCCGTTTTTCGTTTCGAGGATCGCTAGCTTCCGCGGGAGTCATCTTGATTGATCTGTGTCGGGTGTTGTTGTAATCTTTAACCAGACCGTTCAGAGCGTATATGTATTTCTTGGTCGAATTCGCCGTGAAGTATCTGTGCATCTTTTCCTTCATCGTTCGATTCCAACGTTCCACCACGCTAGCTTTCTCTTCGTTTTCGATCGAGTAGAGGTCTACCAATCGATGAACGTACTTGTTGTAGAATTCCTTTCCCTTATCCACCCACAATTTACTCGATTTTCGAGAAGACGAGTCGAACACGCTCTTCAGAGCCTCGGCGACGCAAGGTCCCGATTTATTCTTCAAAGCTCTGATCCAACCGTATTTAGAAAACACGTCGATGACCATCAATAGATATTTGACGCCCTCGTTCCACCTCGAAAACGATCTCATGTCGACCAAGTCGGCAGACCAAATATCATCCAGACCCTTCACGAACACCCTTCTCTTTCAAAATTTACACACTATGGGTTTGTGTAACTCCTCGGCCAATTCGCTCGTCAATAATCGTTTCTTCTTCTTTTCAGATGCGCTTTTTTTTTTGAACGCCCCATCTGAATCGATGGTTCGCACCGATCAGATTGCCGACCAGCGAACGTTCCATCTTCTCTCTCCAGGTCGGATTCGATATGCCTCTCAATTTCTCCAACATGTTTTTATCGCAGACGTCATTGCGAGTCTTGGTGTCGGGATGTTCGACGTAGCACAGATCGTGATCGTATGCGGCCGCATCCACCCTATTCACAGGTTTGCTCCAAGATTTGGGAGTCAGATCGGCGTTGAGTATCTTGTTCAATTTCGTTCCAGGTCCCGTGAAACTGTGACCGGGCAGATGCATTTCGAAAGGTAGATTATTGATCATTTTATTCACGATGCCTTTACCTTTGCTCGCGTTCTTTTTTTTGACGAATCGTGTCTTGACAGAACCACACATGTCGCAAATTCTGCGAAGCATCTGTCTGTCGTTTTTAGTTCGCACGTCTCGAGAATTACTCGTCTCGGTAACTCTCTTACACTTTACGCAATACACTTTTTTTAAGAGTTATTTAAATTAATTTCGTTTTTTTATTTTATATATAAATTTAATAATGAATCAATTCTGTTCTTATTATATATATTTTTTTTTCAATCGCTGCTCTTGAGTTCTATCATCTTACTGAATTCCTCCCTGGCCTCTTTCCTCCCCTTTTCCACGAGAGAATCCTTCATCTCTTCCTTGATGATCTGACGAGTCTTGATTCTCACGGCTTCTTTCATGGCATCATATTTCGTTTTCTCGCTCAATATCGCGAAGTATTCTCCGTCCGATATCCTACCGTCTTTCAACGCCATAGAGATGTTTACGGATATCGTGTCGATCTTGGAGTCGGCCAAGACGCGAATCTTGTCGTGTTTCCTCGCCTTCAGATATAATTTCCTACTCAAAAAGTTTCCGAGCGTGCTAAACAATCCGGCGGCGAGAGCCACTCCTTCTACGGTCAACACGATCGGAATGCCGACCGCGGTCGACAACAATCCGATGCCGGCCGCGTGTAAACCCATGGAAATCGTGATGAGTGTCGTGTCGATCGCGTTGACGAATTTCACGAAACGCGAATACTTCTTCTTGAGAGAACGACGAGAATCTCTCTCTCGAGTTAGATACTCTTGGATTCTACTGATTTGATCGATGCGATACCTCTCTCCTCTTTCTCTTTCATCTAGTGACGGTGCCGTCGGCAAAACGTCGATCGGCTTCTCGTCCTCGTCGTCCACTAACGTCGGATACAATTTATTTCTGGTTCTCATTTTTGTTTTTTTCTTTCTAATGTTAGATAAAAATTTTTATGTGTGTATTTATTTTTATTTTCTATTCTCCCTTATTTTATATCAACGAGAAAACTTAGACGTATGCTTCATTGAACAATAATTTCATGATGCATCCCTTATCTCGTAAAGTCGGACTTTTATGCGCCAATTTCAGTTCTTCCGAAACTGTGGGCTTGCTTTGATCCTTACAGTAGAGTAATCTCTTCCAAAACGCGATCACTTCATTGATTTGAACGCGTTCGAACGCCGGTTCGAAATACTTGACGACCATATCTTCCCTTTCCATCCACAGACACGAATGATTCTCGTGATCGAAGTCTAGGTGATCCCGACATCTGACGCATCGTTCTAACAAGAGACGACCTAGTTGTTCGTTCACGCAGAATGCGTAGGCTCTCATCAGCATTTTTAAAAGAAACCTTACTCTAATATCCTGAGAATCGCTCATGATTTACGTATTTTTTTTTTATTATCTATTCGATTTGATATATTTATTTTTTTAAAATAACTATTTATTTATATTTTTTTCTCCCCTATATATATCAATCAAAAACGTGACAGCGGGCTTGCGGATTTCTAACACACCGACAACACTCTTCGTTCAAAATATTTCCATCAAGTGCTTGTTGAGATCACCTCGCAATAACGTGCGCTAGTCCTACTTCGAGAAACGCGACACTGGGTTTGCGAATTCAAACACAACGTCTGTACACGAGTCGATTTCCGACCTAAAATCCGCAAGTGGATCTCCGTGTACGCCTCCATAGGGTTTCAGTGTTAAAATCGTGTACATGTACAATATTTTTTAACGTTTTTGGGGTGTGTTAGAATATATTTAACACTGAATCCTATGGGAGAAATCCATTTGTCGATTTCAATCAAAACGGTACATGTACGTGTACGTAAAACTACGGATTTCTCCCATAGGGTTCAGTGTTAAATATATTCTAACACACCCTAAAAAACGTTAAAAATCTTGTACATGTACACGATTTTAACACTAAATCCTATGGAGGTGTACATGTACACGTACACGTACATGTACAGGTGTGTTTGAACTCTCAATTATCACCCACTCATATCAACAACCATTGACGAAATCCAATCTGTAGGGACGGTTACTGGTTTAATTATTTTTATTTTAACCAATCTATCAATTTCACTTTTTAGTTTATTCTTTTCTCAAAGGAATTTTCACTGGAGCAACTGATTTATTAATTTGTAAATGCAAATTTCCTCCAAAGGAACCCTCACCTTCAAAACAATTATAAGTTTCTAAAATATTACTCAGTGATAAATCAGTAACACATTGCTTAGTAGTTTTATTTTCTACTAGACTCAGAATATTCTCCTTATGAACTGATATCAACTGCATGTGTTGATTAACTCTTGCACCTAGGATAGGACTTACATTTCCTGGAACAATACTAAACTCAATATTGTACTTTTTGTTATTTTTCGGATTGCGCACCGATAACCGACATTTGCCCAGAGTTTTCGATTTAGTCTTATTGAACATAAATAAGGTTTCTTCGTAACCAGTCAATTTATCAAACTTTTCATCTTTAGAAAGTTGAATATAAAGATTTTCAGGCAGAACATTGACAGTGGAACCACAGTCCAATAGAAATGTGACTTCAAAAGTTTTATTTAGAAGCATTTTTGCAAAAATTCTCTTTTCATATTTATTTATGAAATCACTCTTGTCAACCGAAAGGATGAACTCTTCATCAGATGAAAAATTATCAATGTTATGTACGCTTTTCCTGCGTAAATCACCAAAATGTCTGTTTGTACTTTTCCATGTACATTGTTTGGCAAAATGGTTAGGCTTCTTACAGCGATTACAGTATTTGCCGAAAGCAGGACAAACTTCTTTTCGCCTTTCATGTCTACCTCCACAAAATTTACAGTTAATTTCATCAGAAGTTTTTGACTTTCCTGGAAACGGACGAAAATGACTGGTCGTTTTCTTCCTGACTGCTTGAACCTCTTGTGGTTGAGAATGCATTTTATTCATCTGACTACCTACAGCTTCTGAAGCTTTACAAATGTCAATACATTGCTTTAATGTCAGTTTACTATTTTGTAATAATTTTTGTTGTACTACGCTGCCTCGAATCCCCATAACGATTCTATCTCTAATGAGAGGGTCGGTCAGCTCACCATAATTACAGGATTTAGACAATGTTCTTAATGATGCAACATATGCTTCTATTGACTCATTTATTTCTTGGTTTCGTTTGTTAAAACAATATCGTTCATAGATCTCGTTGGTTTCCCCAACACAAAATGTTTCAAATTTCTGCAGAACAATATCAATATTTCTCTCATCATCTTCATCTTCAAAGCGAAACCCGTCGAAAATCTCTAACGCGGACGAACCGATTCAGGTGAGAAACGTAGCTGTTCTCGTGGACTTGTCTTTGTTTACTAGGCCACTTGCCACTTCATAATTTTGCCAAACACGTTTAAACTTTTTCCAGTTTGTGGACAGATTTCCCGTAGTTGCCAGCGGTGCTGGACATGGCAAATTATTTGGCATGCCTAAGCCTGAGACCGAGTCACTCCCGGTAACATCTGATTCAGCCATTCTCAAACTCGGAGACAATCGTCGCGCGAAAATTTTATGCAACGCAGAGATAAACCGAACACAACGTCTGACACTTCTGACACCATGTGTCGTTTCTTACTTGCATCTTATAAACATACTCATTTAACCCTTTACCCAACGTAACGGCCAAAACCGGCCAGCGCTATTCTCAAAAATCGCCAATTAATTTTCATTATTTTTTTCATTTTTTGTCACAAAAACATAGGTTATGACCCTTCGTTGGAACGAGCTCGTCGAGCTCGTTCCAACGAGGGGTCATAACCTATGTTTTTGAGACAAAAAATGAACAAAATTAGTTATTCAAGAATTATTTTTGCAAGTGTCGTCTGCTTTCTACGTTAGGTAAAGGGTTATATCAGGTCTCTATTTTATTGTGTTTCATCATTATCTTACATTCTGATACAGGTAAGTCAACATAATTGAGAAACAGCACATGTACATATCTATTGTCCACTCCATTTCTCCTAGTCCCTTACCCGAGCACACACTGGAATAACAATGCATGGATCTCGACTTAGATCACTGCTGAACAAAAACTACACTGATATCACCAATATCGTTACAGTTATAACGAGATGTTTTCTCGTTATAATGAGATGTTTTCTCGTTATAACGAGATGTTTTCTCGTTATAACGAAAAACTATCTCGTTATAACGAAAAACTATCTCGTTATAACGAAAAACTATCTCGTTATAATGAGATGTTTTCTCGTTATAACGAGATGTTTTCTCGTTATAACGATGGCAGGCAAGGCAAATTTTCTCGTTATAACGAGATCTTTTCGCGTTATAACGAGATAAAAATACATATTTGAGTGCCCTAAATTAGCCACCGTAATAATTTCATGTAAATTGGACAAAATTTAATTTTTCCGACGCTGATGTCCGTCAACACAATGGCAGGCAAGGCAAATTTTTCGTCGGCTGGAAAGTGCTTGCATTTTTAGATCTGGTTTTTATTTGAGAGTAAATTCCTAAAATTTTAAGAGTGAGCAGTGGTCACGATTAGCCATTGTGCAGAAGTATGTGACCTTAAACACCAATAAATAAATATAAATATAAATAAATATAATTAAGAGTGAGCAAAACGTTAATGAAAAAGACGTAAAATTGACGCTGATGTGGAAGAGGGTTGAATTTTGAAATTTCAAGAATTGCATTTAATAGAGCCATCATCAAACTGACAGTGTTTAAAATTTGATAGCAGTGTGTGCTATTTACACGGAGCTGTGCGTTTGATATTTACAAAAGTTGAAATAGGGAGTCTTGATGTAGTCGCAGATTTTAAAAGAGGAAAGAAAAAAGAATTGGGTATTGTTTTGGAGAAGTCAAAAATCGGGCTTCATTACATTGAAATTATCATCATTGTTCACAATTCTGTCATAATAACAGTTCGTTTACATCAGGAACAGATTTAGAAAGACTGACCTCCAGATGATATTATTTATTTATTTGCAATACAATTATTGAAATTAAATTAGATTGCAGCTGCTGGAAATAAATTATAATTATCCACGACGGGCTGGAGTCGTCGTTCCTTTTGGAGGTGGTTTAACGACCGGCTTTGCACTAGTTCCTGGAAAACACAAACAAAACAAGCAGTTTAAATAATGTTTCAAGAAGAGTAAAATCCTTGCCTTCTGATTTGATAAGAGCTGGCGTAGTTTATTTTATGTTTACGACTCCAGTAGCAAATGTTATCGTCTGACGTCTCAACGCGTTATATTTGAAATGACGTCGCCCGTTTCGTAATTGCTTCATGAACGGAGTGACAAGCAAGCGGATTTTTCACACGTGCATCCGACGGTGTTCCGGATGAAGTGTTGTTTAAATTACAAACCGATGTACGTTTTGAACTGAGATGAAATGAGTTTATCTGGTTTCTTGATTATTTATCCAGTGGTGGGGTATACGAGAGGTTTATTTACTAAGCATGTGATCGTTAAAAGTTGCCTTGAACAAGGCAACTTTTTAGCGATCACAAGTTTAGTAAATAAGCCTCTCGTGTTTCACAATGTAGGTTTGGGGCTATGGGTAGTGTCGTATTGGAACATATACGTTATTGTGATGAGTTGACGGTAACATGTTCTGAGGTTTGCGGCTCGGAGTGTATGTTCAACCGAGGCGCGAAGCCGCAAACTTTAGACCATGTTGTCGTCAATTCATCACAATAACTTATAGTATTACATTTATCAAGAGTATTATAGCATATTGCTATATTCCCATCTTTCAGCACTTCGGAAGTGACGTCACAACAGGATGCATGTTCGGAGTCATTATCGGGGCGATGAGTTGTGTTGGTGCGCATGTGCAGTTCGTGTTTTTATGGTAATACATGTTCCCCCGATCCTTTGGTAGTGCTATGCGTTTTGCCATCTGGTATGAGAGTGTGTTCGTTTCAATTAGACCAATGTATGTGCTCGAATTCGTCTATGAATCCATGTGTTTGCATATCGTGTGTCCTATTCTGCTTATTCGTCTGCTGTTTTTGGCCATCATTTTGTTCATCTTGCTAGAGTCTCCACGCTTCTCACTACAACTACTTGAACCTTCAACCGCTCACACAGCCTCTCTTTTTGTTCATTCCCGACACAAATCAGCTACTTCTGGCTAACTCTGATTTTATCATGCTATCTACACCTGCCTATCTTGTCTCCCTCCTGTATTGTGTTCTCTGCTTCCCATCGATCAAATATCTGTATTAGCATCAAACTACCAATCGGTCACTTCAACCCCTGGGCTAAGGAAAATCCCATCATGGTAATGGTAAATCTCTACCACTTCCTCCCATACTACTACTATGTGTCGCAGCTACTAATTTAGTCTTCGAAGACTACTACACCTACTGGTGACTACCCATACAGTGATTCTCTCTCATCACTATTGTTTGATGCTGCTACTTCCTTTGTTACTGCTTTTATTACTACTATTACTATTAGTGGACACTATTAGTTATCCTTGTGTTTTCCAGGGTGTATGGGAATTTACACCGGTTTGGGAACCCATACACCCTGAGGCGAAGCCGAAGGGTGTATGAGTTCCCAAACCGGTGTAAATTCCCATACACCCTGGAAAACACCAGGATAACGGATTTATTTCCATGAATTTTGGTGTACTTAATACTTTAACCTACACTGTGGGCAAAGACTGACAGAAAATTTGTACTTTATAAGTTTCTTAATAAATAAAACCAGACAAATATGGATGGCATTGGAACTGGCCCAATGAGCCAGTTCCAATGACATCCATATCTGTAATATTTTATTGCACATAAATATTCAATTTCCTGTATTTTTATTTTTGTTCTAACATAACCGAGCAGAAGGTATGAATTAACAATTAGAAATGGGTACTGTTTTTTTAGCCATATAGCCTGCTATTGTAAATTCTTGTTTTTACACTGTGGTTAACCACGGTGTAAAAAAAGCCACTGTGGATTGCAAGTTACACCGTAACTCTCAGCCAATCAAAATGTAGTATTTTGTTTCATTTGGAAATAATTTCTCTTCCACTGCAGTTTTCTGCAGTTTCCTGCAAAAAACACTATTGCATGTGTCTGCTATTGTTGTTGCCGACTGCTCCCAACGCAGTTACTTCTCTGTCCATTCTCCAATGCTGACACTGCGACTGACTTTTACATTTACTCTGGCAAGCTCTAGTTTGAAGCACTATTGTTTCCTATCGCCACCCCACTGACTACAATACGGGTTCCGGTTCGTATCACTTCTAGATATACGCGTGACTTCCGCCTCCACTGAAAACATCATTAAATCCTACTCTGTAGGTGGTCCTACCCTACGAACACTACCAGCAGTCAAATGTTGACTCCCTGACATGATCGTATAATGTTTCGTTTTGTGTGCGGAAAGTATTTCAAAGGGTCTGTTAGCATTTGGGAAAGAGTCAAATTTAAATATTAACTGTCTGTGAACATCCAAAAGGAGACAAATCGTCATTGACGTTGTGGAGTTATGCATAAAGTATGCTGCAGCGGTCTAAGTTTGCATTGGCTATAAAAAGAGTGCACGCGACAGCCGAAATAACCATTCTGGAGGGCCTAAGAAACGGGTTCTTAACTTTCTTGGGCCTTGTTAAGTAATTATGAATGGAGATTCATCACAGCTGTAGGTTTATGTCTGCGCTGCGTAGTTCCACTACCAATGTTAATATGTTTATATTTTCAAGGTGAATTAGCTATTTATTGATTGGAAAATCTATAACTGAACCACAAAAAAAATTATACCTTCTTGAGTAAAGATACATAACATTAAATCAATAGTAGTCTGCACGCACACGCGAAAATTGGTAAACAAGCAGCGAATGACAGCGTCGGATTCCTCACAGAATTTAAGTGTTAGCCAGAGAGCTTGATTTTGTTTACTATTTTCCTCTTTGATTGAGAAAACAATCATTGTTTCATATCAGATAATGATCGCCATAAACAATTTAAATGTTTAGCTATTTTGGCCATTGTGCCTGATTTGAACTCACAACATGGTTGAACGTTTGAACTGTTCGGGAAGACATTTCAACACTTAACAATGAACTGGATTTATTTCATTTTCAAGTGAGGAGAACATGTATTGCTTTTTCAGTTGAGGGAATTGTGAATAATGAACAATAAACGCCAATATTACCGTCCGACAGTATTAGAGACCAACAGAGAAATAATAAATCCCATTCATAAGAATCAAAATTAAAGATTATCGAAAAAAGAAACAGTGTTAATCCTGTACCAAACATGAAAAGCAGACGACACTTGCAAAAAAAATTCGTGAACAACTAATGTCTTTCATTTTTTTTGTCTCAAAACATAGGTTATGACCCCTCTTTGGAACGAGCTCGTTCCAACGAGGGGTCATAACCTATGTTTTTAAGACAAAAAATGAAAAAGTAATGAAAATTAATTGTCGATTTTCGAGAATAGCGTTGGACGGTTTTTTCCGTTACGTTGGGTAAAGGGTTAATCTCTCAAAGTGCATATAAGACATTCCAGGATTTTCAGAAAATGAAGTCTTTTGCAATACACAAGCTTTTCTTGAAAAAAAAGTATATGACTTCTTGGTGACCCCAGCAAAGTTGACTTATATTTGCACTTCCTTTGCTTTTAATAAACACATCTGGTGTTGGTATCATGTGGATACGACATACGCCTGGGAGAAGTATGACCTACTTTGAAACAGCTTGCCTCTGCTCACTTCTTTGAGTGCTAAAATTCATAAAAGAGGTTCAGAAAGCGTCAGGTGGTCTTAAAATGTGATTCCCATAATTTTTGAAAATCCGCTTAGTGAAACCAGAACGACCCAAGTTACCTCGTGCCACATTTTGTTTGAACCTGCAATGGCACTCGGCGTATTTGCTGTTGACCCATGTCGATATGTTACAGAGGTACGAGTGTTACCCACAGTATTTCAAACCACGCTTTGGAAGGCAACATAATTAGTATTTCAGGATTGGTAGCAGTTCACATATGTAACTCATACGTGAAAAAGTGAAATGGTTTAAACGAAGAGTTTCTGAGAATGGAAGTTCTAAAAAAAAACAAAATGGAATTCAAATCCCGAATAATAGATGACTGTAGCGTACAACATCAAACTAGACGTGTCATTAATCGAATGTGCAGCAAAAATCTGAAAACAAAAGGTTCTTGGAAAGAGATTTCATCAAACGGAAGGCAGAGAAAACACAACTTTTACAAGAGGTAAAAACTAAATCTGGCCCATATACCATGAACTATAACCCTTTACCTAACATGAAAAGCAGACGACACTCGCAAAAAAAGTCTTGAGTAACTATTTTTTTCATTTTCTGTTTCAAAAACATAGGTTATGACCCCTCGTTGGAACGAGCTCTGCTCGTTCCAACGAGGGGTCATAACCTATGTTTTTGAAACAAGAAATGAAAAAATAAAGAAAATTAATTGGTGATTCTTGAGAATAGCGCTGGCCGGTGTTGGCGGTTGTGTTCGGTAAAGGGTTAATATCTTCCAGAAGCTGGAAAACTATCGGTTATGGAAACACATTTTTGATGACGGAAAACACAGATTTCACCATTTTTCTAATTCACGTGGCGAAACCTTTTATCAACAACTGAGACCAACTTAGAGATCAAACAAGATAAATATAGTATGTTTCGGCGTCTGAAAATAGTCGGTTGTTTGAAAGAGATTATGTCAGACATAAACCAAAGAAACACAAATTTTATGTTTTTCTAATTCAATGTATGTTACCCCTCAACTACACCTAACACAATGTGAAAATCGAACTTGACCCATATTCTTTCGAAGTTAAAATGCTCCTAATTCCTAAAACCTACCGTTTTCTGAAACACTTTCATCTGACGGAAGTCAAAGTTATACACAATTGTTTCCCTTTTCATCTCTAATTTAAGGGTCATAATTCCTGGAGTACTGTTGGAACGAATTTGGAAATCGGACTTGATATACATACCATCCTAGTGAAAATGTTTACAAACTTCGCAAATAATCGCTTCTTTGGGACAGAGATTTAATCTCGTGAAAACCAAAGGAAACCACAGACCCTGCCATAAAACTAATTTAAGATGCTTAACTCTCAGACTACAATCGAATCGAAAAATTGAACATGACCTGCATAACATATAAATTATTGTGATGAATTGACGGTAACATGGTCTGAAGCATCGAGGGTAAACATACGCTCTGAGCCGCAAACCTCAGACCATTTTACCGTCAACTCATCACAATAATGTATATGTTCCAATAAGACACTACCCATAGACCGAAACCTACATTGTGAAACACGAGAGGCTTATTTACTAAACTTGTGATCGTTAAAAGTTGCCTTGTTCAAGGCAACTTTTAACGATCAAAGATTTAGTAAATAACTCTCGTGTACACCACGACTGCACTGGATAACTAATCAATAAACCAGATAAACTCACTCCATCTCAGTTCTAATCGCAAATCGGTTTGTAATTTAAACAACACTTCACCCGGAACACCGTTTGCTGCACGTGTGAAACATCCAGAACAATGAAGCGGTTTGCTAGTCACTCCGTTTTTTGAAGCAATTACGAAATGGTCGACGTCATTTGAAATATTTCGCGTTGTGACGTCAGATGGTAACATTTGCTACTGGAGCAGTAAACATAAAGGAAGCTACGCCAATCAGAGGGCGAGGATTTTACTCGTAATGGAACATAAAGTTCACTAAGTTTGAGAACAATCAATTGTTTGAAACAGATTTTATCAGAGAGAAGCCAAAGAAAAACATAACGCTTGCTACTTTTTAATCCAAAGAACATATCTGTAAAACTAAAATGAGAACGGAGGCGAAAATCTCACTTGGTCAGGCTTCTGTTGATGTTAATGTGCTCCGAAAGTTTGAGAACAATCGCTTAATTGAAACAAATATTATCTAATGCATCGCAAAGAAAAATACTGAGTTTCTAATTAAACGGGTATAGCTTCTTAACTACATAAGGCACTGACCAAACAATATAACTTTGTATGTACTCCATCAAATGTAAGACGTACGAGAAGTTCAAAATCGGGTCAAACAGATTTTATGTAACGAAATCGAAAATTTTGCAAAATGTTTCGTGCACAATGATCAAGGGAAATAACTCTAAAACAGACGCAAACAACATTGGTATCAGTCTTGTTTCTGAAAAAATTGTATCTCTAATAGTTCTGGAGATGTGACTCCAGAGGAGTAGAGCTGCAGGTTAACCGAAACCGAACCGAGGTTTTTTGTTTTTTTTAAAAACCCAAACCGTCGACATCCCGTAATCTTAGGTTTTTCGTTTTTATTAAAATACTCTCTTGCTGCAGAAATTCACAGAATGTAGCCATCCCAGAGTAGTGAGAGTACCCAGACACTGCCAATGGCAGTGTCTGGGTACTCTCACTACTCTAGGATGGCTACATTCTGTGACTTTCCGACTTTTCTGCTTAGTTGTGTTCGCAGCTTTCCTCAAGATGTGCGTAGGTGTCAGACCTCGAAAAATGGCCAAGCACAATAAAAGCTCTGTATATTTAGGTAATTATCATATTGGCCTTCCTGATTCTTCATGTATATAGCTTATTTCGGGCATTCATTGAGTTTCATTAAATTTCACTGCCATTCAGTTATGATTCCAGACATATAGAATGAGTTTTATTGAATTTTATTTGGCCTCATGAACAAACCGAAAACCGAACCGAACCGAGGTTTTACTCAACCTGAAAAACCGAAACCGAAACCGAACAAGAAACTTAAAAACCTACAGCTCTACAGACGAGGCTAATGAGTCACAGAGAGAAAGAGAAAGGAAAGGACTGATGTAGAGATGGAGTGAGTTATGGAAAGCCTAATGCGTTAGTCCATCGCTTTCGCCAAACGTGATGGACAAACAAATCAATTTTAACTTAACATTGTGTGTGTCTAAAATATGAAGAACGTGCCAAGATTATGTGGCATTTATTGCGGAGCATACATTTTTTCACCAAGCCTCAAATTAAGGGTTTCTAGCCCAAAACTCATTAAGAAACATAAGAAACATTCAGCTAATGGACCACCGGGCTGCACCTGAAAGTACATGAACTGAGGGCGCTTTTGCATTTTGCCTCAAAAATGGTAAATATTTTGCTTCTCTGTAAAAAGCCGAAAGGGTTGATACTTTCTGACGTCATTAAATCAGTATAAATGTGTTACTATACAGAATCAGTGTTTTTCTCTCACCTCGGATTCGTACGCATGTGTAACAGCAACCATCCGTTGTCTTTTGATGCTTATAACCACTAGGACAAGGTTTCACATGACAGCTTGAACTGCATGATATGGAATTTGCTCTATAACACTGACACTTCATGCATCCATTCTTAAATGTCTTTCCAACAGGATAAAATGTTCCCTTGCTGTGGCATCCTGTAGAGGTAAGAGTATTGTTCATTTTCAGTTTCTGCGACGTTCTCTTCGTCCTTCAGTTCCGTGTTTCTAAGTGATGACGTAATACACATTGTTATTAACAAGAAATTGGGTGAATATATTTTGTATTTGTAGGGTGACCATAATTTTACCCTGCAATGCGGAGGTGAAACCACACTCATTCCACAAGCGTTCAGAACGCAGAATGTCAACAAACAATTTTTGTTTCAAAGGCGATTATATTTACATGCATCACGCACAGGGACGGTAGTAACCCAAGAAAAGGGGAATCAGACCAAGACTAGCGGGGTTCAGTGGAAGGAAAGTCAAAATTGTACATCGGCAAATGAACGACTTATGAGTAGTCTCTCGTCTGGATGAGCATGACTTGCTGTGATCACTGTTCGGTGGTCTATATCTTCTACTTCAATCATCTTCCAACCATAAGGTCAGCCTAGGTTATAAGATGGTTGAAGCAGAACAGACAGAGGCGACCGAAGGTGGATTCTTTGTCCAAACCCAACTAAATTTGTTTGGTTTTACGATACTGTATTATGGGAATGCCTCTCCATTGACACGCACATTACAGTCGAAATGGATTGGTCGTTGGAATCTAATAATATTCCATCCGTGGAAATATTGCCCATCCGTGGAAAGTGACCAGTACACGACGGCGTGCTGAATGCGTGTGTCCATTTCTTTAACTCCATGTGTAACACGTTTAAATGAGTGTGGAGAAAAGTGGATTGGCAGGTGTTCACTGTGCCCCACTGGTCCCTCCCACACCCCCTACTGAGAACGCACAGAGTAATGTAATTTGGTATCTTGGTTACTCGGCTGTTCCCACCAGCCCATCCTCTTATTTATTGGTCCATAAGAAACATGTTGTTACAAGAACCAATCTTACAATAAGCGAACGACCTGGTAGCCCACCCGATGGCTCTCAAACTGCAACTTTGCTTCGGGCCTCAAGATTCCGATGAGCTTGCTGGCAATGTCAAAGGTGGATGTCCACTCGAGACGTGACTGAACTCTAAATCCCCCATACGCGCTGTAACTTTACACCCCTTGAACTATGAGCTAGCAGTGACCTCTGTTCCGGATTCCTGACCCTTAAATGGGGAATGTTATACACTTTTTTGTGAAAGAATATAGAAAATGCCTTCCGAATGGGGTTTCCTGCCATCTGGCTATTTGGGCGTTTAATGTTTCTGTACGTTACCACATCACGCTTTTAATCACTGCCTTTTGATTGGCTGAGAGGTACGGTGTAACTTGCAATCCACTGTAGTTTTTTTTACACCGTGGTTAACCACGGTGTAAAAACAAGAATACACAATAGCAGGCTATATGGCCAAAAAAGTACCCATTTTTAATTATTAACTCGTCCCTTCTGCTCTGTTGTTAGAACAAAAATCCAAATACAGGAAATGTAATATGTATGCAGGTGGGAGGGGGGGGGGGGCGTCATTTTTTCGGACAAAAGGCGGGGGTGGGTGGATAGGTCAGTGGCTCTGAAAACTCGTTTTTCCATGTTTTGATTTTTTTTCCTCTGAGCTCTTATCTTTCAAATAAATGATGCAAATTGATCAGGGAAGCTTGTGTAGGCTTTTTGCCACCACTCCATCTCCTCTGGGTTAACAAAGGGGTGATTAGTAGTACAGGATATGTGCTGGCGGCATGGGAATATGGACAGATGTTCACCGTTCCCCCATTACACCATCAGTGGTTCATAATTTTTTAAAAAGTTAAAGCAATTTAAACGAATTATCAATTATGTAATCTAGCATAAATGTAATCTAACCAGATCTGACAATAAGAGGACCCTTCTCACCATGAACAGTAGATATCGTACAGTGGCACAACGCCATTTCCCAACGCAACTGAATACTTTCTCAGACTCTCATTATGTAATTATGAATTTCTGTCATACACATGTATGAGCAAAATGTACGGTTGTTATTAATCATTCAAGCCTTGGGCTTTGAAGGTAGCCTTCAAACCAATTCTTTTCAATTTGTGATATACTGTCAGAAAAGGTTGGACCATCAAATAGTCAGGACATTATATCCTATTGATAGAGAGTTAGTGGTGTGTAATGTAGTTTTCACCCCCGAAGTGACGTTATGTCAAGTAATCCAGTGGCGCCATGTTGAGTTGTCATGGTAACACGCGTGAGCGGCCATGTAGTGACGTCATCCCCATAGTGATACGTGGTGTTAGTGCGCATGCGCAGCGCGTGTTGTTAGGATGATACGTGTTTCGGTCGTCCATTTTGTATACTGGAGACCGCCATCTGGGTTTCTATGGTAGCGCGTGGATGCCATGTGACCTAAAACCTTCTTATAGGATAGGGGTATGTTCGGAGGGTGTGTTCCTTTGTTCAAGAGTAATTTCCCGCTTCGTAGAATTACCACAAACAACTCGACACGTTTACTATTTCGAATACTTTCAGAATTCTCTGCTTCTATCTATCTACGGAAACAAACTTGAATCTGACCCTCCTAAGGATGCCTTATGCCAATAATCAAAACGAATCTCATCGATTGGTGATTCTGGGGAAGATGTTTTGGAAAGGGTGGGGTGGGGGTGAGGGGCAGGGGGTCAGAGTGATACACTCTGTATGTTGACCATGGGCATGGTAACTTCATTTATACAACCTTGAATTGACATGCGATGAGGAAAATGCTTATCAAATTTGGTTAACTTTTAGTTTAAACAATATTTATTGAATAATTGATAAGTATATACACTTCACAAGAACAGTTAACAAGAAAGATCTGAGCAACACAAGATACAGTAGTATACACGAAATAAGTGAAGACTAGATGAATGCTTACTGTGTAGTTTTTGTCTACCTGACCATGTTAGTCTGTCCTGGAGTAAAAAGAGATGCCATAACCAGAGACATTTCACAAAAAGGGATTTCATGGGACGTGACCCTTGGATATAGAGGTGATAAGAATCCTACAGGACTTCGTTGTAATAAGGGGAGATAACTCTGCATAGAGATTATGGGGGATGGAGCAGTCTGATTGGTTAGTTAGCGTCAGGAAAGTGAAGTGATTGGGTGATCTAGATAAATGAAATCACAAGAGTACTCGGAATAGTGTCAGAACTAACAAGAACAGACCAGAAAAACTAAAAATAGTAATAATAAGCAAAGCTGTTCCAGTTGATAGGCTCTACTACTCTACTGGAGTATACTCCAGGACAAACGAACATGGTCAGGTAGACGAAAACTATTGCATAGATAGATAGAAGCATTTAAGTCACATAGCAACCACGTGCTAACACCACGTATCACTATGGGGATCACGTCACAACATGGCCGCTCACGCGGGTTACCATGACAACACAACATGGCGCCACGGTGTCACGTGACATAACGTCACTTCCGGGGTCCTGCCCGGGGTTCTGCCAATGGGGGGTGAAAACCACATTACATACTACTAGAGTTTATCAACAGGGAAACTGATTCCCTGTTAATAAACTGTTTATACAATGGTGTAAACTGTTTGTCATTAGGGAATCAGTTGAGTTAGTATGAATTTCAGCCATTTACCCCTGCACCATAGGGTATAGCACATTAGGGTCCTGCGAATATTCGAGATTCGATTCTATATCGATACCATACGTATGCTTCGAGATCGATCCCGAATCAGTCTCAGGATTCGATTTTTTCGAATCTCTCGTACTAACTTCAATTTGTTACATTTCCAACAAAAATAGGATAAAACTGTCATTAGAAAATTCATTCATGTAGGCTCAATTCCTATTTATTTGAGTAATTGACAATGTTTAATTGTTAGGTAAGGTGTGAATTTGGCCCAGAACGTTATCCATAATTTTGGTTTTTGAAGGCTTAACTTGTTACTATTCACGTTCTTAAGAACGTGAATAGTAACAAGTTAGGCCTTCAAAAACTAAAACTATGGACAATAGGCCTAGCTTTTTCAGCGACGGTGCTGCAGAGAATATTTAGTTATTGGTGTTTAAGGTGTTCACTCCCTCGCGTAAGGGTCGTCACAGTGTTCCGTAACTTCCGTTTGATGCAATATGAAATAACTTGTCTTTTAAGATTCGATTCAGAATTCGATTCGATGTCGATATCAGAGACACGATTCGATTCGAGATTCGATTCGAAAAGAAATTTGTGATTAGCAGATCCCTATAGCACATGTTGAGAAAGATACTGGATGCCTGGAGAAAAACCTGGCGATGAAATCTGAAAACTTTGCAAACACATATAAGGCACCTGGTTGGGCTATCTTGTAATAGAAATAAAATTAACTTCTTTTAAAACAAACTATAGCAATCCGCTGTAACAAAGAATAATGTTAAATCATAGAATAAAGTGTGTTGGGACCATCTGAGTCAGAAAGGATATGCATGTGTATTATATTTCAGTGAGATCAAGCTGAATATTGCAACAACCACTTGGAAAGTTACTGTCCTGTCTCTTGTCCTCTACCATATTTTGAGCAAATAGGTTTCAAGCCTCTTAGCTGAATGAACAACCTCCAATATATTGTAGGATAACACTGACATTCGTTGCGTAAAAGATAATATATAAATCACGGAGGCGTCACTCGACATATCAGAGCCCCAAAATTTCAAAAATTCATCCTGATGAAAATTTGGAGAGATATTGTAGACCTTTTCAACTCAACGTGGTTACCATTTCTTTTGCACTTTCTCATCTGACTTGCTAAGATGAACCAACCAAAGCTTACTAACCGATCTATCAAATGATGCACTACTCAATTTGTCCAAGGTGCAACGGTGCTGTTTATGGAATGGATTTCCGATACCAAAGAATTACCCGTCATCATATTGACGACTGACAGGTTCAACACAATATTGAGCTAACTGCCTCTACGAATTGTAGAGCAGGCAGCTAGCTCAATTAATGTTTAATAAATTCATATTAGACTGATGAAACTAAAATGAAGTTCTAAAAATGAGTAGAGAGTACTAGAAACAGGAAGAAGTAGTAGAAATAGTAGCAAATGCAGTGATAAAACAAGGTAAAACACCAAACTGTTCAACATATTTCACAGTTGTTCCTGCTACACCTGTCTTAATACTATTCCGCAGAATGCCAGAAATTGCTAATACTCTCCTGATTACCCATGTATAAACTGACTGTCAGTGTCTGTGAGACAGTTTGAATAAATTCATAAACTTGCCAAGAAATGGGACCAAATTCTGACCAATCTTCATTAGCTGGTTGTGGGTAGATTAAATGTTGGGAATGGTTACTGGAACAATACAAACCATGTTCCAGCAAAAATATCAGTTCAAATTGCCTATAAAAGCAGTTTATGTGCTATTTACTCTAATTTTTTTTTTTTTTTTTTTTTTTTTTGGGGGGGGGGGGGGTACAAAATTTCAAAATGGAACTTTTTTCCTTCAAAAAAGGGGTGGGTGGGTGGCCAAGGGTCGGAAAAAAATTTTTGCGCCTAGTGTCCGAAAAATCCTGAACACCCCCCTCCCCCTCCGATGTATATGCAATTAAAATACAGGAAATTTAATATGTATGTGCAATAAAATATTACAGATATGAATGTCATTGGAACTGGCTCATTGTTTCAATAACATCCATATTTGTCTGTGGTTTTTTAAGAAACTTCGCCTCAGGGTGTATGAGTTTCCAAACCGGAGTAAATTCCCATACACCCTGGAAAACACAAGGATAACTAATATTATTATTCAGAAAATGATTGTACCCATTAATCTAAATACAACCAGCTTGCTGTAACACTTGCAGATCGTATATAGAAAAGGGTTTCACATTCGTTATCTTAGGAGAGCAGAGGGCGTTTGTTGCTATAAATAATGTTCAACCCAAAATAAAAATAAACATTCTCGGAGATATTCAATTTTTCGACGCCTTGCAATTGCCGATCTCTTCTTAAAGTATGTTCTTTGATGTATGTGAAAAGTGAAAATGAAATAAAAAAATTCAAGTTTAGTTAAACACATTTTCTTGAGAAAATATTGGCTGTGAGTTACATTTGATTTTCAGAGACAGCTGCATGGATTTTTTCGTGTGCGTTAGTACGTTGCTAGCATTTTTCTAATATCACTGTTTGATGTGCCGCGAAAATGGGAAACATAAACGCGAAAAGTCGCAAATTGCTTGATCGATTTCAACGGAATCTACAGCTAACAAGCATTGATCTGTGAACTGGGGAGTCCTTTTCTGTAACGGTTTGTCTTGTAAAATAATCTCGAACGAACAGCAGATACAGTGGAAATGATTTTTGTTGAAACGTTTGTGTAAAAAAATCCAGTTTCCGAAAATACAAGGTCGTCGAGTTGCACGAAACGAAAACCTGAGTTTGTTTACTCAACCATCTTAATGAAAGTGTCACTGTTTGGGACATATTTCTAACTATGAGTATACATGCATTGAAGGATGTCCTCATTCGAGAGATTTGGTCGGTTAGTTTAGTACGGAAATGGAGTGTCCTGCTTTACATTTTGATATCGAAAAAATACATCTGCGTATAACATTAGTTTGGCAATGTGAACGTTGCGGCTACCCTACTCTCGTCGAACTACATATAACACGACACTTGGAGCTGGATCGTCATGGCTATGTTCCTTATAATTTGTAGTTTCGACGGTAATCAAAAAATAATAATAACCCCCTCCCCCCCCCCCTCACTGATTCGAAAAACAAATTTGTGAATTAAAACTATTTTTTGGTCCAAAGTAAATGTAATCATCTCTCAGTTGACACTGGACTTTGATCACTGACTGATACCAGAGTAGCTCAGGATGTAGCAAGATGGCGACACATAACAATAACATGGACGGAAGGTTTACATAGTGTCTTCAAACATCGCGCAGTGGCACGTTTCCGAATTAAAACATTCCAGTCATATGGTAAAATGATTCCTTTCACTTTCATCAAAACACTTCCTCGTGCAAACTGTGTTAAAATTTGTATTCGGTTTGTAAAGTAGGTGTCAGTTATGAAACGTTTCGCGAAGCGAGGGGACATTTTCAGTCCCCTTGGGTACACTTTGAAAATTTATAGACTGTTACTGGTAAATTATGTTACTGGGCTTCTTTGTATTAATTGTAATGAGAAACCTGGACCGTTTTGAGAGTCTTGCCCGAACATCCTTAACCTTCATCGTCATAGATATTGACTCTAGGGAAAGTTATCTCCCCTTGTAAATACTGGAGTCTAGCTGTAATACAGTTAACACTGAACCTCTGAAAGGCGTGAATGAAATTTTGATCGCCAGGGAATAGTTGTCGGAAGCGAAGAAATCAGCTGAGAATGAACCGGCCAGCGTTGTACACGAAAATCGACATTCAATTTTTTTTATATTTTCATTTTTTGCTTCCAAAACATAGGTTATGACCCATCATTGGAACGAGCCCGCCGCGCCGGTTCCAATGAGGGGTCATAACGTATGTTTTCGAAGCCAAAATATAAATTTTTAGTTATACGAGGATTTTTTCACTGGTTGACCAGAAATTAATTAAGACGCTTAGAGGTTATCGCACCTTTTCATTTGTACTTACGCGGAAACCTATCCGATATTGTGGACTGCTGGTTTAAATGTTTTTATTACAATAAAAGTTTTCTTGGTTTTAACATCAAAGGGAAAATGGGCAAATGTCAGCTTGTATATTTTTCTATGGTTAGATAGTACAATATCTATATTATATGCTAGTATGTGCTTGCTAATATGAAGGAAACAAAATATATTAACCGCTAAAAGTTGATAAAAATGCAATTTTCTGTCATTTTACATGGAATATACAGGAAATAACAGTAGCATTAAAAATCAACGTGGGGAAAAAATTGGTCGAATGAAATCGTTGGATCATATCACCAACTGAGAGCATATATATTGTTCTTAAAGAATTGATGCGCACCGTGAATATAACTTTCATAGGTTTTATACTATTTTGAGAAATATAAAAACTCCCCATTCAATTAGTGTTAATTTTTCCCAACCAATTCTTAGCAATCTGGGGAGATTACCTTTTCGTAAGTCGATGTGAATGACGAGAAAAGTTAACCATGAATCGAGTTTGAAATTGTCAATTTTTGAAGGGCAGGACTCGGTCTGTTTACAGCAGTTTTAAACGATTTTGGTTAAGGATCAGCTATGTCTGTATTTCAGCGATATGGCCCTCTTAATAATATGAAAACTATTGTTCGTATTCTATCAGAAGAAACATTGTAATATTCTTGGTTCTATTTTGAAATATTGTGTTTTCACATTGAGAGTAAAGTGAAATGGCTAATATCTGGTGACCAAGCTGTTGTCATCACTGCTTGGTAGTTTCGCAAAGCTAATGCTATCGGACTATGAACGTACTAACTCCGTAAAAGCAGGTTCAGCATCGACGTGCAGTGCACCTTTGTACACAGCGCCACGTGGGCAATTGGGAATAAGTGCCCTGTCCAAGGACACAATGCAGCACCCCCACCCCTCCCACTGGTGGGTATCCAACCATAGACCTTTCGGATTGAAGTCCAAAGCCGTCTTCTCCGAGCCACTGCGTTCCCAAATAAAATAACTTCCGGGGAGATGTCCAACATAAGCTCCTAGCTTTCTGTCAGATCACCCAATTACTTAGCAATTTGTTTGGGATTTTGTTTTGTTAATATATGTTATATTTTTTATGTTCAGTATAGATACTGTTACTTACATTATTTACAGTTTGTCGAAAAGCTAATTTGATGACGCCGACTCTGTCCCGGCGGTAGGTTATAGGCCATTTTAAACAAGCAGAACATAAGCATATGAAGTTTATTTGAAGATTCCGTAATAAAGCCCCGTGTTGTCGATTAGATACATACATATGTTGCATTGAAACAATACTGCTACTACTTGGCTGTCTTCCTCGAGTCTCCCAAGAAGGCCAATAGCATTGTAAGTCCGTTGACTGCTACCATAAAACACACTTGTTGTTGGCACCACAATTTGACTGGTCCAACTTAAATACTTAGAGATTATTACCTTTATGTGGATGTACAAAATATGCCTCCGAGTCGAGCTCCGCGTTCTAAGGGTAGATCACGACGAGTCGAAGACGAGTCGTGATCTACCCTTAGAGCTCGGAGCGAGACTCAGATACATATTTTGTACATCCACATAATGGTAATAATCATTTTATCTCACAATATTTTGGGGAAAAGTCAATAATGTAGATGAATATATAACGAACTATTTATTCGTACGGATGAACAAAAAGAAAAAAAAAATGGAACTCACGCGAAAGGAACGTGCGCGTGTATCCGACCCCCTGATACAAATATGTGTATCAGGGGGTCCGATACACGACAGTGCGGAGTTAATGCAGACAAAATGCATGCTGGTTGTAAGATAAAATTACATATTAGATAACGAGTTACTTGATGATGATGATGATGATGATGATGATTGATGATGATGATGATGATGATGATGATGATGATGATGATGATTGGAGCTCCTCTTGAAGAACTAACTCCATTTGTGTTTCAAACATTTTGATAAATTGGGGCGACCTCACTAACACCGATACATCGTACGCTGTATCAGGTAAGTTGTTTTAAAACATAATAACCTCGAAATACATGAGAAATTGGCTAGGTTAAACAATCTTGTCCTCAAGACTGTAGCTGTAATAATTTTGTGAGTTACTGCCCGCTGTCACACATGAAGACGTCCAAATAAAATAGCCGGCGTTGTCTAACCGCACCACAACTCTAAAAGTCATGGCTTCAAGGAAAGTACACAACAAATTTGATCCTCCGAGTTCTTTCAAGTTTCAAAAAGACAATTTGGGAAGAAAGGAGAAAAGCTCGCATTCAAAGCTGATTGGTGTAGACAATATCCTTGGATCCACTATGACCAAGCTTTAATTATGCGAACAGCAACTTCAAACAGCTTCTCAAGTTACGTGCATTTGGCAGGCTTCACATCGCCGAATGGTTGAAACGGAAAACCAATAAATACACGTCTGCTGATATCCATAATGAATGTTTACAGCTCATGTCACTTCACATTCTTGGAGATACTAGCAAGCAAATAGCAGCCAGCAAAGTTTGCAGGATCATTGAGGCCAAATGTACAAATTCGTCTGATAAATAATAATGTACTATTATGGGTCGACGACGAAATGATAGTCCCCGAAGACGTCATGGGTCTTTATAACGTTGGGACTATTCGTGCAGAGTGCCAGGTGTCGGCGATCATAATATAATAATAACACTTTGGCCAGCCACTGATTTGTCGCGGTTCTCGGACGAGAAAGCCATGGTTACCCCTGTACTCCCAACTGCCTCCCTATTCCCACGCTTCTCCTCTCCTCCCAACACTCGGAGACGAACTGCTTGATGATATCCCTTGTCCCATTCTTCCCAATCTCTCCGATTAGCATATTAACCCTCTCCTTTGAGTCTCCCCCTAACCACATGTCCTTCATTCTCAAATCCCACTTCCCCATTATACTCCCAGTGAATCTCATTCTTTTAGACTGATACTTTGGGCATTCTAGAAGAAAGTGTTCCAGGGTCTCCACCATGTCCAAGTTACACATCTGGCACTCCCTTTCACCGTCTTTCCCAATTTTTCCCCTCAGCTCCAGGGATCGCGACCTCAGCTTGAACAACAGTGACCCCCCTCCCCCCAAAGGTGCCATCAAGGTACTCTTCAAAACCTGGCTTCTCCTTATCACGCAGGCCACCCAAAGACCTCTTCGATTTGACTCCCTCTCGCCAATTACGGTTACAATCCTCCATGACCCTTTTTCTGACGATTTTCTTACCCTGGTTTGCCCCAACGTCCAGGTCCGAGATCTCCAATGAGTAGTTCTCTACTAGCTCCCTCACTTGGACCATCCACCCCATTTTGATATTTGAGTTGAAAATTCTCAGGAACATTATTTTACACCATCTGCTGTCGGGGAGATTTACCAAATAATTAAAATAACCGAGTTTCAACAGGTCTATCCTGTCCTTGATCCTCATCCACCCAAGCTCACCCCTGATTGCTTCTAGCGCTGCGGCATTACTCGACCCCGTTATCCATCGGCCTGCATCGTTCTGCAGGATTTCCAAACTCTTTACGGCCGTCTGGTTTAGGGGTACCAATTCCGTACCGTATGTTAGCTTTGGCAGCCCCACCATTTCCCATCGATCAAGGACGTCCTTCTGAAAAGGAATTTGATGTTGACTGATAGCAGAGGACAGTGCTATGCTGGCACGTCAAACATCATTGCTATGGCCATTCCTTGAACTTGGCAGTTGCAGATGCCCTCAAACAGTCGAAAACATGCAGCGATGCGCTTGACACAGGAATGCAGTTGAGCAAATTGGTAAAATTGTCACCTAGACGGAACGCGATATTCGACAGAATACAGTCAGAGTCAATGGCAGGAGGAGAAGCACAAGATGATATCCCCACAACGGGTATACCAGCGTATTGTCCCACAAGGTGGACTGTTCGCGTGCATGCTATTGAAAGCATTTTGGACAATTATAGTACACTGAATGAACTTTGGGAAATGTAACTTGGGTAATATCACTTGAGTCTTAGCCTGAACCGGATATTAAAGGGAGAATAATCGGTGTCCAAACTGAAGTGGCAAAATTTGGTTTCCTGTTCTGTTTGAGTCTGTGTAAGGTGATACTTGAGATAACCACAGCAGGGTGATTCAGTAATAGTCGATGTGAGGTAGAAAGGGCCAGAGAGTGACCAAGAGTGACCAAACTATTTGCGTTAACGTTGTTATCCTCGATGCGAAAGGACGAGGGCTTTGATCTTTTCTTTAGACGCTCGGAAACGCTTCAATCTGAGAGCGACTTCACCGAAGAACCCGATCATCCACGAAGGAGAAAGACACCGGAACGTTTCGAAGTTGGTACCGGCAACGATGTTGTGATACATTCAGATTGTCATGATAGTGTGCATGTCCTGTGATCTGTATCAGATTGGAGGTGGTGTCCAGAATGGGATCTCAACGAGCCGGCTTTGCCGGCGAGTTGTGATCCCATTCTGGACAACACCGAGAATCTGATGCAAAACACAGGACATGTACATTATCATGATGATTCATTTATCTAACAATTCTGTCACATAAACAGATTAAATCTTAATTTATTAATACGGTTTTGGGACGTAATGTTGGGCAAGAAAAAGTTTTTAAAACACATATTTTATAGAACAATATTGTTGTGCACTTCAACAGACAATGAGTGACGCGGTCTCTGCAAATTTTCAAAGTTGCGTTGTAAAATTATTCACACTCAATATCACTTCCTATGATGATAGATACGCTTGAATTTACAAGTGTGTAATATTTAATTGTGCAGTTTCTATGTATTGTGTGTGTGGGGGGAGGGGGGGGGGGGCATTGGCCATTAATAGTTCTGTCGCTAATTGTAAGGAATTTTGGGGGTTTTGTAAGCAAACAGCTGAGTCGATCACTGAAAGGCACATAGAATGTATTCATGCGCTTGTTTTGATAGCCCACTGCGTTCTCGGAAACGAGTCGTCAATGTCATACGGAATCAGAATGAGACGTCTATATGATACGGAATCGGAACACATTATGTGATACGTACCGCTTCTCGTGGTTTTCATGCCGAAGTGTATATGATTGTTAGAAAAAAATTCGGGGAAGTATCGCTAACATTATTTCGAGGGAATCGACATGGCGATAGCGTGCATTCGGGACGGATTTGACCAGACGGGATTCACTGTCTATAACAATTTGGAAGAACTGATTCTGACCATATCAGGACGTTTTGGAGAAAGTTGTCACAATCTTCAAAGATGAAATGTCGTCGTCAGATTTAACTTACAGCATCATGCGACAAGATATATAGACTTAGCCATGTCATACTTCTGTACATGAACACAGTGCGTGTGGACAAGCTGAACCTCTGTGTCATCGCGATTGAGTTCTTCCGTGGAAGTGAGCACCGACTGTCCATGTTCGGAAGATTCTAGCGAGGTACTTGTATAAATATTTTTGTGTTCAAACAGCTGTGAATATAGTCTGATGTTAAATTCGTGCATTCCAAAGTGCTTATGAAAGGATTATTTCCTGAAATGAAGATCAAAATCGTCGTGTGATACAGAGTGAATTATTCTTTAGATCGTCGTCATCCGATCGTGTTGGTCTATCGAGGTAAGAATGTACGCATACACTTCTATTTTTTCTGACTGATAAACTTAACAAATAGCACTCTATAACTCACCTTATTAGGGCCTCAGAATACCCCAGATTCACGCTCAGAGCGTTGCATTTTCACAATCTTCACAGGGAGAGCCCGGACCCCCTCTCCCCGCGGAGGGGGGGGGGGCAATCCACGTCCGAACCCTCCCCCACCTGAGGCCTACGGCCTTCAGGATATGCCTTCGGCATATTATGTTGGAGAATTTCGCCTGATCAATAAATAATTGCTTCCAACGCCCCTACCCGATGCTATCATAGCATAGGGCTCCATTTGACAGACAGGTCGAAGCTAACAAAAAGCAGTTGGTTAACCCTTTACCCAACGCAGACGATATCAAAATTTAGTATTTTAAATATCATCTTTTGAAATTTTTCAAAACATTTCAACAAAACCATAACATATCATGTGACCCCTCGTTGGAATGAGCTCGACGAGCTCGTTCCAACGAGGGGTCACATATGGTTTTGTTGAAATTTTTGGAAAAATAATATTTTTTCAACTGCTGAATTTGCATATTACGCGGGCGGATGCGGCCGATTCGTTGGGTAAAGGGTCAAAAAGCTTGCTTTTCCCGTTTCTGAACAGCTGAGTTTGGGCGTCTGACTCTTTGAAATCAATGGGCTTGCATGATAACATGTGATCTTAAGAAGAAGAATTATATGTTAGAAGGTACGTCTAACCGAACCACCCAATTTGTCATTCAGGTTTTTAAACAAGCAAATGACATTACAAACACGGATGAACAAGCGTGGACGCAGACCAGAGGCAAAAGCGAATCAATCAGACAAACAATGCAATAAATAATGGAATGAATGCGAAGAATGAGTGAATGAAGAAAATATTAAATTGCTGCACATCAGAATAAACAAATAGACGAATGGATAAATAAGCTATTCAAAAATACATTCATTGTTTGTTTGTTTGTTTACAGGTTTTCACGACACGTTCAACAGCTAGAATTATATCGTGTCGGATAGCTGTATTGATGGAGGAAGTTGAGACTCACAGAGAAAACCACCAGGCAAAGACAAGTAATGTCGGATTCCAAACACCCAACACATAGATAAAATATAACCCAATGGATGGATGAATGAATGAATGAATGAATGAATGAATGAATGAATGAATGAATGAATGAATGAATGAATGGATGAATGAATGAATGAATGAATGAATGAATGAATGAATGAATGAATGAATGATACCGAGTGCAATGCTGAAGGTATCGTATTTTAATTACCTCCTTTTGGTTTCTTGTGAGGGATCGGTTTTGGTACTGAAAGAAGAAATACAAATTCGTTATTAGGCAACCAAATACCAAAATACGAAAGTCTACATAATTGAAGGAAATTTTGGTTAACAACATGAAGGTACCGATTCTGATACATTCAAATGAATGTAAACAGATGGAACGATTTACCCATTACATATACACATTTATTACACGGCTGTTCTGCCTAATCCCCATCTACAGCAACATTAAACCATGCGGAAAATGAAAAATTGTTCCGCCCATTTGTACGGAACGGAAATCGTTGACGAACTAGTTTTAAATAGAAGCGAAATTTCACTGGAATTTTCCACAAATTCTGCGCCGCAATTACAATTTTAATCGCTAGCGATGCCTAAAATTATACCACGAGTTCCAATGTGTTCTATGTGCCAAAAGGCACATAGAACACATTAGAACTCAGGGGACGAAATAGTAACACGGGTTCCCTTCTCAAATTTGGTTGGCGAAAAAATGTGTTCTTTTTGTTGATAGTTGTCAAATGAATTGCTGAGTGTCCTAATAATTATTTTTGTAGGCGTGAATGCGTGTAATAATGCGAATATATGCGAAAAAAAACCATCATTCAACTAATGTGTTCCTCCATGGCCGTAATTTTCACTTTTGTAAAAAGAAGAACAATTTTTCTGTCTTGTAATCTTCGCTGCATAGATTTGTTGCATTGAAGCATGTTTAATGTTTAGAGGTTAATACTTGTTTGTTTCATATCAGCAGAGATATCAGCCCGAAGTAACTTCATATCAGCCTGAAACCGATATAAATCTAACAAGGTAATACCCCCCTTATCGTTATTGATTGAACCAAAAGAAATGAGTACAAAATGTTCTCATATCTGTAACTTTCGGTGTGTTTTCACAAAGTCCGATGTCTCCTCTTCTCCTTCTATTTCAGCTATATGTCCGAACGTCTCGGCTTCCCCATTGGTGAAGAGCGACGTTTGGACAGCAAAACCACCCCATTCGGCGAATCCCCGCTCACAACTCTGAATTTTAGTTTGCGATGAATTTCCTCTACAACTCTCATCTTGTGCATTTTCGACACACGTTTCTTTTTTCATCCAATCCTTACCCATTGCCATAATTAATTCATTGTTATTCAAAAACTCGGCTTCAAAGCACTCAATTTTATAATTTCAGTTAGAAGAAAGACGACAGGGATAACTCTTCGACAACCCGATTCGCATTTGATGTCAACCACCTAAATTCCTGAGGGTACCGTTTTTGAACATTGACCAAAATTGATCTGACCACTTGAGAACCAAGATATATGTCAAGTTAAGCTAATGTTGTATTAAGTGCTGCCAAAATATTGCGAGAACATACACATATATAAACAAAGTGCAAGGAAGAGACAGAGGACACCGATAGCTTTTCTTTAACCGAGTTCACAGATTGATTTGGATTATTATTCTTAAAATACTAAAGGTGTGCTTTAGCCCTTTACCCAACGTAACGGTCAAAACCGGCCAGCGCTATTCTCAAAAAACGGCAATTAATTTTCATTATTTTTTCATTTTTTGTCTCAAAAACATAGGTTATGAAACCTTATGGGAACGAGCTCGTCGAGCTCGTTCCAATGAGGGGTCATAACCTATGTTTTTGAGACAAAAGATGAAACAAATTAGTTATTTAAGAATGTTTTTTGCAAGTGTCGTCTGCTTTCCGTGATAGGTAAAGGGTTAAATAAACTGCCGTAAAGGGTACAAATGTCCGAATTGACTTTATTAACCCGATGACTGGCACCTTTCATCTAATGCCTTGTAAATGGAATATTGATATCACAACTTCTTAGGATCCACTGGAGAGTCAAGTATGGCTATATTACCTGTAACGGTTATGAGATATTGTTCGGACGGACACACAGACACACACAAAGTGAAACATTCACACGGACAGATAGCCAAACGACGCGGATCGATATTCTGTCGCCCAGTTTACATTACCTTGCAATATTTGTAGAGATGTAGGTTTTTAAATTTCTTGTTCGGTTTCGGTTTTGGTTTTTCAGGTGGAATAAAACCTCGGTTCGGTTCGGTTTTCGGTTTGTTCACGAGGCCAAGTAAAATTCAATAAAACGCATTCTTATGTCAGGAGTCATAACTGAATGGTAGTGAAATTGAGTGAAACACAATGAATGCCCGAAATAAGCTATAATACATGAAGAATCAGGAAGGCCAATATAATAATTACCTAAATATACAGAACTTTTATTGTGCTTGGCCATTTTTCGAGGTCTGACACCTACACGCAACTTGAGGAAAGCTGCAAACACAACTATACTGAAATGTCGGAAATTCACAGAATGTAGCCTTCCCAGAGTAGTGAGAGTACCAAGACACAGCCATTGGCAGTGTCTGAGAACTCTCACTACTCTGGGATGGCTACATTCTGTGAATTTCTGCAGCAAGAGAGTATTTAATAAAAAACGAAAAACCTTAGATTACGGGATGTCGACGGTTTCGGTTTCGGTTTTTTAAAAAAACTAAAAACCTCGGTTCGGTTTCGGTTAACCAACAGCTCTAAATATTTGATGTGTTTTTAACCCACAACACGTCCACAAACTAAATAGGTTGCTCTTTATCTTTAACTTTAATATATTAAAGAAGAGGAATGGAATTACATATATAGGCATGCATTCGATTTAACAGATGCCACCTATCTGCAAATATTGTGGTTAAAAATCAACCACTGGATTCTCTTTACGAACTCAAGACTCTTTAAGGCTGGATTATTCGAAACTAAACTTTGCTCGATCTTTAAAAAGCTATATCTCTCTCGTCCTACGGCCGTTTAGTGTCCAAAACTATTCTTCTACTTCTCCAATATCATTAGGAGAAATACTCACTCAAAAATCGTTTGGGTCAAATGTTAATCTAAATCAACTGGGTTGGGTGAATATGAACCCAGTTGGGTTCATATTTACTTAATACAGTTGATTTGGATTGATCTAAATCAACCCAGCTGATTTTAGAGTGCAGTTTGGACTAGGCAGTTAGTAAATTTATTTTTTTTCATTATCGGGGTTTAATCCTTTACCTAACATGAAAAGCAGACGACACTTGCAAATAAAATTCTTGAATAACTATTTGTTTTCATTTTTTGTCTCAAAAACCTAGGTTATGACCCCTCATTGGAACGATCTCGAGGAGCTCGTCCCGGAAAGAGGGATCATAACCTATGTTTTTGAGACAAAAATAATGAAAATTAATTGGGGATTTTTGTGAATAACGCTGGCCAATTTTGTACGTTACGTTGGGTAAAGGGTTAACGAGCTCGTTCCAACAAGGAGTCATAACCTATGTTTTTGAGACAAACAAATGACAAAAATAGTTATTCAAGAATTCGTTTTGCAAATGCCGTCTGCTTTTCATGTTAGAGAGAGGGTTAAGAAATCATAAAAACCAAAATATGTTCAAATATACATGAAGAAACGCTCAAAAAAAGAGCGACGATGAAAACATGTGTCATCAGGTCCTCGGTACCAATCCTCCCATCTCCACCACCCCTATAACTTATGTCTTGCAATTGTTGACCTCGCCCCCACCCCCTTGCCAAACAACGTATTATTTTACTAGAGCTGTAGGTTAACCGAAACCGAACCGAGGTTTTTAGTTTTTTTAAAAAACCGAAACCGAAACCGTCGACATCCCGTAATCTAAGGTTTTTCGTTTTTTATTAAATACTCTCTTGCTGCAGAAATTCACAGAATGTAGCCATCCCAGAGTAGTGAGAGTTCTCAGACACTGCCAATGGCAGTGTCTTGGTACTCTCACTACTCTGGGAAGGCTACATTCTGTGAATTTCCGACATTTCAGTATAGTTGTCTTTGCAGCTTTCCTCAAGTTGCGTGCAGGTGTCAGACCTCGAAAAATGGCCAAGCACAATAAAAGTTCTGTATATTTAGGTAATTATTACATTGGCCTTCCTGATTCTTCATGTATTATAGCTTATTTCGGGCATTTATTGAGTTTAACTCAGTTTCACTACCATGCAGTTATGACTCCGGACATTAGAATGAGTTTTATTAAATTTTACTTGGCCTTATGAACAAACCGAAAACCGAACCGAACGGAGGTTTTACTCCATCTGAAAACCAAAACCGAAACCGAACAAGAAATTTAAAAACCTACACCTCTAGTTTTTACAACGTTCTTCTGCAGGCCTCAAAGGAAGCACAGTTTTTCTAGATCCATTCTGGTATTTGTTATCGGGTTTCGTTGTCTTTGTCAGGAGGATATAACGCCTCATATCGGGAAACTGTCGTTATATAAAAGGAATGAAAAGTATAAAATCTATCAGTTGCATGATGGTACATGCGCTTACCCACTCTTCGAACACATCTGTAGCCGTTCTTATTCCTTTGTCGAAAAGATCCGCGAGGACATCGGATCCGTCGACAGCGACTGCATGACACCCTGTTATTTCCAATGCATTTACAATTTCGGCAACCACGCCTGAACGATTTGCCATACGCATAATATCTCCCATATCTGTGACATCCTATAAATTGAGAAAGAAATCGAGAGTAATCGTTTATTACAGTATAGTCCCTCGCCTCGAATGAATTATTTCACGTAAGCGATTACCCTGTTTATTACTTTTCATTATTAATGATAATTATATTATTTAACCCTTTACCTAACGTAACTGCCAAAAACGGCCAGCGCTATTCTCAAAACTTGCCAATTAATTTTCATTATTTTTTTATCTTTTGTCTCTAAAACATAGGTTATGACCCCTCATTGGAACGAGCTCGTCGAGTTCGTTCCAATGAGGGGTCATAACCTATGTTTTTGAGACAAAAAAACGAAAATAATAGTTATTCAAGAATTTTGTTTGCAAGTGTCGTCTACTTTTTATGCTCGGTAAAGGGTTAAAAAAAACAATGAAGTCCCCATTACACCCACGGCATGGCGTCATCGTTTGCGCACACGGATACATGACACAAACGTTGATTGCATAATTCACTTGTGAAGTTATCGTTTATAACCAAACCCGGAAATCCCAGTAAATCAAACTTTGGAAAGGAATAAAACACCATAATATACTATTCAAAAAAAAAAAAATAAGGGATATTTGATAAAACTGAAATATATGAAGAAATATTTTTATATTTTCATCAAAAAGACAGTTGAGGCATTGCACTGACATCTGGTGAATGATTTCAGCGATAGTTGGGTGTCTGACAAGCACACCTTCCACGCACTGGTCTGCAGAAGACATGGACGGTCAGTCAGAGAATTTACCACATTCAGTCCAAGACCTCAATATCTTGTAAATCCTCCTCGGTTCGCGAGACAAGCGCGGATCCGACGTGGCATACTCCTCACCAAACATCCAATATCAGCTTGACTGGTGTTATTCCATTCTTCCTGCAGTGCAGCGGCGAGTTCCTAGACATTGGTAGGGGCGTCTTGGCATTGTCGTAGGCGCCTACCAAGCATATCCCTGCCGTGCTCGATTCGAGAAAGGTTTGAACTTAGTGCTGGCCAAGGCAGTGTAGTGATGTTCTGCTCCTGAAGGAACTCTGCAGCGACACGGACCCAGTGTACTCTTGCATTGTCATCTTGAAAAATGGATCGACGGCCGTGACGTCGCGCAAATTGCACCACGCGAGCTGCTAACATGTTGTCACGGTAGTACTGCCTTGTGACAAGGCCTTGGATGACATGTAATTCTATTCTGCTTGTCATGGTTATGCCTCCCCGCACCATAACCGATCCATCACCAAAACGACCGTGTCGCCTAACGGTTACATCATGGTATCGTTTGTTCCGCCGCCATACTCTGTTTCGCCTGTCGTGGAAGTCGAGAGTGAACCTCGATTCATCGGAAAACATAACGTTGCTCCACCGACGATTGCCAGAGCGCCGTCGTGCTCCACACCAGTTGCGCCTTGCTACGATGACGTTCAGTCAAACGTGGAATTATTCGAGGTCATCGAGCGTACAAATTCCAGCTGTTTAGGCGATTTCGGATAGTCTGGCCACTGACTCGCACATCTGTCGCTCGGTGCAGCTGCTGTCCCTTGGACTACCTGACCGACGTCTGTCATCAACATTGCCTGTCTGACAACCTGCTAATCACCGACTGAGTAACGTTGAGAATTTGAGCCACTGCAGTCTGTTTGTTGCCACTTTCCAACATGTCAACGGCATGTAAACGTTCGCCACGTGTCAGTCTTCGCACACCTCAAAAGTTACGTTTCGACGATAAACTGTTGATGTTTATACCACGAAAAGAACGATGAGACCTCCGAAAATGTCCGTACAGTTCAAATGAAAATTTCAGAACGTATCCCACAGACATTAATGAGGCACTCGTGTGAAAAACCTGCACGAAGTTTTCGTGGGCCGATGATATTCATGATCCACACTAAACTTGGTAACATAATGATGTGTCCAATCACGCGTATCCAATACCATTTTCCGAAAATATCAACATCAGTTTGAATATCCCCTACTTTTTTTAATAGTATTTATTGCCAATTTAATACCAACTACAATTTCCTGACTCCAATTAATCTTTGACCTACCTCGTCTACCCTTCAGACGCAGTAATGGAAAGTGTACCATAATTAGTGACTTAATTTGTATTGGAGTTTCTCAATACATACTCCTCCATTCTCACAGACTCGACTGATTGAAGGATTATTTATTTGTCTCACACCAAAGTGGATGTGAGCGCCGTTCATTATTCTCAGTTCCTTATTCGACACTTGTTATCAACCGTTGATAACGAATGTCGAATAAGGAACTGGGAATAAGCAGCGGTTGTCACGTCCGCCTCCAAAGGGGAGAAGAAACATGCAGGGACATGGTCAGGCCCATGGCAACACAAACATATTTTGTCACCGCCCCAACGTCATTTCACTTCATGGTGGGTTAAGGTTTCGTTTTCCTACAGGTGAAGATCCAGGGTATTCTCCGGGGGTGGGGTGACATTAACTTATCATAGCAATTGAATCACCCTGGGTACCTTTGGAACGCTTGAGTACCCAAAAAGTGGAGGAATAACCTTAGCAAAATTCAGGGTCGGGGAGAGGAAATTCTGGACCCACGGTTAATTCTGTAAAGGGCCCCCTTTCGAAAGTGTCGGGATACTGATGCAGATGCCGAAGGCATCCGCCGCTTGTGCCGAAAGCACGAGAGATGAGAGTGATGTTCGGACAATTTTGAAATCAGTTATTAATGTAGACTTCTGAAAGCATTTGGGATGATAAATCACGTTATTTTTGGCCATCAAAATGACGTTTTTTTAGCAGAATCATGCAGACTGACCATCTCCACGGGACACTCCCATTCCTTCTTTACATGAGTGGCAACTAGTATTCCAATACGGCGACAACTTATCTTGCTGGTTCTCCGCTTGGGGATGATCGGGGAGGCTTGGCACAGGAGTCAGAACTTCTGTGTGTGTGTGGTGGGGGGGGGGGGGGGGGGGGGCTGACCAAGAATCCTGGTTCTCAAAGTTCCGGACTCCGTGGGTTAGTAACTCGGGCCCCGCCCTCTCCCTGATCAAATAATCCAAGAAATATCACGGGGAGAGTCCATGAACCAGTAATAGGAATTTCAGGCACGAAGGTACAGTACGTGGAGAGTGTATTATCACTAAATCACCCGCAGAGTGGAGATTTCACCCGAGGAATAATTGCAAATTTGTTGCAAAGCATAACCAGCACCAGCAAAGTTTCAGCCAATGGACCTCCGGGTTAAACCTGGAGGTCCATTGGCTGAAACATTCCTTGTGTTTTTTGTCGATATGTACAAAATTTGAAAGTTATAGCTTGGGTGATAACTCCACTCCGCGGGTGATTCAGTTACAATCCACTCTCCACGTACTGTATATAAATTTGACATCCTTCAGTAAATATGTTAAGGGGCAATAACCCCCAATACCCACCCACCCACCCTTATTCCCTCTGACAACGTCGCTGGAAACATGGACACTAACGGAGCTTGGGGGACATAGAGAGATCACAACCTTTGAAGCATATGGATCTAATGATTTTCATGGTGTTTTTCAGTCTGCTAGCACATGCGGTTTCATAATATCTACACAGTGCATTAAGCACACCATTTGAAACAGCCGATAACTCTGCACATACCAATTTTGAAAGGGCCGTTGCCAAGTAGAAACTACGATTTCCTTTGACAAAGTATTTTTTTAGTAAAATATCATTACCTGTAGTTGCCTGTCGTGGTCTCTTGAATACGTGATGAAAAAATGGTCCTGAAAGAGGTAAAATAAGTTCGTTGTAGAATAGAAGCCGAACATCCAAATGCATTAGTTCTTGTATGGGGTGGTGTCTGACACCAGACTACCATTACCCAGCAAAATAATATTGTTTCTAACGGGAAGAGTTGGACACATCCCCGAAGTTAGAAAAGCATCCATGACTTATTTCGTCATGAAAATGTACTTTCGATAAAGTTATCTCCCTCGACATCATTAGACGAGAGAGAAATGTCCAATTAGGAAGCAAGTAATTGTTAACAAAACGCTTATGATGTCAGTAGAAAATAAAGCCAACTTTCATTTTGTTACTTTTAATAAACGGAAACAACAGACAGCAGTCTGTCTGTTGTTTTCGTTTATTAAAAGTAACAAAAGGAAACTTGGCTTTTTATGACAAGTTAATTAGAAGTAACGAGTTAACAGATGTCCACATTGGACTTTTGTTTAGCAAATGCATATCTCCCCTTCTGGACTTTTATATTAATGGAAAGGACAGTGTCTGTGTTACACGTATCCACGCGCACACTGTTGATATGTGTAAAAGAAAAAAAAAGCTGCAGAACATCAAAACATTCTGAAAAACGCCGCTTCATCATTTTTAAATGGGTTTCTAACGAGAATATTAGTCAAACAAAACTGAGAGAGAAAAAATGTAAAAAAAAACCAGCGTCTCTATTCTTGTACTACTCTACAGGAAAATGCCTGAAGTTTGTGAAATGATGCTCACATCGATGATACAAAGTCGCAAACATTTCGAAAATTTTATATGAAATTCCCATACCCTTCGTTTTACTTTTTCCTGGCAGTTTTAGGGAATTAAGCGGAACTACTCCTCCTGTAAATCGCTTCCAGTGTCGAAAATTATCTGCACAGATGGTCATAGATAGTGACATTGAAAGTCCCCCACCCACCCCCGCCGTAGCACACAGCACGATACGTTACCATCAGTATTAGAAGGGCGTTGAAGGCTTGTGTTAAACAAATATCTTTGTTTTGGTATTAACCTAATACAAGCAGTTGCTAGTTTGGTGATGTTTAAGTCAGGTCATCCCTAGAAGTTAGCCCTGGCAATTGACAATAGCGTGGCAAAGCCGTTACAGTATGCTACGGATTTCATCACAACATCGCCGATTTGTTTCTTCAGTCAAAAATTGAAAACAAAATATATTGATATTTTTATAAGAAGAATCTTCTCTCTCAAATAAATAACGGTTGCCACATCCTTAAATTACGAATGTCTGACTGGTTATAACCATACAACTTTAATTTAGGTACGGTCTGGATTATATTAATAATAATAACATTTTGGAATGTCTGGATATTGAATGCAAACGACCAAGTATGAGCTCTTAGCTTACTGTCGAATCCATGTGTTTGTTTCTGTGAGCGGTATACTTTGAGAATGGGGAATAAAACAAATCCATTCTAGTAATCTAAAGGACGTCTTTAGTCCAAACGTGGACGGCAAAGGCGTTTAATAACCCATAGAACCGAGAGGCCGCTTTTCCGGGACGGGAATACGATACGTCATAATTTCGTTAAGTAGGATGGCTGCAGAATGAATGGGTGGTGTTGACCAATAAAAATATTTTCTTCGTGCAGCCTTAGGGCTGCACGTTGAAAATATTTTGTTGCTCTCCCTCAAATAAACGATAGGGACTTTTCCAGTTGCTGCCATTGAACTGACATGGAAGATACCGCCAGGCTTAAAAGGGTTACGGTTTGGGGGTGGTACGTCCTTGCGGCCTTTTAGTCAATCCTTGTCTGAATTGGGGACGCAACCGGTCTTTTGAAATACGTCACGCACGGTCAAAACAGAAAATATAGAACTGCGACATTCTTCTGCTCAACATTACGTCGCCTGAGTGCTAGAATGTTCTATGTCCCCCAAGGGACATAGAACATTCTAGCACTCAGGCGAC
Organism: Pictodentalium vernedei; assembly: GCA_031216915.1. Taxonomy (NCBI): domain Eukaryota; kingdom Metazoa; phylum Mollusca; class Scaphopoda; order Dentaliida; family Dentaliidae; genus Pictodentalium; species Pictodentalium vernedei. The sequence continues at coordinate 684,547,196 of CM062295.1, read as the reverse complement.
GATTGCATGACAAGTTAGTGATATATATCAATTTGTGTTGGTGTCAGCATATTGATGAGTGGTTTCATCTGCAGATTTTAGCATGTGTTCACGTAATGTTTTAATATATAAGTTAAATTAACTTTTTTATGAACAGTTCAAGAAATGATAATAAGTCGAAGATTTAACTCTCACTGTTCACGGAAAATCTATGCGATCAAACGACCACTGAATGTGAAATTAACTACTCGCTAAAACTAATATTCACCGATCGTGAACGTACCGCCAGTGACGACAGTGGTGACGCTGCAGGGGATAAGGGGGAGGGGTGTTTGCTCCATATAAAAAAAAATGCTTAGGCCCACACCCACTTGCTCCCTTTTCAAGTTTTAAAATAATAAGAATATCAGTCTAGAAGCTGTTCGCTGTTCCAAAGTGGATGAACTTGTGGGGAGGTCGCACACCATACCTGTCTATTACGTACTGGAGGACGCGTGCTCCCTCAAGCGCTATGGGCACTTTGGGTGACGCATTCATGGCCTGGGTGCAGCACATTATACTACTATTGACCTTTAATACATATAACTTTGAAGCAAATATACTGTTGGTGTTAACGTCTTGCATGCTGCTGGCGCATATTCCTCCCACGACCAAGAGGACAAATTTCCTGCTACTTGAACAAATATAATTTGGACACATTTAACCAATTTTTTTCCCTGTAAATTGAATGAACTTTTTGACCAATGATTTCTGGACTTAACTGTAGATGAACTTTTTCACCAAATCTAGTCATGGCTGCTTCATAGCAGCCATGACTAAATTTGATGAAAAAAATTTGAATATACTCGGTGGGTTAAGAGTTAATCCATGTGGCAAAAATGTATCAATATCATCGAAGAATAGATGTTTTTTTGTTCTTTGAAATTCCACACTGTTTTTGAAAAATAATGTATACGTTTCTGTTTTCGTGTTTTCAACCAATGAATATCTGAAATAAAAAAAATATGAAAAACAAAAATAAAATTTATAAATAAATTATAAACCCGCCAACCTCGCTGAATGATATGCTGTCCTTCACTCGCCCACCCAAAAATCTGAGCCGCCACTGTCGGATGAGGGTTTTTGTGAGCCCTATTCTTCAGTGGTGGAATAACAAGGAAAAAATAAGACCTGTGTGAAGATGGATGATTTGTTTAACCTTTTACCCAACGTAACGACCAAAACCGGCCAGCGTTATTCACAAAAATCGCCAATTAATTTTCGTTATATTTTCATTTTTTGTCTCAAAAACATAGGTTATGGCCCCTCTTTGGAACGAGCCTCCTTCCTTGTTAGAGGCATCTGGGCAGTAACCTCTCTCCGTTTTCATTTTTATGAACATCTACAAGGAATACAAGCCTATTTAGTGTAAACAATATTTATTGAAAAAATCGATATGTGTACAATTGTATACAAGTTGCAGATGGACAAGGTAATGTGAGAGAGGGGATCCGACAGAACGCTTACAGCTTATGTAAGTCGTCAAGCCTATTTTGTCCACAAGCCTGCATCCTCCACCCCCCCCCCCCCCAAAAAAAAATATGGTGTTCACCACCCACTGTATCTATGCCCCACCTATACCACAGCTTCCTCTATTTATACCCAGTTATTACCTCTAAAATTGAATGTTGGCATCCTCCAGTGGTTGTAATATCCTGAAAAAGATGAAAAAGATTATGAGAACATATACAACCAATACTAGGTTTTCTTGGTTTTTGTGGGGGTTTTTTTATCCTTGTCCTGTCAAAACGTCTCTTTTTGTGAACAGTATGAAATTGTGAACGATGTCCATGTGCCCGAACCCGTTGACTGCCGGAGAAAGCTCTACCTATAAGCTCATCCGTCAGAAAATATATTCGCTGAAATAAGTTGTAGGAATTGGCCAAGTTTGTTTTATTAACAGTTTCTTCTGTCCACAATTCCAGGCTTTGACATCGTTTTTTGGGAACCCCTCTTTGAGAGAAATGATATCAAGACTTTGAATTTTAAACAAAGAAGATTGAAGTTGAACTTACTTCAGCGGACAATGCAGATCGGGGACATAAACATTTCCTAAGGTCCAGCGACGCTTGGAAATTCAATTTGATTCGAAACTGTCCCGATGGTTCGATTCCATTCGATTACAGTCGCACCAATTCTGAAATTTTCGAATCTTCAAGATGCTTTCAACAAGTCCCATCAAGTGTCTCCTTTTGAACTCTTCTTCTTATACCAGGTCAGGAAAATAGCTGATTCTTCAGCTTTGACACCTGTTATGGGTAAGTTGAAGCGAGCCAGCTGCCTGGTGGTTTATGTGGAACACAATGTAAGCAACAATGACACGTAAGTGTATCAGACATTTTTAACTCTTTTACTGCCACGCCCACTTTATCCATATATGGAGGACCTTTATGTATGCCTGTAAGGAGGAAGTATAATAAAAGTTATGACACTGAAACTCCATCATCTGATTAATTGTTGGAAAGGGCTCTCTGAGCCCTTTCCAACAATTAATCAGATGGTAGGGTTGATCTGCGCATACCAGATATATAGGTGACAATAGTCGCTTTCAGCAACGTAAGTGTTAAATCATGAGAGAAATTCAACGGCAATTTTGCTGTTTGCCTATAATAAGACTTTGTGCACTTTATAACATCTTCTGTAATGAAAATTCGTGGTTTTTGTTTTGTTATGGCAGGAAAACAGACGTCAAGGCGATGCTACATCTCGTAACACACTTTCTTATGTTTCGGCTCGTGTTTTTGTGTAAACTACAAATAAAAAAATTATTATTTCATTCATTCATATACTCTACAATCAGCGGGGTTAAAATTCAACACAAATCAACTAAGTTGAGTGAATATGAACCCAAATGGGTTCATATCCACTCAGTCCACTTGATTTTTAACCAAACTGATTTCAGAGTGTAACAGTAGAACCAGGGAATCTTGTTTCTACCGGTAGAATCTCAAATTCTAACTTTTACAGATAGAACTTGATATCCGTGTTCTACTATGCCATTTTCCCCCAATAGAAGCTGAAATGCCAACTGATACTGTTAAATGTTGGTATTCCATACTTGGGTGTGGGTAGGGTAGAAATTAAGGATTCAAGCTGTCAGATGCATGAAATTGTTTTTTATAATATCACATTTTACGCAATGTGAAATAGTGTTAATTTTACACTTGTATCATAATAGTTATGTGTTCGTACATGTGTCACATTAACAGGGAGAGTGCACATCAAGTTCGTGGTAATTAACTGTATCATTTACTAAGGTTTTTCAACATCTGACCACACGGAGTATGCATACATGGGGCTAGTTACAATTAGTGCGTGTGCCCACACCAGAGACAAAACTAAACTCAAGGAGTACCCAAGGCATGAATTACTAAAATATTCCAGAATATTGGTCTGCCTACCGATACTGCTGTTTGAGATTCTGGTTTTAGGGAAATGGTATATAAACTAGAGAAACATAATTTACTGTACCCAGTAAATTAAAGTCTGTGTGAAAAGGTTAAAGTATCAGGAATAACTATACAGGAAGAGAATTTAAGGAGGCTTATTTTCAGGAGTAAAATATTTTTAAACAAATCAGAAATGGATTTTTGTTGAGAGTATTTACAGATATTCATACTGGAATCAGAACAATTTTTATAAGAAACCAGAAAAGGCATATATGTGACCAGCATTCAAAGGGTTCGATACACGAATCAGAAATGGACATTTATGGCTCTGCCCACTAATTTGAGTGATGAAATACGTTCATAAACTTTAGAAATGCATTAAGCAGTCTTTCTGAATTATATGCACTTGATGACTATGGTGGCCGCTTTCAGGCAGATTCCTAGGTGACCTCTGTTACCTTGACCCATATTTTGAATTTCTGTCAAGTGTCGACTCATTTGGTGTTAGCCCAGGTCCATTAATCATTCCACGATTGAGATATGAGCGTGACCCATTTTCACAAATTTTGGCCACACCCACTTTTTAAACGTAAAAATGCATGTATGGACCTCTGGAATGCTTTGGGGATCAAAAAATGTGATTTCCAGCAATTATGAAAAATGCACTCAATGACCCCTAGGTGATTTCCCTGACCTTGACCCATATTTTGAATCTCCATTAAGTGTCGACTCATTTGCTGTTGGACCCAGGTCCATACGTCATACCACGCCTGAGATATGGGCGTGACCCACTTTCAAAAGTTTTGGCCACGCACAATTTTTCAATGTAAATATCCATGTATGAACCTCAGGAATGCCTTGGGGGGGGGGTCTAAAAATTTCCATTAAGTGTCGACTCATTTGCTGGTGGTCTCAAAAAATGTGATTTCCAGCAATAATGAAAACTGCACTCAATGACCCCTAGGTGATCTCCCTGACCTTGATCATACCATGATTGAGATATGAGCGTGACCAACTTTCAAAAATTTTGGCCACGCCCATTTTTTAACGTAAAAATGCATGTATGGACCTCTGGAATGCTTTGGGAGGGTTGAAAAAATGTGATTTCCAGCAGTTATGAAAAATACACTCATTGGCCCCTAGGTGGTCTCCCTAATCTTGGCCCATATTTTGAATGTCCATTAAGTGTCGACTCATTTGCTGTTGGTCCCAGGTCCATACATCATACCCCGCCTGAGATATGGGCGTGACCCACTTTCAAAAATTTTGGCCACGCCCAATATTTTTCAACGTAAACATCCATTATGAACCTCAGGAATGCCTTGGGGGCGGGGGTCAAAAAGTCTCCATTAAGTGTCGACTCATTTGCTGTTGGTTCCAGGTCCATACGTCAAACCACGCCTGAGATATGAGCGTGACCCACTTTCAAAAATGTTGTCCACGCCCACTTTTTTACGTCAAAATGCATGTGTCTATGTCAGGAATGCTTTGGGAGGTCAAAAATGTGATTTCCAGCAATTATGAAAAATGCACTTAATGATCTCTAGGTGGCCTCCATGACCGTGACCCATATTTTGAATCTCCGTCGAGTGTCGACTCATTTGGTGTTGGTTCCAGGTCCATATCTCATACCACACCTGAGATATGGGCGTGACCCACTTTCAAAAATTTTGGCCACGCCCAATTTTTCAATGTAAAAATCCATGTATGAACCTCAGAATGCCTTGGGGGTCAAAAAATGTGATTTCAAACAAATATGAAAAATGCACTCAATGACCCCTAGGTGACCTCCGTGACCTTGACCCATATTTTAAATCTCCATCAAGTGTCGACTCATTTGGTGTTGGTTCCAGGTCCATTCATCATACCATGCTTGAGATATGAGCGTGACCCACTTTCAAAAATTTTGGCCACGCCCACTTTTTTAACGTAAAAATGCATGTGTGTTCGTCAGGAATGCTTTCGGGGGTCAAAAAATGTGATTTCCAGCAATTATGAAAAATGCACTCAATGACCCCTAGGTGACCTCCGTGGCCTTGACCCATATTTTGAATCCATCAAGAGTCGACTCATTTGCTGTTGGTCCCAGGTCCATACATGATACCACGCCTGAGATATGGGCGTGCCCCACTTTCAAAACACCCCTACTGACACCCCTAAAGCCCCATGAATCTGAAAAACGTAGGTGTCCGGGAACTTGTGACTGTCTATCGGCATGCCAAAAATCAACGAGATAGGACACATCGTTTTCGAGTTATCGTGCGGACAAGGAAGCGCATAGGAGACAGAAGACAGGAGAATAAGAAAAGGAAAAGAAAAAGAAAAAGAAGTAGAAAAATATAAAAAAGAAAAAGAAAACATACAAAAACAATAGTCTGTGTGTTTCACACACACTAATTATAATACCCAATAATCACGGAAGCATGTGCGATTATATTATACGATATCAAAACAACTTAATTCATATATTGGATTGCTTGTAATGAAATATTGGCAAGCGTTGCGTTAATTGCCTTAAAAATTCACTGACAATATGGAAGAGGCTACACTCTAAAATCAGTTGGGTTAAAAATCACCCCAAAATCAACTGAGTTGAGTGAATACGAACCCAATTAATTTTGAATAATGCAATTGATTTTAGAGGGTATAATAGTATTCGACGGGTTACAAAAACTTGATTACATACCTTATTTATTCTGAAATAAAGGACATCCCTCCCCTTTTATCAATAAACATTAGAATTCTAACTTCTACTGGTATAAAATTGGATTAACTTACTGAAATTTTGTAATTCCCGGTTCTACTGGTACTAGTTTGTATTTAGCAATTAAACTAGCTGATTTTATTATTATCCTCGAGTGATGTGGGGGGGGGGGGGCTGTGTGGACATTTCACCGGGAGGGAGAGGGTGGGGTATTTGGCCCAGACCCGAGGCTTGTCGAGTGACTGGGTCGAAATTTTTTTCCAGTAGGTGAGATTTCCCCAACCCACTCCCACAGCACTCGGGTTTTAGTTCCCAACACACCTCACATGACTTTATCGCAATCAACCTACTGTTCGTGCGATGTAAATTTACTGTTCTAGCGATTGAATTTGCAGAAAATGAATTGAAAATTTGGAAAGAGTATCGAAAGGTTTCGCATATACCGAATAGAATGGAGCGTTAGTTCACAACAGCGATGGATTAACATACGGAAGCAAGTTGAAACAACTGACATTGCGATGACCAAAGTTTTGGGGTGTGGCTGGATAAGACAGATATGTCTCTCCTGGGTATCCCTCCTGGGACACGTGTATCTCAAAAGACAGTTGGTGGGAGAAACATTTCCGCCAGCTGCGGTTCGATTCTATTAGTGGAAACTGGATTTGAAAGTTTTCCGGGTGGATACTCAAATTCTACCAGAGTCCAGTTTCTATCACATCATTTACACGCAAACGCATAAAAGCGTTGTTGGGACGATTCGGGATTTTTTTAACCCTAGCAACGCAGGTCGGAACAATGTAATTTTAAACTTTCTGGTTTGCTAACATTCAATTTCATTGGAACAGATAAAAAAAATATCGTTTGATCACTTATTTCTTACCTCTTCTCCGAACGCATCTATAACAACATCCATTAGGATTTTTTTGTAGAATATACCCAGAGCGACACCGGATCTGAGGACAACCTGTGCACAATACTCTACCATTTTTGGTGCACTTACATCTTTTGCAGTTTCTCGTGAAAGTCTGCCCTATTCTATAAATAGATCTATGTGTGCGACACACTGAAAAGAGAGAATTCCAGTTTATCAATTTACCTGACTGGTTGAGTGCTAGAAGCCCATATTTGGGCATTATTCAGAAGTGCAAGCACTGCAACATAACGGTTTTATGTTCAGTGGGTTCATCTTTGAAGTGAAATAGTTCAGTCTGTATGGATTTGCCTCGTTACAGTTTATGGGAGGGTGCCAAGAGGCACCCTCCCATAAACTATAACAATGCAAAGTCGCGAGAACAAATTTCAAGGATCCGAAATAGTTAAGCACTCTATCATCTAACTATTTGACCAACAAACTCGACAAATTCAACACGCGGTGAGTGTGTTACCACTAAAACCATCGCGTGGTTGAATTAACACCAGGCAATAAGTCATACAGTGCGAGAAACACGAAAAGCGCAATGTTGAGCTCAATAGACCCTACGCTTTTTCACAGAATTTGTGAATTATCTGATGGAAATGCCATTCCTCCTATGTTTTAGGGATGGTTCACTCTCCACGCATCGTACACCTGGAGTTATTATATACATGCTTGATGTTTGTTTATTGTGGTTTAAATATACCCTCAACAGGCAGGATCACATCTTGCCGAACAGTTTTTCAGGTGGAAGATTTCGGCGAAGCCGGAGAGAACTCCGAAGCAGCGGTGAACACCTGTAACTGTCAGACTAGCCAACTTACTAAGCAAGTACAAGCAGAATTAGCGGCGATTGAAGGCAACTGCACCATCAACGAGCAGTGCGCCTTAGAACACGTCGCCACGGTGCCTCGACGTGCGCAACTGGGTTTAAGTTCCATGCGCAAGGAAACAACGCTTCTACAGCTAGTCCGGATTGAACCGTCGACCTTCTGATTTAAAATCCATTGCCCCATCCACTGGGCCATCTCGCTCCCAGAGATATGTATACAAATGTCCTTTACACTTCGTAATTTCTTTTTCTTTATATTTCAAGTGCATAAAGGTTTAGACCGTTCATTGGAGCAGTTGCGTATCACGCATTCCGTTAAAGGGCTCAAACTATGTTTTAAAGCAAACAATGTTACAACAAGGGCGACTTCCTGGGAAGCCGTAATCATTAGGTCATGAACAAGCTAACTGAACATATACGTCACCCCCGTTCTTTGGTTAACCCTCATTAAAGGATGCCGAAATATCACAATTTCAGCGTGTAAATATTCTACAAAATGCACCTAAAAATTTAACCAATTCACTCTTGGTTGACATAACTCTCTGGGCTCTGCCAAACAAGACTGAATTGTTTTTTTGCCTTGTTGCATTATGGGAAAAATCTTGGTATTTTAACTTCAGTTTGCCGATGGTTAATAAACAAATCCTGTTCATAGACTAAACAGACTGCCACTGAAAAATTATACACGAAGGAACAGGTTTAGTTTAAAAAACATTTATTTCAAATACAAAATGGAGCGTGGTGGCTCAATGGTTACGGAACTGGACTCCAAACCTAAAGGTCGACTGTTCGATCCCCACCAGGGGCAACTGCGTTGTGTCCTTGAGCAAGGCACTTAATCCCGATTGCCCACGCGGGGGGGGGGGGGGGAGGGCACGGTGTACCAGGGCGTATTGCACGTCGGTTGTGAACTTTTCTTCAGCCATTGCTAACCCTGCTTGTGTGGATTTAGTACGCTGGGGAGTCTGCCTGTTGCTCGCTGTTGCTCGGTGCTTCTCTCTGGGTGCTCCGGCTTCCCCCACCTCTAAAACTGTCCGACACGAGGTGACTCTGGCTGTCGAAAGTGTCGTTAAATCCCAATAAAAAAATGTGTTTAAAATATTGTTTAAAATAAATAAATGTCATATAATCATGTAAAAGAACAAATGTAATGTGAACACAAAAGCAGAAACGAAAGTGGATTCTGCAGTAAGCTAATAGCTTATATACAAGGCTGTCTCCAGAAAACATTTGGTTACGAAATGAAGGTTTTTAAATAAACAACCTAACACTAATGCAACTAGATCTGCTCATCTCTTATTGAGAGCTAAACCGAGAAGGAGATGAAGTGAAGCAGTTACCATGTAATGCCATACAGCTATTGCCTTGTCAGTTTTTTCAGGTGAAGGTATGCTACATATGGTGTTCAAATATTTTTTTTTTATTATTATTCACAATACTCAAAGATATGTTCAACACATAGTTAACCCTTTACCCAACGCAGACGATATCAAAATTTTTTTAAATTTTTCAAAAAATTTCAACAAAACCATATCATGTGACCCCTCGTTGGAACGAGCTCGACGAGCTCGTTCCAACGAGGGGTCACAAGATATGGTTTTGTTGACTTTTTTTTGAAAAATAATATTTTTTCAACTGCTGAATTTGCATATTACGCGGGCGGATGCGGGCGATTCGTTGGGGAAAGGGTTAATGGTCAAATTTCTACTGACTCTTTGTTTTATGTACAGAACATTAGATGTTAACAACAATTTAATGTGTTGAACAGAAAGAAATAACCACAAGAAAAGCTAAGTTGTGTCGTTAAAAAGTACTATAAGTCAGTCGGTAGGTTAAAGTCATGTCAGTGTAAATTGTTGTCATTGGTCTTTCGATTGTTCAGAATTTTAAAAAAATGGTGTTCAGAAATTAGCCACTTAATCTGAACAAACCAAAAGTCTCTATTATCACAATAAAACACAGGTTTTATTATGTTTTATACCATGGTTACCCATTGTACTATGCATGGGCGCAGATCATGGGGGGGGGGGGGGGGGGACGGGGGGACGTGTCCCCCCCAGATCTCATCAAGGGGGGGACACGGTATGCCATGTCCCCCCACCACTGGGGGGACATGGTATGACATGTCCCCCAATATGCTCCCCCCACTGCTGCACCCTCTCATCAATTTTAATGCGAGATTCACTTCTGATACACGTTCAACTAGTCCAAACTTGGACCCACAGTTCGTAATATAATTTTGGGGTTGGTACGGCCTGTACTGTAGCCGTATCAACCACAAAAATTATATTACGGACTATGTCTGTGGGTCCATGTTTGGACTGACGTAACGTTCAACGAACAGTTGTTCAACACTGCGCCTTCAAATAAGTTGTTACTCAGCCAGACACAGCTGTGGGTTGCACGAATGCATAAGCAGCATAACTATTTGATATCGGAATATCAATGTTGCCGACAGAATTCTTATGCAGAGAGAGTAATAGGCCGGTACTGAGCTCGTGAAAATGTGCAAAACAGTATCGTCTGCTCTGTTTATATTTTGAGAACGAAATTTATCGATCGAATTCATTCAATTCACGCGACTTGTTGATGACGTATGTGTCGGGCTGTTATTGGATCTGTTAATCCATTAACGGGCCCGACACATACGTCGTCGCTCCATCTGTTGGGCCCTTATGCTAATCCACCGCACAGTTGAATTGTGTTAATCTAATAGGGAACGCTCGGTAAAGCGGGAACAATTATGGTTAAGCATTTTGACAAAATTACAACAGGCTGTTGAAAAACATATTTTTTTCTACTAAATAATTAAGAGAAATTATACCCCAGAGGCCACCAGAATGCACCATTTGAAAGCGCAATTTAAAAATTTTCTCCCCCCTCTGCCGGCTCGTGCCTGCGGCACTCGCTGCAGATGCCTTCGGCATCTGCCCGTCCCCCCCACTTTTTGGAAGAGATCTGCGCCCATGGTACTATGCATGAAAAGCCTATGACATAAATTTTAGCTTTATACACCAACCGTGGTGAACACGCCAGCAATGGGATTTCAATAGTTAAAATTTACACCTACAGTGGAACTACATCCAAGTTGCCCTTTGGTGACGCCGATCTGAATGCGAACTTGTCTAGATTTATAGCACGTTGCCTCGCGAAGAGTGAAATGAAAGTAGAAATTATTTATTACGTTTTTAAATGGGTTTACCTCACAAGATGCCAAAAATTAACAAACATGCATTGTCTCATGTCAATAAAGCATCCATAACTCGAAATAGTATGTTATTATGTTATTATTATTTCATTTCGTTTCGGCGATATAATTGCCCCCGTAAGTACCGCCCACCGATGCTCGTGCGAACAAAAACAAATTCGCACGTTTATACGGCTGCTGCTCAGTAAAATCGTGAAAAAATAATAGCGACTCTTAATAATGTGACGATCATGGTATAAACAAAAAAATATACTACCCATATAGTCCGGGAGCCGTGGAGTCAAACCTGGTTTTGCCGGTTAAAGTTTTTTCTTTGCAGTTTTCATTACTCCAGGGTTACCTCTTGAAGATTCAGGGGGCGAGGGGGGTGGGGGGGGGGGTGAGCGTTCGGATCCCTTGGGCAACTCGAGATATTGACCGTTTACTTTGATTATAGTCCGGGAGCCGTAGGGTCCAACCTGGTTTTGCCGGTTAAAGTTTTTTCCTCCCCTGGTCTGAGTAGGTGGGTGTCCGACGTTCAAGAATCAGGGGGTTGACCGGCCGTATCCCTTGAGCAACTCGAGATATTGGCTCCTTTTTGGGGTCACCCCCTCCTAAAAGTGTAATATCGCATTTTCACCATGAGCAAATGAATGGACGACACACATGCATTGATATAGACTTTATTCTCGTTGAATTTGGGTGATAATCACATTCCCTTGCCTTTTGTACAATTTTTTTATTTTTCTCCCTACACCAGCTGGTTCTCGTGATGTTTGCTGATATAAACAGCAGGTATGTGTTTTGGCACAATCCAAGAAAAAGTAACATAAAATTACATCTATCTGGAAGAAAGATAAGACAGAAATGACAAATCGAGTAACTATATTCCTATACAATCATATTTATCAGTCACTGGACTTTTATCGTCGCGAGCAACCAACAGGATAACAAGAACAGAACATATGGCAAGGTAGACCATTGGCCTGGCAACTGCACCTCCTAGATCGGCATGGAGTTTCACTTTTGCATCCACATCTGATCATTTCGAGGATATAATCAGGTGCCAATTTAACTCCTTCGGGAATGGTGACTGGGATAAGCGATCTATTGCCCAAGTCTTTTTTTCCAACCGAAATCCTCAACGTTTAGAGCAGGCGAGCCCCTGTTCTTCAGGGTCAGCCATAGGAATGTTTGATAATGAGCTCGCTTAACGTTTTCTGTGAATGCTTTGTCAATGGAAAGGCACATAATTTGGGAGATGACGTATGACCCTTGCCATTTTTTTATCCAAACATGAAGCCGTACCTCCGACATATTTCTGCTTTTGGTGAAACTCCATGCCGATGTGGGAGGTGCAGTAGCCAGGTCAATGGTCTACCTTGCCATATGTTCTGTTCTTGTTATCCTGTTGGTTGCTCGCGACGATGAAACTCCAGTGACCGATAAACATGATTGTATAGGAATATAGTTACTCGGTTTGTCATTTCTATCTTATCTTTCTTCCAGATAGATGAAAATTTTGGGTTACTTTTTCTTGAGTTTTGCCAAAACACATACCTTCTGTTTATATCAGCAAACACCACGAGAACCAGCTGGTGTAGGGTTTCGTGTCCAAGAATTGTACATTGATTGATTGATTGATTGATTGATCGATTGATTGATTGATTGATTGATTGGAGTTTGGCGTCGCTCTCAGCAATGTTCCAGCTACATCACGACGCCGCCATTTTATTTGAGGAGGGAAGTCCATATACTGACATCTGTCGAAACCCCCGGCCTCTGGCAGGCAAGTGGCAACGTCCCCACTTGAGTTCGAGGTGAAAAATCCAAAAATTGCACAAAAGGCAAGTGAATGTGATTACTCGTTTGCTCATGGTGAAAATGCAATATTACACTTTTAGGAGGGGATGGCCTCAAGAAGGAGCCAATAAGGGATACGGCCGGTCACCCCCCCCCCCCCCCTCCCGATTCTTGAACGTCTGACACCCACCTACTCAGATCGGGAGAGGAAAAAACTTTAACCGGCAAAACCAGGTTCGACCCCACGACTATAATCAAAGTAAACGTCCAATATCTCGAGTTGCCCAAGGGATCCGAACGGTCACCCCCCACCCCTGAATCTTCAAGAGGTAAGCCTGAACTAATGGAAACTGCAAAGAAACAACTTTAACCGGCAAAATCAGGTCTGACAAAAAATCCCCATCTGGCTACCGGACTAATAGTAGCTTGGTGTACCAAATGTTCACCACGAGTGGTGAAGTGGTGTTAACCGCGCGCCGAAGGCTCGCTGTTAACACCACTTCACCACGAGTGGTAAACATTTGGTACACCAAGCTACTATGGATATATTCTATATTTATAGCCCCTTCGGTCTGAGGCTGATATGAAGTTACCTCGGCTAATATCTTGGCCGATATGAAACTAACCAAGTAATAACCTTTAATTGTAGTCAATGCTTTGTTTACCAGTTCCAAAACATTAGGTTGACAACTACTTTACTCCAAGCTTTTGTTCTCACGTCAATTGATTGTCATGTGTCTTGATCAAATACTGAACCTGTGTTTTGTTGTGATGTGACAGACCACCAGTTTTGTCGAGCGCTCATGTGAAGTTACATTGGGCTGATATCTCTAACGATATGAAACGAACCAAGTAATAACCTCTATATTTATTAATCCTTTACTGCCATGCCCCATTTAGCCATATGCGGAGATCCTCTGTGTACGACTGTATGCGAGGAAGTTTAATAAAATTTATGACATACTTGAAACTCTACCATCTGATTAATCTCTGAGCCCTTCCCAACAATTAATCAGATGGTATTAATCATTCGCACATGGATGGTTTCAAATAAATTAATGATAAATGATGATAAGACTGAATTCCTAATAATTGGGTCACGACAACAACTCACTAAAGTTGACATCAATTCAGTAAAGGTAGGAGATTCCGCCATCAGTGCAAGTAACAGTGTACGTAATCTTGGTGCCTTCTTTGACTCTACCATGTCTATGGACAGACATGTTACAAATATGTGCAATAAGGCTTTCAGAGGGCTATACAAAGTTAAACAGATAAGACAGTTCCTCACCAAAGACTGAACAAAAACCCTAGTTCATGCCTTTGTAACTTCACATTTGGATTATTGTAATGCCTTACTGTTCAACCTTCCACAATATCAGTACTCTCTCCTGCAGATGGTACTAAATGCATCAGCCCGAGTGGTATGTAGGTTATCACGATCTCAACACATCACTCCAGTTCTGAGGGATATGCACTGGCTGCCAGTCAAGTACAGAATAATTTTCAAAACTTTATTATTAGTTTTTAAGACACAAAACAACATGTCACCAGCCTACTTAGAAGAACTCCTTAATACCAAGAATGTGTGTCAATACAACCTGAGGTCCGATGGTAAAATGCTGCTACATGTTCCAAAACATAGGTGTAAGACATTTGGAGATAGGTCATTCTCATTTGCTGGTCCTCACTTGTGGAATAATGTACCAGAACACCTAAAAAGACTGTCAAATGTCAACCTTTTCAAGAAACATCTCCAAACATACCTGTTTCAAAAAGCCTATAAGTGATGCCCTGGACTGTAAGATATTGTATATATTCTGTTTGTATATTTGCATGAGCTCAGTAACATGTACAGCGCCTTAGAATATGGTTATATATCTTCTGAACTATAATTTTGGCGCTATATAAATGTGTATATTATTATTATTATTATGGTAGGTTTGATCTGCGCATACCAGAACATTCAGATAATTATCATAAAATAGGTGACAATCGGCAGCGTAAGTGTTAAACCAAAACCAAAATTACAAAAATTCTCATATCTCTTACATTTTTCTGACAGTGTTATTGTTTCTCAATATTTTGGTCAGAATTAAAATGTGAATAAATTTGTTTCGCCCAGTAACGCAGGAATCAGGACAACTCGGCGTCATAGCAGCCGAGTTTGAAGCCATCTGAGCCGATTTGGGACAATTCTGGGAAAGAAGATCATATGGAATTGATAACTGAAATTAATACCTCGATGGAAATTATATGCGGTGGGTGGATACGGCTGCTTTGTGAGGTAAATGGTTAAACGACAGCTCACGAAGGGATGGTACATAATCGACAGCCCAGGATGAGAGGTTATATCGAAAGATTCCAAGAACAGCAGATCAAGCGGCTTTTGCATTTTCACTCAGTCAGAAATGGTAACCTTAGAGCAAGTAACGTAGCCTCTGGTATAGACTGGGAAAGTTGTGAAAGGATGGTATACGGAGGAGAGGTAGAAATGGAGAGAGTCTGAATGATATACTGGTGATGTTGATAAACATAGCAGCATGTCAATATGTTGTGCAAGTTTTTACGCCAGGAGTGAACACTATAAAGTTTTTACAAATGTATTTTCTAGAATTGTGTATTTTCTACCTATTAATATACCCGACTAGAATTAACCATTAGCATTTTGAAATGAATCATTAGCATTTTAAACGATGTGGCAATTTGCCAGCTCATTTCAACCCATTTAAAGTCATAACTAGAAGACGCAATTCTAGAAAATTCTATAGTATTGGCTCCAGATCTCTAAATAAAGTTGAAAACGTACCTAATGCTTTCATCCGCCGTGGCGGTGGGGCTGGATGCTGGCACCTTGATTTCACGTGACACCATTCCTTGCCAGATGGCGCACATACGCATTCTTTGCAGCCGGACAGATTATACCTTTGTCCCAATCTTCTACCTTCCTTCAAACAATTTTTTTCAGCCCATGAGACTGAGATCACCAATGCAAACAAAATACAAATAAACTTGTTCATGACTAATTTGTTGCTCCTCTTTGCTTGATTGCGAGACTGCCGCTCTTAAATAATGGACGATGACGCATTTTATCTGCCGAGATACACAGCTGGAAGTCTGTTGGTCAACCTGTTGCCACCAGAGAGTAGAAAAGAAAACCAATACACATCAAATTGTCTCATTGTTTGATACGAAGCAACATACACGATATCAGCACAATGGCTCGCTAATTGGTTACTGTACTGCAGATCGAAAAGTCCAAGAGTTGATCCTAACCCACATCATCTGCGTCGTATCCTTTGGTGGTGCACTTATTGCCCAATGGTCAGGTGAGATCACGATAACGCAGTTGCGTACAGATTGTTGACGGCACACGTGGACTCAATCAATGCTAATACTGCTTTGTCGTATTAGTAAATTGGTGAGTACGACATTTACTCGCGTTTGCTCCGTGGTTTGTTCTCTACCTTGCACCACCCACAGAGTTGTCCTACACTATATGACCTTGATCGTTGAAAGTGTCGTTAAACCCAACGAACAAACAAATAAAGGCTTTCACGGTCCAGATTTTGCAACTACCATGACGACAATAGTAACAGCAGTTGGGCATATTTTGAGGGACAACGGTTCTGACGTCATTTGATAAGGATATGCATTATTACTCAATACCACTAAAATGAAAGGAAGGCGAACAATGAAGTCAGTACCAAAAGCTGCTCCGGAATAAGCAGTTATTTTCGGTATTTCGTTTGCATATATAAAACTTAATTTGGAAACGGGGTAGCCCATCCTTCCTACGCTTAACCCTATGCCTAATGTAACGGTAAATTCCGACCAGAGCTACTCAAAAAATTGCCATTCAAAGTTTAGTATTTTGGCATTCCTGTTCAGAAAAAAAACAGAACTTATGTTCCTCGAGCTGGTTGTAATGAGGGTTTATAAGATAAGTTTTGGAGGCAAACAAAATGTTTTTACAACCATTATCCAGTCGTGTCATTTCCAAACCGAAAGCCATTATCAATTCTTCCTTTTCCAAATTCTTTTAGTAACCCCGTTATCTTAATGGGAATATATACAGAAACAACCTGAAAAGAAAATTATAAAAAGGCACGCTCGGCAAAATGGGCTATTAGTTCTAGTTTGTGATTTATTTTCAATTCATCTGAATTCTATACCACAAATAAAATGCTTAGAGCTGCAGTTCTGTTTTTAACAATTTGAATATTTAATAAATTTGCCTTTAAACACTATCCTTAGAGAATTTTATTCAGATCACCGAAGTTATGCAACGTCAATCCCGGTTAGTCATCGGATGGGTGACCGTCTGAGCGATCGATTCGGACTCCCGCGTTGTGTCCTTGGGCAAGGTAACTTAACCCCGATTGTCCGCCGTGTACTAAGGCGTACTGCACGTCGATGGTGCGCATGTCTTCAACCAATCTAATCCTGCCTGTGCTGCAGTGTGGAGTTACGATGTTGGGGAGCTGGCAGCTGCTTGACGTTGCTCGGTGTTTCTCTCCGGGTACTCCGGCTTCCTCCACCCGTAAAACTGTCACGGTCATGATTAGCCATTGTACGTGCAGTTAAAACTAGAAATCCTGTCATGATATGCGCACAAATAGCACGCTGATCTGCGCGTTAATGTACGCGTTATGGCCATAGTAAAGCTATCAAATTCTGTACATATGGCCTGTGCACAAGCAATGTTTCAGCCAATGGACCTCCGGGTAACCCGGAGGTCCATTGGCAGAAACATTGCCTGTGTTTGCTGTGAGTAACCAGGAGAACCTACCGTGCTCTGGATGCCATTTGATATGGCAATTGCGCGCAATTCCTATGTGCAATTAAGCCTAGATAAGCGCGCTAATCGTGACAGGACTTCTAGTTTTAACTGTCAGTATGTCGCCTTAAACACCAATACACAAATAATTCTCATCGTGATGAGGCCCTGCTCCACAAAACCAATATTAACGACTCAGCCTTTTTTCGCGTGTACATGAGTTGAGAACTGAATATTTGATAAATTATGCCACAAAGAAATGAAGTGTGAACGTTTTGAAAACACGAATGAATTTATGATTCTCGGATAAACAAAACTTACCATGCTGATGTGACGAACAGTTTTTGTCTGGTAAGTCTGGTTCAATAATGTTTTTTTCTATGACAGTGTTAACTCAGTACCAGTAGCATTATATTGAAACCGACGCAATCCTTGCAACGCTCAGTTATGACCTCCGGATTGCTTCCTGAATAAACTTGATTTGGCTAACAGCATGGTGTTGATGTACCCATATATACCTTCTAAATGTCCAGTTGCATTAAAGAAGAAATGTTGCTCAGTGTTTTAATATTTGTAGGTCATCGAAGTAAACTTGATGAATTATAGTTGCACTTCTTTTCGATGTGGTTATAACTGTATCAATTACACCATGCCCAGTCCAGAAGAGTGTTGTCGGCACACAATCACATAAATTTCGCAAACACTCGAGACCCTTGTCGTCCATGAAGCTGCCATTTTGGCCATTTTTTCAGGGTATCTGGGCTAACATAATCTAAATATCATCATTTACATTTATTTATTACTTTTCAAAGTGTGATTTACTGGGATTTTCGGGTTTGATTACAAACGATAACTTCACAAGTGAATTATGCAACCAACAATTGTGTCATGTATCCGTGCGCGCAAACGAAGACGCTTTGCCGTGGGTGTAATTGGGACTTCATTGTTTCTTTTGCTTTTTATAACCCTTTACCCAACATGAAAAGCAGACGACACTTGCCAAACAAATTCTTGAATAACTATTATTTTCATTTTTTGTCTCAAAAACATAAGTTATGACCCCTCATTGGAACGAGCTCGGCGAGCTCGTTCCAATGAGGGGTCATAACCTATGTTTTAGAGACAAAAAATGAAAAAATAATGAAAATTAATTGGCGAGTTTTGAGAATAGCGCTGGCCCTTTTTTGGCCCTTACGTTATGTAAAGGGTTAAATAATATAATTATCGTTAATAATGAAAAGTAATAAACAGAGTAATCGCTTGACTGGACTGGTTACGTGAAATAATTCATTCGAGAGTATGGACTATATTGTAAAACACTCGTGCGCATTCGCGCACTCGTGTTTGTACAATGTCCCTCACATCTCGTGAATTATTTCACGTGACCAGTCCAGTCAAGCGATTACTCTCTATGCCCCACTGTACGTTTTGAAAAAATCTTACATCCCACGTGCAAGATGTCTGTTTTCTGTTTATATCAGCCTTATTAACATTTGTATCAAACTTTCTCTTTTATTCCTCTTGTGACACAATATATCAAAATTTTGATTTTCACCTCATATATACCACAAAACGTTGACAAAACTGTTGACAATGGTTCTGTGGAGGTGGGATCTTACAACAATGAGAATCAGTGCCTTAGAAAAATATTCTTTAAAAGTGAGTTTTTTTTAATATTGAAATTATAAAATAATTTTTGGAGTCCTCAGCATATCCTGTTTATTATATAGAATCCATGTACGCCGAGAATATACCATAAATTATTCATGTTAAGATTTTCACAACGATGCTTTTCACAAAATTGTTTCTCTTTCCCTTTAACTTGCATTGTTGTTAGTTCAGGTGTGATTTCTTTACATGTTCTAACCTGAGACACAAATACCCCCCCCCCCCCCCCCCACACACCTTGAGGGAGTGCAGTGGCTGAGTGTTTACGGCATTGAACTTCAAACCGAAAGGTCCACATTAGTTGAACCACTTCGAAACAGCAGAAAATTCGTTCCGCAGCTGCATTTGTTTCTAAACAATCATCGGCTGTGCCGGAAGTTCGGTTGCCCCGGATGAAAGCATGATGGCATTTCGAAGAAGTTTCGAGGCGAATGTCTTTCTAAGTGGGAAACTTTTGCCTTCCAGTCCCTATTTACTTTATTAATGGAAAAATTAACAATTAATTGGAATCTGGCAAACGGGAATGAAAAGGGAGCATGGTGGCTCAATGGTTACGTTATTGGACTTTAACTCTTCACTCAACGTAGACGATATCAAAATTTATTATTTTAAATATCATTTTTTCAAAACATTTCAACGAAACCATATCATGTGACCCCTCCAACGAGGGGTCACATGATATGGTTTCGTTGAAATATTTTGAAAAATGTTTTTTCAACTGCTGATTTGCACATTACACGGGCGGATGCGGGCGATTCGTTGGGTAAAGGGTTAAAGTCCAATAACGTAACCATTGAGCCACCACGCTCCCTTTTCATTCCCAGTTGCTTGATTCCAATTAATTGTTAACTTTTTCATTAATAATGTAAATAGGGACTGGAAGGCAAACGTTTCCTCACTTAGAATGCCATTCGCCTCTAAACTCTTTCGAAATACCATTATGCTTTCATCTGGGGCAACCGAACTTCCGGCACAGACGATCATTGTTTGGAAACAAACGCAGCTGCGTAACGAATTTTCTGCTGTTTCGAAGTGGTTCTGCTAATGTGTATTCATTCAACTGATGGACAGCACAAGGATTTTGATCAAACGGGGTGTGTGCTTTAGTAAGTACGATTGCTGTAAAACATCCTTCATATCAGAAGTATCGAGGCGGTTAATTCTTTACCTAACATGAAAAGCAGAACGACACTTGCAAACAAAATTCGTGAATTTCTAATTTTTTTCATTTTTTGTCTCACAAACATAGGTTATAAGCCCTCGTTAGGAAGAGTTCGACGAGCTCTTTCCAAAGAGGGTCATAAGCTATGTTTTTGAGACAAAAAATGAAAAAAATTATAATTTTTACCGTTACGTTGGGCAAAGGATTAATCAATTAGACTGACTACATTGTTCTCGTTGTCGGGTGCTAAGGGTACCAACTGCACTATGAAAATGTTTGTAGCACCAAAAATACAGCATTTGGCACCAGGATTGGGCCAACCAAAATGTGCATTTGGTCCGTCTTAATGGATTTGTAGTTCATTATTTTTCGATAAAATCGCTTGTTGACGACACAGATGAGACAGCATTCAAGACTGTCAAGTAATCAAAAATTAACAGGTGTAATGAAGTTTTTCTGTTATGGTCGACCGAAATAACAGTTTATCCATTTAATCTGATTCTCATTAAACTTGTTTGTTGCTTTTTTTATCTTGCTTAATAGTTTTTATAAGACTCTTTTTTATTATTTTCTCTGTATGCCAACATTTCGATGGTGGAGTACACAAAATAGGTAACAATAATGAACATAATTACATAATTCTGGAAACCCCGGATGTTAGCAATTAAAGAATGGCAGAGACAAAATAGGAATAAAAATTAAAAGGGGAGCATGAAAGTGACACGGGAGAGTCTCATATATATAACGGAAAAGATAGAAGGTTGTGAAAGAGAGAGAGAGAGAGAGAGAGAGAGAGAGAGAGAGAGAGAGAGAGAGAGAGAGAGAGAGAGAAAAGATGTTCTCCGGCAATCCGGAACAATATACTATTTCTGAACACTATTTTGTGTAAAAACACTCGCTTGTGGACATGCCATATATAAAACCACCATTCACAGTGGTGTTTCACGCATTCGTGTAACGCGACGTCAGCAGCGGCGCAGTGAACATAACCTAACAAACTCAACAGTATGAGGGAACACGGCTACTGTCATTAACATGGAATATACCTTTTCCTTACTCCGTTTTTTAGAGCAGCAATGCTTGAGCATTCGTCTAATAATATTATGTTGCTTATATAAATGCAAATTCACTTACTTGTTCCTAAAGCCATGAGACAGGTAACCAGTTACAGATATGTGGCAACCCACATCGTATACACACGTGTACTCACACACACACACACATGCATACATACATATACATACATGCATGCATATGTGCATTAACATATATAAACACGTATATATGTATATGCATGCACATATGTACATTATGTGTGTACATGTATACATATGCACTCATAAACACACACACACACACCCTCACACACACACACACCTACACACACACACATGCACACACACATAATTTCTGGCAAGGACCTTGATCAGAGAGTCAGATATAAGTTTTAGATAAACGTTACTTACAAATTTGAAGTACTAATGTTTCATCAGAATACTGTGCCTTGTACTTTTGAAACGTAACCCTTTGCACTCTAGTGGTATCTTACATGCCAGTTCAGTGAAAGCACCATATATTCATTATTTGGGGTAGACCAAGCAATATTTTCAACGTGCAGCCTCCGGGCTGCACGTTGAAAATATTGATTGGTCTACCCCCACACATTTATTGAACAGCTATTGTATTTAATGACGTATAATGTCCCTGGACGGAAAGCGGCCGCTAGTGTTCAAGGGGTTAAAAAGTAAGATAGCATATAGACATTATCTTACGAATATATTTGACCAAGTTATTTACAACCTTCAATTTATTACTGTTAAAAAATTCACCCAGTTTCCACATACTAGGACTTTTGCAGTAGTTTGGAATTAGGTAAATTCTGCGTTCCACTGCTAAGGACACGCACTGCATGATATAATGATATTCATCGCCCAGATCAGTAGAGCACATGATACATACTTTACCGCTCCTATCCTGATTTATCCACGTCCCAACCTCGATTGGAAGTCTGTGATTTCTTGTCCTAAAACGTAATGAGCTTAGTAAATTTTTTCCACTTAATTCAGACAAGTGTGGTTCTCTTCCGTTCTCTTCCGTACAAAGTTTTAACACTACTATAGAAATCACATTTCTGCGATGCGTGCATTCTACTCGCCCAGTCATGTACATACGTATTTTTGTTTAATTTCATTATTAAGCCAGCCTAAATTAGGTATGGCCTGATATATGGAAGATAATATATTATTTGCTACCAGTTTATTAGTTGTTGTTTTTTTTTTGTTATCATCATTTGCGGGATTTTTTCAACTGAAATACTTTAAAGAGCCAAGTAATACTGAATTAAAATATGGTACTTTGAGTGCAACAATGCACCATCTGCAATGCCTTAGCATTGCAGATGGTGCCTTGGTGAACTCAAAGGACGGTACATGGTTATTTTTTTCTCATTTGCAGTCAGATTCCCTTTGGTAAAAAATCTTTATTAGGTACAAAACATAACTTCCACTTGGCACTAAAACTTTCCACTTGAACCCAGCTGTATCCGGTCCCGATTTTCTTTACCGGTTGACCGCAAACGCAAGACAGAAAAGTGGAAATTGTTTGCATTAGCAGATTGAGACAAACGGAAATACACAGATTTAACTCATGCAAATCGTGTATGAAATAATAGGGCCTGACTACCAGGCCCGAGTATTTTATGCAAAATTTTCTTGTGCTACTTTCTATCGAGTGCTGGTGTTTTATGCAGGATTTGCAAAAATCACCTTGTGCTTTATTCTTATCATCTGAATACTCTGACACAAATAATTCCTTTTTATTCCCTAACACCATTATTCCGATTTAAAATCCTAGCTAATGCAATTCCTTTGCAAAAGGCAAATGCAATTAATCAGTAACAGAACAGTTATAAGAAAGCGGTTACTGAATTCCTAACTGTTTCAGCACCCCCCCCACCCCCCCACCCCCCCACCCCCCCACCCCCCACCCCCCCAAAAAAAAGAGAGCTCACGTTTCGCGACATTTTGTGCGCTGTTGTCCTGAATCCACCTTAGAAGCCGTCAAAATGAGGTCACAAGCACGCTATCGGCGTGCAATTTATCACGTCATTTCGCACTTGCCCCAGGCAGTGTGAATGTTTTGGTTTTCGAAACCACTATTCAAGCTAAGGAGTCGAAAGTCTTGTCTTCCATGAGCGAATTATCTACCTTCTATTTTTGTAAGTCAATTTTTTTTCACAAACTTCGAGATCAAGGGATATGTTATTTTACTGCATGCCAATGTTTTTATTTTCATAAAATACACGCTTTTTCTGCAAAAAACGAAGCGAACATAGAGGATATTCACGAAAATTTGATGAATACCGAAAATATCTCGTGAGTGGCTACAAAGAAATATGAGGATCTTCACGAGCGACGCAGTCGCGAGTGAAGATCCTCATATTTCTTGTAGCCACGAACGAGATATTTTTTTTTTTCGTGAATTTTCTTTTTATTTAATGCTCTACGACTACAAACTCTCCAATTTGTGGCCTTTATTTGCCATTAAGGCGCAAAATTTATGTGCCGAACCGGCGTCCATACAAAAATTACAACAACCAAACTCCAACCATTGGAATGTGTGAATATCCGCACAAAAAGTAGTCCCGTCTTATTTCTCCCCTAACTTTACGATTTACCAAGGCTGGCGAATTGAAATAATCGCAATGTGTTTCGAAGAAATAGAACAATAACAAAAAACACCACTTTCTTATTTTCAATAACAAGACACGTCATTTTATTTTTTTTGAAATAAATACGTAGAATTTAAAGTACATGTGATTCGTCATCCGAACCTACGATGAAATATCGATTTCTAAATATCATTTTGATATTTCGTTTTGCCGACCGACAGGGGAATATGACTTAATTTTTCAGCGTGAATTGATGCCTGAGCATTAAATAAAATACGTTATTTTGTATTGCCCTTGAACAATACGGATCACGTGTTCGGACTGTTTAACTATTTTTTTTTTTACGTTTGGGTTATTTTTGGCAATAATTTGTGTTTTTAATATTTTTTTAGTAAACTGTTAGTATGCATGAAATACAGAACAGCATACCCGTTCGAACTGTCATTTTTTACCGCACTCGATCGATTTCGGTGGAGGGATAATATTGAACAAGAAGACGAAGGCTTCGAGTTCAATATTACCCCTCCGCCCAAAAACGATTAATATAACAATAACATGATTTTGAAGTGCTTTACAGTGTATTAACGGCTCAACAGAAATGGTTAACAGCCCAAGAGCTTAGTTGCGGCCCGCGACGAAGTCGAGGGCCGCTAGTAAGCTCAAGTGCTGTTAACCATTTCTGTTGAGCCGTTGATACACTGTAATGCCCGACAAAGTCATGTTATTTCTATTATTGCCACTTTCGTACATCGGGTACATTACGATTAAATTATAAGGGAAATAAGATAAATAAATGAAGTTTGACGTTTTAGAATTGAAAAAAACAGCAACACTATCGTCTGATTTGTTGACAAACAAACCGGGTAACATGACTATCGTCTGATCAATCTACGGCGAAATTTGGAAAGTTAGATGATGAAATATATCTTCGAAATGCGAACTTTAGGCAAAGAGTTTATTCATCAAAGATGTCATCACTTACTTTGCGTGTATCGCTTCCTATATTTGATACATTATCTATCCGTGACACAAAGGTAAACACTTGAAAAAAATGTGTTAATTGTGTTTGCAAATTAAAAAAAAACCGAATTGAATTTCGATCCAAATGGAAATCTGGGAAAAATATTGTTGATCGGCTGAAAGATGTGACGTTATTGTCGATATTTAGACGTGTCGGGCTGTTATTGACGTGTTGGGCTGTTATAGTCAATAACGGCCCAATACGTCACATGACTTGTACTTGTTGAGCATTATGAGGTTTCAACGCCCGGTAAAACATCGTTAATGTGCTAGGAACGCCCGCAAAAGTGGTAATAATAATTTTTAAATAAACTGTTGGCGTGCAATAAATACAGAACAGCATACGCGTTCGAACTGTTATATTTTACCGCACTCGATCGCTTTTGGCGAGGGATAATATTGGTATTAATATTATACCTCCGCCGAAATCGATTTCGTGCCACAAAATGACAGTTCGAACGCGAATGCCGTTCTGTCTATTTATCTCACAATCGGGGCGTTTTTGCACTGTTACGCAATTAAAGTTTAATGTATCTGGGCCCTTGTTCCGAATCCGTATCAAAGGCCCCTGATACAAGCCCGTGATTCGGCTGTTGCCAAAACAACGGCATTAATATCATTTTTCGATCGCTTCGCGTTTTTCCCTTCAGAGAAAACAATATTAGGTCAGGCGAATCCGAACCTAATATTGTTTTCTCTGAGCCGTATATGACACTGTATCTGCCAACTAAATGCCCTGTAACGTATTTATTATGCACGGCATGCTAAAATGTCACTGGGGAAGTAAATTCAACGAATAGTTAAATTGTGCGCACTTTTCGGCATCTTGGGCAGGTTTGTAGCCTATTATTATGATTTTCCTGAACGCTCGAGTCGAGGCTTCTCTCTTGAAGTTAAATGATCAGCTTTCGCTATGAAATGTCGAAAACTACACCTCAATAAACGATGAACGGCATATTTTAAAATATAATAAACTTTTACACCAAAAGGGATATTTAATTCACCAGTAATTATTGCAAAAGTAACAACCAAATTCACGTTGACGAAACACACAGTTGCTCCACTTCGCA
Organism: Pictodentalium vernedei; assembly: GCA_031216915.1. Classification (NCBI taxonomy): domain Eukaryota; kingdom Metazoa; phylum Mollusca; class Scaphopoda; order Dentaliida; family Dentaliidae; genus Pictodentalium; species Pictodentalium vernedei. Next base: position 684,520,980 of record CM062295.1, on the reverse strand, counting down.
AGACAGTATTCAGTAAAGTGAATCACAGTGACGTAATTTTGTCTGGAGTGTAACGTAATCACTGACCTCAATATGGAGATCAATGAACGCTATTCTATTTTTCAATTTGCATCTTTCCGTCGATAAGGCAAATGAAAAAGTTCCTCTTAAAATAGTTTTATAACACATTTTGTGGTCAATATTGTGAGATGAATTTATCATCACCACAGTGTGTGTCTCCGTAAATTCTGATCAAGTCTCGTTGTATGCACAGAAAGGCATTTCGACTCGCCCTAACGGGCTCGTAGAAATACTATTCTGTTCCTACAACTCGACTTGATCTGAATTCCCGGAGACACACACTGTGGTGATAATCTGTATATATGCTTTCGCAAAATTGATCTGACCCTCGCTAAACTTTGGCTCAGCTCGATTTTTGTAAACTTCGTTCAGAAATTTCACTTTAAATCGTGATTCATTGCGCATCCTTTAGTTCTTAACATTTGACTTTTTCTCCAGTGGGTGTACGGTTGTGACAAAATTTACATTGAGTTCGGATGCCCGGGATGAACAGCGTGAACGGACTGTATTGTGTTTATTATTTCTGACTCATTGTGGAAGATTAGTACCGATGTTGTATCGAACAGATCCTTATTTCACAGTAGGGCACGAAGTAACACGTTGCAGTAGAAAACGCAGCAACGATTTTCGCGAAACCAAAGGCATGCTGCATTACTTTGGACGGATTGTTCTCAATAGATATGCTGTTCCGTTATTTGGTGGCCCTGCTGAGATTGTATATCACGCGACTATTCACGCGACTATGTTTTTAAATTTGAACAAAAACAAACTGCAAGACGCCTCTACTAATTGAAGCCAGATGTCACATATCTTCCTTCTCACACTATGATAACAGGGTGTGTGTGATTCGACTTGGAAGTAAAGAGGCATATTTTTAACTACAGAAAAGTCAATTTACTTTAGCATTAACATTTTGAGTACGCTGCAACATTCGCTGGTATGTAATTTTTAACCCTCAGTGGACCTAAGGAAATTTCACAGTTTTCCCACCACACCCACACCACAGCATAAGGGCATGTTGGCTTTGAAGACTTCAGATCAAGTTTTGGCTGCCTCTGCAGGCATCCACAACTTGACTAGACGTCACTCGCTAATTATTTCACTACTTATTTATTTATTGGTGTTTAACCCCCTGCACATTGATGTCAAAATCTCCCAATTTCAGGCTGCTAATTTTTCCCATGATGCAACTAGAAATTTAATCAATTCATTCTTGTTTGACAGAGTTCATTGAACTCTGTCAAACAAGACTGAATTGATTAAATTTCTAGTTGCATTATGGGAATAATGGCTACTTGAAATATTGGTATTTTGACATCAGAGTGCAGGGGGTTAATATATTTATTTATTTATTGGTGTTTAAGGTCACATACTTATGCACAATGGCTAATCGTGACCGTGCAGGGGGTTAAGGTCACATATTTATGCACAATGGCTAATCACGACCGTGACAGTTTTACGGGTGGAGGAAGCCGGAGTACCCGGAGAGAACCACCGAGCAACTGTAAGCTCCCGAACATACCATCTCCACACAAGCAGGGTTAGCATTGGTTGAAGACAAGTGCACTATCGACGTGCAGTACACCTTAGTACACAACGCCACCGTGCCCTCTCGCGGGCAATGGAGATGAAGTGTCTTGCCCAAGGACACAACGCGGTTGCCGTAGGTGGGATTCGAACCGAGGACCTCTCAGCTTGCAGCCTGCACCTCTACCAACTGAGCCACCGCGCTCCCAATTATTTCACTACAGTCTACTGCATTTTATTATGATTTGCATTTTGGGGTGCTTGCTCTGAGACCATGAAATTTGTGAAAGTCTTAAATATGCCTGAATGGGTTTAATTGTGAATTCAATCTCATTGGGTGCAATGCGTGGCACTCTGCCTTCACACCTATTCCAGAAGACCCATTTCCACCTGTTCGATGCCCCAATCTGTATCATTAAACAAGCAACTTTTAATCATTTCGTGAAACTAATCTGATTTGGATTTTAACCCTAATTGTTAAGATTTTTCAAAATCTTGTTTTCGGTATTTAAATGCATTCGTGGCTCGGCACCTAAGTACTTACAAGACCTTCTGGCAATTAAAAAACCTGAAAGAAACTTGCGCTCCTCCACACAAATCAAGCTTCAGATGCCCTTCGCTAGGTCCACTTTTGTAAATAACAGAGCTTTCTCTGCACTTTGGAATAGTTTACCTGTTCAGGTTCAGGCATCGAAAGATCTCAACCAATTCAAAAAAAATTAAAATCACATCTTTTCAGAGAGGCTGTTGATAGTATGTAACCTGCTGGCCTCCACACCTTTCTCAGTCTGTATATTGCCTTGATAGTCTTAAGCTCATTGTTTATTTAACTGTACAGCGTTTTAGAACACTTTGTGATTTTACGCTTTATAAAATTTCCTTATTATTATTTTTATTATTTTTAAGAATATATTAACTTTGGAGGAAAATTAGTCAACCGTGGCTTAGAGTTGGCAAATGCACCCTTCTAGTCCCACATCCTCATTGCAGACACACTCCCATTAGTTCACAACGCCTCATGTTCTTCAGTTTTAGACATTAACCATTCTTTCTATATGGTGCTTAGTTTAATATCTAGCATTTGCAATTTTGTGACTAATAAGCCCATTATAAAGATGCACATTTACCGCTTTTAGGTACGTAACATTTAAAACAATATATTTAATATGAGATAGCAACTTTGATCTGTTGTTTTAAGTTTTAAAAAAAAATAAGAATAATAGGAATAGGAATAAAACCATGTTTTCGACTCTTTTGGTGATCATGTTGTTTTTTCAAATCTAATTTTTGAGGTAGTTCTTCAGATACATTAATTGCAATGTTTCAATAACCCTAAATTAACCATACTCTTATTGGACGAGAGCTTGCTTAGTTTTTTTTCTCTGTTTACGACTCCAATAGAATATATTACCTTGTGATGTCATCAGGCAAAATAATTGAAATGAGGTTGCCCGATTTGCAAATATTTCATCAATGGAGTGACTGGCAATCCACGTCATATTTCTATTTTTTTACACATGAAGCAGACAGTGTTCTGTATGAAGTATTGTTTCAATTAGAAATCAGTTTATGGTTTGAAATAAATGGTGTGACCTTGACCGACCTGACTTATTGATTATTTGTTCAGGGACGTCGTGGTGTACACGATAATAATAATAATAATAACACTTCGGCCGGCCGCTGATTTGTCGCGGTTCTCGTATGAGAAGGCCTTGGTTACCCATGTTCTACCAACTGCCTCCCTATTCCCGCGCTTCTTCTCGAACTGCTTGATGACATCCCTTGCCCCATTCTTCCCAATCTCTTCGATTAGTATATTAACCCTCTCCTTTGAGTCGGCCCCAAACACATGTCCTTCATTCTCCCATCCCACTTCCCCCTTATACTCCCACTAGGCTCGCAACTATGGCGTCGGCCATCTTCGGGACACTGCCCCCCTTGTGTACGGCTGCAAGCTTTGGTTTCAGTTTTTCTTCGAACTTCACCCAGTCGGCATCCTTTTTGAGTTCCCAAACCTCCTTGAAGCTTCCTTTGCTTTTCGCTAGGTTTTTGACCCTCATCGTCACTGTAATCAAGTTGTGATCACTATCCAACTCTATTTTTCCCTCATCGTCCACTTCTACCCCTATCACCTCCCTCCATAAATTAATATCTGTGAGAATGTAGTCAATTATTGATTTTCCGTCGTTTCTCTCCCAGGTCCATTTCCCCTTACATCTAGCGTCTCTGTTCAGAATCTTCAGATCGAGCTCATTTGTGAAGTTTAACAGCTTCCTTCCATTCCTGTTGACTTTCTTGTCCCCACCCTCTATGCCTTCTTCCTTATCACCTATGGGTCCATTAAAGTCGCTCATCAGAATTATACCGAGCCCCCTGTTTTCTACTTCAGTGATATTGGACCTTAGTGTTGAGTATATCGAGTCATTCCACTCGGGTTTATTTCCTTCCACCGCACAGTACACAATCCCAAGGGCAATACTTTTGTTTCTCAGACTGATCTTTACCCATCCAATTTCTTTTGACACCTCATCCGAGGTGATGATATCTTCCAGATCTGTGATCAGCGACGGTTTTAAATACTCTTTAATGTACATGCCTACCCCTACCCCCCACCCCCACCCCTTTTCTGCCTTCCGTTCGACCTACACCTATCCACACACACCCGCTTACTTGTTCTACCCGTTCCTCGTGTCTTACCCACGTCTCGCTTAAGCCCATGACATCAAACTCCTCTGCCTCGATCAATGTAGCAATTTCACTTACTTTCCGGTGGAGACCCTGGATGTTGCTATAACCCACTTTCAGGGTACCGAGGTTCATTGGTTCCCGCCTACTGGGCCCGTTGTTTTCTAGCGCTAGTCCTGATAAACCTATTCTGTCCCCCTCACTCTTGATTACCCCACCTATGTCCACTCTAGTTATACTTGCCTCTGACCTCCCACCCCGCTCCTCTCCAAAAAAAGGCTCTGCTACCCGGAGAATTTTATCCCCCAATACCCGTTTCCCCACCCTGCTAAGATGCAGCCCGTCACGCCCGTACATGCTCCCATTGCCCCAAAACGTGTCCCAATGGTCGATAAAGGGTATTCCCAGATCAACACAGTAGTCCTCCAACTCCTCATTTAGGGCCAAAATCCTTGAGTTCCGTTCGTCCCCACCTCCAAGGACAGGAAGGACCCCGGATACGACTACCCTTGCATTCCTACTTAGCAGTTTTCCGACTAAGCCTCTATACGACTCCACCAAACTTACTGACCTTCTCTCCCTGATATTGTTGGTCCCCACATGGACCACCACTACCGGTTCCGGTCCTCACCCTGCCACAATGCCATCTACCCGGTCCCTGAGATCCTCCACCTTCGCCCCCGGAAAGCACAAGACTGTTCGATTGGAACTATCAGGACCACAAACTACATTGTCAATCCCACGTACAGTGCTGCTCCCTGCTACAACCAATTTTCTCCTTCTGGCCCCAGCTCCTATATCATCTGCACCTCCTCTCGTTTTGCAAGCTCCTAGCCCCCTCTTTCTCTTGACCGCCCTCCTTACCCCGTCTGTCTTATCATCACCAACAACCATCTCACCCCTCACACTTTCCCCCTCACTCTCGTCCCCAGGTGTATCTGAGTCTAAAACACTAAACCTGTTTTCTAAACACCGCCTAGCCACCTTGGCAGCCATCCGCCGACTCTGGCTTCCGGACTCGACGCAGCCCTGACCTGACGCCACCTTCCGAATTTTCCTACTAGAACCCCCCACCCCCCCCCCCCCCCCCACCTCCTCAGTTACACCCCCACATCAAGCATTATTCCCCCACGTTTCCTGCTTCCCAGTTTCCTCCTTGAGTCCACAACGACCTTCCACCCACCTTCAACCTCACAATCGTAGGTAACCTTCAACGGGGTAACTCCAGATACACCGGCCCTCCCCAACCTCCCTCTCAGCTCTGCAATCTCCCGCTCGAATCCAACACACTTCTCTAACAACTGTAAAATATCCCTGCAATTCGCACATACCCCACTACTCTCCATTGACCGACCACCATCATACCTCATATTACACTGTCTGCACGCCTCCGTATCCTCACTCTCCCCCACCTGCACCCCTCGACTCACCTCCCCAGACCTCCCTTAACACCCATACTTACCTCCGTCTGAACACCCGCCGTGCACTTACTATTCATGGTTACAAATTTTAAACAGAATCCAATGACCGAAAACAACAAAAACACCAGGGCAACAAACACACACGAAAAAAGGCAAATAAGGCAAACAAACAACAAAACCGGAAAAACCTATCCACTAAACCCCTTATTGCACCCTACGGTCCTCCCAAACACACTTACAAAACTAAATATATAAAAAAAACTTCCCTGAAATACAACTAATATTAAAAGAAAATACTTATAAACAGTTCCGAGCAGAAAATGTTCTTCTTCCCTCCGTGAGTAGTATTGATTTACGAAACTTGCTATCGTTAGAAGCTGTCTCGTTCACTTCACGATGCGATTTTTGGGCTATGGGTGGAGCTATTGCAAAACATGTATGTTATTATGATGAACTGACAGTTACCACGTGTGAGGTTTGCGACTCGTGGTGTATGTTCAACCGAGCTGCTCACGTCAGACCATGTTACCGTCAATTCATCATATGTTCCAATAAGACTAGATTCATCGCCCTCTTATTGGATGAGAGCTTGCGTTGTTTCTTCTTTGTTTACGGCTCCAGTAGCATATGCTACCCGTCTGAAGTCACCACACCAAATATTTCCGTTTCGTAATTATTTGTTCAACGGAGTGACTTGCAGCCCGCTTCATGTTTTCTAGATTTTTCACGCGTGCAGCAGACGATGTTCCGAATAAAGTGTTGTTTAACCCTTTACCTAACGAATCGCCGAATCCGCCCGCGTAATATGCAAATTGAGCAGTTGAAAAAATTTAATTTCTCAAAATATTTCAACAAAATCATATCATGTGACCCCTCATTGAACCGATCTCATTGAGCTCGTTCCATTGAGGGGTCACATGATATGGTTTTGTTGAATTTTTTTGAAAAATGTAAAAAAAATTATATTTAAAATAATAAATTTTGATATCGTCTGCGTTGCGTAAAGGGTTAATTTACAAATCAGTTTATGATTTTAAGTAAGATGAAGTGACCTCGACTTTTATTAATTAATGATTATTTTTGTCCTGTGACGTGGTGGGAAACACGAGAGGTTTATGTATTATACTTGTCATCTATAAAAATTGTCCTGTTCATTTCACGATACGGGTTTTGGGTTGTGGGTAGTGTTCAACCGATGATCGGAACCGGCCACCACAATCGGCCGATTATGGGCAATCGGATGACAACGGCAACGGCTCCTGGAACATCGGTTCAACCGATTGTTGCCAAGCAATTTGTGATTTTTCTGAATCGCATTTTATTATCTTCTGAAATTGTTCAGTTGTTAATGAAAAATGATGTCGATGAAACCATTCAATAAAGTTGAGAAACAACCACAATGTGTATTCCTAATCTCTCTAGAAGCCCCTTTCCGGGATATACGTGTTAAACGACATGTAAAGCTTACAACTGAGCACACTTGCAGCAATCGCCAGTTCATACCGGAAAAGTGAAGGATGCACTCCATTGACTCAGGTCGCAGTAACATTACCAGTCGCGCGCACTTGGTCGGTAAACGTGGCTCTGAGAGCCACGTTTACCGCCCAAGTGTGCGCGACTGGTAATTTTACTGGGACCCCAGTCAACGAAGTTTAACACTTTGAAAAAATGTTCAGTTTAATGTAGTTCTTTCGAGCATCGACTTGTCTTGTAGTGCACGGTATTACAATCGGAATCGGCATCAGAATCGGCCGATTGTGGGCTCAAATAACCGGTAATCGGTCAGCGACCATTTTTGGTAATCGGTTGGACACTAGTTGTGGGTAGCTCATTATGGAAACTTGGAATAGGTATGAAAAAGTTGTTCGAGCAAGCAGACTGTATTCGACTGCTTCTAGTAATGAAAGACGACTTTGATAGTGATATGAGCCGGTACTCGTAGCGGCAGTAGTCCCACGGTAGGTACTAAGAGTAGTAGTAGTACCACAACTTAGTGAGGGTGAGACTACCAAGGTGATAGTTTGAATTTGTGATTTTCTTGTTTTACCCTTTACCTAACATGAAAAGCAGACGACACTTGCAAACAAAATTCTTGAATAACTAATTTTTTTTTCATTTTTTGTTTCAAAAACATAGGTTGTGATCCCTCATTGGATCGAGCTCAACGAGTTCGTTCCAAAGAGGGGTCATAACCTGTGTTTTTGAGACAAAAAATAAAAATATAATGAAAATTATTTGGCGATTTTTGAGAATAGCGATGGCAGGTTTTGATCGTTACGTTAGGTAAAGGGTTAAAAGTGTATACAATTTTTATAATTTTTCTCCTCGGTCTAAAAACGAAAGATAGGTATATGTAGGACCCCGAAAAACCAATTTGTTAAGTAAGCCACCTGTGTATCTAAAGTGTAATAAATCAGATAGCGTGACAACTTTAATGGAGGGGAATCTCGTTCAGAGTCTCAAACACCAGTTAACGCTTATCTGGTCTGTAGCAACGATCTTGCCTTATAAGCTTCAAGCATAAGACACTCATTTAGCCATGCGAGGTAATCAGCCATCTAATTATATGGCCATTTGTATCGATAATCTCCTTATAATTATGGCGTACGTAGGGTACCTAGTGTTGTACGGGACAGCATTAGATTTTGACAGTGGACTGTCATAAATGTCAAAGTGTAGCAAACTTAAAAGAACTTGAAGCGAATGTTAAATTAAGATAGATCAAAGCGGCCAAGTTCGGGAGAAGCAATTAAAATGAGAATTAATGTTCTGTTGACCTAATACAAGTCAAGAGGGTTTCTCGAAAAATTCATTCCAGTCTAAAGGTGTGTAAGACTGTGGGTCGTAGGAGCTGGGTGAGGTCCCATGCTATAGGTCAAAGAGGTGCCGCATCGGCAAAAGAGGGGTGATTGGATGAATTTTGAGGTTTAAATAATACAATTGACTTTTGGTGTGTTTTTGTTGGAAATTCACCCGTGACCGGTTGTTTCCGTCCTGTCAGATTTTCTCTCTTACTTGTTGCATGATTATTAGCTTTAAGGACGGGAAAGGCTGACTGAAGGGATATAATTGACAAACATATTTGAATGCCCAAATTAAAATGATGTGATGATTATTGTTTTTTCACACGAACGTTGTAATTGTCGCCTACGTTCAAATAATTACTACTGTTATACCGCCAGCCTGCCTCAGGTTTCAATACTTTACAGCTATTTGAGAACACGTAACAATACACTTTACACTATACAATATCGCTCTTTAATGAATATACTTTGATGTCTGTGAAAAATGAATATGTTGATGACGTGATCATTTTTCGCGACAATGCAAGTTGAATATTTGCAACATATTTTAGTTGTATTAAACGAACAAGTACCCGGATTGGAAAGCTTATACCGTGTTATTACTTTTCGTGCTAGGCATTCGTTTTATGCTTGATGACGTGAAAGCTGTTACGCTCCCGTGGACTCTTCTATTTGCTGTCATTGAACTGACATGGGAAATACTACCAGTGTTCAAAGTATAAGATAACTTCATTTATTTAATTATTCGCATACATGCATTAGAGCTGTAGGTTAACCGAAACCGAACCGAGGGTTTTAGTTTTTTAAAAACCCGAAACCGAAACCGTCGACATCCCATAATCTAAGGTTTTTCGTTTTTTTTATTAAATACTCTTTTGCTGCAGAAAATTTCAGAATGTAGCCATCCCAGAGTAGTGAGAGTACCCAGACATTGCCAATGGCAGTGTCTGGGTACTCTCATTACTCTGGGAAGGCTACATTCTGTGAATTTCCGACATTTCAGTTTAGTTGTGTTTGCAGCTTTCCTCAAGTTGCGTGTAGGTGTCAGACCTCGAAAAATGGCGCAGCACAATAAAAGTTCTGTATATTTAGGTAATTATTATATTGGCCTCCTTGATTCTTCATGTATTATAGCTTATTTCGGGCATTCATTGAGTTTCACTCAATTTCACTGCCATTCAGTTATGACTCCGGAAATAAGAATGAGTTTTATTGAATGTTATTTGGTCTCATGAACAAACCGAAAACCGAACCGAACCGAGGTTTTACTCCACCTGAAAAACCCAAACCGAAACCGAACAAGAAATTTAAAAACCTACAGCTCTAACATGCATACGTGTATTGACCTCTGTTCTCACACGGGGATTTTGCAGAATACTTTCTTGTATGCATTTTAAAGATCCAAACCCTGATAAGATTAAAAATAATCGAGTAATCCATGCACTGATGATTTGAACTGACCAATCGATGGATTGATTGAAGGAATGCGTGCGTAAATTTATTGTCGATAAGATTTCGTTCATTCTTTCATTCATGAATTCATCCCTTCATTCTTCCATTCATTCACCACATTTTACGTTCTTGTTCCATAAAATGACGCCGCCTTGGCAAATCGAATGTGTGGCAATAGCTGGAAGGAGCTCTTTGATCCTTAAATACCAAGGGACATGTGGACGATCAGTTGTCAGGCATTTGATTTCACCAAACACTCATTTGCTGCTATATAAAAGTGATTGCCGCTTTCTTAGCAGTTTCTCTCAACCACATACCCGTGAGGGTCTTTAGCCCTCTGAAACCGAGAGGCCTCCTTTCCAGCCGAGGAACATGTTACATTATAACCTGAATATATTGGTTAGTCTACCCCCAAATAATGAATATGGACCCTACTAACTGCTGCCATTGAACTAGGATGGAAGATACCACCAGTGTTCAAAGGGATAGGATAAGCTCTTTACTTATTCACATACATAATATGTGTATTGAACGCTGTTCTCTCACAGGACTTTCGCAAAATACACCCTTTTGTGTTCGCTTTCAAGTTCAAAACCCCGATAAGATTAAAAATAATTGAGTAATTCGTGAATTGATGGCTTCAACTGATTAATCGATGAACTGACTGAGAGAATGCCTTAGTGATTTTATGGTCGATTGGATTCATTCATTCATCCATGCATGCATACATGCATCCATGCATGCATGTTCTCGAACAAATGACGCCGCCCTGGCAAATTGAATATGTGCTACAGCTGGAAGGAGCTCTCTGATCCTAGAATATCAAAGAATACGATGGACGATCACTTGTCGAACCGTTGAATATATTGATTGGTCCACCCCCAATCAATGAATACAGATTCTAATTGCTGCCGTTAAGCGGACATGGAAGATATTCCCAGTGTTCAAAGGGGTAAAATAATCTCATTTATTTATTCGCAAACATGCATATATGTATTGACCTCTGTTTTCTCACATAGCTGTTGCAGAATACATCTTTTCGTATGCGTTTTCAAGTTCCAAACGCTGGTAAGATTAAAATAATCGAATAAGCCATGCACTGCTGGTTTGAATTGACTGCTCAATGAACTGACGTAGAGAATGCTTGAGTGATTTCATGGTCGATTGGATTTCATCCATTCATTCATTCGAACGTCCGCTCATTCGTCCATTCACCCATTTGTCAATTTATTCGTCGCTTCGTTCATTTGTTCGTTCGTCCGCTCGTACTGCCAGTTCACTCATCCTTCTTTTCACTCACTATACAGTGTACTCTTTTTTTCATAATCTATCCCGCTTTCCAGTCCACATCCGTTTCCGAGAATGGATGCTTTATAACAAATGTCAACCAGGAGCTAAAACTAGAACTCCTGTCACGAATAGTGCGCTTATGTAGGCTTAATTGCGCGTTGAAATTGCGCGCAATTGCCATATCGAATGGCATCCAAAGCACGGCAGGTTCTCCTGGTTACTCATAGCAAACACATGCAATGTTTCTGCCAATGGACCTCCGGGTTACCCGGAGGTCCATTGGCTGAAACATTGCTTGTGCTCAGGCCATATGTGCAGAATTTGATAGCTTTACCTGGGCCATAACGCGTACATTAACGCGCATATCAACGTGCTATTTGTGCGCATTTCATGTCAGGACTTTTAGTTTTAACTGCATAGAGGTTTTGGGGTGTATTTTCTGGAAATGTCTTTTCTATCTATTAATATAACTGACTGGAATGAAGCATTTGCATTTTAGAAGATGTGGCAATTTGCCAACCGGAAAATTGCCTGGTCTTTGGGAGTGCTAATGATTCTTTTTAACCCATTTAGTATTATAGCTAAATCATAACCAAAAAAATGCAGTTCTGTAGGGTGCAATTATGGAGGTGGTGTGGTGTTGCCACCTGTTTATTTCGACTCTTTCTTAGAAGCAAATTAATGCTGGTTATTCATCAAAGAAATTCGGGAGCTTACCCGGAAAGCATGTTATTGTTAGAAAATTTGTTCTTGTTACCAAAAAACACAAACCTTCTCAGATATGTACATTTATTCTGCTATCGTTTTCAATTAAATTTTTGTTTCAGTACAACATGCGCCGATGGGTGTTATGGCTAGATTAGTCTTCTCAAATTTCAACATGGCTAAAATCACAGTTGGCAGTGTGAACTGTCGAGGTCTCTCCTCTGATCCTATCAAACGGCGGGACATTTTCCAGCGTTGCAGAAATAAATTTGATATCACTTTCCTTGTTGACACTCACTCTTGTCCCGAGATTGAACAGATATGGAAAAACGAGTGGGGATATGAAGCGGTCTTTTGCTCTTACTCAAGCTCAAGTAGAGGAACAGTAGTTCTATTCAAAAATTCGTTTGGATATTCAATAAACAAGTCGATTGTAGATCCCAGAGGTAATTATATTGTACTCGATATAACCATACAGGAACAAAGATTAACAATATCGGTTGTATATGGACCAATGGACCAAATGATGACAACCCGGGCTTCTATGAAAACGTATTTTCTAAAATAGACGAAATGGGTAACTCCTCAGTTCTAATGGGAGGAGACTGGAATGTACCCCAGAACTTGACATGGATACAATAAACTATAAGCACAGAAATAATGTCAAAGCAAATGCGAAAATTTTACAGTATATGCAAAAATTAGATTTACATTATGTATGGAGGATAGAAAATCCCGACTCTAGATGCTATACCTGGAGGGGCCCTGAAAACAAAATGGCTAGATTGGATTACTTTCTTATTTCAAGTGATTTGCACATATTTTTCCAAATGATAGACATCCAAATTCGATATAAATCAGACCATAACCCTATAAGTATCGGCCTATCCGTCTTTAACCAGCCCCGGGGGAGAGGTTTTCGGAAGTTCAATAACAACCTTTTTAATGACCAAGAATACATAAATGTAGTAAAACGGACTATAGCAGAAACAATTGACCAGTACAGTACAACAGCTGTCACTATCAGTAATGCTATTGTCACAGCCAATAATAATGATAATTATAATAATAATAATAATAATAATAATAATAATAATAATAATAATAATAATAATAATAATAATAATTATAATAATAATAATAATAGACGACTCTCAATCGATGATCAGCTGTTCTGGGAGACTTTGAAACTCATGATAAGAGGGAAAACTACAGTGTATCTCTTATTCCGCAAACTTAAAACGACTGTCCAACAAACGGGAATCGGAAATTGAACAGACACTGAGAATCTTGAACGAGAATCTAGACAAGGGCGACTTATTTGTTACCGAAGAGATCGAATCCCTGGAAACAGAACTAAAGCCAATCAGAGATAAGAAGGTACAGGGGATAATTCTTCGATCCAGAGCGAAATGGAAAGTGGAGGGGGAGAAAGCTAAGAAATACTTCTATAATCTGGAAAAAAGACATTATACTGAGAAAAAAAATTCCCAAAATAATAAAATCCGATGGTACAGAAACAAGTGACTTGCAGGAAATAATATCTGAACAGAAAACCTTTTACCAAAACCTGTATGCCTGAAAAATTACATTGGCTGACAAACTTCACCAACTCGATAACACATTCTTTAATGCTGAAAACCCATTTCTAAACTTCTCAGAAGAAGACGAAAAAATTCCCTTGAAGGTCCACTCACTAAGCCAGAATGCTCATGCTCACGCTCCCTAAAACAAATGACCCAATAACAAATCTCCAGGCTCAGATGGCTTTACAGCCGAATTTTACAAATTCTTCTGGAATGACATTCGTATTTATTACACACCCGCAGCTGTATTTGTCACGATCACATGGATTTTAGGGGCATGCGGTAATTTTAACCAGAAAGCTCTAGTGCGATCTGATAAAAAGTACCCTTCGCGTGCACAAGTTCTCTCGTTAGACTGGTTCTTATAGTTTGCAGCGTTCAGTGGAATATAACCAATGAGAACCATCGGCTAAATTTATCTGTCGGAATTACCGATTCTCATTACAAAATGTTTGATGCACAACTATGCTGAAAACTGTTGAAAGTCATGAAAGAACATGATCTCTGCCAAGAAATTGAACAGTAAAACTCAGCCTTTGCTTTCGTTATTGAAAATCGAGGAAAACTTAATTATTTTTAGGCAAAAAGTCCAGTTGGGTTCGATATTGCAGCCAACCACTAGTACAGTTCAACTTTGTTACAAAGTTGCCCTCACCGCTGCGTGCTACCGACGAGTCGACACGAGGCCTACTGTGTAACTGTAATCCTATTCGATTCACACTTCGGCAATGAAGCAGCACGTTTGCCAACGCAAACATACTTTGAACAGCATGTTCTCAGGAAGCAAGACTAAATCAATCTTGAAAACTGGTTACCATGGCATCAAGCGGAAAAAAGACGGCGACACGCCGACAGCGTCTGGAGATGTTTGACTGCTAGTACATACAGTTACTAATTAACTATCACCAATTCCACCCTTACTAGATGACCACTCCCTCCATACCCCCCCCCTCCCCCCAAACACACACACACACTAGTCGAATAAAGAAAATAAATTCGGAAGACGTTTTATACGAAAAACTCGGTAGTTTACATTTGTGGAACCCATGTTTTTTTACGTGCTAGTGGGTGTTGGGGCAACAGGTTTATTTTATTTTATTTTTTGTGGGGGCAGGGGAAGGGCTTTTTTAGGGGGATATAGTATTGCTAAAATATGAATTTCTGGAGTTAGGTGGAATGTGCAGTAAGGGTGGAAAATGAGTACAGACTTTTTCTGGGCTGGGATGGATTTAGGGATGCCTGAGGATAGATTTTCCAGAGGGTGTGAAAAATTTCAGTGGTTGGGATTTTTTTAAATCCAAGATGGCCGCCATCGTCCTCGAAAAGACTAAAATGGCCATAACTCCATCAGTATTTGGGCTATCGACAAAATTCTTGGGTCTATATCTAGGTTTTTGGGGGCAAGGAATCATCTAGAATGGTTGTTTAGTTCATTTAACAAGCAGAATTGCATAAAAGTCACCATAACTGGCAGGTAGCCCTTACAATCGATATTTTTATCATGAAAACTGATACTCCATTTTTGTTTCAGGTAAGTGAATCGTAGAATCTGAAGATTTGTGTGTAAAACAACAGTCATGGCAGCTTCACACAATGGATCATGCTTTCTGAATGAACTGTACAGCTGCCAGAATAAGAGGGAACCGTTACAAAATGCATACACACCTCGAATTGAGACTACAGTCAAGTGTAGTAAAGAACTAAATGACAATTATCATACAGAAGTTGAGAGTTTACTGAAATCAGAACCGGAAAATCCTCGTATCAAACTGCATAAATCATGTGTTTCACGGTACACATCTTCATCCAACATCCGGGCACATGTTGCTCACGTACGGAAGATGACATGCGCTGTTGTTGATGAGGAGCAAATTGCGCCAAAACGGTTGAGATCAAGTGAAGATAAGTTTGATTTTAAGAGACATTGCTTGTTTTGCCCAAGTGTTTCTGTGTGACTTCTCTCCGAAGAGTATGATGAGATAAAAACTCCCAAAGAAAAACGGAAACGTACTTTCCCAATAAGAAGCAATGTGAAAGCAAGTGGGCAAGAATATAAACAGTATATTTTAGATATATGTGAAAAACGTAATGATCAGTTTGGCCAAACTGTTCGGGAAAGGGTACTTGGGGCAGTGGGCGATCTGCATGCCGACGACGCTCGGTGCCTCGAAACATGTAGAGCTGCTTTCGTTTCTGCACGTAATATCAAGAACAGCGGTCCAAGTACCAAAGACGTTGATGATGCATTCCAAATTGTGTGCAAACAAATGCTAGATGATTGTCAGAAAATATGGAGTTCTGTTGAATTGTTTGCACTTTATGTGGACGAAGGTGGCACTGACATGTGCCGCATAACAGTGTTGAAAAAGCTGATGGAATACCACGGTGATAATGTAATGATTCTGTCATCTCCTGGTTTTGCAAATGTTATTGGATTCAAAAATCAGTTAGCTAAGACACTGCATCTGGAGAAAAACTCTGATGATGATATGGCCTACTGCATGAATAGGGTTGCCACTGCAATAAGGAGTGAGAGTCTTACATTTAAAAAGACGGTTGACATGTACAACATCAGTATGGACAAAGAGACGGCCCGTGAATCTGTTAGTGACACCATTGCCTCGCTTCTTCATAAGATTTCACCAAAGTTTGATAATGGCTCCCTATCGGCGATTCTCGTTGGAAACATTATAACGTCAACTGTGTGCTCTCAATTAACCTATCTGCAAGTAGCCTTAGGAGTATTGATGCGACGAAACAAAATTCTGATTTCTGAACTATCCAAATACTCTGTATACTGTTCCTATGATGAAGTCCGCCTGCTCAGGTACTCGGCAGCTTTGCATGTGGCTCAGAATTATGATAATGTTGGGTTTGAGTTGGTTCCTGGTGAAGGCCTCTCACATTGTATATCTGACTATTTTGATGCTGAAATATCATCACCTAATTGCAAGCTTTCCGTCCACTGCCTTGCTACGGCCATGGCACAGGTCCGTCTAGTAATGAAATAGCATGTGCTGGGCCATCCGTCAGACGTATAAACTATCACACACAAGCCAATGTAAGATCGGTCAAAACCTTTTGAGTTTGATATGAAGCTTAAGAACTATGACGGACCAAAGAAGCCTCAAATGCCTGCGGAGCAAGCAGTCTTCAAACTTCCTCCATTGACACTACTAGCTCGCCAAGCTATCGCGGTTCGCAGAGCTCGGGAGAATGATTTGGCCTTTTTCAGGATATGGCCATTGAACCCAAATGCCCAGAATATAATGGGTATAACACGAAACTAAGTCGCGAAGCAGGGATGTTTCCTGAGTCACAAACACAAGTTGCCTACCTTCTACTTATCGATCGTCCTCCAGCTGACCATGACACTATAAAAACTGCTGTAGAAAAAGGATTGTCACTTGTGCGAGCACAGGGTAGTAAGGGGCTTATCTTCACTGCTGATCAGCAACTTTACAAAGTCGCCATCAATATATTTTTTCATCAGCCTACATACTTCAAGTATGTAGTCCCAGTGCTCGGAGGCATGCACATGCTAATGAATTTTATTCACGCCATAGCTATGATCATGGCTGGTACAGTTAAAAGTAGAAGTCCTGTCACGAAATGTGCGCTTATCTAGGCTTAATTGCGCGTAGGAACTGCGCGCAATTGCCATATCGAATGGCACCCAAAGGACGGCAGGTTCTCCTGGTTACTCATAATAAACACAAGCAATGTTTTTGCCAATGGACCTCCGGGTTACCCGGAGGTCCATTGACTAAAACATTGCTTGTGTACAGGCCATATGTACAGAATTTGATAGCCTTACTATGGGCATAACGCGCAGATTAACGCGCAGGTCGACGTGCTATTTGTGCGCATTTCATGACAGGATTTCTAGTTTTAACTGTAGTGGTTTGAAAGAAATCATGAATGGGGAATTTGGCAGTATTGACAAAATGCTCACTGGGAACAAATACCCTCAAAATTTTCGTGCTCTTAGAATGATAGTAGAAGAGTTGCTTCATGATTTAGTACAGCAGGAAGGAGTTAAAACATTTAATGACCTCATAGAAATGCTTGATGCACGAACAGAACACAGCAGAACTACGAAATTTTGGACCGAATGTCTCATTAAACCAGTAATCATAATGATGAACTTTTCCCGTTCTGCACATGAGGGTGACTGGGCACTTCATCTATTGTCAGCAGAAGCCATGTTGCCATATTTCCGCTCAGCTGGCTGCCACAACTATGCACGTTATTCTGCATTCTATGTACATTCTATGAAAGGTCTCGATGCAGCTGTGATGAATCAGCTACAACAAGGTGCTTTCGTGAGGCACATACCAGGAATTATAATGCAGTTTGGACAGACATGTTCATAGAGACAACATATATGCGTTTGACTCACGGACCAGCTGGAGCTGTAGGAATTGCATCAGATTATAATCAGATGGTTAAATGGGCTTTGAGTTTTGCCCTGAGTGGTGAACTTTCCAACAATGTTCAATCTATTGGTACTGATGATCAGCCTAACATTCATACTTATCATAAAGAAGAAAGTGATGGCCGAATCAAGACGGACCAAGCTGATCGCCTCAGCATACGTAACACACTTGATATCTGCATTAACCCATTGGATGGTGGATCTCACCCAGATGGTGCGCTGATGAATGTAGTTACAGGTCAGATCGCACACCCTGATGTCAATGTTGATAAAACCGTTTCCCTTTGACAGCAGTCAATGAAATAATTCATAGAGGATGGCCAAGATCTTTTTATGATTCTCTTGGAAAGCTTATCATTACAATGGATGTTAACAAAAAACATGTTCTATTCGGAAACCACCGTGTTTATGACCAGGAACCTATTTATGCCAGAGTAATGGTCTCCATGCAAGTTCTCGTGAAATAAAATTTGAGGCTGTGCTTGCATGTGAGTTGGCGGTATATCCACCATCCATGTTTAACTCAGACGGTGAAATGAAAATCGCTAAGTCAAAATCAAATCTTAAACTGAAGCTACAGGTGGTAATATCAGAACGGAACTGTCCCATCGCAGATATTGTGATTTTTGATGTGTCGGCACTTCTATGGATCATCACCTGGCCAACTGATAGATTTCAAATATACGTGGATAACTTTAAACGTTTTGTCTACCAAGCACTACAAACTGCACACGTCATCCTTGTGTTTGATAGATATTTCCCAGGGAGCATTAAGACTTTTACGAGAATGCAAAGAGCAGGTTCCAGTCGGGTATACAAACTGCTACCAGATATGCTTGCTCCTGCAAAGCAGGCTGAGCTCAGTAACACGAAAAATAAGGTGCAACTTAATGCCATGCTGGTTGAAAGCCTCCTTGATCCTGACTATTATACTGATGCAACACAACGATATAGTCTTACAATTGCTGGTGTGCATGATGTACCTTTGCAGATAGACGATGGTGTTAAAATTGAACGTCGTGATCTGTGCTCAAAACATGAGGAGGCCGATATCCTCATCACACAACATGCCATATTATCTTCTCTGGAGGGCAAGAACATTCGCGTTGTGTGCGACGGCACTGATGTGTTTGTCCTCCTCGTATATTTTTACCACAAACATTGCAATAATTCATCTGCTATGATCATGTCTTCGTTCGTGAAAGAAAGGGCAGTTGTAGATATTCGAGCCACAGCAAGTACACATACACATAGCGGCATAGCAGATGATCTCCTGGCGATTCATGGAATATCTGGAGCAGACACGGTGACCTCGTTACACTGCATAGGAAAAGCATCGGTCCTAAAAGTGGCAAAAAGGGGAGTACTTTCTAAAGTCGGAGATGAAATATGTGGTATGAAAACTATTGAAGACCAAGCAACTAAGTTCATATGTGCTGCATACGGTAAGGCTACAGAACCATGCTTGTCTATGACTGAGTGTCGAATAAAAATGTGGCGTTTGAAAACTGAGAGGATTGGTGCAACATCCGTAAAACTTTGCTCCCTGCCACCGACCACTAAAGCTTTTACTGAAAATGTCCATCGATGCCATATAAAGTCGTGATAGGGAAAGCTGCACTTCCTGAGTCACCGCCAGACATGGACCCTTCCTAATATGGCTGGGAACGTGATCTTCGGGGAACTCTAATGCCACGACTTGTACCACCTGGAACACTATCAGCGCCGGCAGACATATTAAAGCTGATACAGTGCAAATGTAAGACTTCGGGATGCCAGACAGCAGCATGTACATGCTCCAAGATAGGGCGTACGGTGTTTTGTTTATGTGAAGGTGGCGAACTTTGCAGAAATCCACTCACACGAACTCGCTCTGACGATGAGCAGGATGACGAAATGCCAGATCCAGATGCGGATGCTGACTTTAACGAGGAGAAACTCTATTGATAACATGCAGACACAGTGTGTTTGAGGTTTTGATTAATCAGAAGAAGAAAATTAGCGCCTTGAAAAGGCTCGATTGAATTTTCGATTTCTTTAGAATCCAAGTGGTGAAAACTTACTTCTGCCATTATTAAGTATTTCAATCAAAGAAATAGTCATTTCAAATGATTCCTTGCCCCTAAAACCTGGGTATAGATCCAAGAATTTTGTCGATAGCCCAAATACTGATGGAGTTATGGCCATTTTAGTCTTTTCGATTACGATGGCGGCCATCTTGGATTTAAAAAAATCCCAACCACTGAAATTTTGCACACCCTCTGGAAAGTTTATCCTTAGGCATCCCTAAACCCACCCCAGCTCAGAAAGAAAGTCTGTACTCACTTTCCACCTAACATGCAAAACCCTTGATATTCCACCTGACTAAAAAGAACTTTCAACACCCAACGACCTGGTTTCATAACATGTATACGGAAACAAAACAAACCAAAAATGTTTTTGAAAAACTGGAGACCAATATCCCTTATAAATGTAGATTTTAAGATCGGTTCTGCTGCTATAGCCAATCGCATCAAAATGGTCATACAACAATTAATATCCGAACACAACTTGGCTTTTTAAAGGGGAGATATATTGGAGAATCAACCCTATTAATCTTTGACCTACTTGAAAAATGTGAGGAGCAAAATATTCCCGGAATTTTAACATTACTGGATTTCGAGAAAGCTTTTGATTCCTTGGAGTGGCCCTTTATGTTGAAAACCTTACGTTTTTTAAACTTTGATCCTTCGATTATCAGATGGCTTCAAACATTCTATAACAATACTTAAAGTTATATTTTAAATAACGGGCATTGTTCTGAAAAAATAAAGTTAGGGCGAGGTGTGAGACAGGGAGATCCACTTTCCCCCTACTTGTTTATAATCTGTGCGGAAATCCTGAGCGCAGCACTAAAATATAACCCGGATATAAATGGTATTAAAATAAACAACTCCGAATATTTGATTAGCCAATACACGGACGACTCCACACTCTTTCTGAGCGACGACGGACACTCGTAGGATATAGCTCTTGAAACAGTGAACTCGTTTTCAAAAATCTCTGGATTAAAGGTAAACTTTGATAAAACCGAGGTGATATGGATTGGGGCAAAACGGGGTTGTAGTGACGAAACTCCTACACAACAAAATGTTAAATGGAATCACAACAACGCATTTAAAGTTTTAGGAATCGAATATAATTAGTTTAGCGAGAATTATATTGTTAATAACTACCTTAATCAGATGGGAAAATTGCAAAACTTCTTAGTGACTGGTCATTCAGAAATCTGACACTTATTGGCAAAACGGTAGTTATTAAAATCCTTGCTCGTCCAATGCTAATACACTGCTCGACAGTTCTCCCAGATCCACCTGAAAATATTATATATAGACTACAGACTCTCTTTTACAAGTTCCATTGGTGGGGCAAAAACGAAATAGTGAAACGCCATACATTAATCAATTTGATAGAAAATAGAGGACTTAAATTCCCAGATACAAAAACGTACGGCTACTCTCTAAAAGTTAGTTGGATAAAAAGGCCTTTAGACCCAGGCACACTGGCACCCTGGAAAACTTTGGTTTTAGACGATTTTGAACATCAAGGCGCCTTCAAAATTTGGTATTCACACAAGGAAGGACTTCTAAAGGTCGGAGAAAAATTAAATACCTTCTGGAAGAATGTAGTATACATGAGGTCCCTGCTAGATACAAATGCTACTCAACCCCTGAAGATATTCTGTGTGAACCATTTTTTTATAATAAAAAAATAAAAATCAATTATCGACCCTATTTCCTTAAAAATGGTGTAGAAAGGATATCTTTTTTAACAACGATCTCTCAAGTGAGCAAGGAGACTTTTTAAGCTTCCCTCTTTTTTCAAGGAAGTACAACATCGAGACGCCCTTCACAGTTTACCAAGGAGTGATTAATGCAATACCAAAGCCATGGAAAGAAGCAATAAAAGAGACATGTAGAATCCCAACCATAAGAAAGGAATATGTTGGATTATTGAATTTGTCGATGAAAACGTGCCAAACTTTCTACCCCATCTTTTTAAAGTTTGCTGCTGCGAGACCTTATGAATCCCAGAAAAAGTGGGATATCGACCTTCAACCGACAGACTGGGAGTCGATATACAAGGGTTCTTTTACTATTAGTGATGACCCCTACCTTCAAAGCATCCAATACAAATATTGCACAGATCGATTTACACCAACTCCAAACTACTTAAAAGTAAACTGTCTGAAACGAAACTATGTACCTTCTGCAGCAATACAAAAGAAACTCTTTTGCACCTATTTTTCGAATGCAGTCATTCTAAGACGATACTCGTGAACCTTCAAGATAAATTGCGAATTAATTGTGCTCTGTCCTTCCCTCTTACTCCACAGTGTGTGCTTCTGGGTTTCCCAAACCCTCAAATTTATTTATTCATGCAAGGTGAGGGGGCGTGCATCTGTCTCCAAAAGCTTCCTAGAGCAGATAAAAGTGTACCATACATTAGAATTAATGTCCGTTCATAAATATTCGTCAAAAAAAGCAAAGTGCATTCAAGAGAGATGTATGCAACTACAAGACTTGCTTGGTATATAGCTTCCTCTAAATGAGATGAGAGGGGAAGCCTAGTCGAATCCACGGATCCCATTAGTATCCCCTCTTAGGCCCAATTCTCCCCCTATATTTTGAGACCTTATGGTAGCGACAGTACACATTGATCATCACCCTCTTTTCAGACGCTAGTATAATCTCCTCACAACACCCAGAACTCATCAGACAAACCAGAAATTTTGTATTATTTTATGTACATTAATTAAAATATATATTATATTGTTTGTCAATGAGACAAACCTTGTAAAAAACGGTTTTTGTACATATCTGCTGAAATTAAAAATTATTAAACAAAAAAAAAAACAAAACAAAAACAAACAAGAAAAATGTTACTAAGGTAACACATGCCTCGCCCCCTTGTGACCTTCACCTTGCAGATGCGGCGGAAACTGTTATACGCGATACACCTTCTGACTGTCCTTAACATTTGTAAAACGTTTAACAATTGTAGTATGATTCGTTTCTGAGTTATGGCTGAGACACGAATATTGACCGATTTTTAGTGTGACCTTGAAATGTGACCTTGACCTTGAATGTACGAACCCGACTTTGGTATGTGACACATCCTCCCATGGTCCTTTACAATTGTGTGAAGTTTGATGACTGTGGCCCTAACAGTTTTCGAGTTATTGGCTCGGACACACACACACACACACACGGACAGACACACGCACACTTTAATCACTATATGCCACCCGACCTAAGTCGGGGAGGGGGGTAAAAACTGTAATTCAGATATTTGGTACTGTCATACCTGGAGCAAAAAATCGTATTTCATTTATTAAAACAGCACGCTAAAATCAGTTGGATTAAAATCAACCCAAATCAACAGGGTTGAGTGCTCACGCAACCCAGTTGATTTTTAACCTAACTGATTTTAGAGTGCATGAATGCACAGAGAACACATGTTACCGAACACATTGGTACGTCATATCGAGAGGTCCACGGGTTGATACTATCCCTCGAAATCGTCTTTGTGTTATTGTACAAGACGCCTAACCACGAAGGTCTGAGTGTTAGCACAGTGGCGCGGTGCAGCGAAAGCTCCAACCCTATTTGTACCGGTTTAGTGACTAATCTAAAGACTGCGCGCTGGTTTTTCGGTGATTCTGTACAGGTACATTCGTAAACTCTCTGCAACAATATAACTCTGATTGCTGAGAATACTGTTATAGCCAATCAGGGCTGATTTTAGAGTGAGGAATCTGTCGCATTCTATACTTTTGTTGTGCATAAAATGTCATCTCGCTACTTTAAATTTGCACGGGTAATTATTATAATACATATCTGAACGGATAGCTGTTCTCCGGATTCCCAATTCGGTTGGCGTTTTGTTTGATCTTTGGATTTTCCACCAGGTTATAATTAGCCTTGGTTGTCGGATATCAGACCCCCACATTTATAGTGTGACCATGGGGTATGCTGAACGGGTGTTTTAAATGGAGTACACATGTAACGGAAGATAAAAAATCCTCGATAATGTTTTGTTTATTTATAGTAGCCCCCCCCCCCCCCCCCCCGGAACATAGCGACAGGTGGGACATTTTTTCTGTATGCGACCAATGAGTGGTCCAGCAGTGCAGTTGCATACAGGCCAATGAGTCCATGTCTATTTCTTTGATATGTCCATCAGGTGTTTTTATTCTAGCACAGTTTTGACAGTGATGTCCACATAACATAATTGTGCTCTGTGGACATACTGAAACTGATAAACTATATAATTACCCAACAGGAAAAGAGGATGACACTTCGTCCCCTGAGCTCCAATGTGTTCTATGTGCCAGTAGGCACATAGAACGAATTGGAACTCAAGGGACGACTTGGAAAAAATTGCTTGAATAACTAAACATATTCCTTTTTTGGTTTGCCTCGAAAAAACTTTCGACTCCACATTAGTAGGGGGAAATGGAGTGTAGTGTATGAGCACACCAAATCCTGTGCACAAATCTTGTCGCACCAAAAACTTAGTTTTTTTAGACAAACTGCGTTCGTCTCGATCGGATTCTATCGACTTGTTCGATGCGACACGTCTGCGTTCACATCGTCACTTTCTCCTCGTTTTTACAGTGGTGGCGGTAGACGAGGTGTCGTGGGTTCAACCTTCAATTTCTCTAACGGTTTGACTCAGGTCTGACTAAATTTCGACGGAATTTTTAATAAATGTTAAACAATTCACCGACTTAAATAGTCCGGGAGCCAGATGTATTTGAGACTCGGTGGTATGCATGCTCTGATGAGTTTTATGGGGGCTATAGGAACATTGATGTCTGACAGTGGATTGTCAGACATCCTGGGTGCTGTATTTGGAGGAGTCATGAAAATGTTGAGCGGAAAAAAATTTCCACAAAATGTGCGGGCACTGAGGATGCTCGCCGGGGAAGTAGTGCGCGGTGTTGTTAGCAGTGGCCACTTTGTCAGCGCTGGTGAGTTGATGGGAGCTTTGGAGTTGAAAACGAAAAAGAGCAAAACAGTGAAGTTATGAGTCGATGTCCTCATTAAGCCTGTCTTCCTCATGATGGCATTCATCAGAGCAGAACGTGAATGCGACTGGCTTCATCTGTCGACATTCTGGGGCTTGCTTCCTTATTATTTCGCCGCTGGGCATGTAAACTATGCACGTTATGGCTTTTACTACTTGCGCAGTATGGAGAAACTTCCTCCTGGTGTTCTCAGCCACGGTCACGATTAGCCATTGTGCATAAGTATGTGACCTTAAACACCAATAAATAAATAAATAAATTCTCAGCCACTTCATGAAGGGTGAACATATCACCCGCCATATTCGTAGTATTTGGAATGGTATTTGGACCGATCAGTTCATCGAGTCAACGTTCATGAGATTTGGACACAACAGTGGGGGGATCAATGGAATTACTCTCAAGGAGGAAGCTGTTAAGGTTTGGGCTCTGAGTCGCCACTTGTGTTGCAAGATCGAAGCAGATCTGAATGAAACGGAAGAAGGGTCTGCATGCCTGAATCAAACTTGCCATAAAGAAGGAAGCCAGGCCCGGATGATGCCAAAGACAGGGCTGGAATCCGCGAGAAGTTGAACTTGTGCGTAGACCCACTAGACCCCACAAATCACAATGAGAAGATAGTAAACGCAATAGTGGAATTGTAGCTACAGATCACATAAATGTTCCCGAAACAGCTATTAGCAGATTTTGAGAAGAACTGGCCTGAGGGATTTTACAGCAAAATACCGAAGAAGGTGAAAACCATGACATCAGCTGCAAAGTCAGTGAAAGTGGCCGACTCGAAAGACTATGATCTCAATGCTGTTTATTCACGTGTTATAGCTTTGTTGTGTAGCAACCTCGACATTGATATGAACGATGTCATTGCTCATGAGCTTGCGCCCGTACCGACTTCAATGTTCACAGAAGAGGGGATGCGGATTGCAAAAGGCAAGTCAATCCTGAAGAGGTCACTCCAAGTAGAAATGTCTTCCAGACATTCCGACAACGCTAATGTGACAGTCATTGGTGGGTCAGCCCTTCTGTGGACAATACATTGGCCAAAAGATGGGAGAGTTGCAGATTATGTTGAAAATCTGAAGAAACGTATCACCTCCTACCTGGAGACGCGCGATGTTTATCTGACTTTTGACAGGTACCATGATTTCAGCATTAAGTCTGTGGCAATGGACGGCAGTGCAACTGGTGCCAGCCGAATCCATCAATTGCATTTGAATACAAAACTGCCCGCTCAGAACGTTGTCCTCACAGTCGTGATAAACAAGAAGCAACTTATCCGAATAACCAGTGAGGAACTTGTCCATATCCAGAGTACAATGAAGCACAAACTTGTCATCACTGGAGAGGATACCCGCCCTGTGCAAATAGCGAATGAAAATATATGTTTCAGATACGACCTTGAGACTTCCCACGAAGCAGCTGACATCATCATTGTTCAACAAGTCTTGGAATGTGCGAGTGAAACACAAAGTATTCTCAGTGGTATCAGACGACACTGGTGTATTCGTGCTTCTTGTCTATTACTACCAAAAGGCAGACCTCAATATACCAATGCGCATGGAATCAACCATTAAGGAACGCACCGTCGTTGACATTAAGCTGACAGCGGCGAACCACAGCAATATTGCACAGGGACTTCTCCCTGCGCATGCACTCTCCGGGTGTGACATAGTTGCGTGTTATTTTGGTATTGGGAAGGGTTCGGTGATTAACCCTTTACCTAACGTAACGGCCAAAGCCGGCCAGCGCTATTCTCAAAAATCGACAATTAATTTTCATTATTTTTTCATTTTTTGTCTCAAAAACATAGGTTATGACCCCTCATTGGAACGAGCTCATCGAGCTCGTTCCAATGAGGGGTCATAACCTATGTTTTTGAGACAAAAAAATGAAAATAATTGTTATTCAAGAATTTGTTTTGCAAGTGTCGTCTGCTTTTCATGTTAGGTAAAGGGTTAAAGCACTCAAATCTGAGTCGTCTGCTTTGGGGGATTTACATACACCTTTAATTGAAGTTATGCGACAGGCAACTGCATTTGTCTCTACGTGTTATGGCATGAAGAAAAGCAGAAATATGTCGGAGGCACGGCTTCATGTTTGGATAAAACAATGGCAAGGGTCATACGTCATCTCCCAAATTATGTGTCTTACCACCGACAACAGAAGCATTCACAGAAAACGTTAAGCGATCTCATTATCAAGCATTCCTGTGGCTGACCCTGAGGGACAGGGGCCCGCCTGCTCTAAACGATGAGGATTTTGGTTGGAAAAAAGACTTGGGCAATAGATCGCTTATCCCAGTCACCATTCCCGAAGGAGTCAAAATGGCACCTGATTATATCATCGAAATGATCAGATGTGGTCGAAAAAGTGAAACTCCATGCCGATATAGGAGGTGCAGTGGCCAGGTCAATGATCTACCTTGCCATATGTTCTGTCCTTGTTATCCTGTTGGTTTTTCGCGACAATGAAAGTCCATTGACTAATAAATATGATTGTATAGGAATATAGTTACTCGGTTTGTCATTTTTTTTCTCATCTTTCTTCCAGATAGATGAAAATTTTGTTCCCCTATTCAGCTGCAAAGCTGCAACACAACAAACGACAACACATATTGGTGGTTACACAGGCGACACCAGATGATTTTTATTCATGTACACATTCCGTCACGCTCCCATGCGTTACATAAACAACCCTGCTTACGCAAGTCACGCCATACCACGTATTCTGAGGCTCGTCAGCCTGAAACTCTCGAGTTAAAAACTCATATTCAAAGGTACAAGATACCCTTTGGTCCTGTCCGAGGCATGGAAGTTCAACACCTACAAAAACTTCAGCATATCCAAAGAAAGGAAAAAATTCTCAAAAAAAAAAAAAAAAAAAAAAAAAAAAATTCGTGTTCACAACTTGGCGTCCCCGTGCAGAATGAACAGTGAAAACCAATTACCCAGAATACTCAGTCGTCATACCCCGATGCGTTGCAGCAATTCCACATCCAAGGGGAAATAAATTTCATACTAATTGACTCTGTTCAAACGCATGAAATGATATTGTTACTTTTTCTTGAGGTTTGCCAAAACTCATACCTGCTGTTTTTACACCACGAGAATCAGCTAGTGTGGGGCTTCGTGTCCAAGAATTGTTGATTGATTGATTGATTGATTGATTTATTGATTTATTGATTGATTGATTGGAGTTTGGCGTCGCTCTCACTGCAATGTTCCAGCTATATCACGACGCTGCCATTTTATTTGAGGAGGGAAGTCCAGACACTGATATCTGTCGAAACCCCCGGCAGGAAAGTAGCAACCTCCCCACTTGAGTTCGAGGTGAAACATCCAAAAATTGTACAAAAAGGCAAGGGAATGTGATTGTCATCTAAATTCAACGAGAATAAGGTTTATATCAATGCATGTGTGTCGATCATTCATTTGCTCATGGTGAAAATGCAATATTACACTTTTAGGAGGGGTGACCTCAAAAAGGAGCCAGTAACTCGAGTTGCTCAAGGGATACTGCCGGTTACCCCCCTGATTCTTGAACATCTGACACCCACCTACTCAGATCAGGAGAGGAAAAAACTTTAACCGGCAAAACCAGGTTCAAACCCACGGCCCCCGGACTAAAAAATTCACTTTTAAGTGTGCCTGACAAATTTGACAACGACATTTCTCCGGAAAACATTCACCTTTTCGCAGAGGTAACACGGATTCGCCATTTAGGTGATTTTTTCGAATTGAATTCTACGTATTTTGCAAGATTGTGATCAGAGACAAGATTAGCACTGAGATTCCCAATGACAAAAATTTTAAAAAAAACATTGCCGTCGAGGATGGAAGACGAGCGATCTAACGTCGATTACCGCGGGAAAAGTAGAGTCCGAATCGAGCGAGGATTTTTTTTTATTTGGTGTGCTGGAACCCTCTCGCAATGATGTAGAGGGGTTTTTGGCATGGAGAGCGAGATCGCTCATCCGAGTCTAAAAATTATCAGGTGTGCTCGAACCGGTCTGCGATGATGTAGGAAGAAGGGTTTTTTAGCATGGTTAGAACAGTGTACTCCAAAACCAAAAGCTTGAAATAAGAATGAATGATCAACATCACCAAATCACTTCACTTTCCTGACGCTAACTATCCAATCAGACTGCTTGATTCCCATAACCTGTACTTAACTGTACAGAGTTGTTATCTCCTCTTATTACAAAGAAGTCCTATCCGATTCTTATCACCGGATTATTCAAGGAGATTACGAAAATTAATATTTTCAACTCTAATTGTGTGGGTGGGGTCACGACCAGAGCCGAAAAACGTCTTCCTTTTTTATAAAACCAGGCATGTGACGTATCATTTTGAAGGGCTCGACGAGTAGATTACGAAAATGACATTTTTCCATTTTACTTGGGGGTGGGGGTCACGACCATCTGAAAATTAAAAGTTTCAAGAAGGTAGTCGTGTGACCTATGAAATTAAAGGTATCGACGAGTAGATTACGAAAATAATATTTTCAACCCTCGTCGTGGGGGTAGGATTACGACCAGAGCTAAAAAGCCTCTTCCTTTTTTATAAAACTAGGCATGTGACGTATCGTTTTGAAGGACTCGTCGAGGAGATTACGGAAATGCCATTTTTCTATTTTACTTGGGGGTGGGGGTCACGACCATCTGAAAATCGAAAGTTTCAAGAAGGTAGGCGTGTGACCTATCAAATTAAAGGTATCGACGATTAGATTACGAAAGTAACATGTTCAATCCTCGCCGTGGGAGTGGGGTCACGACCAGAGCCGAAAAACGTCTTCCTTTTTATTGGGGTCACGACAAGAACCGAAAAACGTCTTCCTTTTGATAAAGCCAAGCATGTGAAGTATCATTTTGAATGATTATTCGCGAAGATAACGAAAATTATATTTTTTTCCGTTTTACTTCGGGGTGGGGGTCACGACCATCAGAAAATCAAAAGTTTCAAGAAAGTAGTCGTGTGACCTATCAAATTAAAGCAATCGACGAGTAGATTACGAAAATTATATGTTCAATCCTCGTCGTGGGGGTGGGGTCACGACCAGAGCCGAAAACCGTCTTCCTTTTTATAAAGCCAGACATGTGATGGATTATGAAAATCATATTTTTTTCCTTCCTCTAGTGGTGAGGTTGAGCTTATCTTAATTTCGAAAGTATCAAGAAGGTAGTTATGTGACATATTAAATTAAAAAAAGATAAACAACTTGAACAATGCATCAGATTCAATGCGACCCCTGCGAGTATCCCGGGAAGTGAAGCAGTGCTTGTTCACTGGGGTAAACAGGCTCTGTTTTACTGGTAAAATAGGACCCAGTCACCAGTGCTTGGGAGGTGCAAACTCTCTATAAAATGGACAACTTGGCTTATTAACGCTCACCCCTGATCTTGAGTTGATACCCATGTTGTGGTCATGATTAGCCACTGTATAAAAAATATGTCACCTTAAACACAAAAAATAAATAAATGTTCAACGCGGAAGTATGTTTCAACATTATTATTATTCTTATTTTTCATCGTTTTTTACGTTCCAGAGGAACTTTGAATTCTCCTCAGGTTTTGTTGAGTTTTATCGATTACTAAGGCAAAAAAAAAATAATATTAACGATTCAGTATAACTCGTATTTCAAAAAAGAAACAAAATTGCAAAAAAAATAATAATAATACAAAAAAAATAATATAATTGATAACACAACAAGCTTATTATAAAAAAAAAAATAAAAAATTTCCCCTCTCATTCTGAGAACAGTGTACTCCAAAACCAAAAGCTCGAAAGCTTGAAATAAGTATGAATGATCGACATCACCCAATCGCTTCATTTTGCTGACGCTAACTAACCAATCAGATTGCTTGATTCCCATAACCTGTACTTAACCGTTCAGAGTTATCTCCCCTTATTACAAAGAAGTCCTATCCGATTCTTATCACCGGATTATTCAAGGAGATTACGAAGAATAACATTTTCAACCCTAATTGTGGGGATGGGGTCACGACCAGAGTCGAAAAATGTCTTCCATTTTTAAAACTAGGCCTGTGACGTATCATTTTGAAGGGCTCGACGAGTAGATTACGAAAATGACATTTTTCCATTTTACTTGGGGGTGGGGTCACGACCGTCTGAAAATCAAAAGTTTCAAGAAGGAAGTCGTGTGACCTATCAAATTAAAGGTATCGACGAGTAGATTACGAAAATGATATTTTCAATCCTCGTGGTGGGGTGAGGTCCCGACCTGAGCCGAAAAACGTCTTCCTTTTTAAAAAAAAACAGGCATGTGACGTATCATTTTAAAGGACTCGTCGAGAAGATTACGGAAATTACATTTATCCACTTTACTTAGGGGTGGGGGTTACGACCTTCTGAAAAGCGAAAGTTTCAAGAAGGTATCAAATTAAAGGTATCGTCGAGTAGATTACGATAATAATATTTTCATTTCTCGGTGTGGGGGTGGGGACACGTATCAAATTAAAGGTATCGACGAGTAGATTACGAAAATAATATTTTCAATCCTCGGTGTGGGGATGGGGTCACGACCAGAGCCGAAAAACGTCTTCCTTTTTATTGGGGTCACGATCAGAACCGAAAAACGTCTTCCCTTTTATAAAGCCAAGCATGTGATGTATCATTTTGAAGAATTATTCGAGAAGATTACGAAAATAAAATAATAATAAAAAATTTGAACAATGCATCAGATTCAACGCGATCCCTGTGGAAATCCTGGGAAGTGAAGCAGTGCTTGTTCACTGTGGTAAACAAATTCTGTTTTACTGGTAAAATATGACCCAGTCACCAATGCTTGGGAGGTGCAAACTCTTTCTAAACTGGGCAACATGGCTTATTAACGCTCACCCCTGAGTTGATACTCATGTTGTGGTGTACAGGAAATATTTTTACACACATGGTTATAATCATAGTTTCCATAGTTGTATTCAGAGAGAACTCCTGCTTCAGTATCATTAGAAAATGAAGTGGAAGTACCTCAGCGTAAGTGTTTTATCTCTGGTAAATACTGTCAGAGTCTCAGAGATTAGGATTTATTACTCTACTGTGTAAAAGATAGGGATAATGTCGAGGATTTGAAATTCTGGAGGCCCGTATCCCTACTTGACGTAGATTATAAAATCCTTACAAAAGCATTGTCCTTATGATTGCGCGAAGTGTTACAGTATATTGATCAAACCTATTTATTAAAAATTCCGTCGAAATTTAGTCAGACCTGAGTCAAACCGTTAGAGAAATTGAACGTTGAACCCACGACACCTCGTCCAACGCCACCACTGTAAAAACGAGGAGAAAGTGACGATGTAAAGAACACAGACGTGTCGCATCGAACAAGTCGATAGAATTCGATCGAGACGAACGCAATTTGTCCAAAAAACTAAGTTTTTGTTTTGGTCCGACAAGATTTGTGCACAGGATTTGGTGTGCTCGTACACTCCATTTTCCCCTACTTCCACCAACTAAAAATCCTGTAAACTTATAATATTAGGAGAATGGTTGTGGAGTTTCACAGAGGGTGTGTAAGCTTAATTCATTCCGGTTGTGATCGCTGAAGTCCCGCTGACTGTTATTCCAACTTCATTACTATCGTCGAAGTAATTGGAATATTAGCAGTATATCATGTACCCGATCGTGCCTGATTACCCGGAGCTTTGGGGGAGCAAAAAGCTCCGGGTAATCAGGCACGATCGGGTACATGATATATTAACGTATCACATGCTTTGTATCATCCTGTTACTGATAAGGTGGTATGTAATACCAGTAGTTCCTACCCTATTCCGAGTACTCTTTGTGTTTCATTTATCCAGATCACCCAATCAGTTCACTTTGCTGGCTCTAGCTAACCAAACAGATTGCTTCATCCCCGTAATCGCTATGCAGAGTTACCTCCCCTTATCCGATTCTCAACACCTCTATATCAAATGACCACGTCCCAAGGCATCCCTTTTTTGAAAATATATACCATAGCATACTATATATGCAGTAGGTACATCATTTGCGGAATCTAAATTTGTCAGGGACACCTGAGGCCCTGAAAGGCCTGGGCTGACGTGGGGTTATTTAGTCCCGCTGATGAAGTTGCGGGAAAATTAGACCAACGTGGAGGGTCGGAATCCAAGTGTCGCGAACTCGGCGCAGGGAGCTGAGTTAGACCGACGCCGTGATTCCTTCTCTGCCAAATTGGCCTGAAATAGGTTTGATTTCCGTTAGGTGTGATTCCTAATCACTTCAGGCTGTATAATGGAAAGAATGATTTAAAGTAACAACGATTCTTTTATTTACACATAAAAATAAATCCGTTTCAATATTTCAACAACCAACAATTCGATTCTTTTCACAGAAAATGGGTTTCTAGGGTTAAACAACTCTCAACAATCATATAGTCATTCTATAGCCCTGTACTGGCACTATAGTCTACACACTGGAAATGTTACTACCGTGAGCTCGCCATAAGAGCTTTACAAATCTGAAATGTTATTACTGTGAGCTCGCCATAAGAGCTTCACCCGCTTAGGCTCAAATGTCAACGTCTGCGCGTAACTGTACCTCTGGCTGTCGGAGGGTTCCGACCAGCAATGTTCGTCATCTATAAAGACACCGTACTTCTGATTTGGGTCAGATATTGTCTACTCATACCTTATGTGCCTTTTGAAAGTCCTCCGTGAAAGTCCTATTGAAATATTCACTGTTCCTGGTTGAATTCACGATTCACAAATGCCCCTTTTTGTGCTAGGGCGAAATTGTCACTCACACCGATCTCCAGTCGGTATTACAATGCTTCGACAGCAAAACAAACTACTCAGAACGCAATCAGTCTGACGCTTCAAAGGGTTAATACGCACAATACGATTAACCTACACTTCTGACTATTGCAGGCTGATACCTGCTACTCGACAATCTAAACTTTAACGTTTCACCTTGGGTGTTCCTTCTCACGAATTCGGCACTTGTAGCCGCCTATCAACCTTAAGCTAAATCAATCGTGGAATGCCCTCTCTGGCGATTCCAGCCGTTTCAGGGTCCTGTGATCGAAGGTACCCCTATGCCAGGAAACAGAGTCCGCCTGCCCTGGACTTCACCAACGTGTGTGTGACCCCAAGTGTGTGTCTAACGCTCTGCTCGTCAAGGTATATATACCTTTTACCCTAAAGTGTCAGGTGGACGGACGCTCATCTGTCCACCTGTCAAAACGGCGGGAGATGACATATATCGAGGCAGAATCAATACAAGTCATCTCGCGAGTGACTTAACGGTGATTTCACTTGTCGAGAAAACCGATTCGTTTCTGCCATTCATTGTCATGACAAACATTTCTATCTCTTAGAATCTCGTTTCTCAATTGGCCGTGACGATACCCTGCCACCAACCGATTACGTCTCGTAAGACTCGCGACTACTGTATAAATTAAATGAGATTAGACCTTATCTAACATACCGTTTCTCCCCTGGGTCCCTGCGCTGAAGCTGGATATTCACCACGTGTGTTTTTTCCATGTCCAGCTTCACAGAGAAGTGAAATTCACGTAGGGTTTTTCGCATTGATGCAGAATATCTTTGGAACTTACAATATCTTTATATATGAGGCCCCTTGCCCCTATATTTAGGCTGCCTTTGCCCTGACAACTCCCTTCCCGAGAGAAACACCCTGTGTATATCTTAAAACACGAGGGGCAAAGCCACGCACGCTCGCCTCTCACACTTTTTACAATCTACCCATATGTTCAAGACTACAAAACTGTACCCTAGTGGTCGTGGGGGTCACGACCGGGCTCATGCGTCGGCCATGTCGATTCCCACGACACACACGCCACCACATGCTCTCGTCTTGCGGGTTTACATATGGAGAGTAGCCTTATTCTTAGATTTGCAGCACGCTCTCTCTCTCTCTCTCTCTAATACTATATATTTACACCTAAACATACACATTTTTATACACATTCGCCCATTTTGCAAACAGTTCACTTGGCACTCACTCCGACGAGTAACACCGTCCGCGCCTTTGCGTCAGATGGGTTAATTCCAACGGAGTGTAACTTCGCCTCCCATTCCCCTATGTCTTGTGAAGGGGCAAACGACCCCTGCATTATGTTGAGCCTCACCCTCGCAAAGCTCAACCAGGGGATTAAAATTGTGTCTCACACTCTCACACATTCAACACACAGATTCCCCGACCGCGCTTTTGCGACAGACGGGGTTAGTGTATCCCACACTTACAAAACTCGACCCACAGGCTCCCCGTCCACGCACACGCGACGGACGGGGCAGTGTATCTCACATTCGCACTCACAACCAACTCTAATCAGCAGTCAGAACAATAATAATACTAAAATAAGAAAATTTCTTCCGGGCCTTAACACCGGGTTTACGAAACTCATCACCACATCCACAAAAATATTTGCGACTGGAGCCCCCGTCCCAGACACCAGGCCCACAGCCACCCAACTATCGCTTCTTTATAACCACCGACCATTGGTAGGGGCCCGGTTCCCAATATCCCCTTGGGTAACCACTGACACACGCCTACTTCTCGCCCCGTTTTTTCTACGGGTATTCCACCAGGGTCCCCATACCCTGTCATTGTCGCATTCCCAAGAGCTTCCCTTGGCTCTATATCCCCCAGGCTCACTCGTCCCGGCGATTACCGTCGTTCGAACGACACTGGCCGTCCTTGGCCCTTGTGCCGTCGACCTCCCGGTCCATTGCGACGACTTCTTGCGCACCTTGGGCGCTGTGCGCCCCCGGCACTCACTGCGTGGTCTCCGCCACCTAGGATGCTTCTCCTTTGATTTGTGGACCCTTTCCTCGGCCCCTTGGGCGCCCATCTTAGCGGTCCCATCCACTTTAACACCCTCAACTTGTATTGACCCGAGCCCTCTCAATTCTGGGGAAGTTTGCCCAGCCATTTGCGTGGGTCTGGCCTCCCCTCTCCACACGGGTGACACCGACTTCTTGGGGCGCTCAACTCCCCCACATAAATTTGCTTGAGGGTCTTTCCCCAATGATCCCATCGGTTTCCCTCGCTGTTTGGCGTTTAGCCTGGACCGCCTGCGGCCCCTTCTCCCTAATTGGACAGGAGTCGTCCCTCCTGAAACTTTCCGACATTTCGTCGTGTAGGGGCCATCCTCTGGACCATCGGCTTGGTTCCCCCTGGGAACCTTCCCTTCCTTACTCGGTACGTTACCGAGTGCAACCGCCGGGGGTCCTTGCCCACCGACTTGAACTTCCATTGCTCTCGTTGGGCCCTCACTTGGCCCCCTACCCCTGGACCATAACTCATCAGGGCTTGCCCTCACCCCTGGGATATTACCTATGACCAGGTCATACACAGGTGATTCAATGCACATGGTTTCCACTTCGCCACAATAAAATGGGGTGTCCACGGTTATCCTCGCGATGGGGAACCTTCTAACGGTCCCATCTATCAGAATACACGAATGGTCACGACCCGACAGTTGCTTGTCGTCAACCAGTTGCCTTCTAACCGCTGCAGAGGAGCACCCAGAATCCCGGAGCAGACGGATCTCCCTTTGTCCCACATACCCTGGGTACACTGGCATATTAACTTTCTCCTGCGAAGTTGTGAGCCTCTCACACATGCCACTTATTATCGGGACAACCTTCCCGCCTTCCAGCCTTAATTCTCCCTCTTGTATACATTCCCGGAGGGAACTGTGTTCTGAACCGATAGTTTGACAGAACGCTGCCGTCTGTCTACTGGGCCCTGGATCTACGCGGTCACCTTGCTTCCAACCCCTTGGTGTTGCGTTCCCGACCCCCTGCTGAGGTGGTCTAATGTTCCCGGTGGTCCTAACCTGCATCCGCCAGCAGTCCCTGGCAATATGTCCCCGATTGTTGCAGATGAAACAAGTTGTGTCTTTGGGGGCGTTCCCATTCCGGCTGGCCTGCGACGCTGGCGGATTGGGGTGGTGTTGCCTTACAGGTGCCATTGCCAACCCGTTTGCCCCACCCCTAGCCGATTTGGGTGAGTTTACACTCCCACCGTGGGCCTCGATGTAGCGTTCTGCCAGGGTTGCCATCTCATCATAGGTGGGCGGACCCCTTTCCTTGATGAACAGGCCCAACTCCTTGGAGCATGTAGTTAAAAACTGCTCCCGGAGAAATAGATCTCGCAGGGCTCCATATGACTCATTCACTTCTGCGAGATCAGTCCAGCGGTCAAAGTACCGCCTAGCTCGGGCAAAATACTGAGGTACTGTTTCTCCCTTCTCCTCCTTAATTTCTCGGAACTTGGTCCGGAATCCTTCTTCGGTGAGCTGGTATCTCCGAAGGATGGCATTCTTCAGCTCACTGTAGTCGTTAAGAAGTGCAGGAGGCATACTGGTATAAGCCTCGAGGGCTTTACCTGACGACAAAGGGCTC
Organism: Pictodentalium vernedei; assembly: GCA_031216915.1. NCBI lineage: Eukaryota > Metazoa > Mollusca > Scaphopoda > Dentaliida > Dentaliidae > Pictodentalium > Pictodentalium vernedei. The sequence goes on along the minus strand of CM062295.1, from coordinate 684,483,555 downwards.
AAGCACATAGCCCATGTGTCTTCTGGCCACATTTGACTGGAGGCAAAACGCTCGAACCTCTCCAAATACGAGTCCAGGTCATCTGTGTTTTCATTAAAATGAGCGAGGTGGGGCGTGGGGCATGAATTGCTACCCCTGCACTCCCGTCCCCTGAGCGCCGACTTTCATTCTCCACATCGGCCCTTGCTCTGAGGAGCTCTAATTCTCTCTCGTGCCTCTGTTGTTCGAGCTCTCGTTCTGCCTCCCTTGCCTCCCTTGCTAATTGGGCTTCCCTCTCTCTCGCCTCTGTCGCATCTTTCTCTCTTTCCCTTTCTAACTGAATCTCTCGCTCTTTTGCCTCCCTATCTAATTGGGCTTCTCTCTCCCTCGCCTCTCTTGCGTCTTTTTCACGCTCTCGTTCTAATTGGGCTTCTCTCTCTCTCTCGCCTCATTTGCTAATTGAATCTCTCTCTCTTTTGCCTCTCTTGCTGCTTGGGCCTCTCTCTCCCTTGCGTCATTACGTAAGGCAATCTCCTTGGCCTCACGTTTCTGTTCATCTTTAACGAACTTCTGAAGTTCGGCCCCCTCAAGGCCCATTTCCTTGCCTAATGATACCACCTGGGCGAGGGGTGTAACAACATCCATTTTGATTTTTTCTTTCTATCTTCAACACTCGTCAGAAAGAATGAAAAAGGAAAAGAAAGAAAGAAAAAAAATATGGAAATTCAACCCAATTTACCTCTGTAATTTAACGTAATTAAACGCCCCAAATATTCTGAAACCTACCGCAGTTATAGTGGCTATTAAGTATCCTCTTGAGGGACTACTGTATTGCGATATTAAACCCTTGAACGGCATCAGCTGACCGAACGCGTCAAAACATAAACAGAACCGCCGTTAAAATAAAACAAAATTTCCATATAGCCATTTTTTACCTTTTAGAAATATCCTGGTTAGCGCTCGCCAATCAATGTCAGGGACACCTGAGGCCCCGTAAGGCCTGGGCTGACGTGGGGTTATTTAGTCCCGCTGATGAAGTTGCGGGAAAATTAGACCAACGTGGAGGGTCGGAATCCAAGTGTCGCGAACTCGGCGCAGGGAGCTGAGTTAGACCGACGCCGTGATTCCTTCTCTGCCAAATTGGCCTGAAATAGGTTCGATTTCCGTTAGGTGTGATTCCTAATCACTTCAGGCTGTATAATGGAAAGAATGATTTAAAGTAACAACGATTCTTTTATTTATACATAAAAATAAATCCGTTTCAATATTTCAACAACCAACAATTCGATTCTTTTCACAGAAAATGGGTTTCTAGGGTTAAACAATTCTCAACAATCATATAGTCATTTTATAGCCCTGTACTGGCACTATAGTCTACACACTCGAAATGTTACTACCGTGAGCTCGCCATAAGAGCTTCACAAATCTGAAATGTTATTACTGTGAGCTCGCCATAAGAGCTTCACCCGCTTAGGCTCAAATGTCAACGTCTGCGCGTAACTGTACCTCTGGCTGTCGGAGGGTTCCGACCAGCAATGTTCGTCATCTATAAAGCCACCGTACTTCTGATTTGGGTCAGATATTGTCTACTCATACCTTATGTGCCTTTTGAAAGTCCTCCGTGAAAGTCCTATTGAAATATTCACTGTTCCTGGTTGAATTCACGATTCACAAATGCCCCTTTTTGTGCTAGGGCGAAATTGTCACTCACACCGATCTCCAGTCGGTATTACGATGCTTCGACAGCAAAACAAACTACTCAGAACGCAATCAGTCTGACGCTTCAAAGGGTTAATACGCACAATACAATTAACCTACACTTCTGACTATTGCAGGCTGATACCTGCTACTCGACAATCTAAACTTTAACGTTCGACCTTGGGTGTTCCTTCTCACGAATTCGGCACTTGTAGCCGCCTATCAACCTTAAGCTAAATCAATCGTGGAATGCCCTCTCTGGCGATTCCAGCCGTTTCAGGGTCCTGTGATCGAAGGTACCCCTATGCCAGGAAACAGAGTCCGCCTGCCCTGGACTTCACCAACGTGTGTGTGACCCCAAGTGTGTGTCTAACGCTCTGCTCGTCAAGGTATATATACCTTTTACCCTAAAGTGTCAGGTGGACGGACGCTCATCTGTCCACCTGTCAAAACGGTGGGAGATGACATATATCGAGGCAGAATCAATACAAGTCATCTCGCGCATGACTTAACGGTGATTTCACTTGTCGAGAAAACCGATTCGTTTCTGCCATTCATTGTCATGACAAACATTTCTATCTCTTAGAATCTCGTTTCTCAATTGGCCGTGACGATATCCTGCCACCAACCGATTACGTCTCGTAAGACTCGCGACTACTGTATAAATTAAATGAGATTAGACCTTATCTAACATACCGTTTCTCCCCTGGGTCCCTGCGCTGAAACTGGATATACACCACGTGTGTTTTTTCCATGTCCAGCTTCACGTAGGTTTTTCGCCTTGATGCGGAATATCTTTTGAACTTACAATATCTTTATATATGAGGCTCCTTGCCCCTATATTTAGGCTGGCTTTGCCCTGACAAAATTCAAGGAGCCGAACTTTTGCAAAGGAAAAAGTTGCTCCCCCAAAGCTCCGGTTCCTATGGGAATTTAACACTAGCTGCTCCCCCAAAGCTCCAGGTAATTAGGCACGATCGGGTACATGATATACTACTAATATTACCGGTTTTTTTCATCGGTTGGTCTTCATTTTCCCTTGATTTCACTCAAAAGCTCACCATCGTTGTCATTTAACTCTAGCAGCCGACATATTTGTTTACCAATGACGTAACGGATTGCATAATCCACTTGAGGGTTTCCGAGGTTTTTGCGAGGAGTTGTGTTTTCATGGATTTGGATATAGATCAAACATAAATCTGAACCGTTCGAGACATGGGTATGTTTGTTACGAAATTCGGACCCAAGTAAAACTAACGCTCACAAAATGATGACCGTTTCAGTAAAATAAATAAAATGCAACGGAAAATAACTGTGGATGCTTTCTAAATAAAATTTTGAAGTGCACACTGATAAATTTTGTAACAGCTTTAGAAACATTGTGCACGAAAGCATCACTGTGAATGATTTTATAATCTTTTTCTTTTTTATGCCTAAAATTCCTTTTCCGAGGAAAATTCTTTAGTAGGGTCTAAGTGTATGTTGGGGTGCTGATAAACCCCATATTCTTCACCAGAACAAAATACTGATTTCGACAGATTTCTTATTGAACAACCAATCATGTACTGTTTTTGCATCCATCGCGTATTACTTATCTAAAAATCAAGCTCTTAAGGGTGTTGCATCAAGAAAACCAGTTTTTACTTCCATTTTGCCAAATTTACCAAGAAGTGGCCTAAAGCAATATTTCCCTCGAGCCAAGAAACAAGACTTCTCTCACAAAACTATGAGTGGACATTTGGTGATGACACCCCCCCCCCCCCTCCCCGCCCCACACCACCATCACCACCCGAAGTCCACTCCGGCACTGTCCTGCCATTGGACTGAGCAGAATAAGATGATAATCAAGTCACACGAATCGCATTGAAACCAAGTTTGGGAAAATGGGCCAACCATCTTTGTTTTAACGCAAATATGTCTTGAAAGGAAACATATTCAAGACAGTCTGGGTTGGGATAGCTGGCGGTAGGTCCTCGATCAGGGTTCGTTGACTGTCTACACGATACTCACTCCACCCCTACATGTGGCATATAGACACACGTACCACATTTTCACTGTCAGTGAATTTATAGCCCATACTCCCTAAAAATCTGGGCGGAGCATACGTATTACTTGAACTAATTAACCCTGCTATTCAACACGTGTCATGTTTCGGTCTACCGCACCCATCCCCCCCCCCCATCCCTCCATTAAACTCGCACTCCGAACCAGTTCAATAACATTAAACTCGCACTTCGCCAAAGTAATTTGTGTCTGTGTTTTTAGTTCGTCAGTGCTTAATACCATTCAAATCATCGTTCGAAAAAAGTGCAACATACTTCGCGAGGGTAGGTTCATTTTTCGCTCATAAATCTTACCGTAAGTACTGTTTTCAGTGGGTAAGTCTGCTTACCGAGAACAAAACAAAATAATATATCAGGACGAAAATAAATATTAATTGTTGGCATTTGGGTACACAATATTGAGTAAAAAATAAGAAAAATCAAATTTAGACCAGCAAAGTCTATGGTGATGGGGATTATTTATCAATCTCCTGTTTGCAACCAAACCGAGAAGAGACTACTCACTGAGAACAAGCTTGTGACTCTTAATTGACACTGACTGTATGTAATTTCATGCAATAAATGACTTTTGTTGTTTTCGGCAAGTACTTTCTTCTCGATGTGAATACGAGATTAATGAATAATTCCCATTACTATTGACTCTGGCTGGTTTAAATTTGTTTTGTTTTGTTTTCGTTTTTTTGTTTTTTTTTCACATAATAAAGAAACACAATTCCCATCACCATTTTCCAGGGCTTGGAACCTGCAAGTCACGGAGTTGGCTGGTTTAAAATTGTCTGTTCTTCTGTCACCTATATCGGTACTCACTTCTATTTCTATTAAGTGGACAGTGTACAGTGTTCAGTCAATGGTGCCAGCTGTCCCTGTCTTAGGTTGTCTCATAATTGGCAGCTTACCCATCATCGAAATAGACCTACGTCACCTGTACTAACTTCCTTTTTATTTTCATCTTTGAATATTATTTTTTTTTTGTTCTCGGTTGTTCTCGGTAAGTAGTCTAATCATTTTCAGTGTGTGTGTATTATCTGTCTACCACATTCCAAAGAGGAAAAGTTACAACGTCTCAATTAAAGAAGTGAAGAAAGTCTTCAATTTTGAACTTTATAAACAAAATCTTCGAAGATGAAGCAAGAGTAAATAAAGCGAATCCAAAGTCACATGGCGAGAAGGGCGGGGCGGGTGTGAGGTATACCGCCGTGGCCCGCGTGTATCTTTTTCATCTTCCACCCACCTCAGGAGCCAGAAAATAAGCTTTTTAAAAGTAAATGGTTTTTATATTTAGGGAGGGAAACACCCGAGATTTTATCCTCTTGGGTGTGGGTGGAATGTAGGGAGAAAGTTTAAAAAGTTACTCCAGAACTAATACATATCACTAATTAATTTGTTCTGAGAAACATGGGCGTATGAGACGAGGGGGGGGGGTGCCATCCCTTGAAGTCCAGGGAATTCAGCTATAATCATAGTATAGCTGAATTAGATTAAGTATACTCTCGTCCTGTTATGTCGTAGAAAGATCACGTTCCTCGATGGGCGTCGTTGTAGCGAGGGTGGAAAAAAAAATCAACTTCTAGAAATTTCAAAATTCCAACCACTAACGGAAGGAAACTTCACACCCTGTATGATAAATTTCGTGAAATACTTCTTGAAATGCAACGCAAACTATTGTCTAAAAAACCGCTTTTCCCAGCCTTGTATCTATAATTTTTATTTTCATCCACACCTTCCCGAGTCCAAGTTGAATTTTGAAAGTAACGGTTATTTTAATGCGAGTGCCGGTCTTTAAGAAATTAATTTAATCAATGCCAGATTTCTTCTACTATGCCTGTGCGAGTGGATTAACAGCCAAATATTTTAATTTATTTTATCAATATTTCATCACCCGTTACTTAGCACTGTGGCCACTGAACTGTTTTTCAGTATCACAGCAGGACAAAACTAAGTCAGTACAAATACAACCTGTGTTTGGAAACTTGTAAGAGGTTTGAATGTTTACATACATGTGCGGCCCAGTCAGAGGCGGCCCATCCCTTGGGAGTGGCCCGTAGGGATCCAGCGGGACCCCGACTGAGTCCTCCCCCAACTCCCCAGAAAGTAGGTGAAACGGTAAAACAATTGAGAGCAGAAAAAGAAGAGGAAAGAAAGAAAGAAAAAAACAGCCAGATATATTGTGAGCAATTAGCTGCAGAGTTGGTAGAGAACTATCCAAAAGAGATGTCGAACTTAGAAGCAGACGCAAACGCCGAGTTCGGTCATTTCGATGTAATTGCACGGGCAGACGCGTTACCATCACAAGAGGTATTGATTATGCAGGTTGCAATTCCAGGTTTCAATTTTTCTCCTAATCAACAAGAAAGTGAAAGCGGTCCTGCGGAAGGTATGGTTATTTACCCCTTTACCCAACGCAGACGATATCAAAATTTATTATTTTAAATATCATTTTTTTTAAATTTTTCAAAACATTTCAACAAAACCATATCATGTGACCCCTCGTTGGAACGAGCTCGACTAGCTCGTTCCAACGAGGGGGTCACATGATATGGTTTTGTTGAAATATTTAAAAAAATAAATTTTTTTCAACTGCTGAATTTGTATATTACGCGGGCGGATGCGGCCGATTCGTTGGGTAAAAGGTTAAAAGAGATATTTATAATCTCTAAAACCCGTAGTGATTTACATGTTCTAGGGCTAGAGGCCATATGGACTGAAATACGCACTACTAAGCAGAAATATTTTCTTGGGGTTTTCTATCGTCCCCCGTCAGCAAACAATTTTTATTGGCAGCTGATCAATGACTCTCTAGGAGCAGCAAAAAAAGTGATCACGCACTTAACTGTATAATTGTAAGGGACTTCAACAGCAGGGCTCAAAATAAGCGGTGTCGCGTCGCTTTTTGCTATGCAAAACTTACAAAAAGCTACACAATGTTCAATTATGTATAGCATTTTGCGATACAAGATAATCAACTGCAGCCTATTAGGCTGCAGTTGATTATCTTGCATCGCAAAATGTCAATGAAAATTTGCAAACAGATTTGAAAACTAGTTCACTGATGCTTTACTTCTAATTGTGGAACATTCCAGGCATAACTCAGATTAATTCTCCATCAAGCATCATTAGCAACTTCATATGTAAGATGAATTCTATTGGTTTAAATTCTTCCTGTTTTTACAACATTTTGCATAAAATGTCCATTAAAAATAACTTCAAGCCCATCTAATTAAAAATCCCAACTTCCATTTTGAGATCTCTGTTAAACAACCACGACGCCATCTGAAAATATCCAAGTCCATGCAAGCCTTAAAGGCAGTTCAGTTAAAAAAAAACATAGTAAATGTTTCATGTGTTGCAGATCATTTGGAAATGCCCAGAAATGGATGGAAACTATTCTATCTACTTAGAAGAATGCAATACAAAACAGCATAACATAACTCCGGTATACAAAAATAGCTATGTAATTTTTACAAAATGCTATTCATTTTTTGGAAATGTGTAGCATTTTGCTACGCATAGAAAAGAAGTTATTTTGAGCACTGTTCAACAGTAACTGCTTACCTACAACCCATTCCAAAATAAGAAATTTAGAAAATATTCATGGAACGGTTCAAATCGTAAAATCCCTAAACAGAATCATCATCATCATACCCGGTGCTTCATTAAATAAATTTTTGATGATTATTCCTATAATTAGTGTTTGGAATCTAATACTATTGTGTCCGTGGAAATATTGCTTTTTTGACTAATTTTAATCCTTTACCCAACGCATACGATATCAGAATTTGTTATTTTAATTTTTGGTTTTAATTTTTGACGAAGAAAGATATCGTGGAAGGATTGAAACTCCTGAAATAAGACTCTGATAAACGTGGTTTCTCGAAAAAGAGCTCCAAGCGAGACCGTAACCCAGCAACCACTCCGTACTATTCGTAAATGCATTAACAGTGAATTTCCGGCATAAAACAATGGAATCGCCATCAATTTGTGATGAATGAACATACAACCCGATCGTGCCTTCAGTTCCAATGTGTTCTATATGCCAGTAGGCTGCCAGTAGGCACACAGAACACATTGGAACTCAGGGGACGCGATGCTTCTTCCATTGAATATTTGCCGATAACTACTTTTAATTGATTGAGAAAAGCACACGTGGGCAACACTGCCATAAAAACGGTTCTTATCGGGCCCGTGGTTAACCCTTTACCTAACATGAAAAGCAGACGACACTTGCAAAAGAAATTCTTGAATAACTAAATTTTTTCATTTTTTGTCTCAAAAACATAGGTTATGACCCATCGTTGGAACGAGCTCGACGAGCTCGTTCCAACGAGGGGTCATAACCTATGTTTTTGAGACAAAAAATGAAAATATTTTGAAAATTAATTGGCGATTTTTGAGAATAGCGCTGGCCGGTTTTGGCCGTTACGTTGGGTAAAGGGTTAAACACTGGATGAATGTTTCAATCAGTTTCAATACGAAAAATGATGATATCACGTGACAAAGTCCCTTATGAAAAAACCCAGCATAACGGGACCCAAGATTGGGCATATTTTCGGTAAATCAGAAATGAAACTATTACACCAGCCCTTTATACTTTGGTGGTATCTTTCATGTCAGTTGGGTGGTAGCGGTTGGAATAGTCGATATTCGTTATTAGGGGGTGGGGGGGGGGGGGTTAATTAATATTTTCAACGTGCAGCCATCAGATTGCACGTTGAAAATATTGATTGGTCTACCCACACATTCGCTTAGCAGCCATTCAACGTAATGAGTAATAATAATAACACTTTGGCCGACCGCTGATTTGTCGCGGTTCTCGTATGAGAAGGCCTTGGTTACCCCTGTTCTACCAACTGTCTCCCTATTCCCACGCTTCTTCTCTCCTCCCAACACTCGGAGACGAACTGCTTGATGACATCCCTTGCCCCATTCTTCCCAATCTCTCCGATTAGCGTATTAACCCTCTACTTTGAGTCGCCCCCTAACCACATGTCCTTCATTCTCCCATGCCACTTCCCCATTATACTCCCAGCGAATCTTGTTCTTTTAGACTGGTATTTTGGGCATTCTAGAAGAAAGTGTTCCAGGGTCTCCACCAAGCCCAAATTACACATCTGGCACTCCTTTTCACTGTTTTCCCCAATTTTTCCCCTCAGCTCCAGGGACCGCGACCTTAGCTTGAACAATGGTGACCCCCAAAGGTGCCATCAGGGTACTCTTCAAAACCAGGTTTCTCTTTATCACGCAGGCCACTCAAAGATCTCTTTGATTTGACCCCCCTCTCGCCAATTACGGTTACAATCCTCCATGACCATTTCTCTGACGATCTTTTTACCCTGGTTTGCCCCAACGTCTAGGTCCGAGATCTTCATTGAGTAGTTCTCTACTAGCTCCCTCACTTGGACCATCCACCCCATCTTGATATTTGAGTTGAAAGTTCTCAGGAACATTACTTTACACCATCGGCTATCGGGGAGATTTACCAAATAATTAAGATAACCGAGTTTCAATAGGTCTATCCTGTCCTGGAAATTATGACGTGTCATGTTCCTGGGCCGGAAAGCTGGTTTCAAAGGGTTATTAACCCTTTACCTAACATGAAAAGCAGACGACACTTGCAAAAAAAATTCTTGAATAACTAATTTTTTTCATTTTTTGTCTCAAAAACATAGGTTATGACCCCTCGTTGGAACGAGCTCGACGAGCTCGTTCCAACGAGGGGTCATAACCTATGTTTTTGAGACAAAAAATGAAAAAAATAGTGAAAATTAGTTGGCGATTTTTGAGAATAGCGCTGGCCGGTTTTGGCCGTTACGTTGGGTAAAGGGTTAAGAAAAACAAACATTCAGTATGGCATAACCCTTGAAGATTACGTTTCAACATGCAGTTTCTGTCCAAAACATTGGTGGAGTACTTTAAATCGTTTTTCTAAAGAACAGACCATTAATAACAGTTTTCCTTCACTCCCCTAGATCTTAATACTTTCGATTTGAAGAAACTGCACATCACCCAACAGTGATGAGGTTACAGCTACTCTTCTTAAACCAGATCCCCAAAAAGCGAGTGGTCCTGATGAAATTAATAACAGAATTTTGGTTACAATACAGTGTTTTTTTTTTACATTGAAGACAGTACAAACCTTTTAATCTCTCTCCACCTCATCAAGCACATTTTCGGAAAAACAACCCTATATCCACTAAGTTTATCACCTCATGAAAAAAATATACCAAAAAAATGTATTGGTTGCCATGGGATTTTTGCCTTCAAAATTAGTGCTTCCTGTACTCCTGTCCAGTTTCGCACTCAATAAAATAGACCTACTTTTACTTGCCCCCACCCAATTTTAATGTTCTCTCACACTTTCCAGAAGACAGTTATCACCGATATTTTATAATTTTTTCAAAACATGTACTTTAATATTTTATTCACACTTACAAGCTCAGTTCACTTTCCACCAGTTGCAGGAAGCTTTTATCCTCCATTAAAGGTTGGGTGTCAACCACTAGAGGCGCTGTTTACCATGAAAACACTGTATTGTAACCTTTTATGACAATGTCGGCCCTACTCATGAACTTGCTATCCCAATGAGTATGTTATTTAACCTCTCATTAGCAAGCACATCTTTTTCCAAATCTGTGGAAGAAGGTAAGTGCCGTGTCTGTACATTAGAAAGAATCAACACACAGTGAAAAAAATGTCATCCTGTTTTCCAAATTAGTATCGTAAGTGAAATTCTACAGAACTTATATTTAAGCATTTGTTTTCTTTCTTAACAAAAAATAATTTCTTAACTTAAGTACAACTTGGCTTCATTCCAGGCGATAGTACGATATATCAATTAACTGACATTATTCCCACTTCAGCGGGCGTTCTCTAGTACATTAACAAAGTTTCACAAGGCATTACAAGAACGTAGCACTCAACTTAAAAAGACAGGTGTGAATAAACGCCCATCAGCTTATTAACGGCCCTCGACTTCGTCTCGAGCCTTTTATAAGCTGTCGGGCTGTTATTCATACCTGTTGGGCGTTAATAAACCACAATGCCCTCCAAAGTCATGTTATTGTTATATCCATCATGATATCTCTACGAGCATGGATACAAATATAGGCATAACAGTTGTATTTTGAGGTTTTCCACAGAGGTCTCGTACATAAACTTAACATAATGAGAATAAAGGGTGATCTCTTATTGGGGTTTGAAAGCAATCTAACACACATTTCCCAATGTGATTTCATTACCCTTTGAACCCGGGTGGTACCTTTCTTGTCGGTTCAGCGGCAGCAATTTGATGAGTCCATATTCATTACTTGGGGGTAGGCCAATTAATATTTTCAACGTGCAGCCTTAGGTCTGCACCTTGAAAATATTAATTAGTCTACCGACACATTAACTTTGAAGTCATCCAATTTAATGAAATTATGAGGTGTCATGTTCCTTCCCGGCAAGCGGCCTCTCAGGTCCAGAGTGTTAATGAAGAAAAGTCTAAGAGCAAATTCATACCAACACGGCTCATTATTAGGACACATTCTGTTTAATATATATAGTAACATTGTTAACTCATTGAACACGAGATGCCGCTTTACCGGCCCAGGGACATGGTACGTCATACTTTCATTAAGTAGGATGCCGGTGTGACAGGAATGGAAGTCCGTGGGAACGTTAGTCCCTCTGGACTATTATTCCGCGGAATTATAGTCCTAGGTCTAACATTTCTAGGAATAGTAGTCTGCCGGACTACTATTCCTAGAAATGTTAGACCTAGGACTATAATTCCGCGGAATAATAGTCCAGAGGGAGTAACGTTCCTACGGTCTTCCATTCCTTTTACACCGGCTAAGTTGAGGGTGGGGTAGACCAATAATTATTTTCAACGTGAAGCTCCACGGCTTTACATTGAAAATATTGATTGGTCTACCCCAAAATAATGAATATGGAATCTTTTAATTGTTTCATTCGAACAGACATGCGCAGTACCATCAGTGTTCAAAGGGTTAATAACATTAATTACATTGCAATTAGCAGTGGAAGATGCTAAGCCTTCGGCCCAAATTTTGAATGACGTCTTGCAACAAAAAATTGCTGCGTGGTCAAGAACCTGGCAGGTGGTATTTATTCCTCAGAAAGCAGAAGCCCAAAATATGTCCCCTAAAATAAATCTTCTTAACTACCCAAGTACAGGCTCCCTAGATCCGTTCCAAAAACGCTCTATAGATACTTCATTCTTTCAATGTTCGATTATGTGGACATAATGTGGGACAATTGAAATCACACGAGGAATACACTTCTTGAAAATTTTCAATTGGACGCATTGCACACAATTATTACTACTTTAGCGAGCGTTCTCTAGCATATTAATATAAAAATAACATGATTTTCAAGGTCAATACAGTTCATTAGCGGCCCAACATAAATGATTAATAGTCAGAGGCCTCATAAGCGGCCGAGACGAAGTCGAGGGCCGCTAATAAGACAGAAGGCTGTTAATCATTTCTGGCGGCCCGCTAATAGAACTGCAATGCCCGAGAAAGTCATGTTATTACACGTGGTCATTGTGATAATAGTAATAACATGAATTTGCTGGGCGTCCCGGTTTATTAACGGCCCTTTAGGGCCGATTAAACAGCCGTCTGGCCTATTAACGCCCTCGACTTTGTCTCGGGCCGGTAATAAGCCCACAGACTGTTATTCATTCCTCTCGTTAATAAACCGCAACGCCCCAAACTCATGTTATTATTATATTTTTGGAGTGCTAACGGGAACAAGTCACAGTCGCATTCATAAAAATACGATACAAAATTATAACTATGTATAAAATTATTAACATGTACCTAACTATATGCGTTTGCTAATTCCACACCCAATTCTTGAAGTAACCTCCTTTCCACGCAGAACATTCAGTTTATTACGTGAAATTAAATGTAACACGAAACGGTTCTCAAACTCATTTCTGCCGTCAGCTGTGAGGCTCTGGAACAGCTTAGGTCATAACGCCAGAAATTTTGAAACAGCCCCCTACACACACACAGCCCTTACAACCACGTGCGCGCTTATCTTCACACAATCAGGCAAACGTTTCGATTTCAACTTACAAGCACCCACACCGAATAATCACAACCTCGCAAACGAATATCCCACGCACATTATAAAAGATCAAAAATTGAAGTTTTGTGGAAAAAGGGGACGGTTGCTGCAAAACGAAACATAAAGCCTATATAATTTGGTCATTGTCTGTTAACTCGAGGATCTTTAGGCAGGCATTTAACGTTACCTGTTACCTTTTTTCTCATCTACATCTTTTTTATATATGATATGTACATATGACATAGTCATAGTCATTATGTCGTAATCAAAAGAGGATATCAACATGTGGAGGCTAGGGCTGTCACGATTTTTTAATTTAGGAATCGATTAATCGTCGCAAATAATCGATAATAATCGATTAATCGTACCTAGATAACCCCCGCCCCCCCCCCCCCCCCTCTTTGAAGTTGTTAAAAATGAAGTTCAAGTCAGCTGACCTACCTCAAGTAAACAACGAAGACGATCATCTTTTAGGTACATTCAAAGCTTTGATGTTCTGAACTTTTGAACCCTCAGTGTAATAATCAAGACCGGTCACCTTTTTATGGAACTTCGCAACTGCCGACCGGTCTTGATTATTACACTGAGGGTTCAAAAGTTCAGAACATCAAAGCTTTGAATGTACCTGAAAAACAAATGCTTCTAACAGCTTCTTGGGGTTTAACGTGGACGTTCTTGACTTTTTACCTTTAGAACAAATAGTTTTTTCATCAATTTTTTTTTAATTTTTAAATTATTAAACGTCTAAAACGGGATAAAATTTACCGATTCTTCAACAACGAAACATACTAATCGATTTCGAAGTGATCGATCGACAATCGATTAATCATGACAGCCCTAGTGGAGGCTACTCCTGGGGCAGTCTCCTAAACTTTGGTCATGAATTCTGCTCTATCCACATTATGTAGGGGACATTCCATAAAAAGGTGAAATTCATCCCCAACCATTTCTCTACAAAGAAAACAACACCACCTGTCAGTCCTCGGAATAGGATGGATTTTTTATGTCTGCCTAGGTCGACATTAAGCCGATGCGCGCTTATTCTTAACTTCGCAAAAGTGTTTTTTTTCTCCTGTGTCAACACCAAACTGTAAATATTTTTCTAGGTTGAATTCTTTTTTGACAGCGCTGTATAACGAAAATTTTGTAGAAGCAGAAATTTTGTCCCCCACCATTTACGATATTCTACTTCCAGGGTGTTTGAAAGCTCCATTAAACTCGCCTTGGTGTTGAATGTGGATTTGTTTTCCCAAACGTTTTCCCAAAAATATAACAATTTTTCAACCCCCTGAACCCATGTAGGATTTCCCGATTCGGATGCCTCAACACAACATTTGTATGCGAGGCATTCGGTATCTTAACTGTGAAGATGTAGCCAGTATTTAATAATGCGACTGGTGATAGAAATACTTAGAGGGTATATACCTAGCTCTCCTCTTACAGCAAGGGTATTTGAATATTTTGTAACACCTAGAAATTGTTTTAAAAAACTCGAATGCACCTGGTCGGGTTTCAGTTTATCGTATTTGCCACATAGAGTGTTGGGATATAGAAGACGAGGTAGTTGCAAGGCAGTAACCCTCCAGACTTCAATTCCGTATGTGAGGATCGGTGTTTGATGATTTCTGAAGTAACTTTCCAGATTTATTAAATATGGTGATTTTTGGCTTCTCCGCGTTCAACGTTCAAGACCATTTATCCAATTACAAACCTAATTTATTCAGTTTGTTTTGGAGTCTATTGTTACTACTGGGGAGAAACACGAAATCGTCGGCATACATCAGGCAATGAACATGATCACCGCACAAATCTATGTAATCTGTATCGCTATTGAAAATGTCAGTAACGTATATGTTAAACAATTTCGGACTGAGAACACACCCTTGTTTAACACCGGTGGTCGAGCGAGTTTTACTGAAAAGTTCACCTCCTCGTACATGCTTTATATTGTTTTAAGGAACTTTCGCCCATTCCATAATTTTGTAGTTTTTGGAACATACCTTCTCGATATACCGCATCAAAGTCTTTTTCTGTGACCGCCAAAGCAAGCATACAGGTAGGCCTATTTTCCTTATTTTAGGGATTTGTCAATTAGGGCTGTCATGATTAATCGATTAATCGATTGTCGATCGATCACGTCGAAATCGATTAGTATTTTTCGTTATCGAAGAATCGGTAAATTTTATCCCGTTTTAGACGTTTAATAATTAAAAAAAAAATTGATGAAAAAACTATTTTTTCTAAAGGTAAAAAGTCAAGAACGTCCACGTTAAACCCCAAGAAGCTGTTAGAAGCATTTGTCTTTTAGGTACATTCAAAACTTTGATGTTCTGAACTTTTGAACCCTCAGTGTAATAATCAAGACCGGTCGGCAGTTGCGAACTTCGCAACTGCCGACCGGTCTTGATTATTACACTGAGGGTTCAAAAGTTCAGAACATCAAAGCTTTGAATGTACCTAAAAGAGGATCGTCTTCGTTGTTTACTTGAGGTAGGTCAGCCGACTTGAACTTCATTTTTAACAACTTCAAAGAGAGGGAGAGCGGAGGGGGGGGGGGGTTATCTAGGTACGATTAATCGACTATTATCGATTATTTGCGACGATTAATCGATTCCTAAATTAAAAAATCGTGACAGCCCTATTGTCAATAATATGTCGAAGAGTTACAATATAGGTTGGCTGTTCTACAGTTGGTCCAGAAACCAATTTGGCTTGGATGAATAATATAGTTCGCTTCTTAATACTTTAGTAGACTGCAAAACAGTTTGCTTATGCAACTTGTGTAGATGTTTTAAGAGATTGTGCCTCCAAAGAGTTTGGAAATCACTGTTGTCAAGAATCCTGTTGAATAATTTGAGGTAAGTCCCCCATAGGTGGCACTGAACATTTAATGATTTCATTTGTGACCCAATCCATCCCAGTCGATTTTTTGTTTTTCAGGAATGCAACAGCTCGGTGTAATTCTTCGGCTGTTATCTCGAAATCTAATGCGTTGTTCTCCATTTCTATCTGTATATTAGTTTGCGAGGTTGGGTTTTTTGCATCAAACTCTGAAAATGTGGCAGCCATTTGTCAGGTGGAATTGGATTACATCTATCCTCAAGGCCAGTGCGTGATTCGTCCAGGTTGTTAATTGTGTCCCGAAAACAGTGCTCAAAATACCTTTTTTTCTATGCGTAGCAAAATGCTACACATTTCCAAAAAATGAATAGCATTTTGTAAAAATTGCATAGCTATTTTTGTATACCGGAGTTATGTTATGCTGTTTTGTATTGAATTCTTCTAAGTAGATAGAATAGTTTCCATCCATTTCTGGGCATTTCCAAATGATCTGCAACACATGAAACATTTACTATGTTTTTTTTTTACTGAACTGCCTTTAAGGGTTGCATGGACTTGGATATTTTCAAATGACGTCGTTGTTGTTTAACAGAGTTCTCAAAATGGAAGTTGGGATTTTTAATTAGATGGGCTTGAAGTTATTTTTAATGGACATTTTATGCAAAATGTTGTAAAAACAGGAAGAATTTAAACGAATAGAATTCATCTTACATATGAAGTTGCTAAATGATACTTGATGGAGAGTTAATCTGATAGTGCCTGGAATGTTTCACAATCAGAAGTAAAGCATCAGTGAACTAGTTTTCAAATTTGTTTGCAAATTTTCATTTACATTTAGCGATGCAAGATAATCAACTGCAGCCTAATAGGCTGCAGTTGATTATCTTGTATCGCAAAATGCTATACATAATTGAACATTGTGTAGCTTTTTGCAAGTTTTGCATAGCAAAAAGCGACGGGACACCGCTTATTTTGAGCCCTGCCCCAAAACATTCAGAATCTTTGGGTTCAGTTGAAGATAATTTGTTAACTGGGTCGTTTTTATATTGCCTATGTTTTCGTCTAGTGAGTGTTTTATATTTCTTTTTTGCCTTGTAATATCGAATAAGAGCGCCCTTACCCCCACAAGCTGACCTAATCTTCCGGGCATGTTTATTCATAATTCTTCTGTATTCCAGGCATTCCTCATCGAACCACTTTTTATTTCACGTATGAGTGACCTTGCGGTGTTTTGCTTTTGTTTTGTGCTCTGACTTTGAAGTTTCCGGGAGAGCCGAATGAAGTAATGACGCTAATTCCTCGCAAAGTACATCCACATATGGTGTATCGTTTTCACCAGAACGTATGCCAAGGAATTTCAGGCATCCTTCGGTAACTTCTCTTGAGCCTACCCGTTGCTTGTAGCTACGCTCAAGCAGTGGGTTCCATCTGATTTGGCTGCAAAGACGCTTTAGGGTAACGCTTCCTTCAGTTTTCTGGGGTTTGGGGGCCTGCAATGTGAGCGTTATTGGCACTGGTCGGATAGACTACAGAATTCCCTGACCTCAAAATATAAGATTGTCCCCTGTAGGGAGGCGGAAGCTACACCCCAATCAACAGGTGAAGAGCCATTATATCTGTGACAGGTAAATTCCCTCATGGGAATCGCCAATAGTTCTCCCGTTTAACAACTTGAGACCAGATGATATGCACGAATCAAAAACTAATTTACCATGTTCATTAGTTTTGGCTTGTCTTTTGAATTTCGACTTAAAAGTCCATGATCTCATAAATAATTTTGAGGAAGATCAATAAATTTTGCTGAGTCATCTGGTATAAAATCCTAGCTATCTGGGTGAACTATCGCGTTTTAATCCCCAAGAAGAAGAACCTGTCCTTTCCGACTATACCTTGGGATGTCGTTCTCTAACATACCGAAGGTGTTCGCGTTTTCTGACTTATTGTAAACGACGGAATTAACAAGAGAAAGATATGCTGCACAAACAAACAGTTCCTCTTCTTGGCCAAAGTAATCCTTTTATAACTGAAACCAGATAAAATGTTCAGAAGCCGTGGGGTGAACTTTTATGCCAGGTTGCAAGTCCTTTCGACTATTGATTGCTAATAACCCCAGTTTGTTGTTCGGTGCATCCGGGCAAACATAAGTGACTACACAGTACCGGGAAGACAGAAGCCCTCGTCAGCCTCACTACAATGAGTCTCCCCTAAGCAAATTATATCACTATTTAGGCTATGAAATCGTTCGTCGTTTAGTTTGCAGCATCTTGTCCTGTTAATACGTCCGTACAACCCATTTATATTATAATGACTAATTCTAGGTTTTCTCTGTTGCATCATGGAGTACACATGTGGATGTTAACCCTTTACCTAACACGAAGAGCAGACGATACTTGCAAATAAAATACTTGAATAACTAATTTTTTTCATTTTTTATCACAAAACATAGTTTATGACCCCTCATTGGAACGGGCTCGGCGAGCTCGTTCCAATGAGGGGTCATAAGCTATGTTTTAGTAATAAAAAATGAAAAAATAATGAAAATTGGATAGTATTTTTGTGAATAGAGCTGGCCGGTTTTGAACGTTACGTTAGATAAATGGTTAATCCGGAGTCCTTAAACCGTTTGAAGTAAACGACATAATTGGCGTAGTAAATCGATGTCCGATTGTTTACTGTGTCCATTGTTTTGAATACGCAGTCCAGAACTGTGATTGTGTCTACCATTTTGTCGAATATCTTTTTGCCCTCCGGCTCTTTTCCACTGGTGGTGAAGAATCGGTTAAAACTTTCTGGGATATCTGTTGCGGAGAGGAGGGTGTTACTGGCTGGCTTTGTTGATAGGAACCTGAGGGTCTGGCCTGAGACTGTGTCGGTGATTTGTGAGTAACGGCTCAGCCTGTTATATCATTTTTTATATTTGTCAGTCTGTCGTGGAGCGAGCTTATAATCTATCTTTTCTCACCTACAATAGTCACTGCTTCCACTCTGGCGCATCTCCGTACTCGTTCAGTATTCTCATCAGACAGTTTGTTCGCCTTGTCTACCTCTACATCTAGTTCTTTCTTGGGTGTGTTTTATAGCAATTCAGTTTCCTTGTTGTGGAGGGAAATCTGCTTTTCTAACTTCTGTGAAAACTCTTTCTGTCTTTGTGTCAATAATTTCGAATATCTACATTCCACGTCTTTCGGTTTTAGTTCATACTGCTGAGACAGTTTCATCTCCTGTTCCTTCAGGGCATCATTGGCGACGCTCTCGTTAGCATTACCCAATTTTATTTGCGTTAATTCAGATATAGAATATTTGTAGCGGATTATTTGCTTTGTTTCGTTTTTCATTTTGTTTGTTCGATTATTTGTTTTTGTTTCGTTTCTTCGCCCATTTCCAAATACATTTCAGCTCAGCTCCTTGGGTTTTCTTAGCGTCCGGATGAGACAGCGGTTGCACTATTCCCAATAATTGTCTTCTAACCCTTTACCTAACATGAAAAGAATACTGCACTTGCAAACAAAATTCTTGAATAACTATTTTTTTCATTTTTTTTTTGTCTCAAAAACATAGGTTATGACCCCTCTTTGGAACGAGACAAAAAATGAAAAAAATAATAAAAATTAATTGGCGATTTTTGTGAATAGCGTTGGACGGATTTGGCCGTTACGGTGGCTAAATGGTTAACCGCACTTACTTTCCTCGTGGTTCTTCGTATCCTTCTATTACACAGCGGAACACTAGGACGACAAGAGGCCTTAGTATAACATCCCTACGTTGAGCTGTATGAATTATAATAGTAGGTGGACGAAATATATTTATATAGAATATACAGTACGTGGAGAGTGCATCATCACTAAATCACCTGTAGAGTGGAGATTCCAGCCGAGGAATAATTGCAAATTTGTTGCAAAGCATAACCAGCACCAGCAAAGTTTCAGCCAATGGACGTCCGGGTTAAACCCGGAGGTCCATTGGCTGAAACATTGCTTGTGTTTTTTGTCGATATGTACAAAATTTGAAAGTCATAGCTTGAGTGATAACTCCACTCCGCGGGTGATTTAATTACAATCCACTCTCCACGTACTGTACCCATATTAGCTTGATGTACCAAATGTTCACCACGAGTGGTGAACATTTAGTATACCAAGCTACTTTGGGTATATTTAATTTATACCATGATCGTCAGATTACTAGGAGTTCAAATGTTAAATAAATCAATATTCACACGTGCGAATCTGTTTTTGTTTACATGAGCGGTACTTTCGATGACAATTTTATTGTCGAAACGAAATAGAAAACGAAATGCGCAAATTACGGGGACGGGGCCTTTTTCATTTTAATAACATAATAACATACTATTTCGAGTTAAGGATGCTTTATTAACACGAGACAATGTATGTTTGTCAATTTTTGGTATCTTATGAGGTACACTCATTTAAAAACGTAAAAAATAATTGCCGGTTTCATTTCACTCTCCACGAGTCGAAGAGTGATAAATTTAGACAGGTTTGCATTCAAGGCGAGGTCACCAAAGGTCACCTTGGATGTAGTTCCACTGTAGGTGTAAATTTTAACTACTGAAAGCCCATTGCAGGCGTGTTCACCACAGTTGGTGTGTAAAGCTAGAATTTATGTCATAGGCTTTTTGTGTATAGTAGAATAGGTAATCATGGTATTTTTGAAGATTAGTCAGGAAAAAACAATAACTGTTTTTTTCCTATATCATAATTATTGACAGGAATTATATCAACGCGACGCGTCCTTGACCTCACGGAATAAAACCGCATGCGTTGGTTCAGGGGCATATAAGATATCGTCTGCTATTCGGGTTTGCTGAAGGAGTAAATTGTATGGTCAATATTCGCGGCATACATATGTTTGAAAACAGGCCAGTATGTATCTTTATATATCGTTTTAAATCGATATAACTCTTTTTATCAAAGGCTCAAAAAAGATTAGATTTCGGCATGAAAATTAGGGTTTGTCGGGAAAACAGTACCGTTTCATTTTATTTTCTCAGCCAAGAATTCAAGAAATGCTCAACTTTATATTTTATTCAACTCGTCATTTTCACAAGCAGTATTGACTTCAATTCATTCTCTTGGGATCTCCGTGTTCATTAACATTCCGCCTCAAATCTGGAATAAAAGAAATCATGTGATAAGACGAAATAAAAAAATACAGTTGGTTCTTGAGAAATTAATATTTTAAATCAATGTGGAAGCAGGGGGAGGCCACCAAAAATTTGCAAGACGTGACGTGGGGGTGGGTGGGTCTCTTGAGTGCGCTAAAAATGTGCATTTCCAACTTGTGCAATTTTTTGATTTTTTTTAAAAATATATCAATATATCAGCTAATATATACCATCATTTGTGTTTCAAACCTTAAAGATGATGTTGTTCATCACACTCTTAACATGAATACAACATCAGGAGGCTTTATATGTGAGAATATTGGGCTTAAACTGGGAAAATGTCACACGTTAGTGGGGGTGGGTGTCTTGTTCGAAATGTAGAAAATGTGCAGACAATATTTTGGGAACAATTCAAATAAAAATTTATTCCCGTATATGTTCACCTTGTTCACCTGCTCTGGCCAAGCCTGATAATGAACAGCTTGTCATTTGTAGATTGAGGCCCATAGCAGCCCACAGAGGTTTAAATTGGTGGAACCAGTTTAACCCTTTACATAACATGAAAAGCAGACGACACTTGCCAAAAATGATTGAATAACTAATTTTTTTCATTTTTTGTCTCAAAAACATAGGTTATGACCCCTCATTGGAACGAGCTCGACGAGCTCGTTCCAATGAGGGGTCATAACCTATGTTTTTGAGACAAAAAATGAAAAAATAATAAAAATTAATTGGCGATTTTTGAGAATAGCGCTGGCCGGTTTTGGCCGTTACGTTGGGTAAAGGGTTAAGAACATTATGAAAACCCCCCAAAAGACAGCTGTGTCTACTAAGTTTATAAGCTTATTTTGGATTTTAATGGGAGAATGGGGGGGGGGGAGGGGGGGCGGGTGTCTAAACGGTAGTAGAAAATTTGCACGTAGTGGGTGGGTGGGTGTAAAATGGAGCCGAATAAAAAATAGGGCGTCACGTCTTGCAAATTTTTAGTGCCCCCCCCCCCCCCCTCTTGGTGGAAGGGGGCTTTCATTTTCTAACCCTTTTTATTTTCTGCTTTATTAACTGGTTTGGGTGCTGGAAGCCCATATTTAGGTTCCATTCGTGAGTGTAGGTACCACTAGTTAATGGTTTCTTATTCTGTGGATTTGGATCACATTATCTTTTAAATGAAATATTTCATCAATATGTCATCCTTTTACAATGTATGGATGCGTGCCTTAATGAATTTTTTTCAACATGCACCATTCCTCACAAAATCGAATTAAATTTAGCACCTTCGAAGTAAATTACCTGTAAAACATCGTCGGAGTTAATTTTCCACCCACACAATAATTGATGGTTCATAAAATGCACTAGTACAGTTTCAACCATTGAATTTCCGATTTTAAGCCGGAAGTCACCTGCTAACACGTTTCTTAGACTTTCCATGCGTTTTCACTGAATTAGATTTTGCCCTGGTTGAAATCCCACCCACGTGTGTTTTAGTCAAAACCCACTTTTTACACACTGTAGGAACAGTCTCCGACTATAAAGAAATGAAATCAGTGGGTTGATAGGCATCCCTGACTAATCTCATCGTGAAAATAGACTTTCGATAAGGTTATCTCCCCTGAAATTATTAGGGCAAGAAAGGTCTAATTAAGAAGCATGTAACTTTTTAGAAAACACCTATGATCTCACTAGACGATAATGTGTGATTTCTTTTTGTTATCTTTGACAAACGAAACAACAGACAGCTCTACGAGCTGTCTGTTGTTTTCGTTCATGCAAAATGTTACAAAAGGAAACTTACCTTTTTATGGCAAGCTGACAGGAAGCAAGTTAGTTTGTGTCGACGTTGGCTCTTTGCTTGGCGAATGTGTCTTTCCAGAAATTTGCAAGCGCTTATTCGTCCCCGACAAAAGAGTAAATCTTTTCTCTTATACTTTTATAGTATAGAAAAGGATAGTGTCTGCACCATACGTCACGATGTGCACGCTGTTATAAAATTAAAACAAAAATATTACAGAGCAAACGATGGTGTAAATGCAGTTTTATTATTTTTGAATGAGTTTAAGCATAGAATAAAAGTCAAACTTTCAAACTAATTGGGAAAAACATGTAAAAGCCAACTTCTGTATTTTTATACTTCTCTATAATAAAATGCTTAAACTTTGAACTTTTTGAAATGATGCACACAGCAATGGTGCCGCTTCAACTTTAAAATTTTATATGTAATTCCCATACCCTTGGTGTTAAATATAAATTAAGGGGAGCTAACTTTCCTGTAAATCTTCATTAATGACAACAATTATCAGCCATGTTCTCCGTCATTCCTATTCAGAAATGAGAATAGCGTAATCGATCAGTCACGGTGACATTTAAGAGAGAAACAAATAAACAGGTTCGTATCAACAAAAAATGAACGAGGGAAACAGAGGACGTTCAGTATCTAGAACATCTCCCTCCAAGCGGAAGAACGTGTAACTATATGGTATCGCGGAACTAAATATTTAAATTAGAGTTAACCACCTTAAAAGGTTGCAATCTCTAAAAATAAACAGTCTTGGGAAAATATAGTGTTTCAATAAACGTTTGAAACATTCTATTGACATCTTGCATTATTGTTGAATATTCCTGATAAAAAAGAGAGTGATTTGATGACTTTTGGACCTAACAATACAATTTAATTTTTGTGTTTTTGTAGGGAATTCCATGATAAATATGTGCACGTGACCGCTACGCCCCTTTGTGTCAGTTTTTCACTCTTATTTGTTGCTTAACCCCTGTTTTCGGATCAGAAAAAGTTGTCTGAAGGGCGAAACTTGACAGAGATATTTGAATGTCAAACTTAAAGTGATGCGATCATATTTTCTTCCGCCTGAACGTTATAATGGTCGCCTATTGCAAAATATTTAGTTCCGTGATACCATATGGGGCAATACTATAAACCTTTTACAGTTGTATTTTTCAGAACTGTATTTTCTGTTTATGGAAATAACTAATTGAAATGAATCATTAGCATTTTGAAAGATGTGGCAATTTGCCAGGTGGCAAATTGCCATATCTTTTGAAATGCTAATGATTCATTTATATTTTCTTGTGGAATATATAATTCGAGAACATATATAGAATTCGAGAAAATACAATTGTAAAAGTTTTATAGTATTTGCCCCACTGGCTGGTAATAAATTATTTTTATTGTAGGAAACTATTTTCATCAGTCCCATTGACAAACAAAGGAGTTGTCTTCCCTTAAGTTGCTTAATTTGGTATGCAGGCGCGTTCGAAAGAGAGTTTAGGGTTGAATGTCCTCCTCTACCCCCAATAAATTTTCCAGCGGGGGAATTTTCCTCTGCGTTGAATCTTATATATTGATTTGCTCCTGCTGGAAATAATGTACTTTCTTTCGAGACTACAGCTTTGATACTTGCACTTTTGTCACACACATAGTCGGTCATAGGAAAAGAACGACTGCGGTACCCGATTCAGACAGAGGGGGTGGGGAGGCAG
Source organism: Pictodentalium vernedei (assembly GCA_031216915.1). Lineage (NCBI taxonomy): Eukaryota > Metazoa > Mollusca > Scaphopoda > Dentaliida > Dentaliidae > Pictodentalium > Pictodentalium vernedei. Next base: position 684,459,285 of record CM062295.1, on the reverse strand, counting down.
CATGACCAATTGGGAGGACGTCACGTTTAAATTAAATTGAAAGTTGTGTCACAACTACTTCATGTATATTTTACTTATCTACAAATAAATTGCCAAGAAACCTTGTAGAAGTAAACGAGTATGACTTTTTTCACTATAATTCCGACCTAGTAATATTTTATTAGTTGGAATATTTTACCATTCGGGTCATGAGCCATCAGAGTCGGGACAAACCGGATTTACACTCCCACCACATTTTTTTTAAATTGCTTTAATTTTTTTAGCCAATGGGAAATAAAACAAAGATATTTATTCATTACTTTGGTTAGTGAGAAATTAAGATAATAATGGGTACAGTCAGAGGCGGTAGAACCCGTGTACCACATATAACTTTCATGCCAATTGGAGCACCGTGGATACATTTTAACCCTTTTCCCAACCAAATAAACAAAAACGACCAGCGCTATTCACAAAAATCGCCAATTAATTTTTATTAGGTTTTCATTTTTTGTCTCAAAAACATAGGTTATGGCCCCTCTTTGGAACGAGCTCGTCGAGCTCGTTCCAATGAGGGGTCATAACCTATGTTTTTGAGACAAAAAATGAAAAGAATTAGTTACTCAATAATCTTGTGTGCAAGTATCGTCTGCTTTTCATGTAAGGTAAAGGGTTAAGGCTTGAGTACCCGTAATATGGAGGTATAACTATAGTAAAATAACCAAGAAATATCAGCAGAGCAAATGAATCAGTTTTAGTGATTACAGTTATGAATGAATATAAGGCTGATATTTTTCAGGAAAAGACGAGCCACTCCCCCACCCCACCCTTCAACCCCCACTTTCCGTTCCTAAGCCGCTGATGACAACCGTAGAATAGAATTTGTCTCTAAACAAACTTACAAGATCTGGAAAATGCCACACACTACGTTCCAGTAAACTGCCCATGGCAGAGATGGCGTAAGTTCAAATGAACGCTCATGTTAATGGCGGGGAAGTGGGTGCGGATATCAACGATAACGACTCAAAGTCGTATCATGGTTCGGCTTGGTTGGACAAGATATGGAAAAATGGATCCCCGGAAATGTCATTTCCTTGATTCTCACTTCTTCGTAAAGTATGCATACGCCGTAGAAAGTGTGTGTTGGAGGGTGGGGGGGGGAGTGGTGTTCGGTAAATACACCATACTTAATGCAAATTTGTCTCAAGTACCAAGAGGCAACAATGAGACGGTGATGCAGACCACCTGCTCACAAAGAAAGCATAATTAACAAAATTTCTTTCATGCATACGTCGTTAACTCTCTTCATACCGGTGCATAGTCCGATCCTGTTTACTCTCATTCAGTTTTTCAGTACTGTTTTTCCAATTGTATCTATCCTTTTCGCTAACGCAGTTTTTTTCAAATTGCGTATACGTCATCGTGATTAAAAATTATTGTATTTTGACGATTAGACTTAGTAATATCGTTTACTGGGATATATCCTGGTACTACTATACTCGGTATTAGCTTTCTGGTCTTTGATGTCAATGTACGCAGCAAAATATTTCCCATAATACAACTAGGAATTTAATCTTCTCAATTTTGATTCACAGAGGTCCACGAGTTCTGTCAATCAAGAACGAATTGTTTAAATTCGTAGATACATTAAAGGAAAAAATTGTAGGTTGAAATATAAATATTTATTACTTTCCAAAGTGTGATTTACTGTGATTTCCGGGTTTGATTATAAACGATAATTTCACAAGTGAATTATGCAATCAGCAATTGTGTCATGTATCCGTACGCGAAAACGAAGACGCTTTGCGAATGCGCACCAGTGTTTTACAATATAGTCCCTCGCCTCGAATGAATTATTTCACGTAACCAGTCCAATCAAGCGATTACTCTCTATATATATTCCGACATCGACGTGGCAAAGGCTTAAAAAGTTTCAACAGAGACTAAGACAGTATTTCGAGGATACATTTTCTTGTTTGTTACCCTTACCTCTCATCCGGATGCACGTGGAACAACATTTTCCCTCAGGTTTGTGTTTCACGTATCCAGGTGGGCACATTATCGCAGGGCAGCCTACACAAGAGTGGGAACCTCCATGGCAGACACAGTTCATGCAATTTATATGAAAATGTTCTCCGGTTTTGTAGATATGTCCGCCGACACTGCACCCTGAAAGAAATTGAACATCTTATTGAAAATTATTACCACTTTTGCGGGCGTTCCTAGCACATTGACGATGTTTTACCGGGCGTTGAAACCTCGTAATGCTCAACAAGTACAAGTCATGTGACGTTTTGGGCCGTTATTGACTATAACAGCCCAACACGTCAATAACAGCCCGACACTTCTAAATATAGACAATGACGTCACATCTCTCAGCCGATCAACAATATATTTCCCAGATTTCCATTTGGATCGAAATTCAATTCGGATTTTTTAAATTGTAAACACAAATAACACATTTGTTTCAAGTGTTTCCCTTTGTGTCACGGATAGATAATGTATCAAATATAGGAAGCGATACACACAAAGTAAGTGGTGACATCTTTGATGAATAAACTCCTTGCCTAAAGTTCGCATTTCGAAGATATATTTCATCGTCTAACTTCTCAAATTTCGCCGTAGACTGAACGATAGTCATGTTACGCGGTTTGTTTGTCAACAAATCAGACGAACGTGTCGCTGTTTTTTTTTTAATTCTAAAACGTCAGACTTCATTTATTTATCTTATTTCCCATATAATTTAATTGTAATGTCCCCGATGTACGAAAGTGGCAATAATAGAAATAACATGACTTTGTCGGGCAATACAGTGTATCAACGGCTCAACAGAAATGGTTAACAGCCCTTGAGCTTATTAGCGGCCCTCGACTTCGTCGCGGGCCGCTAATAAACTCTTGGGCTGTTAACCATTTCTGTTGAGCCGTTAATACACTGTAAAGCCCTTCAAAATCATGTTATTGTTATATTAAAAAGGACTTCGTTGGTTCATAAAGTTTGTTCGCAGTCCCATGTGACACTTACAGCTGAAGCTAGAAGTCCTGTCACCATTAGCGCAGAAAATGCTCGTTAGTTAACCCTTTACCTAACGTAACGGCCAAGACCGGCCAGCGCTATTCTCAAAAATCGCCAATTAATTTTCATTATTTTTTCATTTTTGTCTCAAAAACATAGGTTATGACCCCTCGTTGAAACGAGCTCGTCGAGCTCGTTCCAACGAGGGGTCATAACCTATGTTTTTGAGACAAAAAATGAAAAAAATTAGTTATTCAAGAATTATTTTTGCAAGTGTCGTCTGTTAATGCGCTCTTTACTGTCGAAGAAAGAAGTAGTCTGAAATGCACAACAACGTTTACACCGTGCAATGCAAAACATACTACTCAAAGTTTCCTAAGCACCACATATTTGACACATCATTGTGAAATTTTCTTGTGACACATTTGCGATGTTTTTGGTGGATATAACTGAGGAATTATTGAGCTGGTCCCCAGTGTTTACATTAGCTCTCTTGACAGGTAGACTTTTCGTGACAGTCATGGAAAGCATGGAGACCTCGATTTCCATGATGTTTTCGTGTACCTTCTACATGTACATGAGATGTGTAGGATATTCAGTCTTCATTTCAACACAAACCCTTGTGCTTTAATGATTGAATATGGCGAATGCAAATGTAAGAAGACATTTGTCTGAAGCAGAAATGTGCCGGGCTGTAGAGATGGTGGAACAAGGGGCTATCCATCGTCATGTTGGTGACGCCCTTGGTGTGCACCATACGGTGATCACCAGAGCATGGAAAAGATTTCAACAGTATGGCACACCAGTCAGACGACATGGTGGTGGCAGAAGCAGGGCAACGTCTGCAGCTGACGACCGGTTTTTGATCATTCAGGCCTGTAGGAACCGCTTTGACACAGCAAGCCAGTTTCGCAGTGACCTTCAGAATGCATCCGGAGTAAATGTTTCGACGCAGACTATCCGGACAAGTTTGCACGAAGGTGGTCTCTGATCGAGAAGATCATATATTCGCGCCCAACTGTCCCAGAACCACCGCCGGGCATGATATGAATGGGCCATGGATCACGTTGAATGGACCAGAGACGATTGAAAACTGACCTTTTTACAGATGAATGAAGGTACTGCCTAGACAACACGGATAGGCGTTCTAGGGTATGAAGAAGACCAGGAGAGCGATTCCATGCAGCTAACATTGCTGAGCATGACAGCTACGGTGGAGTGCCAATAATGGTCTGTGGCGGCTCAGCTGGGATGGACGTACAGAGCTCTGTGTCGTTTACCGTGGTACATTGACTTCACAGCGGTATATTGATGAGATCCCGGATGCCCAGGTCAGATTGTTTGCAGGTGCAGTGGGTGACAGATTCATTCTGAAGGACGATAATGCCCGTCCTCATGTTGCGCATGCTGACCTGGAGTACCGACAGAGGGAGGAAATTGAGCGTATGGACTGGCCAGCAAGATCCTCTGACCTTAATCCAATCGAACATGTCTGGAATGAGTTGCAGCTTGCAACTTCAGCCCGTCCAGTCCAGCCAAGAAGTGTTCAGGAGCCTGGTGCCGTGCTGATCCAAGAATGGAACAACATCTCACAAAGGACCATCTGGAACCTGATTGGGAGCATGGGAAGGCGTTGTCAAGCTGTAATTAACAATAATGCGTCTCATACTCGATAGTGAACAAATATCAGTTCGCTCCGTCAGCTTTTTGGCAAATTTGAAAAATTTCCTCTTTTACCAATAATATCCATTTTCCATGGTTATCGTATTCAAAAGCTAAAAAATAATGTCAAACACAAACAAAATTTTAATTTCTGTGCTTAAATCATTTAAGATATAATTAAATATAAAATATATACACTTTTCATAACAATATTTCAACTAAAACGTAAAACAGGTAGTTGGATATACCTGATGCTTAGTAAACTTTGAGTAGTATATAATGCGCTACTAGCGAGGTTGGTAGTGAAATCACGAACTGAACCGATCAAAGAGAAAGTAAATTTTGAGAGTACAGTATGTGGAGGGTGGATTACTACTAAATCGCTGTGGGATAGATTTTTCACTCAGCAGTTATTTACAATTCTTGTGGACAAGACAAAAGAAGCACTTGCACACTTTCACAACATGGACCACCGGGTTGTACTCGTGATGACAGTTTGCAAGTGTCTTTCGTTCTGTTATGAACAATTATAATTACTATTTAAATGCAGTCGAATTTTAATATTTGTTTACGTCATTACTTAAGAATTGAATGCAATTTTTATAATCTTTATTGGAGTATGAACGTGTGGGAATGGGTACAAATTATGTATGAATCCTTCGGGATTCATACATAATTTGTACCCATTCCCACACGTTCATACTCCAATAAAGATTATAAAAATTGCATTCAGTTCTTATAATTACATTCCGTAACTGTTTAAACTACTTTTGACCAAACACCAAAGCAGAAAGACGAAATAAAACATGTACGAACGAACGAGGCGAACAACCACCCTCACACAAAAGACAAAGCGCACAACTCTGATTTTTAATTTTCACAACTTTAGAAATGGAAACGAGTATTTTAGTAACGGGCTTTATTCCACAGTTGGGAAATGTCACCAAAGAAACAGCAGCGGAGTTGATCACTGCGAGAGGCGCTAAAAGTTAAAAACTCACCCAAACACCGCCCGAATTACATTCTGTCAACTGCGCCCTAACGTAAATGCGGGTCAAAGTTCGACCAAATGTATTCATTGGAAAATGAAATACATTTGGTCATGACGTTTTCATCCAGCTGACCAATGGGAATTGAGTATTTGGACCCAAAACGTATAACTACATTACCAATGTAATTATATACACATGTATCGCACTAGAGGTTAGAAAAGATGTTAAGGGTATATATTTACTAGTATGGGGCACGCGGTGGCTCAGTAGATAGAGATGCAGGCTGCAAGCCTAGAGGTTCTCGGTAGATTAAATATATTTGATTTGTTCTAATTAACAAAAAGGATTGGATGATAAGTGCCCAGCACTTAGTTTATATCCTTTCCTTGATATACATTTAAAGTTATAAATTATGTTTACATATTTTCTATGATAGTTACATTAATGTGCATTAATGGCAAAACAAACGTAAAAATATCTTGAAAAAATGAGTAAGTACACAGTTAGAGAAGAAAGTTGGGTAATCAACTTTGTGAGAGTCGGAACAGATATTTCCGATGCTACAACACTGCCGGTTTGAGTCAGTAAGCCTACTGGTCATTTTCCACACTCCAGGTTTCTGACAGTACCCCATACCACTTCAAAACCAGGACAAGCAAAACAAGCAATCGAAAAGCAGTAAACCATGTATGAAGTAAACAGACATGGAAACTGATTTGGAAAGTCAGCAGAATGCACATGACATGCTTGGAGATTTGTCCCCTGTACAGGTTTAGTCTTAGAATAGTTTCGTGGTTTTAATAAAGTTGTGTATGGTACGACATAGGTGTAAGTTGAAGATCATTGACCGATCATATAGTCAGGTGCGCATGATTCCCTCACAGGACTAGTCTTTCGTCTATATGGTTACTACAGTCAAAGAAGTAATGATTGGCATCTTCAGTCCCGTAGCCACATGGCCAGTTTGGTGTGTCTGGAATATAGTTGGAGAACTTATCAAAATTTAGGTCACTGCAGGAATTTCGCAGTTTGAAATGTATTATATTAGTCGCCCTATCCCCTGTATTGAAGTATTTCGGTAGCCAACACACGCCACTGTTGAAATGTTTATTAAAAGTATTCAGAGAACTCAACTCTCTGACTCCCAGGGGCAAAGCGTTCCATTCCGAAATACACGAAGGGATAAATGAGCGCTTGAATACTTCCGTATGTACACGTGGTAGTTGGAGGTTGGAGTGAGATCTGGTTCCATACGGGGAGATGTCCTCAAATGTTCGGGGTAATAGGTCATGGATATAGGCGGGGGCCTGATTACTTACAATTTTGAAGAACGTAATCATTTTCGGTTTTCCATCCGAGATCTGCGAGCTGAATAGCTGTAGGGGTAGACCTTGTTAAACCGGATATTATTCTAGCTACATCGACGTGGATTATATCCAATTTGGAAAGTAGGTAGTCCGGCGTGCCGGCCCACACCACATCTGCATATTCTATGACGGGAAGTATGAATGATTTGTATAAAGTTTCCAGGCTTTGCCTATTAAGGATATACTTAAGTTTTCTCAGCTGAGAAAATCTGGAATTAGCCTTTTTACACAATTTGTTAATTTGGGTATGCCAATTTAAGTCCCCCTGCAAGGACACACTGGGGTGAGTGTGTGACTTTGTGAGTTCAACTGGTGTCTCACCAAACATTACAGCAGTATTTAGGTTAGCATTTTTCTTGTTGAATAAAATGACCTCTGTTTTTGAAGGGTTAAACGTAATTAGCTAAGTGTTTGCCCACTTTGAAATGACCTAAAGGTTTCCATTACACTTTATAGCAACGTCATCTAGTTCGTATCCAATTTCTGGTACATTGGTATCATCTGCAAATAATCTACACACGTCTGGAGAGTCTAAATTTTCAGAGATATCATTAATGTATATCAGAAAAAGGAAGGGTCCTAAGATAGATCCTTGGGGAACACTACAATTTACAGGCAGGTACCCGGAAAAAACCGAGTTAAGAGTTACCCTTTGTTTACGATCGGATAAGTAGCTGCTGGTCCACTCGATGAATGGTCCATATATTCTATTTTGCCACAGTTTGTGGATTAGACGCTTGTGCCAAACCCTATCAAAAGCTTTCGATATGTCACAAAATACTGGTTACTGTCGAAGGCTAAACAAAGATTATGATATATTTCAATTAGCTGTTAAATAGTGCTATGCTATGGAACCTGGACTGATATTTAAAAAAATAAATTATTAACACAGCAGTGTTCGTTCAGCTGGTTAAAGACAATCCTCTCCGTAACTTTACTTACACAACTAAGAAGAGAAACACAAGTCTGTAATTATTGGGATCGGGCGTATCCCCCTTTTAAAAATAGGCACGACTGTTCGTCCCCTGAGTTCCAATGTGTTCTATGTGTCAGTAGGCACATAGAACACATTGGAACTCATGGGATGTGTTGCCATCTTCCATTCTGATGGGTAGACACATGAGGAGAAGGAGGGCCGAAATAATTGAACCAATGGCTTGCATATTGTGGTTTTGGTTTCTTTGAGCAGACGGTCACTATTGCCGCCGTGACCAGTTGCCTTTTTGGTATCTAAATTCCCTGGTATCCGAGTTACTTCATCCTCAGAGAAGTTAATCTCAGAAAAACTCTCAGAACACTTGAGTTTAAAATCAGATAAAGTATGTCTGTCATCATTTATCTTACTATTTGATAAAAAGGTTTTGTTGAACAAGTTAGCTTTGACTTTGTCATCTGTTAACATGGTTATATTGCCGGCATCGTCGTTCTTGTTAAGAAAAGGGACAGAAGGCTTACTCTCAAAATTGTTCAGTAACTGTTTAACGGTATGCCAGAAGACGTTAGGGTTTCTACTCGCTCCCAGAGGAGTATCCAAGTTTAAAAAGTAAATAGATTTGGCCTTCTATTTCATATTATTTACTTTGTTTCGGGCATGTTTGTACTTTTCCATTAATTGGGGGTTTTCATATTTCAAAGCTTGTTTCCTAAAAAGATCTCTCCTACGATTTTCGTGGCGAAGAGCCGAGTCGAACCATGGTTTATCAGAAGGATGGATGACGACCTTATGAAACGGAATACATTCCCTGGCAATATCCAAAAATTTGGTAACAAATTTATGATATGACGTATCAAGCGAGGTAATATCTGAAATAAAAGACCAATCTCTTTCGGATATCAAGTTTTTCATTTTGGGAAAATCAGCCAATCGGATATTCAAACGGGCATTAATAGACTTGTACAACTCACACAACCTTAACATTATTGATCTGGCATACCTGACCTGACAGTAAATTAAAACAAATTGATTACCCTACGATTGGACAACATGGGGCCTATACAGTTAACTACTGCAACATTGCTTTTAAAGCATAAAGTACCCACCAAGTACTGTCCAACAAACCGTGTAAATTGATTTGTGTACAATTAGGCATTAATAGGTTTGTACAGCTCACACTACTTTAACATCATTGCTATAGAGGACAGAACCTACTTGGCACCCTCCAATAAATTAAAACACATTGATTTCTCCGCGGTTGGACAATATTAGGATTATACAGTCACTACTGCAGCGCTACTGTTGAAACATACAGTACCCACCAGGCTCTGTCCAAAAAATTGGTGCATATTGATATTTTTTTTAAAATGGGCATTAACAGGCGTGTACAGGTCACACTACTGGAACGCCCCTGATGTTGCAAACAGTGCCTACGTGAGACTGTCCAATAAATTGAAGTAAAATAATTTCGCACAGTTGAACGATATTAGGCTTGTACAGCTCACAACACTGTAGTATTATTGTTGTAGCATTCGGGCCACTTTAGTGCGATCACTTGGAGGAAATATCCAACAAATTAAAACGAAATAACTTGTGCAGAATTCTGGGTTACAGGTCAAACTAGAGCTATTTACTGCTTAAACTTTACTGTTGTTACATACAGGCCACTTCGTCGCAATTTTGGGGAAAGTTTAAGCCGCAAACAGCTCCCGCCCGACCTATAGCACTACATGACACTGTCCAACAAATTGGAGCAAAGTGACTTGTGCAGAATTTGGAGTTATCAGTCAAACAAATGTAATTTTAATACTTTGGCATCACTGACGTTTTGCACAACTGGACATTATTTGGCCCTCAGAGTTCATTACTGCGATATTACTATTGAAGCATACAGTACATATTTGGTACTGTCCAGTAGGTTGAAACAAATTGATTTTCGCAACATAGGGCATTATCCACCTTATGCAGTTCACACTGTCATGGCTTCACTGTTGTAGCATGAAGTACCTACTTGCTTGATGCTGTCCAATAAATTGAACCAAATTGATTTTTCACAATTGGGCATTATCGGTATTATACAGTTCAGCCATGGCTAGATTTGATGAAAAATAATTCTAAATAGAAATCATTGGTGAAAAATCCTTTCCATTTACAGGGAAACAATATCATTAAATATGCACAAATTATACTAATTTCAGAGACAAGAGAAACTCTGTGCTGGGCAGGAATATCCGCCAGGAGCATGCAAAGAGTTAACATTACTGTTAAAGCACACAATACCTACCGGGAACTGTCCGATAAATTGGAAAGATTTGATTTGTGTACAAATGGGCATTTGTAGGCATCCACAGCTCATACTACTTCAACACTACTGTTGCATCAGACAGAGCCTACTTCACACTGTCCAATAAATTAAAACAGATTGATTTCTCCACAACTGGACAATATTTGGCTTATACAGTGCAACCTTATTGATGAAGTATACAGGACTTGACAGGCACTATCCAATAAAATGAAACAGATTAGTTTTTGCACAATTAAACATTACTTGGCTTGTGCAACTCGTACTTCTTTAACATGAGGTTATAACAAAGGGTCCACTTTGGTGCAATCTTTTGGGGAGTCTCCAAGACATTAAAAAAAATGACTTGTCAAAATTTCGGGTTATAAGTCAAACAAGAGTTATTTACTGCTATAATATTTCTGTTTTATTATGTCTCACGTTTGTAACATCAGCCGTGATTGGTTAACTTGACATCTTCTAAAAGTCATAGTACAGGAGTTTTGGGGCAAAAAACGTGTACTATCGGAACGTTCTTCCCTGGAGACAAGAGAACAAAGAAAATATAAGCTCCACTTCCATTGATCAGCGTCGATTACGCAGGCCCCGAGTCCGTTTAACTTTTTTCGTCACCGACAGACACAAACTTACCAACAAATATATCATCTTCAGTTGGTGTGTTTTCAATTTTAACTGAAAACGGTGAATTCAAAAGAATCAGAAATATTAAAAACTCACGTGTTGTTCACAACTTCAGTGAAATCAATTATATTTCCACAACTCCTCGACCTCACTGAGCCTCCGCCTCAAGTTCAAAATAAATTGTTTCACTCCGCTTAAGTGTCGTCGTCCAAGAAACATGAATTTATATTCCATTAATTTATTCCACTTATCACACAAGCATTAACAATGAATTATAACACGAACAGCGTGATGCAGTTGTAAACAATGGCATTTGGTGATATAGAAACTCCCAAAGCGACGGCACTTGTGACAAGACATTTTCGAAGAGACGTCATTGGATTCGACTACATTGTTATTACAAGATTGATGGCATGTTGCAATTAACGCTTAACAATGAAAGTTATTTTTGTTCGGCATAATAAAATAATTAGAACGTTTCTTTTCATGTTCTATTGGTCGATAGTACCTGAGTTTGTGTGATTTTTGAAATAAAACCTTCAGCAGCGAAGCAAAGCTGCTGAAGGTTTTATTTCAGAAATCACACAAACTCAGGTACTATCGACCGATAGAATATGAAAAGAAACGTTCTAATATTATAGTAGCATGAAGGCCACTTCGATACATTTTGGACAGTGCCTACATGACACTGTCCAACAAATTAGAGCAAAATAATTTGACAATATTAAGCTTATACAACTAGTGCAACCTTATTGTTGAAGCATACAGAACCTGTCAGGCACTATCCAATGAACTGGAAAAAAGATTAGTTTTTGCACAATTAGACATCGCTTGGCTTGTGCAACTCGCACTACTTTAACATAAGGATATAACACAGGGGCCAGTTTGGTGTAATCTTTTGGGGAGTCTCCAACAAATTAAAATAAAATGACTTTTCAAAATTTCGTGCTATAAGTCAACCAAGCGCTATTGACTGCTATAATATTTCTATTGTAGCATGAAAGCCAATTTGATACATTTTTTTCGGCTGTGCCTACATGACTCTGTCCAACAAATTGGAGCAAAATGGCTTGTGCAGAGGTTTGCTTTATAAATCAAATGAATGTAATTTACACAATTGAGAATGCATATGTCCTCAATACATGCCAAGCAAGAGTATTGGGGACATATGCACTTACAATTGTGCAGAATTTCGGTCCTCGGTGAGAATCCCACCTGCGGCAACCGCGTTGTGTCGTTGGTAAAGACACTTAATCCCAAAGCCCACGTGGGGACACGGTGACGTTGTGTACTAGGGCGTACTGCACGTCGATTGTGTCTTCAGCCAATGCTAACCCGAGTTAGTACGTTGGGGAGTCTGAAAGTTGCTCGGTGGTTCTCTCCGTACCCGGCGTCCTCCATCCGTAAAACTGTCCGACACGAGGTGACCCTGGCTGTCGAAAGTGTCGTTAAAATCCCAATAAATAAATAACATTTTCGTGTATAGAATTGTTGGGCACACAGTTTTTTTATGGGACCTGAGTTTCGCTTGTGGCACAGTTTGAGCTTGATAGGGACAAAAAGTGCACTTGCTCAGCGCGCCATTACTTCAGAATAGTGCACAATACAGTGACGGGACTTCTAGCTTCAACTGTAGGGTGCTGCGAAACTTCGAAATTCGAATCGATTTGAAATCGTCCCGATGATTCGATTCGATTCGCGTCGCCTTGATTCGGAAAAGTTCGAATCCTCGATATGTTCTCAAATTCACACCATGTGAATCCTCTTGAAGAGGTCAAGCTGGTTCCGCTACCGAAATAATACTATTTACGTTTTGTTAACCATTTACAAAACGTAACGGCCAAAACAGAAGAGCGCTATTCACAAAATTCACCATTCAATTTTTATTACTTTTTCATTTTTTGTCCCCAAAACATAGTTTATGACCCCTTATTGGAACGAGCTCTGCGAGATCGTTCCAATGAGGGGGGCATAAGTTATGTTTTTGACGCAAAAATTTAAAAACATTAGTGCTTCAAGAATCTTATCGCAAGTGTAGTCTGCTTTTCGTGTTAGGTAAAGGGTTAAGGACCTCTCCTACCCATTAACATATTTGATACATAAAAGGTCAAATGCTTATAGTTTTAAGTTTGTTTATTTGTTCATTAGGGTTTAACGGCATTATCAACGACTAGAATCCTATCTTGTCAGACAACTTTACTCGTAGATGGAGACTGATTACCCGAAGAGAAACACTGAGCATTGATTCGTAACTTTCGGGCTCTCTAATTTAACATCTCGTAACTTTCGGGCTCTCTAATTTAACATCCGGACACAAGGAGTTATTTATTTATTTATTTATTTATTTATTTATTTATTTATTTATTTATTTATTTATTTATTTATTGGTGTTCAATGTCACACATTTCTACACAATAGCTGATCATGGCCACGACAGTTTTACGGGTGGATGAAGCCCTAGTACCCGAAGAGAACTACCGAGCAACGGCGTGCAACTGTCAGCCCCAAACTAACTAACTTCACACAAGCAGGGTTAACATTGGTTGAAGACAGGTGCACCATCGACGTACAGTACGCTTTATTACACAATGCAACCATACCACCACGTGGGCAACATGGGGTGAAGATACTAGGAGTTAGCACTGATTTAAGGTAATTGCTACAATGACATGTTGTACATCCATGGTCGACGCGCTGTATGCCCACGGTTCACGTGCCTTCAATCAATGACTAACAACGACAATTACACAGCATTGCTGAGGGCTTCCTAACGGATAATCTGGCTTCCTCTACTCGTAAGTTTGTACGACTTGATATGACCCAGACTGTTACAAGTGCCATTGATCTCCAATAAATGAACAAACAAATAATGTACATAGTTTCTTTTCAGGTTACGGTTCTGCGAAGCCTCAAAATTCGATTCGATTCGAAATAGTCTAGTGTTCAACCGATGATCAGAACCAGCCACCATAATCGGCCGATTATGGGCAATCGGATGATAACGGCAACGGCTCCTGGAACATCGGTTCAACCGATTGTTGCCAAGCAATTTGTGATTTTTCTGAATCGCATTTTATTATCTTCTGCAATTGTTCAATTGTTAATGTAAAATGATGTCGATGATACCATTCAATAAAGTTGAGAAACAACCACAATGTGTATTCCTAATCTCTCTACAAGCCCCTTTACGGGATATACGTGTTAAACGAATATAAAGCTTACAACTGAGCACACTTGCAGCAATCGCCTGTTCATACCGGAAAAGTGAAGGATGCACTCCATTGACTCAGGTCGCAGTAAAATTACCAGTCGCGCGCACTTGGGCGGTAAACGCGGCTCACATAACCGGTAATCGGTCAGCGACCATTTTTGGTAATCGGTTGGACGCTAAAATAGTCCCCATGATTCGATTCAATTCGATCTCAATCGCGCCGATTTGAAAACTTTTAATTGTCGAGATGTTCTCAAAATCCTACAATGTGTCTCCTCTTGAACATGATACCTGATGACAGAAGAAGAGTTCAAGTAAGTTCCGCTTCCGAAATTACATTGATTCCGTTCTGGAATATTCCGCTTTTTTGCTTGATTTACACGAATCGCCAATACTGGGGTGGAGGTTGACTATATTACGGTTGTAAAACGGTGCAATGTCCACAACCAGAAAAGCGGTGAGATTCGATTCGATTCGAAATCTAATGCCTTATTCGATCGAGATTCGATTCGATCCGAAATTTGAGATTCGCAGAGTCATATTTCATGCACAAATTATGTCGATAAATAGGGCGTTCTCCTTAGCAAAATGCGAGTAGTATATTTTGATTCGGTTTTGGAACATTCCACTTTTTGGTTGACTTGCCCAAACAGACGTGTCTCCATTGAATACAAAACACGATTGACGGTTGGCAATATTTACGACAGTACGAAGATATTTACAACATCAAGGGTCGTGAGCTTCGATTCTATACAGAACTGGTTCCATCTCAAGGACAAGATTAGAACCGGTTTTGGTTCTAAAGAGAACCTATATTTTTTGCAGTGTACTATAAACTTCGGCGGTTATAGTACATTTATATAAAACCTACTGGATTTATTCAGTTAAAACTAGAAGTCCTGTCATGAACTGTGCGCTTATCTTGGCTTAATTGCGCGTAGGAATTGCGCACATTTACCATATCGAGTGACATCCAAAGCACGGCAGGTTCTCCTGGTTACTCCTAGCAAACACAGGCAATGTTTCTGCAAATGGACCTCCGGGTTACCTAGTTTTAACTGTAAGCTAATTTAAAATGTTAAATTATCTTGAACTTTTCACATGAAGTCTTGACAAACAAGCCTTATTTTTATGCAAAAGTACGTCGATTGAAGGTTAACATTTAGTCTTACGTACCGGTTAAATCGACCCTTGTTATTCACAAAATTCGCAATCAAACTTTTCATATTTTTCCTCGAAGACAGAGCTTATCACCCCTCATTGGAATGAAGCAGTGAGGCGTCATAAGTTATGTTTTTTGAGGAGGAAAGAAGAATTTTATTTATTCAATAATTTGTTGGCAACTATTGTCCTCTGTTCGTTTTGTTAAAAGGTTAATATAAGAGTTATTTATATTCGGCCAAGGGTTAAGTCTAAGCACCGGGCTCTATACAACTGGAATGCTGGAACGATCATTCGTCATATATAGAAACATTTCTGAACCGCCACCATCTTGGAGGGATGGGGAAGTTGCTACAAATACCCAATGCTCAAAAATCAATATTCTGACGTCTCGCAGTCTCCGATCACTTTTTAAAGAATATTCATTGATATCTGAGACAAAATAAATATGTTGATGATGTGTTAACTTTTGTGACAATGCAAATTGAATATTTACAATTTTTAATTAATATTGACAAAAATAACTATCCAGATTGGAATGTTGATGTAGTGTCATTAGTTTTCATGCAAGATAAACGCAATGCCTTTGGATGAAGTGAAAGCTGTTACGCTGTGACTACAGTCACAGCGTAACAGCTTTCACACCATCCAAAGTCATGAATTGAGAGGAGAGAGGGACAGATTGGCGACATTCTTTTTCCTGACGTTCCAGCGACCCATTTGTCTAGAGAACAGTGGGTCTAAGGTGTTGTTTCTCTATATCCCAATAAAGTTTAAAGGGCGATGTGTGCATATCACATTCAAATGCTGCGCGCATGACACATGTGACGAAAAGGGGATTCTGTAATAATAGGCATACCCCAAAAAGTGATTCCGTAAGTGGAATTCTTATCCGATTCCGTGAAATAGGATTCCGTGATTTGTTTGTTTCCGCGTGTGATTATGTGCTAGTGCATATGATTCCCACTTACGGGTTCCCTTTTTAGGATATGTTTGTTGTTACAGAATCATTTTTTCGTAGCATGTGTCTAGATTCAGCATGTGATGTGCACACATTATGAGATATGAAGGTATTGGGGTTGTCCAGAAGGACTGGCCAAACAGGCACAAGGAGCCATAACTATCTTCAAATAGATATCGTAGATAAGTATTCCCAAAAAGTATCATCGAAAGGTATCTTCAAATGATATACAACCATGTCGCAGGTACTCTCAAATACCCGTATGTGCCTGTGTGCTAATGCACAATATGTCACATAAGGAGGTCAAAATACTTTAAAGGGCGATAGGTGAAGTCATAACAAAACTCACATAGATAGATACATGGGTAGAAACCAAGGATTTGGGAAAATTTGAGCCAATACTCCAGTTCAATACAACGCGTCTTATAGCCCTATGTGCTACAGTTATAAGTCCAGATGGGCCTTCTCCGAGTCCGTTTCGATAGTTTTGTGTTGTTTTGGGGTGATTTTGGAAAATTGTCGGATATATTTGGGTAATTAGATTTACTCTTATTCAATCGAACACACCCTCCGAACATACCCTTGTCCTGTGAAAGGTTTTGGGTCACATAGCAACCACGTGCTAGCATGATAGTCACCAAGGTGGCAGCCTCCAATATACAAAATGGACGACCGAAACATGTGTCACCATAACAACACGCTCTGCTCATACGCAATGACACCACGTATCGCTATGATAATTGCGTCACAACATGGTCGCTCACAAGGGCTACCATGACAAGCCAGCATGGAACCACTAGGTCACGTGACATGACGACACTTCTCCCTCCAGCTGTCCTTCCGGCAAATGTTGACTCAAAAGTCCCTATCATACTACTTAGTGGTACGTGCTGAAGCTAGTAGGACAATAAACCCATAATTGCAATTCGAAATATAGTGAGCATGTTTCAAGTCTAAGAAATCATTCCAATGTTTCAAAATTGTTTCTTTTTTTTACCTTCCGGTGGAAAGCATTTCGGACAACATTCTCCCTTCGGTGTGCGCTGCTGAAAACCAGGCGGACATATAAATGCTGGGCATCCTAGGCAGGAAATGGCTCCAGGTCCACGACATACACAGTTTTTACAGTCCATCTTGAAAGATTCTCCTTTTTTGTACAGCGTTCCATTGACACTGCATCCTGAAAACAAAACAACAATCATCCAGTGTCTCCTTTTATCCTCTTTCACAAATATTATATACAGATAGATGTTCGTCGATATTAAAATATATTTTCGTCCGTTTGAGTCTCATTTTGTGAAACATCCAGACAAAAACTTTTTGGATATTTAACGCACTGACATTAACGTCAAAATATCGATTTTCAAGCGGCAAGTTTCTCCAAAAAATTAACAAGGAATTCGATGAATTCAGCCCTGTTTAACAGAGCTCATTAACTGGTTGAGTGCTAAAAGCCGCTATCAGGGTTTTCAAAACAATAAGGGTACCAGAGGAAAAAGCAATATTTTCCTTGCCCACTTTCATATTCAGTCAAACGCAAAAAATATTTTGTTTACATTTATTTAATTATATGGGCTTAAGGCCACATATTTCTGCACAATGGCTAATCATGACCATGACAGTTTTACGGGTGGAGAAAACCGGAATAGCCGGAGAGAACCACCGAGCTACGGCGAGCAATTTTGTGTTAGCTCCCCAACATACCAACTCGACACAAACAGGGTTAGCATTGGTTGAAGACAGGTGCATCATCGACGTACAGTACGCCTTAGTATACAACGCCTCCGTGCTCCCACGTGAACATGGGAGTGAAGTGTCTTGCCGATGGACACAAATTTTGGTTACATAAATTTGTTTTATCACAAATTATTGAAGAGTGCCTATGGGCACTCTTTAATAATTTGTAATAAAACAAATTTTGATGACAAATTCAGACCACCACAACAATGAAAACAACAGCCAATTAAGCTTGTCAAGCAGTACTGAGTGGGTTAAATTTCTCGTTTGATTATGGGGAAAATTTGCAGCTTTCAATTTTTTATAATTTGTATTTCCGTCGGCTCCGCCCCCCTCCCCTACATCTAAGTCACTGCTTCCTTCTTCCGACATTGGTCTACTTTTGACAATTGCAAGTGTCTCCTCTGCCCTAGCTGTTTTGCATGCAACTAAATACTGTTTACCATTCATACATACTGATACATATGCGATTTTCTCTGGATTTAATTTATTTATATTTTATTTATTTATTTGGATTTAGCGACACGTGCGACAGGCAGGGTCACCTCGTGTGGGACAGTTTACGGGTGGAGGAAGCCGGATAAACCGGAGAGAACCACTGAGCAACGGCGAGCAACGCTCAGACTCCCCAACGTAATAACTCCGCGCAAGCAAGGTTAGCATTGGTTGAAGACAAGTGCACCAACAACGTGCAGTACGCCTTAATACACAGCGCCACCGTGTCCCACTGAGCTCCCACATGGGCAATCGGGATTAAGTATCTTGTTTACCCAACGAATCGCCCGCATCCGCCCGCGTAATATGCAAATTCACCAGTTGAAAAAATATTATCGAGCTCGTTCCAACGACGGGTCACATGATATGGTTTTGTGGAGATTTTTTGAAACATTTTAAAATTCAGCAGTTGAAAAAATATTATTTTTCAAAAAAATTCAACAAAATCATAGCATGTGACCCCTCGTTGGAACGAGCTCGTCGAGCTCGTTCCAACGAGGGGTCACATGATATGGTTTTGTTGAAATATTTTGAAAAATTTGAAAAAATTATATTTAAAATAATACATTTTGATATCGTCTGCGTTGGGTAAAGGGTTAAGTTGAAATAATGTTTCGGTCAGATGGCGAAGTTTGTTAAATATGTTGCCGAAATATGCATTTTTCTCAATGTTGAGATGCATTGGGCTTAAACATGCCTTTGTGTATTGTTCTTCCACATACCACTGAGGCCCATGGTACAGTTGTGCGGTTTGGGTGTTTACCGGTTCGGTTCCGTTTTTTGCGGCAAACCGAAAATTCGAATCGCAAGATCAAGGAAAAACTGATCGAGCGATATTACTGCGTTTGTGCATAAACTGATTAAACTATCTTATTTATTTATTTATTTATTTATTTATTTATTTATTTATTTATTTATTTATTTATTTATTATTTATTTATTTATTTATTTATTTATACTTTGTAAATGTATTCGAATACGAATACGAATACTTTGAAATTTCATGAATTCGAATACGAATACAAATACACAAATTTTCGAATGTATTTGAATACGAACAAATACATTACAATGTTTTCATGAATACATTTTTGAATACTTGAATATTTTTTAAATTAGAAGTATTTATAGCAAGGCCTTTAAGTTTTTTTGTTTCAGTAGCCTCAGTCACCTCGTTTCGGAAGTTTTACGGACGCAGGAAGCAGGAGTACCCGGAGGGGACCACCGAGCAACGGCGACCAACTGTCATGCTCCCCAACGTACTAACTCCGCACAAGCAGTGATAGCATTGGTTGAATACACGTGCACAATCGTTCAAACAGCGCCACCGTGCCCCCACGTGGGCAATCAATGAAGTGCCTTGCCAAAGGGCTCAACACAGTTATGGCGGGGATCGAGCCGTGGACCTTTCGGTTTGAAGTTCAATGCCGTAACCACCGAGCCACCGTGCTCCATTAACTATCTTACTAGGAGAGAACTGGACTAATGGCCGCTATTGACTCGCGCCTCCCAGTCTATCCAGCAAAGGAAACCGGAGTAGCCGGAAGAGCAACGGTATTGTGTCCAATACACAGGACTTCCTGACAAAAATTTCTAAATTGAAAATATCGAAAAATGCAGTTCTGGATTCTTTGGATATCGACAGTGTGTATACGAACATCGATACTGATAAAGGTGTTAACCCTTTACACAACGAATCGCCCGCATCCGCCCGCGTGATATGCAAATTCAGCAGTTGAAAAAATATTATCGAGCTCGTTCCAACGAGGGGTAACATGATATGGTTTTGTTGAGATTTTTTTAAACATTTTAAAAAATGATATTTAAAATAATAAATTTTGATATCGTCTCCGTTGGGTAAGGGGTTAAATCGGTTATGTTATTGTTTCAGTTTCTCCTTTATTGACTCGTCCGTATGAGAAAATGTGTCAATGAGAACATAACACAGAACAGATGATGTTTACTCATCTCTTACCCTAATTTATGAGTTTTTTTTCTGACTCACTAGGCTTAACAACTGAGCCCCCAAGAACGCCCAAGAATGATTAAATGGAAGTTAGGCTAAACCCAATGGAGATACTTACAGACAAAACTTTTTGTGATGATGTACAAACTATTCACACTAAAAACTAAAGTGTTAAAACTGACACTTTCAAGGTGTTAAACCCATTCTAACTCTTAGGGTTTGATTTTAACACTCAAAGTGCAATGCTTTAAGCACTTAGACATTGCAGTCGTCAGACATCTGAAACTTGAATGGATGGCACTTCCCATGTGTCCAGCATTGGTGGTTCTTCCATGAATCGTCCATAATTTGATTTTCGTTTGGTGGGTACATAATTAAAAGGACACAACGCAGATGACGCGGATCAGGCTCGAGAGTTCGAGCCTGATCCGCGTCATCTGCGTTGTTTCCTTTTAAGTATCGTGACATTACACTTGTCAAGTGGTATTATTGTCAACATCTGTCAAGTTCTGGGATATCTACACTTGAACAAAGTGCTAGTTCAGCACTTAGTAAGTGTTAAATACAGTACTTCAAGTGTAGTTTTTAACACTTTAGTTTTTAGCGTGTTGGGTTTTTTTTTCAGGTCCAGGAAGCTGAAGATTTTATTTACTAAATGTTCTCAACAAAAAGAAAAACGTAGGTGTTTTACATGAAACTGAATCCGAATCTGAAAAATTAAAACCTCCAAGGTCTATCTCATGGGCCTTATTGAGAAATACAAGTGGGTGGAGTTGCATCTATGACCGAGCCCAGATGCAGCGGAATCTCGATAAAAGTGGAGAGTTCAAATTTTAAAGGCTACAATGGTTCGGCCCAGTGGTAGAAAATTTACAATCGTATTTCGGTAAATGTACCATGGCACACTATAGGCCCTCGTTTAGATGAGCAAGCCGTGGTGTTGTCTCTGCCCTGTCCATTTCTTCTATCTCAAGCATCTTTCAACCCGAAGGCTGGCCTTCGGGTTGGAGATGGTTGAAGTAGAAGAAACGGACAGAAGCGACCGAAGGTGGAATTCTTTCTCCAAATGTTGTTAGGATTTGCAAATAATATATCACAGGAATATCTGTATACTGACACCTTTGTTTGCGCCCATTTAACTATTTAACTTATTGTAACCGCGTAACATATCTGTGGAAGAAAGTGGAGGGGCGTGTGTCTCCTGTCCTCCCTGCGTCCGCCGCCTCTGATCGAGCCCATCAAATTACGACCGACCCAGAGCTCTCCGATAAAATCTGAAGGTCTCTTGGGTGGTTCTCCCATGCACTACAGCTTGCCCAAGTTGCTACCCCCACCCACTCCCAATCACCATGAAAGAAACAAACAACGCACAAAACAATAATATGGAGCCCTTGCAGAGGAGGTCGGGACTCGTCTTTGGGAGCTAGTTCCAATAACACGTTTTTCTTAGATTTACTGTTAATAAAAAACATGCCCAATAACTTTCCAATAACAAATACACCTTTCATTGTTAGCGAGAGTACTACATGAATAACTGTAATGACAAGAGGAGCGTCAGGGTTGGGAAGCAATCATTAAATAAGAATTTCTTTCACAAAAAAAATATAAAAGCCAGGAGGAGGTAAAATAGCCATACACTAGCCGCACTACATTTGAGAATATTGCGATTTTGTTCGTTATGTGTTTGTCCAAACTAAAATATTTCTAAAAAAGAGAAAAAACAAAAATCTCACCTTCCTCCTCGGTCACTGGTGGTGGGCTTAGGCAGTGGGAAAACCCTGCCAGTGAAAACACAATGATGAGTGTTTTTATCATGATTTCTCTCTTCTGGTATCTTGATAGTGAATATATTTTCAACACGAAGGGATAAAATACTAGCGGTGACGTCGGTTATCTGGGATGCTGATTGGTTGTCCTCATATAATCTGTTGCCATTAGCTATTAAGTTTTAAATAGGTTTCCATACATTTTACAATTCAAGTGTGTTGTGTTGTGAGCACACCCTATAGAGCGTACGATTCAAAGCGAAGACAATCATACAGTGAAGTGCCCACCAGGTATTAACCCTTTGAACACTAATGGTATCTTCCATGTCAGTCAATGACAAAACCCGGAAGAGCCCATATTCATTATTTGGGGGTAGACCAATTAATATTTTCAACGTGCAGTCTCAGGGCTGGCCAACTGAAAAACGGATTGGTGTACCCTACACATTCACTGAGCAGCCATCCCACTTAATCAAATTATGACGTATCATGTCCCTGGTCGGAAAATTGGCCTCTGGGGTTCAAAGGATTAACTATTCCAATACTGTAGAAAAATAATTATAGGGAGAAGACATTATTGGTTATCCTTGTGTTTTCCAGGGTGTATGGGAATTTACACCAGTTTGGGAACTCATACACCCTGAGGCGAAGATAACGGATTTATTTCCAAGAATTTTTGTGTACTTAATAAAAAAATTGACAGAATATTTGTATTTTGCAAGTTTCTTAAATAAAACCAGACAAATATGGATGTCATTGGAACTGGCTCAGTGAGCCACTTCCAATGACATCCATATCTGTAATATGTTATTGCACATAAATATTAAATTTCCTGTATTTTTAATTTTGTTCTAATATAACCCAGCAGAAGGTATGAATTAATAATTAAAAATGGGTACATTTTTAGCCATTTTGCTTGCTCTTGTATATTCTTGTTTTTACAACGTGGTTAAACACGGTGTAAAAAAAGCCACTGTGGATTGCAAGTTACCCCGTATCTCTCAGCCAATCAAAATGCAGTATTTTGTTTCATTTGGAAATAATATTCTTTCCACATCTGGATTACTGGAAACAGGGATGCATAAACTGAATAAACCCGTATTAAGTTCCTACAAGAGTTATCCAAAATAACCTCTTCGTGCCCATCAAAAATCACCTGATCCAATTTAGAGTTTCAAATGAACTTATCATACACCCATGCCGGCCGTTGACTGTTTTCTTTCCATTTTGTCTTTGTTTTTATTTTTTGTTTAGTATATGTTTATTGTCAAACACAAACACTTATACAAAGAAAGCCATGAGACAACTCAGCAATATTAAACATAGATTCACTTATTTGTCTAAAAATTCAATAAGATCTTACAATTTCTCCTCGCCAAAGGTCACACAACGAAACAGCAATTGAAATATTTAACATCTAAGCTCAGTGATCAAACAAGACAGTTTTTCATTCAACCAAAGATCCACAAGGACCGTTCTTCATGGACGGATGACTTAACTCCACCCGGGAGGCCAATTGTATCAGATTGTAACTCGCAATCTTATGCGATCGCGGGACCAATTGATTATCATCTGATACCAATAGCAAATAGACATCCGACCTATCACAAAAATACACAGGACTTCCTGACAAAAATTTCTAAATTGAAAATATCGAAAAATGCAGTTCTGGATTCTTTGGATATCGACAGTGTGTATACGAACATCGATACTGATAAAGGTGTTAAATCGGTTAATAATGCATTTGAAAAATATCCGGACGCAAAACGCCCGGATGAAACTATTTTGGATCTTTTAGAGCTGAGTTTAAAATTTTCAATTCAATGGAGAATATTTGTTTACAAATAATGGGTTGTCCTATCGACAAAAGATTCAGTCCTAATTTTGCAAGTATTAATGTAGCGGAATGGGAGGAAAATGCCTTAAGCAAATGTACAAAGCATCATCTTGTATATCTCAGATATTTAGATGACATTTTTATTATTTGGGAACATTCAACAGAAGATTTTGATGAATTTTTATAAAGGTTAAACAATCATGATCCAAATATCAAATTAAAAGCTACTATCAGCGAAAATTCTGTTGATTTTCTCGATGTGACCCTGTATAAAGGCAAGCAATTCCAGGCATCCGGTTATTTAGATTAAAAAGTATATTTTAAACCAACTGACTCATATCAATTGTTGCACACAACCTCAACATACATTTGAAGGTATCATCAAATCACAGCCTATTCGTTTCCACCGCAATTCAAGTGATAAGGTAAATTTCAATGAGGCTTGTTCTACTTTATTTGGCGTCCTCAGATCGATGGGGTACTTACCTGCACTTTTTGCGTAGCCTGAAATCTCAAACACTGAAAAAGCTGGAAAGTCCAGCAGAATTTACTGATTTCGAACCACTGAAAATTGAACACAGCAGACCGTTCCAGTATGGTAGTGGTGCGGTACTGAATTGCAAAAAAGCAATGTAGATTGCTTACTTGTATGCCTGATCAGAAAGAGGAATTTTCCTCCAAACAAACGAAAAATCATTATCAAATCCGTAACTTCCTTCACTGTGATTCACCAAATATTATTTACCGTATCACTTGCAAACGCTGTCGGAGGCTGTATGTTGGTCAAAGTCAACATCCTTTTCGAGAGCATGAAACTAGACACAAACAGGATATAAAACACAATGCTGATGCCCCAGTAGCACAACATTTCAACTTCCATGCCATTCTTTGGCTGATTTCTAAATCTATCCTATTGAGCAGCCACCAATTAATGATACATTTGAAGAAACGGATGAATTTATAAAAAAAAAAACGTGAAGTGTTTGGATCAACACGCTTCAAACCTACTGACCATTTTGTATGAACGTAACAGAGGGAGAAAGCGAAAGGAGGTCCATCATTCGTTTCACTTTAACACACAACAGCATGAATAATGAAATAGCAAAAATATTAAAAGATGAATTCAATTTAACCAACTCTAAATTAAATGAACCTTTGAATCTTCGATCTGTCATCGCCTATAAGAAAAACAAAAGCTTGTGTATCATCCTTGTAAGGACTAAATTAGATCCCGTTAATGAATACCATCAATTATTGCCTGTCAGTTTTACCGGTTCCTGAGCTCATCACTTTGTTTAAATCAGTTTTGTGTGTTTTTATCATGTTTGAAACTCATCAAGGTTCGGTAAATGAAAACAATTTTTAGGCGGCATATAATAAGAAAAAAACGTTTCAGAAGGAAATGTCTGTGCCAGTGTGAATTTTTAACCTTAAATACACACACAGTGGTTGGATGTGTGAACACTGTATGCGAACTTGCCTCTGCTTCTGTTAACAAGCTAGGTTTTAGCAATAGTGTGTAATTCATCTTTGCCTGTTGCGTAATA
The DNA here is from genome assembly GCA_031216915.1 of Pictodentalium vernedei. NCBI lineage: Eukaryota > Metazoa > Mollusca > Scaphopoda > Dentaliida > Dentaliidae > Pictodentalium > Pictodentalium vernedei. Next base: position 684,433,735 of record CM062295.1, on the reverse strand, counting down.
ACGCGGAATATATCTTTATTTGTTGCCACCCAAGGAAGATATTATTCGATATTTTTTTCGCATAATTTACGCTTGAATACAAAGAACAACGTGAAACGGGGAACATATCTTTTCTTGTTGCCACTCAAAGGAGATATGATACGGTGGTTTTGCACGCAATACACTTTAATATGGAGAACAACGCATTTGAATGATTCGGGTCAAGGAGTGGATGGTTGTGTGAATACTTTATACGAACTTGCCTCTGCCTTTGTTATCAGAGCGAGGTTGAGATAAATGCCAGGAAGGTCGTAATTCTAAAGCTGAGAACTAATTTTGCGCGAAATAACGCGGAATATATCTTTACTTGTTGCCACCCAAGGAAGATATGATACGGTATCTTGGTGCATTTTACATTTGAATACAGAGAACAGCGTGAAACGCGGAACATATCTTTACTTGTTGCCACCCAAGGAAGATATGAAACGGTGGTTTTATAACTAGGTTCGTGATTAGGAGCTAGGCAGCCACTTGCCAGGCAAAAAATCGACCTGCAAGATGTACGCCCATCTCGAACTTTTTTTTAATTCTCATTTAACAATTAGGATAAGCGTAACGCTACCCTTTACGTTCCCGTGACGCGGTATACATTTGGTACGGCACTTAACGTAACGGAATATTAATTAATCAAAAATGAAGCCGCTTAGAAGGGAGTAAGCTCCCTAGCATGACGGCAGTTTGACAAAATTATAAAAAAAAAATTATGAAGTGTATATATATATTTACTGATAAGGTAAATCGATCAATTACTTGATAAACAAATAATAACTTGAAAGTTACTGAGAGAGAATTCCGTGTGATCGGTACTGATCTCGTACATACTTGGTTAACTTGCATACCTTTATGGGCCTTTCGGTGACCGAGTAGTGTGCGTGGTTCAGTGCAGTTTCGCTAGGCGGTTGGTGTCGTGGGAAACTCTCTCGGCGTGGGTTCGAACCCCCGCCATGCCATTTTAAAACACAACCAGCGTCCTTGATTCTATTAATTTCTGTAGCAAGCGGAAATTTGACAAAGAGAAGTTCTCACTGATTTCCTTGCAGTGCAGTATGTAGAATCGATCAATTACTATTTATATATTCATGATTCATGTTGGAAACGGGCATTGTGGAGTGAGAGGATTCATGATTCATGTTGGAAACGGGCATTGTGGAGTGAGGGGATTCATGATTCATGTTGGAAACGGGCATTGTGTAGTGAGGGGATTCATGATTCATGTTGGAAACGGGCATTGTGGAGGGAGGGGATTCATGATTCATGTTGGAAACGGAATATTACCTGCTTAAATTTCAACTTTTTATACCGTGAAAAATTACTCAATGATTTGTTATTATGAAATATCAATCTTGTAGTTTTAAAGCAATGTTGCATTTATAAATATATTTTGACTCATGTGGTGAGTCCATCACCCCCTCCTTATTCGCAATTTGATTCTTTTAGGTGGCGCACATGTCACAACAAGAAAGATATTGTTTCTACTACTATTACTAAACTCCCACTACTACTGCTATTAATATCCATTACTTCATTAATGCAAATTAGTCTGACAGGGCACGGTCATCTGTGGTGGTATGGTTATAGCCCGGTGAGCTCTTTCCGGAAATAACTACAGATGATGGTGCCAAGTACAGACCTGATACTCTTTTAACGCAATTCACCCTCAATGGACTCCGGTTGATTCACCGACTAATTAGTGTCTGTCCTCTCCAAAGTTAATGCGTCGTACACATAGTTTGCGTGGAAGTTATGAATTTACATTTTGTAATTGCTGTCTTTTGAATACTTATATATACTTCACTGTATATATTGTAATTTACTAGGTCATTGTTGTTTTTTTTTTATGGATGACTTCCATAAGATGATGTCGTTAAAGCATTATTTTCAGCTGTATCTGAAACATTCGAAACATGAAATTACTCATGCTTTAATTGAAGACAAGAAGTATTTTCTCTTGTAATAGGTTATCCGATCTAAGTAAACATTTGGCAGGCATCAGTCATTTCTCTTAACGTTATATCTAGATCACAACTCTATTATATATTAACTTGACCCCCTGGTGTATTTCATTTTAAAATATCGGTCTGATGAGACTTTAAGTGTCGAAAGTACTTACCGAAGTTTTTGTACATAGTGTAAAAATGACCAAAGATGTTTTGTATCTTATGAAAACGTGGATTACTATGAATAATACAGACATATAAAGAATTGTTTGAAACTCGTATCTTTTAGAATCTTTTTCCTATATAGTAATATATATATATGCGCATGTGTATTTATAAACATTTTCATCATCATTCTATAATTCCTCTGGCATGTAATATTCGTCCTTCAATACTTTTAGCGCCTCGCTATTTGTTGAATCCGCAAACAAACCACGGGGAATGGCAGGTGACAGCCAATCTGGCTATGTTATTTACCGTGGCACATGTATTTCATTTATATTAGTAGTCATATTGCTATATAATGTTCTATGCGAAATTCTGATGCACACAATGTATTTGTATATGAATATATGCATGTGCTACAAATAAAGTACCATAAGTAAGTAAGTATGTTAGTTAATTAGTAAGTAAGTAAGGTAAATCTGACCAGTTATATACTTGGCCACTGAAGTGGTAGGTGGTTGAGACATCACAATGCCGAATGTACATCAACTGAACAATGCTAAATATTTTGTGTTCATTAATTTGTCGAGTGCTGGAAGTCCATATTTTGTTTTTACTCAGAAGTGTATGTTCTACTACTTTAGTGCTTCATATTCTCTGGATGTGCTTCGTATTATTTTTGCAGTGCAATTATTAAGTCTATGTGGCTTTGTGCTGTCACAATTTATGGGAGAGTTCATTTATGCCCTCTCCCATAAATTGTAACCCGTCAAAGACAAGTGACAAATTTTGAAAACAAAAATATATCAGGACGACAGAAGCATCCGAAGGCAAAAGTGGCGTTGGTATCAAAATGGGCATCTGTCTCTGGGTATGAGTTAAGACGAGGAGTTTACAAGGTATGATTAACTGTAATGTGACACTAAATAGTAATTATATTATATATATATATAAAGCTTCACAATTCAGCTCGTCGATTGTGTAGCTTCTTTATTTGGTGATTATCGACCAGCCTCTGACATTATACCTGCCCCCCCCCCCCCCCCCCCACACACACACACACACTCAAGCTGTGGTACACGTAACATACGTTAGAAGCGAACACTCGGGAATTTCGCATTTACATTTCTCCAGTGGGGGGGGGGGGGGGGAGAGGGGGGCTGAAAATGCGTGAACATAGGTGGATATTTTTATTTAACTTTGGCCCTCGAACACTAACTCGAAACGCGTAATGCACCCTGATTCACTGCATATTTTTATATGTCCATTTACTCTATCAGATGCATTTTTCGAGGCTTACCGGATTCACATCAGTTCCCAAAGACACATTACTGTATAGCTTGAATCCCGTGTGGACTCGGGTATAATAGATCCACATTTGATAGGCAGGTTGTTAACGCACAGAAGCGATGGCCTGGCTGTTGATACATACATTTTAATACTATATTGATGTAGCAAATTCCAAGGAATTTGTTTTATCCTTATATTGAGGTGTCTGTGTGGATGAGCTTGTTTGATCCTCCAGCGGTTGGTAATTCCTTAGGCCATCCGTGGATCTGTTTGAATAAGTCTACCTTCATCTTGGAAACTAACAACGTCGTGATATGGGCATCATATAGCCATGGCTGTTGAAAGCGATGTAAAACCCCAATCAAACCAGATAAGACAATTGAGATAAACTAAATGTGCAGCTTAATATTCTTACAAATCTAGTTTCTCAGTGTTTACCTTGCAAATGAACTCAGTTATTCTTTTTCCCAGAAACTTTTGATTTTAAACCAAATTTAAATAAGCTCTTCCTAATTTTATCTCTGATATGCAGTGATATGCACTTAGAGCAGTCTAGATTCTGTAACAGATGGCATATGCAGGCATATGTGAGCACTGTGCCTGTTGTGCCCATAATTAATTTACTACTGCTTATACTGTAACCGTGTATTTTGCAAATGTTGGTTGAGTAAATGGGAAATTGTTTTTGTTCTGGCCCAAGAAGGGCAAACCTTGGGTTTTTGTTTTTGTTATCGCATCTGCATACCAGGAAAAAAGACTTTTTTTTTTTGTTTTTGTTAAATCAGACTTTTTTGTTTTTGTTGAAATATAAAATTCATATTTTTATTTTTTTCATTTTGAAAAATCAGTCCCGCCGAGCTGTTATGACTTATTAGACAATATTGTATATACTATGCTTTATTTTAAAGAATGTTCCATTAAAAAAACTTGATATGAATGAATTTTGTTGTGAATGGATATTTATGTTGACTTTAGGAGAAAATTGTCGGGCAATTTTGTTTCGCTCCATATTGGGCGCCCACCCCAATCGGTAAGTCAGTTTTGGATGAAATTCTCCAACATTTTTATTTTATTCATATATATTGTTAAAAAATGCTTCTAAATGAGCTTTTATGATCAATTGGTGACATTTTGTTTCAGTTTGGGACACAAAAGATGCCATAACACTGAAAAAGGAAAAAATGCATTAACTGTTTTCGCATATTTTTTTTTTTTTTTGGCACTTGATCAAAACCACCTATGTTCATGCAATTTTTTTCTCGGAAAGAAAAGTATTTCCCACAAGAGCACTTCTGGAGAAATAAAGGCACGCGCTGTTCCTTTGTCTCCTTGTTCTTTTGCATCCTAGCCACATGACAAGTGGTCAGCCGCCCCGCCCTCTTACAAATCCTTACCCTCCTGCCCCCATCTCCCGTGTTTTTTGCACCCTTGGTACTTTACCGACAAAAGAGAGTGTAATGGAATTTGGATTAACTTGGCCCAAAAGGATTATGCAATTTCATTTTTGTATTACTTTTGTTGGGTTTTCTTAAATTTTGGGTTATCTTAAATTTTCATTCCGGTGGTGGCACACTCGCTGGATGCATTTCGAAAAGTGTCTCACATGCCGCAAACTTGTGATGGTAGTGGTGAGGTGTGGCGATTGCTAATAATTCGAAGTGAAGACAAACAAATTATAAGGTCCCCACCAGGCAATAACTCAGGAACTTCTGTGGAAAAAAAATATAGGGAGTCGTCATCAATCTCTACACAAATAAATAGCTGGAAGTCTCGATGGTCGAATTCGGAAAATTGTCTCACCTACCGCCATATTGGGGTGGGGCTGATGATTCAAAGCGAAGACAAACATATATAGAGGATATGAAATCAGTGTTTTTCTCATATGATATTTGTGAAACGAGTCTAAGAATTTTCCGTTTGGGCAAGTCTCTGGCGAGCCCCAAACGGAAAATTCGGACGAGTTTCATAAATATCATATGAGAAAAACACTTATTTCATATTCTATTTATCATATGACACACATATGCACAAATTAACGACTTAGTATGACTTTTTAACCCTTTACCTTGCATGTGTTGCAGATGACACTTGGAAAAAACTTCATCATATAACTAAACATTTTCATTTGTTACTTCCGAAACATAGGTTATGACCCCTCATTGGAACGAGCGCGATGCGCTCGCTCCAATGAGGGGTCATAACCTATGTTTTGGAAGCAAAAAATGAAAATTTTTCGTATATAGCACTGGCCGGTTTTGGTAGTTATGTTCGGTAAAGGGTTAATGCAATATAACCCAACCTAAATAGGACAGAAAACGTAAATTCTCCCTACTCAAATTATGCAAATATGACCCAGTTGTATTTTGTTCAGCCAATCAAACTGTCCATATTTGAAATTGACCAATGAAATCTTTCAACCCCAATTATGCAAATTATGAAAATATGGCCCAGTTGCATTTTGTTCAGCCAATCAAATTGTCTAGTTTTGAAATCGACCAATGAAATTGACGGAAGGCTTTATTTATCACTGATTAATATGAAAACAAAATATCAAATCTTTTAACGTGAACAAAGCGGACGAGTCATATGATAAAGTAATTTCTCCCACAAGTCAACAACTCTTCGAATTCTATGGAAAATATATATGGCGCGCTCACTGGTCTCAAAACAACTGCATTAGAAGAACGCTGCTTCGTCACGTTTAAAAATTGTCTTACATTCCGTCACCTTGCGATTTGTTGGAGGGTGGAGCAATTGCTGCTGCTTCAATGCGTACTCACCGTAAACTCCAAAACCAGACAATAACTCTTCGAATTATGGAGCGCCGAGATACAGGGACTGGTCGCTGCGCTCTATACAAATGAATTGCAGGAACATATTCACAAAAGTGTCTCACATGTCGCCACCATGGGGTGGGACATTTGTTGATGATTCAAGCGGAGACAACGCCATAGTAAAGTCCCCGTCAGGAAATAAATCATCTCGAATTCTGTGGCACAAAACATACAGGGAGTACAACATCGATTCCTGTGCATATGGATTGCGGGAACGCTCGTTGGTCACATTTAAAAAAATAGTGTCTTACCTACTGCTATCTTGGGGTGAGGGTGTAATTGTTGCGGCAAATATATAATGCACAACCACAACAACAGCAGTTCCAGAGGCGGACTGGTCGTGGGGTCTACCGGGAATTTCCTCGGTGGAAGCCCTGTTAGGAGCCCCCCCCCCCCCCCCCCAGAACTTCCAACATTTACGCAGCCCAACGCCTGTTGAAGCATGACATTTCGCGAAAACGACCAAAAAGCGAAATGGATCTGATTGCGTAGAGTGTAGTCTGATCGAAATGCTCTCTATGTGGACTGCCATTTTCGATATACCAGAAGTCTAGTCTGTCAGTGATCGGTCATATCCAAGGAAACATCGTTCTTTCGGTTCAAAACATCAACATTTTCTTCCTTTGAGCCAAACTATGGTCAACCATTTTTGTCAAGTGAGAGACAAAGATGATACAAAAATGTCGCCGTAAATGTTCTCTATGTGACTGCCATTGATCCCTCAGGTGCAAGGAAGCAGCGTTCCTCCGGTTCGAAAAATCAGAATTTTGTCCGAATCCTGGAAACTGTTTGGGGCCCAGTCCGCCCCTAAGCAGATCTCGAAGTTTTCAGTTTTCCGTCGCCTCGAAATCGCCGATAGCTTTTTAAAGATTATACTTTGCCGTCTGTGAAAATAAGTACATAGTTGATGGTGTACACAATTTCCGCGGCAATGCAAACTGAATAGGCTTATTTACAACATATTTTAGTTATTATTAACAAGGGTCCAGATGGGGAAATTGATATCGTGTAACTAGTTTTCATACTAGGTTTTCGTTTGATGTTTGATGATGTGAAAATTGTTGCGCAGTGACTACAGTCTCAGCGTAACAGCTTCTGTGTCATCAAACGTCATTGAGGAGTGTGCGTTGACTTGACGTCATCTTAAAAAATGGAATGGTGGTGCGAGAGTTGTATAGAGATTCCTGCACAAAAAATATCTGGTTCCATTTCTTCCAATACTAAATTCCGGGTGCTGCATGCTCCAGTTGCATTCCATTTGTGGAAGTACCCATTGCCATTCTACAAGTCAAATGCTGAAACAAGTATAAAATCAAAGAGATCTATGTCGAAATACCAAAATCGCATGACCTACGTTTTGCAAATTTGGTGAATTGAGTTTCTGAACTAAAATTCTAACCTCTGGAACCACGATTGCACAAACAGAAGCTGATAACAAAATAAAAATTATTTGATCAACAAGATGTCCGGCAAAAATATTTCTTGAATAGCAAACTTTAAAATCTTGTCTGTTATTTTGTGTTTTTCTCACAAAAAAAATATGTAAATCTACATCACGCTTAAGGGGTCGTCCAACCTAACTTTGGTCAATTTTTTGACATTTTTCCCAATGCCTTAGAAACAGATAAGAGAAGTAAGGAAAGGCAAATTATATATCAAAATAATGAGTAAAGTGCATAGAAAAGGTACATATAATTTTTTTCAGGAAAAAAAGTGAATTTTAGTATTTTGAAGAAGATTAATTTGCAAATGGCATAAGTAACGAACCGGTAAAACCACAAAATAATCGGTAATTCGAAAGCCTTGGCCTCAATATAATGATAACATACTACAGACTCGGAGAAAGCATTTTTTTGACACACACTCTAGTGGGTTTTGACGTTTGAATGTAATAACACCAACACAAATTTTTGATGTTCCGGATGTGGCCATGTTTCAATGATGTTTTTCCGGTCATGTGATTACGATGTGGTTCTTGCAGAAATACTCAATTTGGGCAATCGTAAGAATGCAAGGACGTGATCACGCCCCTTATTTGTTCGAGACAATGTATGAGCGGATTTGCAAACAGGTGACAGCAAGTACTTGAGCTGTTAATGTCAAAACTGCAAAATATGGTTCGAAATTCCCTCTCGTGTTTACAGGCCGTCTGAACTTTTTTGTTGACAAAAAATCTGAATTATTGCGCACTAGAAAGACAACATGAACCACTTGTAAAAAAAATAACCGAGTGTATAAAATCGGGACGATACACATAAAATAAGGCAATATTCATAACAAAGTAAGCAGAATGCTTCAGAAATCACTTTTTCACGAAGTATATTCCAAGTGACCTGGAACTATATTGAGCGTGTTAATTTCCCCCTGTCGCTGCGAAGTTATTTACTTCCTAGAAACCATGGAATTTGAAGGCGGGTATGTTTGATGTCTGCAAACGACCGATTGAAGATGGGTTGAAAATGATGCATTCCTGCTTTTAAATAAGGTGCGCTTGGACGATGCTGAGAATTTAGTTTTTTCTTGCAACCAACCATAGTAATACAAGCGTCGATCAGTGTCTTTTATGATCGCTTTACACTGACAAATGTGACAAATCTCCTTCACCGGAAACCATCCCCCAACTTGCATATCACAATAAACATAACCGCTGTCACGGAGTGTCAGCGTGGCCGTGTGGTCAAAACCGAAACGAATTATCGAATGCACGGTCAATATTAGCTGCAATTGGCTTTTAAACAAATGGAATACACGAAATATTCGCAATTTCTTCATTATTCATGCCGAGTTACTTTTTAACCAAACCACATGCATTCAGTTTCGTTTGTCAGCATCAAACTGATATTGTTTGCGGTAATTAAATAGTTCGAGAAGGCGAAGGAAGCCAAATATTTTCCATCATCTATTAATTAATTAAAATTGATAATTTCTTTTATTTTACTGAAATTATGAACTGATAAGGTGGGTGTGTTGCGATTATGCCCCAGACCTGGAAGTTGGAAAATCAAAGGTGCATCTAGGGCCGTGCAGTGCCTACCCCTGTCCTCTTAATCTTAGTCTTACCTTATGATACCTTAGGATTTCTTTATGGACGCAGGCACTTGGTTGCCTCTATGTCCACATCAATATTTATATTCGTCTTTTCCGGTTTCGTATATTCAGATTGAAAATCATATTTCACATCTATGTCTTACCCATTCATCATTACATGTACCAACATTCTCCCTTGTATCTCAACCATTGCTACTCCAATTTGAAGGATATTTGGTGTTGTGATCGAGCATCATGGGGAAACAATGCCTGTGTACCTGCTGTAGCATGTGTTTCTTCCCACATTTTTTCAGAGTTGTGGTACTTTTTCACTCTTTTGAGTTAGAAAATTTTGTTTATAACTAGTTGATTTGTTACAATTTGTTGCAAAGTGCCTGCTAATACCCTCAATTGTATTGCTACAGAATTTTCTTGTGAAGATTTTGTTCCTATTACTTATCAAGCAACGACCTAATGAATATTCTGTATAAAGCCACCAATCTGATGTTTGACACTTTTATCGGAGCTGTTTTGAAGGCTTATGGGACTCAAAATGTTGATTATGGCAGGACTTTTCCATTCACCCATTAATCGATAAATTAAGTGTTATAGTTGGAAGTAAGAAGCATGAAAGGTCCAGAACTAAAACTCTAAAAAGAATGTTTTGCAATGGAACATGATTTTTGCAGATACACTTATTTGGAGGGTTACCTGTCTGATAGTGTTTGGAACATGTGTGGCCAGGATCTTTAAAAAGAAAAAAAAGTTAAACTTTGAGAAAAATGGCATATGCCTTGAGTGCCTGAGGTAGAGTCATACAAGGAAGAGAGCCCCCTCCCCCCCTCCCCCCCCCCCCCCCACCCCAGGAATTTGTTTGTGTCAAATGGAGCTCACTTGTCATCTTTTGGGGATTGCTTTGTGTACTGCGTTATTGAAAACAATACGTGAGACCCTCTGGATGTGCCCTTCTGATCTCAATATGTCAATAAGCCTCCTTGGGGGAAAGTACATGCAATAATGGTTATGTAAGGTTGATTTGATGTGTTTTGAATAACAATGTACTTTTAAGTACATTAGATGGTTTATTACAGTTACAGTTTACAGTTACCCTTATTTCTTCTCCAACAGATATCATGAGTGTATTGGTGTCCAAGAGTTAAACAAAGCTAATATACTTATTGATAAACCAGGCAAATTTATCAATTTAATCACTATCAAATTGATGCATGGGATAAAAGGGGTTACAGTGCAAGGGGTTTGTAAATATATTTATTCAACTACAATGTATGACTTTGCAGTGCATTCTACAAAGGAGAATATCATATTTTCTTTCCAAACCATTACAGTAACACATACATCTTGATATTGGGAGACACTCTTTTGTCCTTCCATACTTCTTCTGCTGGACTCCTTCAAGTTGACCTTTGTTGAACTCCCCAAATCAAAACATAAACAAAAGAAAATGTCTGCCTTTAATCAGTGAGCACTCCGCTAATAACATTTGGTCTCAATCTTTATTACTTTCATGAATTAGGAAAAGATTTCTTCGAGTATGTACTTAAATGTTTATAGAATACAGCTGTTATTTTATTTTGAGGAATTTTATTGTAAAAATTTTGTTCTCTTACTTATGCCACAGTAGACTTTCAGGTGGTGCTATTTGCACATGGCAGCAGTTCCATGGCAAGTTTCCACATGTTCTATGTATCATTCCAAGCATTTTGGTATCTAATTTATTGGGGTTATTCATTTTGCACCTTTTTTAGACTTGAAAGAAACTTACATAAAATTTGACCAAAGTTAGGTTGGACGTCCCCTTAACACAAACAAAAAAAAATCAAAATCATTTCTCCATCACGCATGCAAGTAGCCGTAGCTTGGTCCACATTGTTCCAAACATGGACAGTTGAACTAACTGATATTAAGATGCTAGATTTCAAATTTCGATTCGATTCGAAATCGTCCCAATGATTTGAATCGAGTCGGACGGATTCCAAATTTTTTTAATCGTCGAGATGTTCTCAAAATTGTACAAATTGTCTCCTCTCGAACTCTTCTGCTATCAACAGGTCTCCTCTGCAGGAGACTTGGTGACAGAAAAGGAGTTGAAGGAGGTTCCGTTCTGAAATGATAATTAGTTTTTTCATTGATTTGCTGAAACAGACGAGTAGCCGTACATGCAGTACTTGAGTAAAGACTGACAATATTTACGGTTGTAAGAAGATGCAATGTCTACAATTTGAAACGCGTTGAAATGTACTTTCAGATTCGATTCGATATGATTGAACAGTCCATGTCGGATTCGAATTCGGGTCTGTCATTTCCAAAATGGGAGGATAGCAATGGTGGCCCGCTTTACAGGAACTTAGTAGGACCATTTTGTCCCACCTTAATTTGACGTAAGGAGGGCCACTGAGGTCTACTTGAAATTGGTAGTTTTATCGTATCTTTGCATCTTATTGGTTGTATTCTGCATATAGTATGAAATGTAAGTTTGAAAAATGCAATAATTTCTTGCAGAACATGTCGGGATTTCTACCTGAATTATGTATGTAGTCATACAATTATAGCCAGCATCCGATAAGTAAGCAAAATGGTTACAAGTTAGTCTCCGTGAGACCCCAACACCTTGCCTCCGGCTCAAGCCGGAGGCCAGGTATTGCGGCCTCACAGAGACTAGCTACCAGTAAGCTTTAAGGAAGTGCATGATCACATATTGAGATGGGCGATAATCGCCGCCACTGAAAAAAGTGCACTTTCGTGGCTCTCCTCGGATGGGGCAAGGAGGGCATTTACCGCCCTCGCAAATTTTAGTTCAGGAGATCCATTGAGAGCGTGAGCAGTCACCCTTCTTGAAATGATAGGCCGGCGAATTGGTATTCGATTCGACCCAGAATGTGAGACTCGCAGGTTCCTAAATGAAAGTGATGGTAAAGTGACCTGACATGGTTGAAAAATGGATTTGGGTGTTGAGATATGCAAATAGTTATAGTAGAAACGAATTCAAGTAGTCTTCCACCAAACATTCCTAGCACAGAGTTACAAAATGACTGAATATTTTAAAAATTTATGGTAGGAAATGCCCCGGAAAACACGTCACAATAATGGAGTTACAACATTTAAACTTGGAAGAAATGATATGGGAGGTTGAAATGAAAAAAAAATGAGAAAATTAAATCTCACCCAAATTTTTTATCTTGATATCCATCAAGCTTTCCCAGCACAGTGTTAAAAATCTCTGAATGTTCTTTAAAAGAATGGTAGTCACTGTCGCGCCAAAACAAACTGCAGTAAAGCCTTCACACGTCTTGGTGCGCGTACATTACCCCAGACGGATACTACTCATACATGGTAGACGTACATTTCTCCAGCATGTTTTTCCCCGCAGCATTTCTTTCTGTTATATTTTACTTTGTTTATGCGATGAATTTCCCGCGTTTGTGTTTGTTTTGTTTTTTATAGCAATTCCAAATTTATAGCCTCAATGGGTTTATCAACAACACAGAAAAAATATAATGCAAACCGTTCACGTTCTTGAAACGATACTAGAACCTTCTTTTGACAATGTAGGAAATTTAAAACATAGTGAATAAAATCCATACGATAGCACCTAAAACTCGAGAAACAGCATTTACTGCGACCAGTAAATTCGAGTCTGTTTGAAAATGGTAAAAGTATTAGAACTAAATAATGTAGAAAGAGAATTTATGGAGACTTAATTTCGGGGGCAAAATATCTTCGAAAAAGTCAGAAATAGGTTTTCGTGAACAGCGTTTAAGATTTTCATACAGGATCCCGATAACATTTTCCACGAAATCGGAAATAATTTCTGTGCGCAGCATTAAATGTGTTCTTTACAGGAAGCGGCAAGGGGTATTTTTGACTCTGCCCGCTTTTTAGAGAAGAAATACATGAACTTCAGAAATGCATTGGGGTTATAAAACGCAATTTCAAGCAATTCTGAAAACTGCACTTAATGAGACCAACGTGACCCCAGTGAACTGGACCCAAATTATCAACTTCCACGATGTTTCAGCTCATTTGGGGTTGTCCCAGGTCCACATTGTTATATCATGCTTGAGATATGAGTGTGACCAACTTTCAAAATATGTGGCTCCAACCAAAATTTTGAGAACAAAAATACATGTATGAACTTTGGCAATGCATTAGGGAGTCATAAAATGTGATTTCGAGCTATTCTAAAAAAATACACCCCTTGAGACCTGGGTGGCCTCAGTGACGTTGACCCAAAATATTGAACCTCCATTGAATTTCAACTCATTTATTGTTGGTTCCAGGTCCATACACCATACAGTGCTTAAGATATGAGCATGACTTACTTTCAATAATTTTGGCCCACGCCCTTTTTGAGTGTGAAAATACTTGTATGGACTTCTGCAATGTATTTTCTAGCATAAAATACGATTTTCAGCCATTCTGATGCATTCAATGACAACTGACTGACCTCTGTGACCGTGGACCAAGTTTTGAACCTCCTTTGAGTTTCGACTCATTTGGTGTTGGGATATTCAAAATTTTAAAAGTCCTTCCACTTCTGTGCTGCTACTCTTTACTCTATTCGATGCATTGGGAGAAAAGCAAGTAACAGTTAAACTGTCAAAAATGCGATTTGAATGGCGCTAGAAGTCATTTCAACAATCAAACTTTCCCAAACCTGACGTGGCCTATTCATGATACTACTGAAATCTGGCAATAATAAATCGATAATCAGATTTTATTAATAGAATATTCTTGCACAAAATAAGGTTTTACACTTTTGTCAGAAAAAGTAATTTTCATGAACGTTTCCCAATAAATTACTTCAAGTACCAGTATTGGACAATGTGTTCATGCCACAAAGCCCTATTTATACGCTTTTATATCTAGTTTTGCAAGTGTTTAGCAAAGCTTTTGTTTCTTAACAAAGGCTTATGGTGGCAACAGTATGACAAAATATAGTGCTATTAAGGCAGTAGTTACATCAGACGGGTCTATTTGGGGGTACACAGGGGCCGATATCCGGTCCCTTCCATAACGGGAAAAATGTAACAGTTTTTTTCAATGTGGTTTTCAAATTGTCCAATTGTCATCACATACTGCCCGATCATAAACACCGGCTGTTATTCATATTGGCAATTAGGATTGAATTTGAGCCCAACAAACGGGGAAAGAAAATCAAATTTAACCACCAGCTTTCCACTTTATTATAGGTTGCAAATATTGTACTGTTCATGTAGAGAAGATAATTACGTGGGAGCACGGTGGCTCAGTGATTATGGCAATGGACTTCAACCGTGCGGTCCACTCAACGGTACGATTCCCACCAGGGGTAACGGCATTGTGTCCTTGGGCAAGTCACTTAAGACCGTGTGCCCACGTGGGGATATGGTGCACTCTGTACTAAGGCGTACTGCACGTCGACGATGCGCTTGTCTTCAACCGATGCTAACCCTGCTTGTGAATAGTCAGTATGCAGAGGCGTCTGACAATTGCGCGCGGCTGCGCAGTGGTTTCTCCAAATATACTCCGGCTTCCTCCGCCCGTAAAACTTTGCGACATGAGGTGTTCCTGGCTGCTGAAATTGTCATTAAACTACAATACAAAAAGAAGTTAAGAGAATTATGTACACGTAATAATATTACTGGCTCTTAACAAAATATACCTTTAAAAGTAGGAATAGACCTTTTTACAATGATTCCTTGATGTCACACTCCATTGATTTCCAATCAAATCAAGTCATGGCTGCTTCACATCAGCCATAACTTTATTTGATAGGAAATGTAGAGAAATATTCATCAGGTTAGGAGTTAAGAGCTTATTTCCAACAAGTATCAACATGCTTTAATTTTCCTTAATAATATAGTTGAATGTACAAATAGTGCAAGCTGACGTATTACATGCATGGACTGATTTGTGTTGATCTAACAGGAACATAGATGGTACATGTATTAGAACGTTAATAATCCTTAACCATTCGCCCTCTACGTACATGTACGTAAACAGCCAGTGTTGTTTATAAAAATAGCCATTCAAATTTTTATTATTTTTTAAAACTTTTACATCCCCTACACAGCTTATCATCCCTCATTAGAACAAGCTCACCAATTTATATTTCATCTCATCAGCTACGTTTTGAAGTTATGTTTTAGAGTTAAATTGAAAATGTTTGCCAGTGACACACCTGAAGATGACATCAAGAGCCTTCGCTTATTGCCTGTACACCCTCCAAATAAGCATGCACAACGTAATCTGGTCGTTAATGACCTTGATTCCAAAGTATATGAGAAAATCTTGCTGTACCCATTATATATTACCAAAAGCTGTGAAGTCCCTGCTTGTACATGTAAGTGCTCACTATTCCCAAAGTTAGTAAACTGAAGCTGACCATGTCCATAACCGACTGCAAGGGAGTAATATTGAGGGTGCGATGCACTGCTACAGCCTTTATATGCTTCTGTGGAAGGAAGGCCACTCTTCATGGCACATTATTGGGATGAGCTGGTATTTGTTGCCTTGAAACCCTTTACCCAAGGAATCGCCCGCATCCGCCCTCGTAATATGCAGATTCAGCAGCTGAAAAAATATTATTCTTCAGAAAATTTCAACAAAGCCATATCATGTGACCCCTCGATGGAACGAGCTCGTCGAGCTCGTTCCAATGAGGGGTCACATGATATGGTTTTGTTGAAATTTTTCGAAAAGAATTAAAAAACTATATTTGTATTAATAAGTTTTGATATAGTCTGCGTTGGGTAAAGGGTTAAAAAACTGATGGTCTTGCCTATTGAAATTCTGGTTAATAAATAATTGTGAAAAGTTGATTTTTGATCTGGATAAAGGTAAGAAACATTTTTACATTCTGTATCATTCTTTATCATACTTTTTCTTTTCTTTTTTTTAGGGAGGGAGGGGGGGGGGGTTCTATTTATACTTCCATTTTGTTTTTAATTTTTCTGATTATGCTCCACCAGTAACAATTTTCTACAGATCATACCCACCTTGTGCCTCAAAATAAAATTTAAAAAAAAATCAAGTTTTTCATTACCAATATCATCAGCTTCATTCAAGGATTGATAATAAAGCCTCTGGGGGACGTCACGTGACAAGCTTCTCCGTCTGTCTTAGTGTATGCCAGCTCTAGTATCTTCATTCTTCAGTGGCAAATAGTGCTGTGGTGAAATCAGGTCACACGATATACATGTACATGCATGTGCTGTTTATACCATCTTCTGGAGAAAAGTTTCCATGGTGGTAAGTTGGTTAGATTGTGCTTCCACTTGCCATGCTGGCTCTTGAAATACGTTGAGGTGAATGATGTTTATTTTTCATTTTCTTGATGTTACATAATAGAGTAGTGGTGTCTCACAAAATGTCCAACTTGAATATTTATTTTTTTCATCAGAAGACCTCAGTGTTAGAGAGAGTTGTTCTTATGTGTTAAGTGTTCACGCTGGTCATCCGATTACCGCCTTTGCGGTGCAGTACCTCATTCGCGGTTTAAAAAAAACAGCAGATTGTTACGCATACAAGTTGGAAAATTGGTAAGTACACGCATTTCAACAAGCCTACTTGTGTTGCAAACTCTTTCTGGGTAGGTATTAATCATCAATACTTTCATCCAAGATATATTTTCATGAGAGAAATAAAAAACAATTTTTGAAGTATTTTAAAGTGGAAATATGGAGATAAAAATTCTAGTTGTTGGGTTTGAATTGCGAATTATATTTAAAATATGCTATTGTGAGTCCTTGGAGCAGCATCCGTATAGAGAATTGTCTTATTTTAGTCAAGTGTGTAAGTTATGTTTGTGAGCCTTTTATCCGGAATTTATCGAGAGGTGTAATTGATTTTTATGAATACCTTATTTGCGGTGTAAAGTTACAACCTTTTGCGGTTTAGACAACACCGCAAATCAGGTATTCTAAAAGTTCAACACCTCTCGTCGAAGCTGCCAAATAAGGCGAATGCAGGACTTTTTATGAAAGCTGAAGCTGACCTAAACTCAACGACTGAAGCAACAATGGAGCGAAGGTTTGACCTTCTATGTCCTTGATATTCACGGAAAGAACAAATTTTGTCGAAAATTTCCGAAACAATGAGGATGAACACTAATGTATTTTCAATAACAGAGCTCAATTCCTTCATAAAACACACCGACACTTTGTACAAGAATGCAATAACATTCCATAGTTCGCCAGATTAAATTGTTTTAGTGATACACGTAAGTTAGTAGCAGTTATACCATATTTTATGACACCTACCTACAACAGTTTCCGTTTTTGTAAACCACAAACGAGGTAATGCACCGCAAAGGTGGTAATCGGATAACCAGCGTGGTGTTCCTGGGTCCATTTCGCAAACTGATTCTGGATTGGGAAAGTGCATCTTTAGTCCTCTGTTTTTGATGTGCGCTAAGGTATTTTCATGACATTAGCGTGATATTTGCATGGCACGTGCAAATTTGTGAGTGCCGAATGACTGATGGTACTCTTCAGAAAAACACCTCAAGATCGCAGAACTATTTTTAGCACAGAGCAATGTAGCATTAGGACTAAATCTCAATCATTAAATTATTTTAAAGACCTACAATGAAACAAAAAACCATTTGAACTCGAGAAGCCGTTTTTTCACAGTCCCGGGACAGGATATGTTATAATTTCATTATGGAGGATGTGCGCTAAGTGCACGTGTGGAGTAGACCAATCAATATCTCCAACGTGCAGCCTCGAGGCTGCACGTTGAAAGTATTAATTGGACTACCGCCAAATAATGAATATGGACTCTTCCAACTGCTACCATTGAACTGACAAAGAGGATACCACCAGTGTTCAAAGGGTTCAAAATTATACATTTTTCACCACACTGATAATGTTGGTGTCAGATTGGAGTAAGAGTAACGACAGAATAAAGCCGCATTGTCAGTATTCACTGCATGATCACCTTCTGCAACGCCACGGGCTATAATTATGTGTATACCACTTAAAGCGGGGAACTTTAATGGCACTGAACTGATAGATCTCCAACCAAGTGTTTCCCTGCCTTGAGCACGCATTTCCAATAGTAATATGAAGTCAACAGGGTGTTGAGTTTGCGAACGTGATTTCTAGCAGTATAGGATTAATTTTACTTTCATAACTACCCTATATACATGTACACATGTACATAGCTGCAGATGACCTGACAGTGTTTCTAGAATTATTGTTGGCTGCCTATTCACAAGCAGACAACAACGATGTAAAAACACTGCCAAGATAAATACATCCTAACCTGTAGAGTTCTTAAAGAAGAATACATTTGGAGCAGCTTTTTCAGAGCAACTCTATAAAAGGGACATTTTATGGCTGTATGGGGACTCAAGGGTTAAACTGATCTGTACAAAATGTGCTTCCGTTTGTCAAACATTCAATTTCTGATATTAAGTAGTGGTTCAACTGAACATGTTTTTAATATTATCCATATTGTACAGTGTCCTTTTTACTGATATTCATACCCAATTACCCGGTGCCATGGACTCTGATAAAATGAGCACGTTAATCCTCAAACGTCCAAGCTGTTCATGAGGCACATGCATTTTTTCAAATCGAAGCACTGAGATTTTTTTTTGCTCCAGTGTGCAGTGACATGGCATATTGGTGTAAACACAAAAGTCCCCACAAATCCTTGAAGCTATAAGTCACTATAAAAATAATGACCTGCCAAGGGAAACGTTAGTTCCAAGGGGAAGCAATCTGCAATGTTACCCTCAAGCCGGGTCCTTATTATTTTTATTATGCCGAATGGTTTATGCCGAATGATTTTATTCCCATCTACTATCCCACCCCCACATTCAGATGAATTTGAAATAAAACGGATATCCAACAACTCTATACTAATACGTGACCACTTGTTTTCATGTCCAAGCGTTTCCACTAGCCAGGAGACAATATTGAATGCTGGAACCTTGAATAATTTAATTTGAAGGGTTAAAATTTGGTTAAAATAGTTAATTTCAATGGTTACATTCCATGATCATTAATCTGAGAGTATGCAAGATGAAAGCTTCTTCTTCTTCGTTCGTTTCCGGTATCATAGGGGAACCTCGGTCCGAGCGAGAGACATTACCGAAACTGTCACACGGGAATAGCACCCGCGGGAGTAATATTGCAGAATAGCATATTAATCAAATGGCAGCTTAATATAAGGTTTTAAAATGAGGTATTATAATGAAGTATTTGTTTCCTCCCATGTGCATTGACATGGCATATTGGTGAAAACGGAATACCTTGACTGCAGAAAGAAAATTCACTGCGAATAGTAGTTCGGAGATACGGTGATACGCGTATATAAAGAGGGTCGCGAGATGTTCACTAGAGGTTTTACGACGCATTGGTGTTTCATTCAGAGCGGAGATATGTGGACTCTTGGATGGGGACACGATTATATAAGCGGCAAGGGTATGTCACCTCACCGGAGGTGTTATAACGCGTGAGTGTCTTCGTTTAGTGCAGCGTCAGCAGAAGGATGCGGGTCTTGGGTAGGGGCATAGGGGCCCGGGTGGCACGATCACGGTATTGTCACCAGAGGTACTGGGAGCTATGGCTGCCTTCGTTTCCGGTGGGGTGGCGCCTTGGGTAAGCAGAAGGGGAAAAACTATTTGATGGAGACACACGCGGATTGATGAGCCGCCAGGCCCTCTTTGGGAAAACTAATAAAAAAACATACTCCCGCCAGGCAGAATGCTTTTGAGATGTGGTATTCATCTTCTTTTAGTGAGAGAGATTCAAGTTTGTTCACAGAATGTTTCTTGTTTATGTTCTTCTATGAAAAGTTTGCATGATATATGCACAAAATAAGAGTGTTTCGTGGGAATCTTCTCGCGCCCTTGTGCTTGCACAAAAAGTTTTCTTTTTTAAACGTGGTTTCAGACTGAATGTAACATGAGATTGAACTAGAGAAACAGAAGTTACAGCGACCAGTAAATTCAAGTTTGTGTGAAAATGGTGAAATATAAAAGAAAAACCACTAAAAAGAAAAGAGAATTTATGGAGGCTTATCTTTAAATCATTTTAACGAAATCAGAAATAGGTTTTCGTTAACTGAAGTTAAAGATATTCATACAGGAATCAGATAAATGTTTCCAAGAAACCAGAGAAAAACATTTATGTGCACAGCATTCGAAGGGTTCGATGAAGAAATGGATATTGTGGGCACCGCCCACTTATATGAGTGATGAAATGCACGTATAAACTTCAGGATTGCATTAAGGTGTAATAAAATGTAATTTTCAGTTGTTCTGAAAAATATGCACTTAATGACCACTGGCGACACCAGTGAGGTGAACCACATTTTGAACCTCCAGCGAGTTTCGACTCGTTCGGTGTAGGTCCCAGGTCTACAGAAGATACCACTTTTAAAGTATAACCACAACTCACTTTAAAAATATTGGCTTCACCAACTCCAGATCTGCCATATTGAGTGATGATAGCAAATATTGTCCAGTATTGGCTAGAAGACCTTAAGGTACATAGTACCTCTGAAAAATATATTTTGAGTTAAACAATTCATTAATGTGGGTATACAGACATAAAAATACCTTAAAGGGCCCAAGAGCTCATCTAACGGCCTACTGGCACTGGCACAATACTGAGATCTCATCGATGTCCATGTGTGTTTAGAGTAGTAATGTGAGCATGGAAAGGGTTATCATTATTCTCAAATTGCACGAAATAAAATCTTTGGAACCAACATTGAAGTCTTGAGAGGGTTAAAAGCATGTCTTTTAAATACTCTATTTTAATAATGCCTTACTGTGGAAAGTTCACTGAAAAGGCGTCGCACGCGAGACAGAACTGAACAATTTATACATTTCCTTGTAAAGCAAAGGATTTCTCTCAACAAAGGATTTCTCTCAACTTGGTTTGAGGATAAAACTGACATCTGATGAAAATAACAGATAACATTTAATGTTTGACAGCTAAGTCCACTTCTGTAATTTGTATGTTTACATTGTTCGCCAGTGTGAATAAATATGATATAGCTATTGCTTCGGGATGAATTACTTTTACAAGAAACCGTACACAAACAATAGTCTGTGTGTTTCTCACAGACTAATAAACAGATAATGTTATGAAATGGGACAGTTTCACCACACTCTTTCAACTTTTTTTATAAGAGAGTCTCCCCTTTTTAAATAATGGCTATTGCTTCAATAATTACATTTGCCAGAAAAAGTTGAAGCTGTTAACATCGAGCCTCCAGAGTGACACCCAAGACCTGAAAATCATAAATGGCCTGTTACTTGTGGCTATCTACCAGTAGAGAAAAACTCTGGGATAAGATACTGTGTATTCGAGTTATAGTGCGGAGAGCGAGTGGGGAAAAGACGGAAATATTCCAACTGCATCACCGCGTCATGCCTTCTACGAATGTAATTGGAATAATAGAGAAAAAGAATTTACTGCAACCAGTAAATTCAAGTCTGTGTAAAAATGGTGAAAGTAAATTATATAGAAAAAGAATTTATGGAGACTTATTTTCAGAACCAAAATATCTTCAGAAGAATTCAGAAATTTCGTCAATAGCATTTAAAGATTTCCATACAGAATTCAGACACAAGTTTTCAAGAAACTCGAAATAACTTCTGTGCATAGCATTAAAGGTGTTGTATAAAGGAATCAACAATGGATATTTTTGACTATTTTTCATGCAAAAATACATTACGAACTTCGAGAATGCATTAGCAGGTTAAAAAATGCGATTTCCAGCAATTCTTAAAAATGCACTCACTGCATATGCCATACCATGCTTGAGATATGAGCAAGACCAACTTTTAAAAAATTTGGCCACGCCCAATTTTTCTCATATAAAAATGGATATATGAACTTCTGGAAGGCATTAGGTCAAAAAATGTGATTTTTCCAGCAGTACTGAAAGTGCGCTCAATGACCCCTAGGTGACATCAGTGGCCTTGGCCCATATTTTGAACCTATACTCAGTTTCGAATCATTTGCTGTTAATCCCAGGATCATAAGTCATACCATGCCTAAGATATGGGTGTGACCCACTTTTAAAATACCCCTACGGACACCTCTAATGCCCCAATCTGAAAACCACAGACGGCTGAGTACTTGTAACTATCTATCAGTATGCCACAAATCAGTGAGACAGTTTCACACAGACTAAAAATCCACATCTGCAAGTAGTAGCTTGGTTTCACCTACCCAAATTAGCAAAGCTTTGAACAGAAATGAACAGTTCTACTCATGTGAACTAGCTGATCTGCATCCTTTGAAACTTCATTTAAAAAGAATTCATTCAACACCTGTATCTGGATACCGCTTGTTTAATATTCCAATGTTTGAGAAACATTTCAATGCATTGGCTTCGCATTGCGTGCAAAGTAATTTTGCAAACTTGAGAAACAGAATTTACTGCAACCAGTAAATTCGTGTCTGTGCGAAAATGGTGAAAGAATCAGAAGTAAATCATATAGAAAAAGAATTTATGGAGACTTCTTTTCGGGAGTAAAATACCTTTCAAGAAATCAGAAATAGGTTTTCGTGAACAGCATTTAAAGACTTTCATTCAGGATTCAGATTAAAGTTTTCAAGAAACCGGAAATAACTTCTGTGTATAGCATTAAATGTGTTCTATAAAGGACACATCAATGGATATTTTTTACTCTGCCCACATTTTTGAGAGAAGAAATACATGTATGAACTCCAGAAATGCATTGGGGTTATAAAATGCAATTTCAACAATTATTAAAGATGAACTTAATGAGAACTTTGTGACCTTAGTGAACTGAACTGTACTCAATTAGTGTTGGTCAGATGTCCATGCTTGAGATATGAGTGTGATCAACTTTCAAAATTTGTGGCCGCCACCCATTTCCCTGCCGAATGCTTTGAGAATAACGGTACTTGTATGAACTTCGGCAATGAATTAGGAGATAAAAAAAAATGTGATTACCAGCAATTCGGAAAAATGCACTCAATGACCCCTGGGTGACTTCAGTGACCTTAACCCATATTTTGAACCTCCATTGAGTTTCAACTTGTTTGGTGTTGGTCCCAGGTCCATATGTCATACCATGCTTGAGATATGGTAATGACCCACTTTCAATATTTTTGGTCACTCCCACTTTTTTGATGTAAAAATCCATATATGAACTTTGAGAATGCATTAGGGGTCATAAAATGGCATTTTCAGCAATTCTGAAAAGGCACTCATTGATCCATGGGCGTCCTCAGTGATGTTGACACATATTTTGAACTATCTTTGAGTTTCGACTCATTTGCTGTTGGTCCCAGGTCCATATGTCATACCATGCTTGAGATCTGAACGTGACCCACTTTCAAATTTTTTGGCCACACCCACTTTTGTAAATGTAAAAATGCATGAACTTTGGGAATGCATTAGGAGTCAGAATATGTGATTTCCAGCAATTCTCAAAAATACACTCATTGACCCCTGGGGGACCTCAGTGACCATGACCATATTTTAGGCCCCCATTGAGTTTCAACTCATTTGCTGTTGGTCCAAGGTCCATAAGTCATATTAGGCTTGAGATATGAGTGTGACCCACTTTCAAAATGTGTGGCCACTCCCACATTTTTTACGCAAAAATGCATATATGAACTTTGGGAATGCATTGGGGGTCATAAAAGGTGATTTCCAGCCATTCCGAAAAATGCACTCACTGACCCCTGGTTGACCTCAGTGACTTTGACCCATATTTTGGACTCCCATTGAGTTTCGACTCATTTGCTGTTGGTACCAGGTTCATATTTCATACCATAGCAAATGTTTGGCCACCCCAACTTTTTTAACGAAAAAATGCATGAACTGTGGGAATGCATTAGGGGTAAAAAAAAATGTGATTTCCAGCAATTCTCAAAAATACACTTATTGACCCCTGGGTGACCTCAGTGGCCTTGACCCATATTTTGGATCACCATTGAGTTTCAACTCAGTTGTTGTTGGTCCCAGGTCCATAAGTCATACCATGCTTGAGATATGAGCGTGACACATTTTCAAAATGTTTGGCCACGCCCACTTGTTTGGGCGTCAAAATCCATTAGGGGGTCAAAAAATGTGATTTCCAGCAATTCTGAAAAATGCACTCATTGACCCCTGAGTGCCCTCAGTGAAGTTGATCCATGTTTTGAACCTCCGTCGAGTGTCGACTCATTTGGTGTTGGTCCCAGCTCCATAGGTCACAGCATGCTTGAGATATGGATGTGAACCACTTTCAAAACACCCCTACGACACACCTAACATTCCAGGAATCTGAAAAACATAGGTGGCCGAGTACTAGTGACTGCCTATCCATATGTCAAAAATCAGCGAGATGGGACAATTTGTTAGCAGAAGAAGAAGAAGAAGAAGAAGAAGAAGAAGAAGAAGAAGAAGAAGAAGAAGAAGAAGAAGAAGAAGAAGAAGAAAAGAAGAAGAAGAAGAAGAAGAAGAAGAAGAAGAAGAAGAAACCAAAGAAAAACATTAGTATGTGTGTCCCACACAGACTAATTATACCAGAATCTGCTATTAACAACACAGAAAAATATGATGCAAATCATTCCAAGTTTACGCTTCAAACGTGGAAGAACTTTTTACACACAAATAAATCGGTTCTCTTCACCGACACTCCAATTATTGTTTCCGGAACGACTTTTGCTTCCATTAAATTTCATGAACTATTAATCCTTTACCCAACGAATCGGCCGCATCCGCCCGCGTAATATGCAAATTCAACAGTTGAAAAAATATTATTTTTCAAAAAATTTCAACAAAACCGTATCATGTGACCCTTCGTTGGAACGAGCTCGTCGAGCTCGTTCCAACGAGGGTTCACATGATATGGTTTTGTTGAAATTTTTTTAAAAATTTGAAAAACTGATATTTAAAATAATATATTTTGGTATCGTCTGCGTTGGGTAAAGGGTTAAGTTTGGTAGAAATGCAATGCTTGCAGAGATTGTTCTGACAACAATTCATATCCTTGAGATTGTAAAGAAAATAGTATACAACCCTGCCAGTAAAGGCATCTGTAATATCGGCCCAGTGGCAGAAACGTATATCGATAAATGTACCATGACATACTAGAGGCCCTCGTTTAGATGAACAAGCCGCGGTGTGGCCTCTGTCCTGCCCATTTCTTCTGGTTGATGGTTGAAGAATAAGAAACGGAATGAAGCGACCGAAGGTAGAATTCTAGAATGTATCTAAAAAAGGATCGTCTTCGTTGTTTTCTTGAGGTAGGTAAACTGACTTGAACTTCATTTTTAACGACTTCTAAGAGAGTGAGAGACGGGGGGAGGGGGGGGGGGGTCATCTAGGCACGATTAATCGATTATTTGTGACGATTAATCAATTCCAATATTCAAAAATCGTGACAACCCCAGTTTGCGCCCATTATCTCTGGAAAAACGTGGAGGGGCACGTGTCCCCTGTGCCTGTCTGGTTCCGCTGCCTCTGCATAATATTATATCCAACAGGATATTATCCATCTCTTCCAATTCTTCGCATTA
This sequence comes from Pictodentalium vernedei, assembly GCA_031216915.1. Classification (NCBI taxonomy): domain Eukaryota; kingdom Metazoa; phylum Mollusca; class Scaphopoda; order Dentaliida; family Dentaliidae; genus Pictodentalium; species Pictodentalium vernedei. Next base: position 684,407,935 of record CM062295.1, on the reverse strand, counting down.
ATATTATTTTAGTTCTTTAAGTGTTACAAAAATCACAAAAAATGTGTTGTAAAATATACTCCGCGCTATTCTGAGATTTGGCCTAATGTGGCCTAATGTGTTTTTGCGACGAAATATTTGACTGTGTTACTTTTTTTTCAATTGAAATAGAGAATTAAAAAAACATAAAAATATACATTTGAAGGTGTCCTTACTGACTCGTAATGTCCACTCATCTGTGAGGAAATGTCTAGAGTAACGTCCGCTTAAATTAGGAAATATCCGCCAGGGATAATGCACGCTGGGGAAATGTCCGATATTTTAGACATCTGAACGCAGTATTGAATACCGACTAAAACATGGTAACCTTTATCCATAAAATGAGAGACAGTGACGTTTTAGATAATTATAAAGATATCCGTTAGTAGCAATATTGGGGAGTTATTTAGCAACGTCATCCATGGAAATCTAGAGAAAATTGTGGAAGAGAGATTATTCCTGGGGGAAATCCTAAAATGGGTTACGGAAAGAACAAAGGGGCACTGACCACTTATTTACTCTTTCGCTACTGATAGAATCAACAAAAGGCAATAAGAAAAGAAGGATGTTTATGGCATTCCTAGATGCACGCTAAAACCTAAAGTGTTAAAAACTAAACTTGAAGTGCTGTATTTAACACTAAGTGCTGAACTAGCACTTTGTTCAAGTGTAGATATCCCAGAACTTGACAGGTGTTACAATAATACCACTTGACAAGTGTAATGTCGAGACACTTAAAAGGAAACAACGCAGATGACGCGGATCAGACTCGAACTCTCGAGCCTGATCCGCGTCATCCAGTGCGTTGTGTCCTTTTAATTATGTACCCACCAAGCGCAAATCCAATTATGGGCGATTCTGGAAGAACCACCAATGCTACACATATGGAATTGCCATCCATTCAAGTTTCAGATGTCTGACGATTGTAATTTCTAAGTGCTTAAAGCATTGCACTTTGAGTGTTAAAATCAAACCCTAAGAGTTAGAATGGGTTTAACACCTTGAAAGTGTCAGTTTTAACACTTTAGTTTTTAGTGTGTGCGACGAAAGCATACGACAGAGCATGGAGAGAGGAAATGTGGTGGAAACTTAAACAAAACTATTAACCATTGTAGGAAGCTACGGGGACAAATGGCGACTTGAGTTGTTAACCCTTTACCCAACGTAACGGCCAAAACCGGCCAGCGCTATTCTCAAAAATCACCAATTAATTTTCAAATTATTTTCATTTTTTGTCTCAAAAACATAGGTTATGACCCCTCGTTGGAACGAACTCGTCGAGCTCGTTCCAACGAGGGGTCATAACCTATGTTTTTGAGACAAAAAATGAAAAAAATTCGTTATTCAAGAATTATTTTTGCAAGTGTCGTCTGGTTTTCATGTTAGGTAAAGGGTTAAGTAAGTTAATACCGGTGAGCCGTATGGTAGATGGGTCCCGAAGTTGGAGGGTGGGTAATTTTTGTATTGATGATGGGAAAAGAAAGGATACAACATTGCGGGAAACAGGAGAATATGAATACTTAGGGGTGATCTTAATGTATCTTAGGTGGAGGTATGTACAGAAACCACACCAACAAACATAACAGAAGGGAAAAGAATACTCAGTCAGTTAAAACTTCTTGGAATAAATAGCTTTAACCCATTACCTAACGTTATCGCCAAAACCGGCCAGCGCTATTCACAAAAATCACCATTCAATTTTCATTATTTTTTCATTTTTTGTTTCAAAAACATAGCTTATGACCCCTCATTGGAACGAGCTCGTTGAGCTCGTTCCAATGAGGGTCATAAACTATGGTTTGGACACCAAAAATGAAAAAAAACTAAGCATTCAAATTAAGTTTGCAAGTGTCGTCTGTCTGTTGTGTTAGATAAAGGGTTAACAATATGATCGTTAAAAAACTGCTTGGGAGACGATGGAGCTACCAAGTATAACTTATGGAACGGATGTGATCCATTTGAACCAAACGGTAGTGAGGAATGAAACGTGTCGGTGGATACACGGGTCAAGTAACGCAGTCGCACTGGAATGGTCAGAGGACGAACTTGGTTGGGTGCCTGTGAAGATAGAGTGGATAGGGGAAAACTATGTTACTTGAATTACCTGGTAAACCTTCCAGGTGTATGACGACATTTTACTATGTGTGGGATTCCAACATTCAGACAGGATGGACAAGGCAGGTTAGGAAGTTAATGGAAAATTATTCCATTGAGACTGGAGATCTAGAAGGGGCGTGAAGCAGGGGGTAATTTGAATAGGGGAGGGGATCTAGAGGATTGCAATAGAAACTGGCGAGCTGGGGTTAGAGTCAAGTGCTCCTTGGACGGGTTATGCAAAAAGATGCTTCAGCGTTTGAGTACATCAATAGATCGTTTAGATGGTCATTGGTTGGTGTTCAAAGTGAGATCAAAGTTGAGGGGGAAACCTTTGCTTCATCTTTTTTGAATTTATTTATTTATTTATTTATTTATTTATTTATTTATTGGTGTTCAAGGTCACATATTTATGCACAATGGCTAATCATGACCGCGACAGTTTTACGAGTGGAGGAAGCCGGAGTACCCGGAGAGAACCACCGAGCAACGGCGAGCAACTGTCAGCTCCCCAACATACTTACTCCACACAAACAGGGTTAGCATTGGTTGAAGACAAGTGTACCATCGACGTGAAGTACGTCTTAGTACACAACGCCACAGTGCCCCCACGCGGGCAATGGAGATGAAGTGTCTTGCCCATGGACACAACGCGGCTGCCGCAGGTGGGATTCGAACCGAGGACCTCTCGGCTTGCAGCCTGAACCTCTACCTACTGAACCACCGCGCTCCCTTCTTTTTTGAATAAATATATAAATGAGTCAACTAGAAACATGTTCTCAGATCAGTGAGTGCATCCTAGTGTTATTTGAACAGAATTTGAATGTAGCAAAATCGGAATATTTGGGGAATGAAAGAAATGCTAGAACAGGATGACTTCGTGAATTCGACATTTTCAAAATATCGACTTTAACCTTTTATCTAACGAATCGGCCGCATCCGCCCTTGTAATTTATAAATTAGGCAGTTGAAAAAAATATTTATTTTTTAAAAACTCAACAAAACCATATAATGTGTCGTCTCATTGGAACGAGCTCGCCGAGCTCGTTCCTATGAGGAGTCACATCATATGGTTTCTGTGAATTTTTTTGAAAAAAAAAACAATAATTGAAATAATAAACTTTGATGTCCTGTGAGTTGAATAAAAAGGCTAACATCGATAGTTTGATAAAGTGCAGTTACTTTCGATACACCGGTATTTAAAACAATGCCGGTATCGGTACGGTATCGTTTTAAATATCGGTAATTATCGGTTTATTGGTATACCGCGCAGCTCTATTGAAGACAACTTCCTCAATAATTTTGTGTCCGTCAAACAAAAATACTGGCAAAGTGTTTTTTAATTGACACGATGAAGGGCTACTTTTCACTGTTGCGGTATCAAGGCGAAAGTCATTTGAATATGCTGAACCATTTCTGGAGATTTTCTCATTAAGATTTATTTATTCATTGGGATTTAACGACACTTTCGACAACCAGGATCACCTCGTGTCGGACAGTTTTACGGGTGGAGGAAGCCCGAGTACCCGGAGAGAACCACAGAGCAACGGCGAGCAACTGTCAGGTTCCCCAACGAACTCCACACAAGCAGGGTTAGCATTGGTTGAAGACAAGTGCACCATCGACGTGCAGTACGCCTTACTACACATCGCCACCGTGTCTCCACGTGGGTAATCGGGATTAAGTGCCTTAAGATGATGGACTGCTACTCTTCAACACGCTCAAAGAAACCTCTCGGAGAACCCTTTCAAAAGGTTCAAGAGAATAGGGGGAGGCAAACGAACACTATTTTTTTCCGAAATAGTTGAGGGAGAGAGGGAGCCAGAGGAGGGGGAGAGTGTTTAGGCCAACATTATCTTTATACCAACCCGTCATCGCAATCTTATTGGAAATTAGTAGGAAAGGATGCAGAGACTCTTTAACCCTTTACCTAACGTGAAAAGCAGACGACACTTGCCAAAAAAATTCTTGAATAACTAATTTTTTTCATTTTTTGTCTCAAAAACATAGGTTATGACCCCTCGTTGGAACGAGCTCGACGAGCTCGTTCCAACGAGGGGTCATAACCTATGTTTTTGAGACAAAAAATGAAAATATTTTGAAAATCAATTGGCGATTTTTGAGAATAGCGCTGGCCGGTTTTGGCCGTTACGTTGGGTAAAAGGTTAATCTTTAGACTGTGGGGAAACTTCTCAAGTATGAAGCCTAAAATATACATTTTCTCAATTTTAGGGTGGGTGGCAATGGGTGCGTGAGTACCGAACACAGCTTTGTGTATTGTAATCCTACCAGGCCACACAAGCACACGGGCCACCGCTTATATACACCAGATTGTGGGCACCCTTGTATGACCGTACCCCTTTAGTTCGAAATGCTTCCTTCCAGGGGCGTAGCTAGGATTTTCTATTGAGGGGCCATAAATTATTATTTTTTTTTTTTAGGGGGGGGGGCTGTCAGATCGATATATGCCACAAGCAGATCCGAACGAAGGCCTTAGGCCTGAGGTGGGGTGGGTACTGCCCTCCCCCTAAACCCCACCAAAGCGAGGGTCATACCACCCCTCATCAGGCCTACTGTATCCCCCGATCAAAGTTTGAAACTTCACTGCCCTGAGAATGAAGCTGGGATTCTTTGGAGCTTTAATTTTCCTATTTTGAGGGGAGCACTGTAATTTTTAGGCGCATACTCCCCCCCCCCCCCCCACACACACCCCCCCACACACACACCCCGTTGGCTACGCTACTGCCTCCTACATCCCTGGTGTATCACAATACAATACTTCGTTAGCTAAAGTAAATGCACAAGAGATCTTGTTTCCGCGCTTGCAATGATCATCGCACTAAAGGGGTTAATTTATGGTATTGTTACCAATGTTATGTTTTGACACGATAGTGAAAAGAAAAGAAAAGAAAACACTCCCAGTAACTGAACAGGCTGTTGGATAATGATGTCATGATGACGGTAGTCTGTATAGATGCTAGCGTGGAAGGAAGCAGCGAGAAGAGAATAGCGGAACATACGTTTTTGTACGACAAAAGAAAATGTTCCACATTTTCCAGCTGTCGGGTGTTCTTTTCTTTTGTCTTGAATTTGGTCACTGTATTATAACTATAAATGTTGGTGGGGGAAGTTCGTCATCAGTTACATGATTTAAATGAACAAAGGGATGCAAAGTGTTTTCACGACGAGAAGGATCGTGGCATATGTTACATTTTAAGGATAATTACGTGGTAGGAACTGTGTTTTGGTAACATTGCGCCTACGATTATTATTCTTTTTTCTTGGTTGAAAAGAACTTATTTTTGAACGAATATGAAATGATTCACTGAATGCCAAGCATAATAGTTGTACCGGACGAACGCTATTCACAAAAATCTGCATTCAGTTTTTTTTCAATGTTGCTTATGCCCCCTCATTAGAACGCACTGCTCGATGTTCTGGAGGGGGAAAATGATAAAGCTCAAGTCTTGCAATTTATTGCAATAAACGTATTTTCCTGCACTTCTTAACCCTTTACCCAGCGTAACGGCCAAAACCGGCCAGCGGTATTCTAAAAAATTGCCAATTAATTTTCATTATTTTTTGTCTCAAAAACATAGGTTATGATCCCTCGTTGGAACGAGCTCGTCGTCGAGCTCGTTCCAATGAGGGGTCATAACCTATGTTTTTGAGACAAGAAATGAAAAAAATTAGTTATTCAAGAATTTTTTTTTGCAAGTGTCGTCTGCTTTTCATGTTAGGTAAAGGGTTGAACAAAGAAGAATCTTGACTGTGAAACACGAGGTGCACTGTTAGGCAACTCTCTCTTAGAAACTGTTTTTCTTTGTGTTGTCTTGTCTGTGTGTTATTGTTACGCAACAGCGGATAACACCGTGTGCTCTCGTGTCGGCACTTGGGAAAAGTTACCAAAATAGAAGGAGAACGTGCCCCCCCACCCCCCCCCCACCACCCCTCTGCTTGGGTCCGCCCATGAATAATGATCGGGGTCCAATTAGTTTGTCCAAAACTGGAGAAATTGTTACATGTTGATCTATTCTTTCAACGCTGCCAGGCATAAGGGATCGCTCGTGAAATTGTATGATTTTGATTTGTCAGCTGTCGGTACTGGAAGATTTCCGCTGTCAGAGGAAAGCCAGTTTAGAAGGGAGGAGGCCCCCTCCGCCGACTTTCAAGTTCAGATATATGTATATATTTCTTCTCCCCGTGTTGTAAGCACACATGTTTTAATTAGATAATTAGCCAAAGGCAAATCACAGTGGGATGCCCCATTGGCATACTACCAGACTCCACGTTATCGTCGGCCAATTAATCTAGCAGTGACTAGCAGTTATAAATTAATTTCAATCGTCACGGCTATCAAGTATATTATTTCTCGAAATACTCTTTATAACACATGCATTGATGCACGCTGATTTTATCTTCAGAAATGTCGCGTGCCAATTTAGGCATCCGGGATTATTGCTATCTGACATCCCAGGACAGGGTATAAAGTTTATAGAGAACTTGATAGTTCAGAGAGACGTTTAGGGGACGCCATAATAGGGTCCTGTGCGAGTAGCATTGCTGGGCAACCCACGGAACTCTGTGGTACGCCGCTGTTCTCAGATTAGGTGGACGTAGGAGGACTACAGGCCCGAATTCATAGAACAGATTATCAACCCAAGTAAAGGCTTAGTTTAGATGTCCTTAGCGAGGATCGACTTGCACATGTCTCAAAGTATTATGGTATTAACCACTAGGGATGCAGAGGTTGATCGCGTAGTAGCCTGTTTTAGTCTCAGAGTGTTCTGAACATCGCCTCAAAGTCGATCAGTGACAAATTGTGAGTTCTGCCATGAACTGTGTGAATTCCAAAAGACAGGAATATTCGACGAGAGTTCTATCAAAGGACAAATGTATAAGGTATATGACGTAGACTTGCTAAACTAGCCGCCGAGTGGATGGACCGAGTCCAAATTAGAACTATGTTGCCACAAGGTAATTAACATTGCTAGTCGTGATGCCCCGGCAGATGTGATAAATCTTCTGCCATGTTGATGAAATTGTGGAATGTGTTAAATATGGAAATTAGTTTATTTTAAATGTAAATAAAAGAATCGTTGTTACTTTAATCATTGTTTCCTTTCCGCAGCCTGAAGTGATTAGGAATCACACCTAACGAAGACCGAACCTATTTCGAGTTCACTTGGCAGGGAACAAAATCACAGTGCGGTCCCAACTTAGCTCTGCGAGCCCAGTTTGGCCCGTGCCCGGATATCGACCCTCATTGTTGGCTCGTCCCCAATATTTTGAATGGCGAGGCTAAACAACCTCATGTCATCCCTCCCACGCAGATAAATATGTTGACATCCCCCCGATCTTGTGCACAAACGTATTTCTGGCCACTTCTCGGGGTTCGGAGGAATTCGCCTTTAGCTGCATGGTGTCGATGACTGTTACACAAAAAGGTGATCGACATGGGTTCATTGCAAATCATTCATTTAAACATGTAAAGTACAACGCCACTTCCATAAATAAGAATCTTCAAGAAAGTCAAAACATTTTTAAAAAATCACAGGGATTTTTTCGTGCCCCTCAGTAGTAAAAAATATTGTTGAAAACAAAATGAAAAAGTACTGCAAGTAGCTGCCGGTATACTACCGTCAAATGTTTGGTAAAGCCCCGTATTTTTAAGATGGCGACATTTTGTTCGATGAAGAAGCTGGACCAAAGATCGGCAGCAGGTTAAAGATATTAATTGGTCAACCTAAAGAGTGGTCATATCGACTTGGATGGATGGTGTTGTTACGCAAAATGTCTTCGTACCGAAAAGTACAAGACCCGCTGAGCATGAACAGTTCCCTGCTGGTGTGTTTACAGTCTGATCAGAATAGTTGTTACCGAAAAATCCACAGTGGCCGAGTCCAGAGCTAGTTGCCAGTATATTTAACGGTAATTTGTAACAGTGATTACCACGAAAAATGCTTCACTGTGACGAGGCCCAATCAGTACAGAGGCTGGTTTGAACCTTATTTAGCTAGCCCTTCGACGTAAGACTAGCTGCTACCGTGCCTATGTTTGTCATCTATTTCAGTTTCCTACCAATTCTATTCCATCCAGTCGTATAATTGGCTTGCAGAATCACTGTCTCCGGTCATTTCTCCAATGGCGGCGCCAGAAATTTTTTTGTGGGGGGCAACTAGGGGGCAGACTCCCATGAAGGGGCGGGGGGGCAAATACGTAAAGGATCATATCATTACTTTGTTATGAGGTAGTCCAAACTTGGACCCAAAGTCCGTAATATACTTTTTTGGTTTGGTACGTCACTATCTCTTTACCGTAGTTATACTGCCAGTTCCGTCTATCCCTGTTACTTTCTACCCCACTACATTATCTTCGATGACCACCACACCTTCTATGTCTATCATTGTCTCCTGTCATAACTGTTAGCTCTACGGTGACAGTACGACCACAGCTTCTATCACTACAGGATTGTGGCTTACGTTAATTTGAGCAGTATTTGGCCTTCCTTCCGCCACCCATATTTTCCTGTAGGTTTATGTAAAACACCCACCGAAACAAACACACATCGCGTTCTGTGTTTATTACACATCCCATGCATTAACATTCAATTAAATAAACATTTTTTTAATTCCGATGTTTAAGCCAAAAGGTGAAGAGTCCGTTTGTTTTGTTTGAAGGTATACTTATAAAATGGATTGATAAAAATTTAAAAACAACCTTTTGGGAGCCAGTCAAAATTCCATTCGTTATCTTTTCTATTGGGCGTTTTTGTTGAAATTCATGTCGCTGTTTCTCTTTGGCTGGTGTCCATTCACGCTTAACCATTTGGTGGCTATTACTGTTAGTAAAAATATAAGTACAAATTTGGGCAGATTTGCAAAACAGCTGGGAGAAACTTTTTTAAAAGAGGTTCGAAGCATGTCAAGATGCGCGAAGATTTACCGAAACAAAGTTGACCCTTTTAGATAAAACGGGATCCGTAGACGAGACGGCCACGGGTAGTGTCCAACCGATTACCAAAAATAGTCGCTGACCGATTACCGGTTATTTCAGCCCACAATCGGCCGATTCTGATGCCGATTTCGATTGTAATACCTTGCACTACAAGACAAGTCGAGACTCGAAAGAACTACATTAAACTGCACATTTTTCAAAGTGTTAAACTTCGTTGACTGGGGTCCCAGTAAAATTACCAGTCGCGCACACTTGGGCGGTAAACGTGGCTCTCAGAGCCACGTTTACCGCGCAAGTGCGCGCGACTGGTAATTTTACTGCGACCTGAGTCAATGGAGTGCATCCTTCACTTTTCCGGTATGAACTGGCGATTGCTACAAGTGTGCTCAGTTGTAAGCTTTACATTCGTTTAACACGTATATCCCGTAAAGGGGCTTCTAGGGAGATTAGGAATACACATTGTGGTTGTTTCTCAACTTCATTGAATGGTATCATCGACATCATTTTACATTAACAATTGAACAATTGCAGAAGATAATAAAATGCGATTCAGAAAAATCACAAATTGCTTGGCAACAATCGGTTGAACCGATGTTCCAGGAGCCGTTGCCGTTGTCATCCGATTGCCCATAATCGGCCGATTGTGGTGGCCGGTTCCGATCATCGGTTGAACACTAGCCACGGAACTGGGTTAATGTTGTGGCTGGAAATGCTTGTTCTTTATATTATCTCATTTTTTTGTTAACTAATTTATTTTATTTTTTTTTTGTGAACCGACTTTATTTTGCTTTGGACTTTTTCATTTTCACACTTCGTGACAGAACAGACGATCGATAATTGTACAACGAAATTTGAAACTAATGATTCGACGGGAAAGGAACTGGTATGAACGGTGCTGGGAAAACAGCTCGTTCCAATGAGGTGTCACATGATACAGTTTTGTTGTAATTTTCTGAAAATTAATATTTTTTCAACTGCTTAATTCGCATATTACGCGGGCGGATGCGGCCGATTCGTTAGGTAAATGGTTAAAACGTTAATATAATGCGTTTGATAACCATGTTGTAAAGGATCAACGAGACTAAGAGTAGACGTGTAATTCCCTAATCGTGTTCGGATTAATTTATCCAGGAGTTTGTGTATGACAGGCCAAGGTCTCGGGCCACCGGTCTAATTTTGCTCGAAATTAGACACTGTTATGGGTTGTTTGTTTGCCCGTCTTTTTGTGGAAATTTGTGCGCTGGCGACCGTTGATGCAACGTGATATGCCTTTAATTACGAAGATATATGGGTATTTTTTCCTGCCCCAGTTACAAATATTCCAGTAATAAGTGCTCAATTTACATTGAAATCATCTAATTTGTGGAGGTACCCGCTGTAAAAGGAATGGAAGTCCGTAGGAACGTTAGTTCCTCTGGACTATTATTCGGCGGAATTATAGTCCTAGGTCTAACATTTCTAGGAATAGTAGTCCGGCGGACTACTATTCCTAGAAATGTTAGACCTAGGACTATAATTCCGCGGAATAATAGTCCAGAGGGACTAATTTTCCTACGGACTTCCATTCCTGTTACACCGGCGTAATTATAAAAGTACGACTGTGGTGTGTCTTCATTTCTAATTACAATTTCATCAAAATATCGATAAAATAAAGTCTCGACAGACTAACATTTCTACCTTTGACTCACAGCAAATAAAATGAATCTGTATGAAATGTTTCAGATTCTATCGTTCACGAATTTATCTCACAATTGGAGCGTTTTTGTACTGTTACGCAACTAAAGTTTAATGTATCTGGGCCCTTGTTCCGAATCCGTATCAAGGGCCCCTGATACAAGCGCGTGATTCTGCTGTTGCCAAAACAAACAACGGCATTAATATAATTTTTCGATCGCTTCGCGTTTTTCCCTTCAGAGAAAACAATATTAGGTGAGGCGAAGCCGAACATAATATTGTTTTCTCTGAGCCGTATATGACACTGTATCTGCCATCTAAACGCCCTGTAACGTATTTATTATGCACGGCATGCTAAAATGTCACTGGGGAAATTAACTCAACGAACAGTTAAATTATGCGCACTTTTCGGCATCTTGGGCTGGTTTGTAGCCTATTATTGGGATTTTCTTGAACGCTCGAGTCGAGGCTTCTCTCTTGAAGTAAAATGATTAGCTTTCACTATGAAATGTGGAAAACTCCACCTCAGTAAACGATGAACGGCATATTTTAAAATATAATAAACATTTACACCAAGAGAGATATTTAATTCACCAGTAATTATTGCAAAAGTAACAACCAAATTCACGTTGACGAAACACACACTTGCCCCACTTCGCAAGACAGTATTCAGTAAAGTGAATCCCAGTGACGTAATTTTCTCTGAAGTGTAACGTCATCACTGACCTCAATATGGAGATCAATGAACTCTATTCTATTTTTCAGTTTGCGTCTTTCCATCGATAAGGCAAATGAAAAACTTCCTCTTAAAACAGTTCATAACACATTTTGTGGTCAATATTGTGAGATAAATTTATCATCACCACAGCGTGTGTCTCCGGAAATTCTGATCAAGTCTCGTTGTAGGCACAGAATCGCATTTCAACTCGCCCTAACGGGCTCGTCGAAATACTGTTCTGTTCCTACAACTCAACTTGATCTGAATTCCCGGAGACACACTCTGTGGTGATAATCTGTATGTATCAGTTGGGCAGAAAAGCGAACATATGGGACCGCTTTTCCAACCGATATGTTCCAGACGAGTGAATTTAAACGCAGTCTATTCTATTCTATTCTTTATTCTATCATATATATACCACATACATGGTGTGAAATGAAAAAAAATTGACATATATATATAGTGTGTGTGATATGATATCAACGCATATTTCATTCTCTATCCTGCGAATATGTCAGTTTTACGTTGTAACTGGGATGAAATAACCATTGGTAATATGTGTTATCAAATCAAATCCCGTCCACCACTAGCATCAATGATTTGATTTTGGAACACTTCACCACACGTCAAGGTCACAGATCCACAATCCCATTCGCCTGCACCGAGCAATATTCTAACGCCCGCACACTGACTGACGGGGCTCGTTGATCTCAGCCCGTCCGAATATAGGTGGTTAAATCCTCTTCAACACTGATGGAGATAAGCACAGGTATTAAGGTCCATGGCCTCTACATGGGTAGGTGTAATTAAGAAATCTGCCTGATAAGTTTAAAACAGTAATAATCAAAGTCGTCTTTGGATGCTAGGCAACTAGTCCCCACTCGCACGAGTCCGAAGCGCATGAAAGACCACCTTCGTGCTCCCCGACTCCCCGACTCATGCAAACAGACTCCAGCCGTTCAGCATCCAAAGACCGCGTTTGAGTTTTAATCTGGAAAGAGCACACATTTGATCTTTGCCATGTTCAAGATCTGTCGGTACTGTCATAACAATTATTTTTACCTTGACCGGTTATTTCTTTGAGACGCTGAAAGATTTTTGATATGCATCGACTAAGACCTATCAAAGTAGCCAGGGAGTTACTTGAAAAAAGTTTCTGCAATTTAAATTTATTCCGGTTATAGCAATAATGTGGCTTAAGACACAGTTTTCTGATATCTTTTACTTTTTCACAAAACAATAATGTATGATATTCATCGGCTGGTGAGAAACCACAAAGCGGACATTTTCTTTCTGACATTTCTATATTAAACCAATCTCCAGTTTCTATAACTAGTTTATGATTTTTAGACCTGAATTTAAGGAGGGTTGTCATTAATTTTAATGGCATTTGTGAAATGTATGATTCTCTTTCGAAATTATCCTTAATTATTTTATACAAATTATATTTTTCTGAGTTATGAATAACCCCCCTCCATTCCTGGATATAAATGTCGCTGATTTTTCGTTTTATTGCTCCCACAAATTACACATTCCAATATTATTTAGCAAGTTTTGTACATACTTTAACCATCCTATTGTTCCAGATCCCATGCTTAAATTTACCTTTGTCAGTGTGTATAAAGTTTTAGCTATTTTCTCCTCTTTCCCATGTAGCAGGTGTGCCCAAAATGATAAAACCTTTTGCTGTATTTTAGTATGTACTGGGAAAATCCCTAGTTCCCCATAGACAAATACGTAAGGCGTGGGCGCCTTTAGGCGGAATAGAAATTTAAGGAACCAGAGTTCCAGCTTCTCAATTACTTTTATGTTTTCATATCCCCATATTTCACTGCCGTAAACAAGAGTTGGGACTATTGTTCTTTCGTATATTTCAATCACGCTATCCACGGGCAGATTAAATTTTCTAGTTTTATTTAATAAGGCGAACATAGATTTTTTTTTGCAGTTTTACATCTTTCTTTTTCTTTCTATCAAATAGCTCCCGGTTCTACTGAAAGTTACACCCAGATATTTAAATTGGTCGGCTATTTCCAAAGCTGTACCGTCTACTATGAAGTCAACATGCTTTCTAGGTTTTTTCCCAAATATCATTATTTTTGATATCTCATAATTTATTTTTAATTTCCACGTGTTACAATATTCATATACATTTTCAAGCAAAGTTTTTAACCCTTCTGCGGGCTCTGCCAACAGTACCATGTCATCGGCATATAACAGGATCATTAATGTTAACCCTTTACCCAACGAATCGGCCGCATCCGCCCGCGTAATATGCAAATTCAGCCGTTGAAAAAATATTATTTTTCAAAAAATTTCAACAAAACCATATCATGTGACCCCTCGTTGGAACGAGCTCGTCGAGCTCGTTCCAACGAGGGGTCACATGATATGGTTTTGTTGAAATTTTTTGAAAAATTTGAAAAAATTATATTTAAAATAATAAATTTTGATATCGTCTGCGTTGGGTAAAGGGTTAAGAGGGTTTTTTCTGTATTGGTTGGGTTTGCGAATTGAATGGCGGGGCTCTGCTTTGTCACAAAATAATTTTCCAAGTCATTTAAATAAAGTACGAACATTGTCGGGGAGAGATTTTCCCCTTGCCTAATCCCTACCAAGCTACTATAGTGCTCCGATCATACACACGACTTAATATTTTCATACATACTTTTTATAACTTTTAAAATTTGCCCATCGATTTTCTGTGAAGTTAATTTAACCCACAGTCCATATCGCCAGACAGTATCGAAAGCCTTACTGAGGTCAATAAAAGCACAATATAAACTTTTAAGTTTTTTTCATATCAAGTCTATCAGACAGTGGAGGGCATATATATGATCCAGTGTGGAGTAGTGCTTTCTGACATCGGCCTGACATTCCGACAATATAGTATTTTGTTCGATAAAGATTTGTATTCTTGTGCCCAGTATACTAGTAAATAACTTTGATATACAGCTTACCAAAGTTATCTGCCTATAATTTTCAGGATTTCGACAGTCTCCTTTATGTTTATAAATAGGTTTAACTAAACCAACTGTCCAATTTTCGGGCACCATCCCAGTTTTTAAAACAATGTTAAATAGTTTTAGATATATATCTTGGAACAGTGGGTAAGTTGCTTTTATATATTCATTGCGAATACCGTCTATTCCGGGGGCTTTATTATTTTTTTAATGCATGCACTGCTTTATTAAGTTCATCAATATTTATTTCTTCATTCAGGTAGGTAGTATCTAACTGAGAAATTATTTCATTTACTACTCCTTCTGTTTCCACCGAGTCAATGGGTTTTTCATTGTTTTTATAAGTATTTAGGAATTCATTTAAACTTGGCTTGGGAAAGTCTGTTGGTTGTGAATCCATATGTTTTATTATTTTCCAGAAATCTTTAATATTAGATACTTTTTGTTTTCGAAGCTTAATTCTTAATGTTTTATTATATTTCAGTTTAGATTTCCTTAGTTGATTTTTGTATAATTTCCGTGCCTCTTCAAGTTGGGTTTTATTTTCAGAGCTTGGGTGTCTTTTGAATTTTTTTCTACTTTCTGTCAAATGTTTTCTTTTGCTAGCACAAGTTTTGTCAAACCATGGGTTAATAGGGTAAATTTTTTTATATTTCTTTTTATTCATTTTTCGCGGTTTACCTAATGTTTGCTGAGCAGCCTCATTAAGGGTATCCGTTATTTTTGACATAATATTATCTATGTCAGTTCTTTTGATGTGTATCTAACTTTCAAGTTCTGCAAGTGAAAATGCAATATTATCAGTAACCTTTCAGTGGAGAGTCTTTCAACAAATTCAGGTGCTTTATCTGTATTTCATTTTAACAAAGTATTTTGGTGCTCGTTAAATTGTAATGAATCAGTGTTACTGAAGGGGTTAATACTTGACATACCGGCAGATCTTAACCTAATTTTAATATTAACTAGTGAATGGACGTCTGATAGCAGCTCATTAAAATCGTGCACTTTAAGATCGGTTACCGAATCAAGGGACGAAACATTAGTTAATGCATAGTCCACGAGGCCAACACCTTTACAACACGGGGGGGGGGGGGGGGGGAGGGGGGAGGGGGGGGGAACTGTTCCATGAAAGAGACTCCTGTTCCGACTTTACGGACGGTTCGCTTGCGATTAAATCTCCAGTTCGTTACCGACTTTGGCCGTTTTTCATCGACAGATGAATAAAATATGGTGAGTATTCTATAGATATAATGTTTCTTGAATGGAAGGTCGTTTCTCCGGCAGGTAAAAAGGTATACCATGTAACGTTGTCATAAACTATAAATCATTATCTGAGTTTACACAGTAAAAAATGGAGGGTCGAAAGGGGCTTTCCCCATAACGTCCCAGCGCGCCTTCGGCGCGCAAAACCATTCTCTTAGACAGTAAAAATGTCCACGATCACTAGATTTTCACTGAAAAAAAAATTAAAGAGTGCTGATACGCCGACATTTTAGAGACCACTTGAGGTTACAGAGGTGAACCGTTTCACCTAGCAGTACAAAAATACCTTGTTTTAATATTGTATGCAAATTTAGAATGAACCGTCGAAATGTAACCCTCTATTAATAATAACACTTTGGTCAGCCGCTGATTTGTCGCGGTTCTCGGACGAGAAGGCCTTGCTTACTCCTGTACTCCCAACTGCCTCCCTATTCCCGCGCTTCTCCTCTCCTCCCTACACTCGGAGACGAACTGCTTGATGACATCCCTTGCCCCATTCTTCCCAATCTCTCTGATTAGCATATTAACCCTCTCCTTTGAGTCCCCCCCCCCCCCCTAATCACATGTCCTTCGTTCTCCCATCCCACTTCCCCATTATACTCCCAGTGAATCTCATTCTTTTAGACTGATACTTTGGGTATTCTAGAAGAAAGTGTTCCAGGGTCTCCACCATGCCCAAGTTACACATCTGGCACTCCCTTTCACCGTATTTCCCATTTTTTCCCCTCAGCTTCAGGGATCGCGACCTCAGCTTGAACAACAGTGACCCCGCAAAGGTGCCATCGAGGTACTCTTCAAAACCTGGCTTCTCTTTATCACGCAGGCCACCCAAAGACCTCTTTGATTTGACCCCCTCTCGCCAATTCCGGTTACAATCCTCCACGACCCTTTCTGTGACGATTTGTTTACCCTGGTTTGCCCCAGCGTCCAGGTCCGAGATCTCCAATGAGTAGTTCTCTACTAGCTCCCTCATTTGGACCATCCACCCCGTTTTGATATTTGAGTTGACAATTCTCAGGAGCATTACTTTACACCATCGGCTGTCGGGGAGATTTACCAAATAATTAAGATAACCGAGTTTCAACAGATCTATCCTGTCCTTGATCCTCATCCACCCAAGCTCACCCCTGATTGCTTCTAGAGCTGCGGCATTACTCGACCCCGTTATCCATCGGTCTGCATCGTTCTGCAGGATTTCCAAGCTCTTTACGGCCGTCTGGTTTAGGGGTTCCACTTCCGTACCTTATGTTATACTTGGCAGCCCCACCATTTCCCAAATGCTTTTCCCCACGAAAACCTTATTGAAACTGTTTCTCCTTATAAGTTTCATTTGGTTAAGAATTCGCTTCCCCTTCAGAATCAATTTATTTGTGTGGTTTCGGTAGATGCCTCTTCCTGTAATGTTTATATTTGCCCCCAAATACTCGTAATCACCTGTCTCTCCTACACTGAGAAGTTTGCTGCTCCCTTCCGGAATGCAGAACTCACCCACTCTCCACCTTCGAGTGGGGTCCACTTTGCGACCCACAGGTGTAACTTTGCTCTTGCTTTCATTAAGTTCGAGTCTCCATTTGCTCCCATATTTCCCAACAATTCCCAGTATTTTCGTTAGCCCCTCTTCGCTTTCTGACACTAGAACCATATCGTTTGCAAAAAATAGCCCTGGGATCTTCAAGTCCCCAACTGCTACCCACTCGTCGCTACGCAGGCGATCATCTCCTAAACCTTTGGTGTACAATGCAAACAGGATTGGCGAAAGGATACATCCCTGTTTTAGGCCTATCTCCATAGGCGCACGTTTTGTTGTCATGTTTCCCAGGCTAAGTTCACTCTGTACATCTTTATATAATGTTTTCATAATTCCAACAAACTCGCCTCCTAAGCCCAGAACCTCCAGCTTACGCCACATATCCTCCCTCCATACTCTGTCGTATGCCTTTTTGACATCCAAAAAGGCCATAAACATCTTTTTCCTTTTTGCTTTCGCGGATTCTATCATTTGGGATAGCGTGAAAAGATGGTCAGTAACTCTCCTTCCCTTCCTTAAGCCATTCTGGATTTCTCCCAAAAAACCCTTCTCTTCAATCACCTCCTCTAGTCTCCCATACAGGACTTTACAGAAAACCTTTCCAATGTTGCTACTGACAGAGATCCTTCGATAGTTATCCAAAACGCCTTTTCCCCCCTTTTTGTGAATAAATGTCACTTTGCTTTCTTTCCACTCCTTAGGGACCTCTTGATTTTCTATGGCTAGATTGAATAGGGCAGTTGGGCTTTCCACGAATTCCTCTCCCCCTTTTTTGATAAACTCGTTTGGAATTCCATCCACTCCTCCCGCTTTTCCATCCCTTAATTTTGAGATCACATTTCGCATCTCCTCCGTTTTAATTTCGCTGCGCACGAAGTTCGATAGGTTTTCCTCGACCTGATTCGGACACTCGGGTGGGCTCCCCATGCCCCATCGCTTATCGTTTACCTTTTCCCAGTGCTTGACTAGTTCTGATGCGACTTGAGCTTGGTCGTCTGTAACTCTGCCATCTACTTTAATACTCTGTGGGTTACTTCCTTTGTTACGTTTATTCACCCATTTCCAAAATACGTTCGAACTCGACCCCCCGTCGTTCTTATCGTCCTAATAAGACTGCTATTTTGCACTCTCCGTCTTTACTTTGTTTCGTGCTTGTTGGTATGCTTCCTTTGCTAATGTGGCCTTTCCGCCCCTTAAGTATTCTACTTTCCTGTATGCAGCACATTTAGCTTTTCTTCCCTTTATGGCCCTTTTCAGTTCTTCATTCACTCTGTACCCAAGTTCCCGTGTTGGCACCCTGATCTTTCCTACACTTTCCTTCCCTGCCTCCACTAGGCTCGAAACTATGGCGTCGGCCATCTTCTGGACATTGCCCCCTTGGGTACGGTTGCAAGCTTTGGTTTCAGTTTTTCATTGAATTTCGCCCAGTCAGCATCCTTTTTGAGTTCCCAAATCTCCTTAAAGCTTCCTTTGCTTTTCACTAGGTTTTTGGCTCTGATCGTCAATGTAATCAAGTTGTGATCACTATCCACCTCCACTTTACCCTCATCATCCACTTCTACTCCTAACACCTCCCTCCATAAATTAATATCTGTGAGAATGTAGTCGAATATTGATTTTCTGTCATTCCTCCCCCAGGTCCATTTCCCTTTACACCCCGCGTCCCTGTTCAGAATCTTCAGACCGAGCTCGTTTGTGAAGTTCAACAGCTTCCTTCCATTCCTGTTGACTTTCTTGTCCCCACCCTCTATGCCCTCTTCCTTATCGCCTATGTGGCCATTAAAGTCACCCATCAGAATTATACCGAGCCCCTTGTTTTGTAGCTCAGTGATATTGGCCCTTAGTGTTGAGTATATCGAGTCATTCCACTCGGGTTTACTTCCCTCCACCGCGCAGTACACAACCCCCAAGGGCAATACTTTTGTTTCTCAGATTGATCCTTACCCATCCAATTTCTTTCGATACATCAGCCGAGGTGCTGACCTCTTCCAGGTCTGTGATCAGCGACGGTTTTAATCCTCTTTAATGTATATGCCTACCCCTCCCCCTCTTTTCTAGCCTTCCGTTCGTCATACACCTATCCACACGCACCCCCTTACTTGGTCTACCCGTTCCTCGTGTCTTATCTACGTTTCGCTTAAGCCCATGACGTCAAACTCCTCTGCCTCGATCAATGAAGCAATTTCACTTACTTTCCGGTGGAGACCCTGGATGTTGCTATAACCCACTTTCAGGGTATCAAGATTCATTGGCTTCCCCCTACTGGTCCCATTATTATCCAGTCCCTGTGTGTTTGTATATCCTATTTTGTGTACCTGTGCTTTCCTTGGGATGCTACTCCTATTGAAGTGGATTTTCGGACCCTTTTCCTTATCCCCCTTATCCCATTTTTCACAACTATGGTTCGTGACACATTTCCTGTGTTCATTCCTCCCTTCTCTGCCCCCCTCCCCTCCCTATACCAGTGCTATCAAGTTGAACCTCGTGTAAGCTCAAGTTCGCTAAAAGTGAAGATCCAGTTCGCTCAACAAGAAAAATCATAGGCTCCAGTTCACTTCACCGAAAATCGTCCATTTATCTTGGCAGCATAATTGACGATTTTAACAACAACATTGTAAGCAATATTGTGTTGATTTGCACGAGCACTACCACATTTTGGTTAAAATTGTCGTATAAGCGAGTTGGACCGCTGTGGGTACGTTTTGCAATAATTTTGTGAAATTAAACTACTGAGTGTAATTTTATACATACATCATAATTCACAATGTCGCAATGTGCTTGTTCAAACAATCGTTTTCTCCACCCAATATTTATTACACTAGTCTTTGCTGGCCTGCTTACTAATTTTGCAACAAGCCGTGTGATACTATACATGTTACGTTGCATGGTTTTGAGTTTGAGCCGAAGATTCATCAACTTTTAAAGGTGGATAAATCCTCGTGTCAATCTCAAAATAATTAAGCAGCAAATATTTTATGAATATGGCCTCGGCGGTACAGTTCACGTGATAGCCCCGCTAAAGTACTTTTGTAGAAACAAATTGGGGATTGGGCAGACAATTAGATTTTATGACCTTTTAGTTTCTACAGGATTTTATGGGATAAATTTAGAGTAATATAATACAAGTTGCTATATATGTAGCTTTTACATATTATAATATATTGGATTTTTGTTTGGGCTACAGTATATATTAAGTGGGAGCAGGCAAGGGGCATATGAGATCCATGGAATCTTGGAAACTCTTGTGATACCGGTGACATCAATGTTCATTTAAAAATGAGGTTCAATGTGGGTGTAAACAAAATACCATATTTGTAAATTTCCTTGATACTTATTAACCCTTTACCCAACGAATCGCCCGCATCCGCCCGCGTAATATTAAAATTCAGCAGTTGAAAAAATATTATTTTTCAAAAATTTTCAACAAAACCATATCATGTGACCCCTCGTTGGAACGAGCTCGTCGAGCTCGTTCCAACGAGGGGTCACATGATATGATTTTGTTGAAATTTTTTGAAAAATTTGAAAAACTGATATTTAAAATAATAAATTTTGATATCGTCTGCGTTGGGTAAAGGCTTAATGTGATTTGTCCTCCTCTTTTCCGGAATAAATTCCGGTGTTATCACTGTAAAAATAAATATGAGAAGCCCCAAAGAACTAACCTAAAATGGAGTAATTAGAGGATTTGACATGAGTACTCGTGTAATATGACATGATAGTTCGTGCAATATGACATTTATGAAACGAGTCGAAGAATGTTCACTTTTGCCTAGCTTCGTGCAAGGCTAAATTTAAAATGCTGGTGAATTTCATGAATTCCATGTTACATGAACATCCTATTTTATTCATCACATAGGCCTAATATACGACAATAACGTCCTGTCCTACATTTTATTTTAGATCGTTCGCGTGGTGTATTTTGACTATATATGAGTGCTACATCATCCTATATTGTACTGTACAACAACTATAATATCTCACAAGTGGCACACATCTACTGATCGTATGCAAAACATAGTAAATATGATTATATACAGATATAAAATAAGTCTCGCAGCGAACTGATCTCAAATAAAGCGAACCGATCTGATCAGTAGTGAACTGGCGCGTTTTGCATGAATGTTTAGAGCTCAAAATCTCGGTCATCCGGATCCCTTGGGTTGCTGTCGAACTTAAAATGTGCTGAGAGTGATTATATCTTGCCGGATACCCCAGATTTCATTGAAGAAAATATTTATATGGAAGAAAACGAGGCTTACAAAATAACTGTATAGACAATGGGATTTCTGTACAAAATATAGCTTCTGTTAAAACGCATGGCAACTTTACAATTTGTCCCCTTTGTTTCATCTTGTCATTCAAATGGACAGCGGAGATATAGTTTTATATGAAACGAAGACTCAAATGATGTTGATATGTACCTGCAATCTTCCATTTTTCAACTTTCTGTCAGAAGTTCATTCCCAAGCGAACTGTAACAAATCGGTAAAGAACTGGTTAAAAAGTCGGAACAGGAGTCTCTTTCATGGAACAGTTCCTCCCCCGTGCTTTACAAGTAACCTTTCCAAATGATTGATCTGTTCCAATGCGCCCGTTCATTATGATCAGGTCACAGGTTTTGCACAATTCAATAATTATTTACCGTTGGGTCTTGTGTATTTCGTCTCGGGAGTGTTTGACTGCGTGGCAGTTTGTCAGACAAGTTTTTGGTGATCTCATTTTTATCCCCACTTCTTGCATTAAAATCGCCTAATAATGACCAGTTTGGGGGCTAGACTGGTTCTAGGCCATAACAGCGTTGAATTTCTTAGGGCTTAGACTAGTGACCTGGAAGATTGATGACAGGCAAAAATGTAACTGAGTGATAGCTGGAAAAATCGTGTTTAGATTTGCTACCCCCTTGTTGAACAGTTACAATTATTTCACACTTTGCTAATGTAGGAACTTATTCCATCACGATCACATTGCTAAGAAATTTTGATGTGCATCTTGTGAGCTCAATTACACCATATATAAGGTGTTCGTTACAAACACCATCCCACCCGGGTGCTTTCCTTTTGGGTAGAGTGGTGTACATCCGTTCCAGCTCCTTTATGGATACACCATCCATAAGAAGAGAATCAAATTACTACCATGGCATTCAATCTCCCCCACCCCCCCCCCCCCCCCCCACCCCCAGCCCCCCACAGAAAGGTTTTCATTTTATCAAAGTGATCTTGGTCAAAATTAGAGGCCATCAGGTGTGTGTAATGGCATTGGTAATAATCTGCACAAGCCAGAGGCGGCGGATCCAGAGGCACGTGCCCCTCCACTTTTTTAAACAGTTACGTTTCATATGTTTCGCAGTTATACATTGAGTTAAAATTGGCGCACGCAAACGTGTCAATATATAGGCATTCATGAAACATTATTTGCTAATCCGAACAAAATTTAGCCAAAGAATCCCCCTAACTGTCGCTTTGGTCTGTTTTTTCCACTTCAACCATCTTCTAACCCGAATGTTAGCCTTCGGGTTGGAAGATGATTGAAGTAGAAGAAACGGACAGGACAGTGACCACACCGCGGCATATTTATGTAAACGAGACAAAAGCGAGTCATGGTACATTTGCCGATATACGATTGTAATCTTTCTCACACTGGATCGAACTATGGTAGCATTGTAAATTCACCCCCCCCCCCCTCCCACCCCCACTTTTATCGAGCTTCCGCCGCCCCTGTCCCAAGCTGCCGCTATTTCCGTATCATTCCTGAGAATGGCCCCTGTCTGATAAAACCAGGTAGCCTATTTGTTTCATTAAAATTAGACAGTCCAGAGTAAAAGATTCTGAAGAACATTTCTTGGTCTACCTGTGCGAGTGTTTCAATTTCGTTGTGGTCATTTTGCATAAAGATAACAAATAAAAACTTTTGCAGCATTGCGGTACTCACTGTGAAAATGTGTCTTTTTTATTACGTATTCACTAAACATTAAAACCTTGTATTTAACGGAATCGCCTCTGTGACATAAATGTTTCTATATTCAACTGGTGGTGTACAAGTCGGAACAGCTCGTATGGTTTTGTTGAAATATTTTGAAAATTTTGAAAAAATAATATTTAAAATCATCAATTTTGATATCGTCTGCGTTGGGTAAAGAGTTAATGACATGATACAGTGATACATCAGACGTCACGGAGCAATATGGACGTTTCAAAGACTTTTCCGTAAAAACCTTAACGTTTTTTAAGTGTATTTTGTTAATTCGATTGAAATTCGATGTATTCATTTTTTTAACCGGTATAGGGGGCCTACCACACACAGAACGGAATTCAAAGCGAAAGGGCACATTTTTCTCTCATCCGAAAACCATGAAGTGTGACTAAGCACCAAAAATGACCACTGTATACAAGAGGATAGCGTAGGTAACATTGTATTGATTAGGAAGAACCACTAAGACATTTACAAATTATACTCATGCTAGACATTGTGAATTAGACAAAACTGAAATTAAAAATATCACTCAACCAGAATGGATGATACTTCTTTGCCTGGATCAGAAAGTGACCGCATGAACTTAACTTTGACAGAACAAGGAAGCACAGTTTGCGACTGAAGATGGAGATGGAGAAATAACAAACTGTGATTTAAATATCAAGAAGGTTATGGATAGAAGAAAAT
The DNA here is from genome assembly GCA_031216915.1 of Pictodentalium vernedei. Lineage (NCBI taxonomy): Eukaryota > Metazoa > Mollusca > Scaphopoda > Dentaliida > Dentaliidae > Pictodentalium > Pictodentalium vernedei. The sequence goes on along the minus strand of CM062295.1, from coordinate 684,384,060 downwards.
GGGAATTAATTGGGAATATGTTCACGTTCAACAGTGAGTTGTTGTGGAGGATAAGTTATGCATTCCAAAAAACAGATAAAATGAAGTTCGAATTCACTCTTAATGGTCAAGAAATAGCATAATGCTACAAGGCTCGAAACCAAATATTCGATGGATTTCTAATGAACTCCCGGCCGTTTTCGAACTAGGATTCGAAACAAAATATGAGGAAGACATTAATCATTTACCCAACGTAACGGCCAAAACCGACCACCGCTATTTTCAAAACCGCCAATTAATATTCATTCTTTTTTTTCATTTTTTGTCTAAAAAACATAGGTTATGACACCTCATTGGAACGAGCTCATCGAGCTCGTTCCAATGAGGGGTCATAACCTAAAAAAGTAGGTATTCAAGAATTTTTTTTACAAGTGTCGTCTGCTTTTCATGTTAAGTAAAGGGTTAAAGACTTGGCAGATGAGTTATATTCATACCAGGATCAAAACGTACCCAACGAAGAAACTTTACAAGCGGACGAAGAGGTCGATGGTACGAGTCCACAAGGTACACCCCATTTGTTTATCCTCAAAAGTACACAAAACTGGTGAGAAAAAAATAGAATATCCTTTATGACACCTAAGATAACATATATCATTTCCAGACAGACTGTAATCTCGTGATTTGATTGGCTGATAGGTACGATGTAAATAATACCCTTACTCACTTGAGATATTTACACATTGGTTTAGCCCGGTGTAAAAACACGAATATGCAGGCAGTGTGATTTTTTTTCAAAGTCCATAAAAATAGTTTTTGATAATGGGATATGTATTTAAAATTTACAGTGCTGTTCGTTGAAAAAAATAATCAAAATAATACCTTTAATTTTGTGTTATTCATCACAAAAAATCAGAACAATGATGTGACTATATTTTAATGTGGAGTTATCAATTTTCATTTTGCTCTCTCAAAATGCCATTTGGAGAGTATTTGTTTGATTTCTTCTGTTGCTTTGTCACACTGTAAAAAGTCTGAGCATCTATTTATTCCTCATCAGTGTCAAGGTGCTCACTGATTATTCCGAAAAGCATTATTATTGACAGATTCATTTATCTTTGATACATTTCATCATGAAATTTTATTTATTTATTTATTTATTGGTGTTTAAGGTCACATACTTATGCACAATGTCTAATCATAACAGTGAATGTTTTACGGGTGGAGGAACCGGAGTACCCGGAGAGAACCACCGAGCAACGACGAGCAGCTGCCAGCCCCCCAACGTCGTAACTCCGCACTGCAGCACACGCAGGGTTAGATTGGTTAAAGGCACCATTGACGTGCAGTACGCCTTAGTACACGGCGTCACTGTGCTCCCATGTGGACAATCGAGATTAAGTGCCTTGCCCAAGGACACAACGCGGGAGTCCGAATCGATCGCTCAGACGGTCACCCATCCGAGGACTAACCGGGCTCGACGTTGCTTAACTACGGTGATCTGACGAGGACCGGTTACCGCAACGCCACCGCGCCCCTTCCTCTCATCCGGAAAATAACTATAGATATAACCAATTATATTTTGTTTGTCAGAGCTCGTAGAGCCATGTGAAATAAAATATAATACGTTATTTTCCATTTCTAAGGAATGATACTTTTTTCTTCAATGTGAAGGAACTTAGTGACAGAATAAATTCGTTGTCCATGTATATTCCAGGGTGTATGGAAATTTACACTGGTTTAAAAATTGATACAACCTATGGCTGCGCCTGAGGGTGTATCCGTTTTTAAACCAGTGTAAATTTCCATACACCCTGGAATATACGTGGGTAACTAATAATACCCAAGGCAAGAAAAAATACGACAGTTCTATTCGTCCACTCCCAGTACTCATAACACTTATACGAAAATAAAAAAAAACCAGTGGACGAATTACATACAGTACGTGGAGAGTGTATTATCACTAAATCACCCGCAGAGTGGAGATTTCACCCAAGCAATAATTGCAAATTTGTTGTAAAGCATAATCAGCACAGGCAAAGTTTCAGACAATGGACCTCCGGGTTAAACCCGGAGGTCCATTGGCTGAAACTTTGCTTCTCTCTTTTGTCTATATGTTCAAAATTTGAAAGTTATAGCTTGGGTGATAACTACACTCTGCGGGTGATTTAGTTACAATCCGCTCTCCACGTACTGTACTATTATTGATGAAATGAAACTGAACCAATGTGAAAATGAGACAATTTATTCTGAAAAACTTTCACACATGAGAGTGCAGTTTCAAAATACGCTGAAAGTATACACCATTGAGAATGACGATAAACCGAAAACGTTAGATGCAGATATTAGTTCTTTACAACGAGAAAATAATAAACTAAAACGTGAAGTGCAAAATTTCAAAGCGGAATTGAAATTGCTCACAGATAAAAGTGACAAAAAAAAAACGGGACGTTCGAAACACTTCGATGTCAACATCGTAAGATCTGGACCCAGAAGCCAACATTTTCCACTCGAGAGTGTAACACCATTTGGCGGAGACACATAATTTTCACCAAAAGAAGGACAATGATGATAAAGTAACAATTTCTGACGAAGCTTTTGCATCAATCGTCAGCATTGGAAATAAATTTTGTGTTCTGGAAAACGTATCCGAGATCTTAGCACAGTCCTTATCGCACGCAGGGTATACAATAGATCAATAGATCAACCTCGACAGCAAAACACACTAAATGAAACGTGACCATCGACTTCCTAAACACAGTACAAACAGACTGGAACACCACGATCTCATGCGGCGACTCCACTACGTTTAATTGTTGGAAATTCTGTGATTCGTAGAATTATCGCAAGAAAAATTTCGAAAAGGGGGAAAGAAATTAAAACTAGCGTTCTTCCTGGATACAGAATTGAAGGTATGATAGACTGGTTTAAAAACACAGAACTGTACGAAAACGCGAAGAAAGTAACAATACATGTTGGCATTAACGCCTGAAAGAAGAACGTATTAATTGAACCCAGCACAATTAATACTCTTTTGACTTTAGTAGAATCAATATACCCAGAGACAGAAGTGCGTTTATCATCGGTCATTTACATTGGCCACACATTAATGCTAAAATACGAGAAACAAATAAGCGATATAAGTCATCATGTGACTAGCTGAACAGTGCATATATAGATAACACAAGTGGTTTTGTATCTCATCACGGGGAACCACACTGTTATTTCTACAGAGATAGTGTTCATTTGAATAGTACTGGCATCAAATTGCTTGGGAAAAAATTAAAATCTCCAGATAGTACCATGGATAATATTCTTCAAAGATCCTCAACAGAAATTCGAAACAACCGCAACAGACCTTCACCAAGTTATTTACAATATGTAAGTAATGGTGCTCCGTATTCACAGCCAATGGACAGAAAGTCGTATGGGCAAAGTCAATCAAGTAACACAAATTCTTATACATGTGATCAGTGGCGGCCTGTCCATAGGGACTGGGTGGCCCAAGGGCTAAAAAAAAAACGAAATTTGAAGGGTTTGTTTTGTTTTTTTTTTGGGGGGGGGGGGGGCTCTTTATTTCTCCACGCGCTGGAATAGAGTTTTTCATCAACACGCCGTTCCATAGTTTCCTCTTACAGTAAACCGAAAGTAATACACGATGACAGCTAGTAAAAAAACATCAAGCGTAATCTACATCTCCACAGAAAACCCAGACATTCATGTACAGAGCTCGATATTGCAAGTGAAATGTGGGATTCTTCCTTTAACCCTTTACCGAACGCAGACGATATCAAAATTTATTATTTTAAATACCATTTTTTTCAAAAAAATTCAACAAAACCATATCATGTGACCCCTCGTTGGAACGAGCTCGACGAGCTCGTTCCAATGAGGGGTCACATGATATGGTTTTGTTGAAATTTTGTGAAAAATAATATTTTTTCAACTGCTGAATTTGCATATCGTTGGTGTCAGGGGCTCCTGAGGCCCCGTAAGGCCTGGGCTGACGTGGGGTTATTTAGTCCCGCTGATGAAGTTGCGGGAAAAATTAGACCAACGTGGAGGGTCGGAATCCAAGTGTCGCGAACTCGGCGCAGAGAGCTGAGTTAGACCGACGCCGTGATTCCTTCTCTGCCAAATTGTCCTGAAATAGGTTCGATTTCCGTTAGGTGTGATTCCTAATCACTTCAGGCTGTATAATGGAAAGAATGATTTAAAGTAACAACGATTCTTTTATTTACACATAAAAATAAATCCGTTTCAATATTTCAACAATCAACAATTCAATTCTTTTCACAGAAAATGGGTCACTACGGTTAAATAATTCTAAACAATCATATAGTCATTCTATAGCCCTGTACTGGCACTATAGTCTACACACTGGAAATGTTACTACCGTGAGCTCGCCATAAGAGCTTCACAAATCTGAAATGTTATTACTGTGAGCTCGCCATAAGAGCTTCACCCGCTTAGGCTCAAATGTCAACGTCTGCGCGTAACTGTACCTCTGGCTGTCGGAGGGTTCCGACCAGCAATGTTCGTCATCTATAAACCACCGTACTTCTGATTTGGGTCAGATATTGTCTACTCATACCTTATGCGCCTTTTGAAAGTCCTCCGTGAAAGTCCTATTGAAATATCCACCGTTCCTGGTTGAATTCACGATTCACAAATGCCCCTTTTGTGCTAGGGCGAAATTGTCACTCACACCGATCTTCAGTCGGTATTACGATGTTCCGAAAGCAAAATAAACTACTCAGAACGCAATCAGGCTGACGCTTCAAAGGGTTAATACGCACAATACAATTAACCTACACTTCTGACTATTGCAGGACGATACCTGCTACTCGACAATCTAAACTTATACGTTCCACCTGGGGTGTTCCTTCTCACGAATTCGGCCCCGTAGCCGCCTATCAACGTTAAACTAAATCAATCATGGAATGCCCTCTCTGGCGATTCCAGCCGTTTCAGGGTCCTGTGATCGAAGGTACCCTTATGCCAGGAAACAGAGTCCGCCTGTCCTGGACTTCACCAACGTGTGTGTGACCCCAAGTGTGTGTCTAATGCTCTGCTCTTCCAGGTATATATATACTTTTTACCCTGAACTGTCAGGTGGACCGACGCTCATCTGTCCACCTGTCAAAACGGTGGGAGATGACGTATATCGAGGCAGAATCAATACAAGTCATCTCACGCGTGACTTCACTTGTCGAGAAAACCGATTCGTTCTTGCCATGATTGTTATAACTTATGATGACACGACATTTCTATCTTTTAGAATCTCGTTTCTCAATTTACCGTGACGACATCTTGACATCAACCGATTACGTCTCGTAAGACTCCGACTACTGTATAAATTAAACGAGATGATTAGACCTTATCTAACATACCGTTTCTCCCCTGGGTCCCTGCGCTAAAGCTGGATATACACCACGTGTGTTTTTTCTATGTCCAGCTTTACAGAGAAGTGAAATTCACGTGGGTTTTTCGCCTTGATGCGGAATATATTTTGAACTTACAATATCTTTAAATATGAGGCCCCTTGCCCCTATATTTAGGCTGGCTTTGCCCTGACAACTCCCTTCCCGAGAGAAACACCCTGTGTATCTCTTAAAACGCAAGGGGCAAAGCCACGCACGCTCGCCTCTCACACCCTTTTACAATCTACCATCATGTTCAAGACTACAAAACTGTACCCTAGTGGTCGTGGGGGGTCATGACCGGGCTCATGCGTCGGCCATGTCGATTCCCACGACACACACGCTACCACATGCTCCCGTCTTGCGGGTTTACATATGATATGGGGAGTAGCCTTATCCTCAGATTTGCAGCACTCTCTCTCTCTGTAATACTATATATTTACACCTAAACATACACATTTTTATACACGTTCGCCCATTTTGCAAACAGTTCACTTGGCACTCACTCCGACGAGTAACACCGTCCGCGCCTTTGCGTCAGATGGGTTAATTCCAACGGAGTGTAACTTCGCCTCCCGTTCCCCTATGTCTTGTGAAGGGGCAAACGACCCCTGCATCATGTTGAGCCTCACCCTCGCAAAGCTCAACCAGGGGATTAAAATTGTGCCTCACACACTCACACATTCAACACACAAATTTCCCGACCGCGCCTTTGCGACAGACGGGGTGAGTGTGCCTCACACTTACAAAACTCGACACACATGCTCCCCATCCACGCACACGCGACAGACAGGGCAGTGTATCTCACATTCGTACTCACAACCAACTCTAGTCAGCAGTCAGAGCAATAAAAATACTAAAAAATAAGAAAATTTCTTCCGGGCCTTAACACCGGGTTTACGAAACTCATCACCTCACCCACAAAAATATTTGCGACTGGAGCCCCCGTCCCAGACACCAGGCCCACAGCCACCCAACTATTGCTTCTTCATAACCACCGACCATTGGTAGGGGCCCGGTTCCCAGTATCCCCTTGGGTAACCCTTGACACACCTCTACTTCTCGCCCCGTCATTTCTACGGGTATTCCACCAGGGTCCCCATACCCTGTCGTTGTCGCATTCCCAAGAGCTTCCCTTGGCGCTATATCCCCCAGGCTCACTCGTCCCGGCGATTACCGTCGTTCGAACGACACTGGCCGTCCTTGGCCCTTGTGCCGTCGACCCCCCGGTCCATTGCGACGACTTCTTGCGCACATTGGGCGCTGTGCGCCCCCGGCACTCTCTACGTGGTCTCCGCCACCTAGGATGCTTCTCCTTTGATTTGTGGACCCTTTTCTCGGTCACCTGGGCGCCCACCTTAGCGGTCCCATCCACTTTGACACACTCAACTTGTGTTGACCCGTGCCCTCTCAATTCTGGAGGAGTTTGCACAGCCATTTGCGTGGGTCTGGCCTCCCCTCTCCACACAGGTGACACCGACTTCTGGGGGAGCTCAACTCCCCCACATAAATTTGCTTGAGGGTCTTTCCCCAATGACCCCATTGGGTTCCCTCGCCGTTTGGCGTTTAGCCTGGACCGCCTGCGGCCCCTTCTCCCTAATTGGACAGGAGTCGTCTCCCTTGAAACTTTGCGACATTTCGTCGTGTAGGGGCCATCCCCTGGACCATCGGACTGGTTCCCCCTGGGAACCTTCCCTTCCTTACTCGGTACGTTACCGAGTGCAACCGCCGGGGGTCCTTGCCCACCGACTTGAACTTCCTTTGCCCTCGTTGGGCCATAACTTGGCCCCCTACCCCTGGACCATAACTCATCAGGGCTTGCCCTCACCCCTGGGATATTACCTATGACCAGGTCATACACAGGTGATTCAATGCACATGGCTTCCACTTCGCCACGATAAAATGGGGTATCCACCGTTATCCTCGCGATGGGGAACCTTCTAACGGTCCCATCTATCAAAATACACAAATGGTCACGACCCAACAATTGCTTGTCGTCAACCAGTTGCCTTCTAACCGCTGCAGAGGAGCACCCAGAATCCCGGAGCAGACGGATCTCCCTTTGTCCCACATACCCTGGGTACACTGGCATATCAACCTTCTCCTGCGAAGTTGTGAGCCTCTCACACATGCCACTTATTATCGGGACAACCTTCCCGCCTTCCAGCCTTAATTCTCCCTCTTGTATACATTCCCGGAGGGGACTGTGTTCTGGACCGATAGTTTGACAGAACGCTGCCGTCTGCCTACTGGGCCCTGGATCTACGCGGTCACCGTACTTCCAACCCCTTGGCGCTGCGTTCCCGGCCCCCTGCTGAGGTGGTCTAATGTTCCCAGTGGTCCTTACCTGCTTCTGCCAGCAGTCCCTGGCAATATGACCCCGCTTGTTGCAGATAAAACAAGTGGTGTCCTTGGGAGCGCTCCCCTTCCGGCTGGTCTGCGACGCAGGAGGGTCGGGGTGGTGTTGCCTTACGGGTGCCATTGCCAACCCGTTTGCCCCACCCCTAGCCAATTTGGGTGCGTTTACACTCCCACCGTGGGCCTCGATGTAGCGTTCTGCCACAGTTGCCATCTCATCATAGGTGGGCGGACCCCTTTCCTTGATGAACAGGCCCAATTCCTTGGAGCATGTAGTTAAAAACTGCTCTCGGAGAAATAGATCTCGCAGGGCTCCATGCGACTCATTCACTTCTGCGAGATCAGTCCAGCGGTCAAAGTACCGCCTAGCTCGGGCAAAATACTGAGGTACTGTTTCTCCCTTCTCCTGCTTAATTTCTCGGAACTTGGTCCGGAATCCTTCTTCAGTGAGCTGGTATCTCCGAAGGATGGCATTCTTCAGCTCACTGTAGTCGTTAAGAAGTGCAGGAGGCATACTGGTATAAGCCTCGAGGGCTTTACCTGACAACAAAGGGCTCAAGCACATAACCCATGTGTCTTCTGGCCACATTTGACTGGAGGCAAAACGCTCGAACCTCTCCAAGTACGAGTCCAAGTCATCTGTGTTTTCATTGAAATGAGCGAGATGGGGGCGTGGGGCATGAATTGCTACCCCTGCACTCCCATCCCCTGAGCGCCGACTTTCATTCTCCACATCGGCCCTTGCTCTGAGGAGCTCTAATTCTCTCTCGTGCCTCTGTTGTTCGAGCTCTCGCTCTGCCTCCCTTGCCTCCCTTGCTAATTGGGCTTCCCTCTCTCTCGCCTCATTTGCTAATTGAATCTCTCTCTCTTTCGCCTCTCTTGCGTCTTTCTCACGCTCTCGTTCTAATTGGGCTTCTCTCTCCCTCGCCTCTCTTGCGTCTTTCTCACGCTCTCGTTCTAATTGGGCTTCTCTCTCCCTCGCCTCTCTTGCGTCTTTCTCACGCTCTCGTTCTAATTGAATCTCTCGCTCTTTTGCGTCATTACGTAAGGCAATCTCCTTGGCCTCACGTTTCTGCTCATCTTTAACGAACTTCTGAAGTTCGGCTCCCTCAAGGCCCATTTCCTTGCCTAATGATACCAGTTGGGCGAGGGGTGTAACAACATCCATTTTGATTTTTTCTTTCTATCTTCAACACTCGTCAGAAAGAATGAAGAAGGAAAAGAAAGAAAGAAAAAAAAAATATGGCAATTAATCCTAATTTACCTCTGTAATTTAACGTAGTTAAACGCCCCAATACTCTGAAACCTACCGCAGTTATAATGGCTATTAAGTATCCTCTTGGGGACTACTGTATTGCGATATTAAACCCTTGAACGGCATCAACTGACCGAACGCGTCAAAATCTAAACAGAACCGCCGTTAAAATAAAACAAAATTTCCATATAGCCATTTTTTACCTTTTAGAGATATCCTGGTAGCGCTCGCCAATCAATGTCAGGGGCTCCTGAGGCCCCGTAAGGCCTGGGCTGACGTGGGGTTATTTAGTCCCGCTGATGAAGTTGCGGGAAAAATTAGACCAACGTGGAGGGTCGGAATCCAAGTGTCGCGAACTCGGCGCAGAGAGCTGAGTTAGACCGACGCCGTGATTCCTTCTCTGCCAAATTGTCCTGAAATAGGTTCGATTTCCGTTAGGTGTGATTCCTAATCACTTCAGGCTGTATAATGGAAAGAATGATTTAAAGTAACAACGATTCTTTTATTTACACATAAAAATAAATCCGTTTCAATATTTCAACAATCAACAATTCAATTCTTTTCACAGAAAATGGGTCACTACGGTTAAATAATTCTAAACAATCATATAGTCATTCTATAGCCCTGTACTGGCACTATAGTCTACACACTGGAAATGTTACTACCGTGAGCTCGCCATAAGAGCTTCACAAATCTGAAATGTTATTACTGTGAGCTCGCCATAAGAGCTTCACCCGCTTAGGCTCAAATGTCAACGTCTGCGCGTAACTGTACCTCTGGCTGTCGGAGGGTTCCGACCAGCAATGTTCGTCATCTATAAACCACCGTACTTCTGATTTGGGTCAGATATTGTCTACTCATACCTTATGCGCCTTTTGAAAGTCCTCCGTGAAAGTCCTATTGAAATATCCACCGTTCCTGGTTGAATTCACGATTCACAAATGCCCCTTTTGTGCTAGGGCGAAATTGTCACTCACACCGATCTTCAGTCGGTATTACGATGTTCCGAAAGCAAAATAAACTACTCAGAACGCAATCAGGCTGACGCTTCAAAGGGTTAATACGCACAATACAATTAACCTACACTTCTGACTATTGCAGGACGATACCTGCTACTCGACAATCTAAACTTATACGTTCCACCTGGGGTGTTCCTTCTCACGAATTCGGCCCCGTAGCCGCCTATCAACGTTAAACTAAATCAATCATGGAATGCCCTCTCTGGCGATTCCAGCCGTTTCAGGGTCCTGTGATCGAAGGTACCCTTATGCCAGGAAACAGAGTCCGCCTGTCCTGGACTTCACCAACGCGTGTGTGACCCCAAGTGTGTGTCTAATGCTCTGCTCTTCCAGGTATATATATACTTTTTACCCTGAACTGTCAGGTGGACCGACGCTCATCTGTCCACCTGTCAAAACGGTGGGAGATGACGTATATCGAGGCAGAATCAATACAAGTCATCTCACGCGTGACTTCACTTGTCGAGAAAACCGATTCGTTCTTGCCATGATTGTTATAACTTATGATGACACGACATTTCTATCTTTTAGAATCTCGTTTCTCAATTTACCGTGACGACATCTTGACATCAACCGATTACGTCTCGTAAGACTCCGACTACTGTATAAATTAAACGAGATGATTAGACCTTATCTAACATACCGTTTCTCCCCTGGGTCCCTGCGCTAAAGCTGGATATACACCACGTGTGTTTTTTCTATGTCCAGCTTTACAGAGAAGTGAAATTCACGTGGGTTTTTCGCCTTGATGCGGAATATATTTTGAACTTACAATATCTTTAAATATGAGGCCCCTTGCCCCTATATTTAGGCTGGCTTTGCCCTGACAGTTGGGTGAAGGGGTGATAGACAACTGAATTCCCCTCTCCAGAGTGAAGGATTTGGCGTTTTTCATCCATAATTTTCAAAATTTTCTCACACGGGGCCGAACCATGGTCGACCCGGTGCGTCCTGTGCCTCCCGCCGCCACTGCATGTGATAACGGTTCTCCAGAAACAAGAAATATTCAAAATAATAACAACATCGGGCGACCCAGAAAAATGTACTTCTTGGCAAAACATGGAAGTTGGAATTTACCAAACCAGGATTATAATAGAGCTTCACATATAACAAGACGAAATGATGACCTTTCACGACTGTGTGAACATATCTATAATCTCACCAACTGCATAAACTCTAAATTTAGGAATTAGTGATCAAAGACTCAATTATATAGAATACTTATATATGGAATGCGATAGATTGTGTGAGGGTGTGTCTGTGGGTGGTAAGGTGGGTGTGTACGGGGTTTTGTGTGGGTGGGGGATAGGGGATTTCGTGATATGGGAAGAGAAGGCAAGGGTGTACATTGTACATATTATGTCAAATGAGTTCAGCTAATTTACTGGTTCCAGGTAATTAACTATCAAACTGCTGAAATTTTGCAGTTATTCATCAACTAATTTCATCAATTCTACATACTGCACTGCAAGGAAATCAACGAGAATTTCTCTTTTTCAAATTTCTACGTGCGATAGATTCAAGAACGATGGTTTTGTTTACAATGGCATCGCGGGGTTCGAACCCACGCCGAGAGAGTTTCCTCTGGCACCAACCGCCTAGCGAAACTGTACTGAACCACTCACACCACTCGGCCACAGTATGGTCTCGCTAGGCGGTTGGTGTCGGAGGTATCTCTTTCTCTCGGCGTGGGGTCGAACCCCCCACATGCCTTTGTAAACAAAAAAGTGCTGAAATTTTGTTTTCTGTAGATTTATATGAAAATGAAAATGATCTTACATGCCATTCCATGTTCATTTGTAAAAGTGAAATGTCTACTAATCATAACCTAGTTACATGTTCTCTTGGTGGGTGTATAGGTGGAGAGAGAGAGAGAGAGGGATCCTGGTATGTATGAAGAGAAGGGTGGGGTATATTATGACACGGACAAACATTCCAAGAGATGAGTGAATTCAGCTAATTGGCTAATTCAGGTAATTAATGATAAAAATGCTGAAATTCTTTTTTCGATAAGATTTGCATGAAAGTGGTCTTACAGACTATTTCCATGTACACTTGTGGCAATAAAAAAAATCGGCTAACCAACAACCTTTTTCCTTTTTGGGGAAACATAATCTTCTCCATTTTATATTGTTAAATTAAGTGAATTTCAGGTATCTTTAACTGGTAGAGTGCTGGAAGCCCATATTTGGGCTTCATTCTCAAGTGCAGGTACTGCCACAGAAAGGCTTCATATTCAATGGATATGCTTCATATTATCTTTGAAGTGATATTATTTAGTCAGTTATTATTTATTTATTTATTTATTGGTGTTTTAAGGTCACATATTTATGCACAATGGCTAATCATGACCGTGACAGTTTTACGGGTGGAGGAAGCCGGAGTACCCGGAGAGAACCACCGAGCAACGACTAGCAGCTGCCAGCTCCTCAACATCGTAACTCCGCACTGCAGCACAGGCAGGGTTAGATTGGTTGAAGACATGCGTACCATCGACGTGCAGTACGCCTTAGTACACGACGTCATCGTGCCCCCACGCGGGCAATGGAGATGAAGTGTCATGCCCAAGGACACAACGCGGTTGCCGCAGGTGGGATTCGAACCGAGGACCTCTCGGCTTGCAGCCTGCACCTCTACCTACTGAGCCACCGCGCTCCCATTTAGTCAGATAGGATTTGCCTTGTAACAATTTATGGGAGAGTGCCCAATGGCCCTCTTCCAAAAATTATAGCAAGGCAAAGACATGTGAACACATTCTGATTGCCAAAAATAATTCAGCACTCTACCAGTGAAATAATTTCAATTTCGCTGGGTTCCACCACCATCCTTGATTCCTCAGGTGGTATGATTCTCAGAGGCACGGGGGGGGGGGGGGGGGGGTATCAACCACACAATGTTCTTTTCACTACTGTACTGAACACCGAGGTTGCAAACTTTAGAAATGGAAATCGTGTCCTGGAAATTTCTATATAGTTAACAATGAGTCGCCGTTCAAATACACATAGTGTAGCAAAGGAGTATGATATCCCTGCCCATCTCAGTTACCATTGGTGAGGTTAGTCCTAATTTTCCATTTTTCTACGCTAAAGGCCAGTTAAAGAGAGGAATCCTATAGAATCGCCCCATACAGTACAGTCGCTGTGGATTGGTCGTAATCCACACGTGGGCAGTTATGTCCACGCATGTGTTTATCAGGTAGTAAAAATCATCATCAGCAAAATTTTAATTAATGAAGCACCGGGTTGTACCCGGTGCTTCATTAATTAAATTTTTGATGATTATTCCTGCAATTAGTGTTTGGAATCTAATATTATTACGTCCGTGGAAATATAGCCTATGCGTGGAAAGTGATCAGTCCACGGCGACTGTACTGTAGATGTCATTCAGGGTGTATTATTTGGTGCTGTGTTCACGATACTGAAAAATGTTATTCAAGTTGACTTTTATCACGGTCATCAAGTGCGTGTTCATTCGGGTAGTATCTTTGGGGGCTTGTCGTAAATTTTCCTTTTTGACTTCCCGGGGAGGGAGGGGGTGCAGTGGCGGCGCCAGAAATTTTTTTGTGGGGGGGGCAACTAGGGGGGGCAGACTCCCATGAAGGGAGGCAAATACGTAAAGGATCATATCATTACTTTGTTATGAGGTAGTCGAAACTTGGACCCAAAGTCCGTAATATACTTTTTTGGTTTGGTACGTCCTGTGGACGTACCAAACCAAAAAATTATATTACGGACTTTGGGTCCAAGTTTCGACTAAATGTAATGGTAATTAGCGGTCCTCCTTTCAAAAAATCCTGGATCCGCGTCTGGTGGGTCTGTGCGTGAGAGAGAGAGAGAGAGAGAATCTCTACTGCCTGGATGTGTTCATCAGCTAGCCTGAGGCTTTGGGCTAAGTGTGTATGGGAATAAAAACAGAGAGGGGTGTGTGTGTGTGAGAGAGAGAGTGACTGAATGTATTTGTGTGTGAGGGTGGATGGAAATGCATGCGAGATGGTTGGGGTGCAACTGGGGGGGGGGGGCAAAGCCTTCGTTTGGGGGCAAATGCCCCCCATGCCCCCCCCCCCCCCCCGTAGCGCCGCCACTGGGGGGGGGGGGGATTGAAGACTCGATCCATAGATGGCATATCGGGAAACATCCATTTCATACTTCCCGACTCAAACGAGCAAAATTATCAATCAGTTTTTTGTGACTCCCCCTCGATTGTCGTAAATTTTCCTTTGTTTTTCTTCCCAGGGGGTGGGGGTGGATTGAAGACTCGGTTCATAGATGGCATATCGGGAAACATCCATTTCACATTTCCCGCTTCAAACGAGCAAAAATATCAATCAGTTTTTTGTTACTCCCCTCGATCTCAACGCTGAACGTCAAAGTCGCTCGTTGTAGATGTGATGAACTCTTGTTAACACTCGTATGAGTATTAGTGTTAGATAAGTTGTTAACCATTACTCAAGGCTTAAAAGAATAACTATCGTTCGGTACGTAAGCATATCCTCAAAGAACAAGAATGTAAACTTCTTGCTATATGTTCGAACGATATTGTGAAGATAACAGTTTTTCCATTTGGCCGCATTGGCGGTCCGGCTCATTGAGAATCCCTGGCGCATCTTGGGATGCCGTTCGGATTAGCACTTATCTGTATTCTCTCTGCATATGCTTCCCCCAGTCTCTCGGTCGTTACATTAGCTGTGGTGCATTAGTCTCGCTTAGACTTAATAATATTAAACAATTAATGACATCCCAAAATGAAACAAATCATTATTTCAACAAAATTGGTTATACTGTGTGGAATACACAGGGTTTGGTCAGTACAATTCAGTACCCTGAATTCCGACAGATGTTAACAAGGTACGAATTTGCAACCATCACGAAAAGTTGGCATCAGAGCGAATTCGGTTTTCTTGCATAGACTTATGCCGACACAGTGCCAGTAACAAAAAGGCGGTATTGATTTTTATTATCGCTCAAAATATAATTCTTTTTTTGAAGAAAGTTAGTCAAATTGATGATTTAGCTTTATGGGTTACATTTGATGGCAAAATATTCAATCTGCAGTCATCTGTAATTTTTTTTTCTGTCTGTATCCCACCCGAATACTCAAGTTACTGGTGGAAAAGCAAAATGCTCGGACGGGAGTTTGACCGACTTAAGATAGAATAATTATTGTCAACCTGTGCTCCGGAAGATCTCTTAATCTTATAGGCGGGGATTTCAATGCACGCTCTGGTAGAAAGCCGGATTATGTTACAGATAACAGCGACAAGCGCCAACCCCTCCCCGAAGATTATTTGACCGACTCTGCCATAGACAGAGAAAGTCTGGATACAACGTTATATATCTTTGGTAATCATCTCTTGTGTTTGTGCCAAAGAGTTCGACTCAAAATAATTAATCCGAGAGACCACATGGGCAACTTCACTAATTAATAAATATAGCATGGCTTTGAGTTGACTATGCCAAAATAGTGGTCCTCGAGGAGAGGATAGTCCCGACGCGTAGCAGAGGGACTATTCTCTTCTCGAGGACCATTATTTTGGCATAGTCAACGAAAAGTCATGCTATATTTATTATATTAGATGTGTGTGTGTGTGTGGGGGGGGGGGGGGGGGGGTCTTCATCGGTCATATATGCAAGATAATATTCTTATTCACAGCCAAAGAGAAAAGAAAATGGTTCAGGGTTTAAACAGGTAAGTTAATTCTGCCACTCATAGTTCTGGGATAGAGAGGTGGAGAACCAAAATCCCAAGAAACACAATACCATTATTCCATTAACCCCCCCCCCCCCCCCCCCCACGCCCCAACACTACTACAAACATCACTTTCGATACACATATTTTTATTTCTCCAAACTAAATGTAATAATGTATATGGGACGAGATGCCTTGTAAAGTATTTACGCTTCAATGGAATTCGAATGTTACTATTTATAACCGTGCACTATTACCGTACACTATTCTTTTTTCGAAAATGATAGTAGGTCTGTGCGATTTCGCTGACGAACTATCGGAAAATAGGGTGTTTCTGTTCAACCAAACAGAACGCTGGAAAGTCACGTGACATCTAATATTTACCGATACATTGGGTGTAGGGTAGAGTGGATTATATCAACTACTTTTCTGATATAGACTACTTTTGTGTGAAATCACCAAACGAATATTCTGATCATTGCCAACTATCTCCTCACTTAAATTATTCTGCTCAGAACTACACGGAAAAATCGACAAAGTATGAGTATACAACAGTACGTGGAGAGTGGATTGTAACTAAATCACCCGCGCAGTGGAGTTATCACCCAAACTATAACTTTCAAATTTTGCATATATCGACTAAAAACACAAGCAATGTTTCAGCCAATGGACCTCCGGGTTTAACCCGGAGGTCCACTGGCTGAAACTTTGTGCTTGTTATGCTTTGCAACAAATTTGCAATTATTGCTAGGGTGGAATCTCCACTCTGTGGGTGATTTAGTGATAATACACTCTCCACGTACTGTATATGTATATCAGCACTCAAGTGGACATCGGATAGTGAGAAAAAGGCATGAATATCTTTCAGTAGCCCTAACACAGCCAATCAGCTTCGCCAATTTCGAAACAACATTACCCATTTGATAGGAGAGGTACCGAAGAAGCTACTGAAGACATAACCCGTATTAGCAGATAGTATATAATTTATTTCCAAATTACACCCAGTCGGACAGCGTGCAAACATTACAAAAACATTGAAAAGAAAATAAAATAATAAAACAATATACAAGAACAATTTCTTTAGGAGATGATTAAGCGACTCAATATATTGAATGGCGGTCATTGTGAGATTTTTTGTATAGATTTAGGCTTCACTCCCCGTCGCTTGAAGAACACACTTAATGCATTGCAGATCATATTACAAATTTCGTATTATGGGCCATATCAGTTCAGCTGCGTCGAAATGTATCCCATATGGCCAAGGAAGGAAAAAACAAATCGTAATTGATTTGCCGCTAAATGCAGACATCTCAAACAAACAATGAAAGATATTGCCCGGAATATTAGGAAAAAAAAAAACAAAATAAGAGCCTGGTCATTAGTTACTTCACCGCAAAAGGCTTATAAACGGGTCATGAAATATAAATCCAAATTATTTTTCGGACACATGTGTGAACAATTAGATAGTTTAGAGTCGTCGGATCCTAAAGCTTACTGTAGAGTAATAAGTAGTGTTAGAAAAAACCGACAACGAACTCGAACCCGATATATAGAGGATCTCAAACGAGTGATGTTTGGATATAAGATTTTTTTAAACGAGTTGGATGAATTTGATTCACAACGAGCCTTTAGGTTATGACCCCTCTTTGGAACGAGCTCGACGAGCTCGTTCCAATGAGGGGTCATAACCTATGTTTTTGAGACAAAAAATGAAAAAAATAATGAAAACTAATTGACAATTTTTGAGAATAGCGCTGGCCGGTTTTGGCCGTTACGTTGGGTACGAGCTCGACGAGCTCGTTCCAATGAGGGGTCATAACCTATGTTTTTGAGACAAAAAATGAAAAAAATAATGAAAACTAATTGACAATTTTTGAGAATAGCGCTGGCCGGTTTTGGACGTTACGTTGGGTAAAGGGTTAAAGGCGACTACATTATGGATCAATACCTGATGCATGCCACTTCTCGGGAATCTAGAAACGTCTTCATTGGAATCCGAATCAGTAACCACGGCCTATTAAACGAGAGGGGGGGGGGGGGGGGCATTCACAGCCGCTTATCCCAGTTAAAGAAAGACTTTGTAAAGTTTATGGTTCTGGGGCAATTGAGGACGAGTTTCACTTTGTTATGGAGTGTATCGCGTATGACAAAACGAGAAAAAAATTCCTGAAAGAAATACATAAGGAGGCTGAAAACTTTCAATATATGGATATAAAAGGAAAATTTAACCTGATAATACGAAACAATATCCCCCAGCTAGGTAATCCAATCTGTAACATGATCCTGCGCTTCTTTCGACATAGGGGAGCCGTGTTCAGAAAAAGAAAATAATTGTTCTTTATGTTGATAATATAGTTTATTTTTGTGTACTTTTAACATTTTTTTCTTTTGTTTTTGAATGTTTCATCCTGTCATTGTTATTGTTTTGTTTTCGCAATCTGACTCTCTGCAGGTGTTAATTCCTTGAATAAATCTTATCTGTAAATCTTATATTTGGTCCACGAATGTATTGCCTACACATCAGAAAGGACACAAAGAATATTAGCTTGTTTTCTTGATGTGTGGAAGGCCTTCGCGCAGTTTGGATTAACGATCGGCGGTACAAGTTATAGGAAAGAGGAATACGGGGAGGAATCTGGTGATTTGATTCGAAAGCTGCTCTCTGGCGTGTCGTATACGGTAAGGATGAAAAATTTCATGTCTGTTCCCATAAACATTCAACAGGGCACACGACAGGGTGCTGTGCTTGCCCCATTGTTTTACACCACATGAGACGACGCACACATCCACCAAATTTGTGAATCCAATGTGAACCCTAGGATTTACTCCACTGTGTGTGCGTGTCTAACTCATGCATATGACTTGCTTCTTCTTTCGCTTTTTCAGCGAGTCCTACAATTTCTTTGCGACGTATGTTATGAGTACAGTAAGAAGTGGAGGTAATAAACACACTTGTCAACGAAGAGAAAATTGTGTGTAGATGAATTTCCGATATAGGAAATAGAAGAGGTGTCCTATCCCTCCTGTCTCTCTTAACAAATTTTGTTGTACTCGTACCTTTGTTTCAAGTGTCTGCAACAAAATTCGCAGCACGCACCTTATGCTCTCAAATGCGTGTATGTATGCAGGAGGGATTACACCACCGGGTAGCACTAGTCTGCACAACTCATTTGTTTTATCGAAAGGCATGTTCGGAGCAGAGGTGTTACGTGGAGATACAGGAGGAGAAAGAGCACATCTAGGAAATCTGACCGATTCTGTTTGAAACGAACGCAAGATTTCATCGTAAGTACTAGAACAAACATTGTTCTCAGGCTTCTTGGTCTCTTGCCTGTTAGCGCAGTTATCGACAAAAATAAAGTCAAGTCTTCTTATTCGACGCATTATGTGTAGTACAAACATACAAAAAAAATTCACCAGATGGGAGTAACAGTTGCTTCATTAGCCTGATAGAGAGTTACGAAAAAGACGTGTTTCTTAAAAAATACATCCAGGATGTACTGTTTGTGGCAAGTTCCAACTGGAAAGCACTCCTCAAATATACAATTCACAAAAAACGAAGGTGCATGGAACATGGTCTCTCGCCTTCCTATAGTATTCATCCGACACTTCAAATTCATCCCTGTGGAAAACAAGTAATTTTAATCCCACTAGCCAGTATATATATCTGCCGGTACGTATGTTAATGTGCTGCACAACTTCTGTGTCAGAGATTTCCTCACGATGTAACACCCAAGTACCTGACCTTTCAAATAACAACATACGTATTGCATGTAACGAAATCGCACAAATCAGAAACAATATTCTACATACAATACGTTACAAATCTGGCATTCCGTTTTACTTGTACTTTGATTTGCTTTCAGGAGGAAGATAACGTGAAGCTATTTCTTGGCAGAGTACTAGGTGAAACAGATATTGACCCACGGAGAGGCTGTCATGTGAAGAACCGGTTTCCTCTCTATAGACGAGAGTCAGTATATACATGTGGCCACGCAACACGATACATAACAGAATTGCTGTCCTCGACAGAATGTTCGTTACGCTTACTAGTCCCCAAATCCCTTTTTTTATTTGGAAATAGTAAAATTACTGTCTAACATTACACACACTCTCTCTCTCTCTCTCTCTCCCTCTCTCTCCCCCCTCTCTCTCTCTCTCCCTCTCTCTCTCTCTCTCTCTCTCTCTCTCTCTCTCTCTCTCTCTCTCTCTCTCTCTTCCTGTCTGTTTCAGACATTCAATCCCTCTGTTTATCTTCCCCTCAGGCTCTGTGTGTACACAGTCGTTTCCGTCTCCCCAATGCCAAACACGTCTTTCGACTGAAGAGTAGTCAGTTAGGGACTCTTCAGTTACTCTATAAATATTGTATCTGTATATTTGTAACATGTTTCTTGTATTCCAGTTGTTCTCGTCATTTATAAAAGAATTGTGGTAAACATTTGTAAAACATTTGAGGTAAAACAGTATAACTAAACTGATTACAGAGGTTACTATATTGTTTAAACAAGATAACTAAGTTGTTTAAATAGGATATTATCCGTTTGAAACAAGGTACTAACTAAACAGCACGTAGCCCTTCTAGACAGACCAATAATTTGACCCCTTTTTCAGCCCATTAAACGCATATTTTAAGAAGCGGTAATGCACATCCATTCAAAGACAATCCAGCAGTAGTCACACCTTGTCCATTATGTACAACAAGGCGCCATCTGTAATGCTTTAGGATTAAATTTTCATCATGCAAATTGCCCTTACTTTCAAATTCGGAGTTTATGACAATCCAGTAGTCATGATTCGTGTATTATTAACTTATTATTGTTTTAAAGAATTACTTTCTTTCAACGAAAGTAATCCTTTTAAACGAAAGAGTCCCGCCTACTTCGTTATTATTGTTTCAAATAATTATATTGAACTAGTATTTAACCCTTTGCCTAACATGAAAAGCAGACGACACTTGCAAACAAAATTCTTGAATTACTAATTTTTTTCATTTTTTGTCTCAAACACATAGGTTATGACCCCTCATTGGAACGAGTTCGACGAGCGGGCTGTGAAATCATGCTGCTCGCTCGGTTCGTGGATGCTATTCCTGTCTTGTACAATGTGACCATTCCATAACATTTGCAAGTTGGAAAGGGTATGCCCGAGTTCTCCCGAATTAATCAATAAGGAATTGATAATTTTGCTGTCGCTCATCATGCTCTGGTGTGAGGCTTGCATTACCTATCAGAGTTGAGATCTGCTTTAACCCTTTACCTAACGTAACGACCAAAACCGGCCAGCGCTATTCTCAAAAATCGCCAATTAATTTTCAAAATATTTTCATTTTTTGTCTCAAAAACATAGGTTATGACCCCTCGTTGGAACGAGCTCGTCGAGCTCGTTCCAACGAGGGGTCATAACCTATGTTTTTGAGACAAAAAATGAAAAAAATTAGTTATTCAGGAATTTTTTTTGCAAGTGTCGTCTGCTTTTCATGTTAGGTAAAGGGTTCATTCTAACGCTTTTAACTACCAAAGCAGGTTAGATTTTTCCCGTTTATAAGTCGCGGGTGTCGTGTCGAATCCAGTCCAGACGTATTTGTAAAGGACGTGAGAAGTTGACCATGTTCCGACCTTCTAAATACAATTGCCAGTTTTCCAAATCTTACAACCCTTGTGTGACTTGAGTAATCTAGTCTTGAAATATATATTGGACAAAGCACGATCACGGTGAAGCATTAGGAGCTCCTATAGAGTTTGTTCCACTCACTAAGATCTGAAGTGAGTTAAAAACATATCTTTCATGGGAAAGCTCTCCTTCACAGACAAAAGTCACAAAAAGATACCATGCATACATGTTATCAGTGCAGATGTGTCGCGTGACAGGAGCAGGTATGGAAAGAGATGTGTTGTTTTTTTTTCTGAAACTTCTGCGGTAGCTATTGAGAGCTGATAGCCATGTAATTCATAACTGATCTGGTGACGAGGACATGTTCACATTTGCCCGGCACTCGAATTAGCATCCAAATTGGAGGACTTTGTTGTAGCAATGTGTGATACTGATATTTTATACTTCTAATGTAGTAACATATTTTCACGCCTGAGTATTCATCTGTAGCTTGTGATCTAGAAATATCTTAGGGTTGTTCAATTTGAATCTGAATCAAATTATCGCACGCGCGGTTGATACCCTCAATACAGATTTTATTTTGTCTGGACGTTTTCACTTGTATTGGGGGAAATACATTCTTGTTGAAAGAAAAAATCATCAAATTACAGCGAATTCAGTACGTAGAACATTAGGGACTAAACAATATATTCGATGTTCGGACTACAGTGGCAAATTGACGCAAAGTAGCCCCGTGATAACTTTCGCTCCATCGATTGTGTGTTGTACGGCGTGCTTCGGGTCGATTTTGTGGGTACGTCTCCATTATTTGGACGTCAAAAAAGTAGAAGATCGAGTACGATCGCGTAATTTTCACACGAAGATCTGTCTGAAGGTATTAGGCACAGCAGGAACTAAGTTGGCTCAGTGAGCTACGTGCGTGCGTGCGTGCGTGAGTGCGTGCTTGTGCGTGCGTGCGTGCGTGCGTGCGTGCGTGCGTGCGTGCGTGCGTGCGTGCGTGCGTGCGTGCGTGCGTGCGTGCGTGCGTGCGTGCGTGCGTGCGTGCGTGCGTGCGTGCGTGCGTGCGTGCGTGCGTGCGTGCGTGCGTGCGTGCGCGCTGGCACAGATATTTCCTACTGAAACGTTTTTTCTTGTAAAATGCCGCCGAAATATTGTTTTCTTAAAATATGTATATTTATTGAACCTTGATGGGTTTCAAACATAATAAAAAAATACACAAATTTGATTTAAACTAAGTGTTGAGTTTTGGAACTTGTAAAACTGATTGGCAATAACTGGTGCATTGATGGGCCCCAGTTTAGTCCTTACAAGAATGGAACGCAAGCTTTTGCTTTTCTTATAAGAGATGACAGGTCGAAGATTTAAAGGTTCTTTTCATTTAGGGATGGTTGCAAGTAGGTGATAATTGCTGGTGCAAACGACATGTACGTGTACGGTACATGTACATGTACGTGTACACGTACATTCGTGTACACCTCCATAGGATTTAGTGTTAAAATCGTGTACAGGTACACGATTTGTCATGTACATGTACGGTACATGTACGTGTACCGTACATGTACAATCGTGTACACCTCCCCCATAGGATTCAGTGTTAAATTAAATTGCGAGCAAAAAAACGTTTTGTCGTTTCTAAAATCATCGTCTTACCGATTCTAAATAATCCGCGTCCGTACACGATTTTAACACTGAAACCCTATGGAGGCGTACACGGAGATCCACTTGTGGATTTTAGGTCGGACTTAACGGAATGTTTAAACGCATTTTCCGCTCAATTAGGGTTTTGAGTGGTAAAATTTTTAATATATTCACGATAGCGATCAGAGAGATTTTGAAATGAATGAATAAGTTCCTTTAACGTTAAAAGTAGAAAAAAACAGTTTTCTTTTGTGTGTTGAAATGTTTTAACCGTCATCAAAGGGATTCTCTCTTAATTCGACACTTAGTGAATGGTTCTTTGATATGTGAATGGAAATCCTTTGACAAAACGTAAATTACTATCAAAATGCGTTAAATCAGAAACCGGTTTGTCATGTACTGCTTAAAACGTATTTTAAACTTTCCTAATTCAATCAACACGGAGCTGAGATGCGAATATTTTTAGTTTATTATATTAAAGACGGAAAGATTTTATTAACTTAAAAACATAAAAATATAATTAAACATTTAATTTTGAAAATAATAAAAACAATTGAAAAACGAAAAATGTTTTTACAGATGGATTCTAGACACCGAGATCGAATATTTTAGGGGAGTTTGAGCGTGCTAAGAAGGGCATTCATTCGGCTGACAGAAGCAGACGTCTTGGTGAGATGGAACTCAAACGCGAAGCCACAAAAATATTTAAACCCGTGACGGAGGGTCAAGAGCGAAGCAGAAAGGAGATAGTCGAAGAATTGAGACCCATAAAAGAGAGTTCTTTGAGAATGGGTTCGTTGCCTCTTAGTTTTGGAAATCGGCATTCCGTTCAATCTACACCGGATTACGTTCCCACGGGAATTCAAACGGAGAGCGAGTCTGATGATACAGCTTCGACTATCACCACTGATAGCGTCGCATTGTCTGATGATGATGACGGTAAGAGAGATCTGTTGTATGGATTTTATAAGGATTCGGAGGGAAGAATTTTTGTAGGAGACACAGAAGTAGATATTGGCGATGATGAATTGATCGTGGGTTCGAACAGATACGAATTGACTGATGGGCTGCGCAGATTGCTCCTTTACGACAAGCCTAGCGATTACACGGATCAGGATTTCGACAATTACGGCGACATTCTGGTTCAGACCCACGCCATGAAGAGAAATAACGATGCCAGAGAGACGAGACCCAAAGCCAACAGAGGTTACAAGTGGACGAAAGTTGTGAAACCTATATGGGATATGAACAAGAAGTTCGTCGAATCGGGGACTGGCAAAGTGGTGAAAACCACTTTTCTTCCGAGCGATTCTGACGCTCTGTCTCAGAGATTGAGTTTGTTGATGGCGAGCAGACGGGCTGGTAACACAGGATTAGATAATCAGATAGTTACTATATCTGACGAATTGTTAAGACAGAAGGTTTTGAATAAAAACCACTACAAAAGGCTGATGAACGAATTGAAGGATTGATGTGTATATAAAAAGTAGAGAGAAACAAACAAACAAACAAAAATAAAACAGTAAATTTTTACACTAGAATAATAAAAGTATTTAAACGGCAAAAACGATTTACCAGTGAAAAGAAACAAGATATATTATAAAAATAAAATATGTTGGTGATAAAGAACAGGGGATACGTCAGAACTTACGTTCAAGGCGGTTCTGGCATCGTCGATTCTATAATGCGAGCGTTCACGAGCGATGCGGGTAGAAAACTCGCATCGACCGCGTTTGAGGTCGGTAAGAAGACGGCTTTGGATGCTGGTAAGAAAGCCGCTTCCGAAGCCAGTGGTAGGATAGCTTCTGTGGCTGGCAAGAGGGCAGCCGACGCGTTGATCGACAAGTTGGTCAATCCGCCGGCGAAGCGAGCTGCGTTAGAGCGAACGCCGAAAAGTTGGAAAGATTTTAAGGATGCTGTGGTACCCATACAAGATTTAGCCAAAATGACGAGTGGATCCGGATTGAAGAGAACTCACAACGGTGTGATATAAATAAATAATAATATTAAACAACTAAGTTTGAAAAAACATATAAAATTTGTGTTTGAAAAGAATCTAAAATAACAAACAAAAAAAAATAAAACAAAAGATGAACATTAAAGATATGTCTTGGAACGACGCCGCGACCAAGAGGTCGAATAACGTGTTCTTTCTCAAAAGCATAAGAGGCTTGATACTGGGAAAATCGAATTGTGGAAAGACCAATCTGTTGATGAATCTGTTGTCCCGATCCGACTGGTTGGAGTACGACAGATTGTTCGTGTTTGGCAAGAGCTTGTTTCAACCCGAATACAGATTGCTTCGAGAGTGCATGGATCGTAGATTGCCCAAGGACGTCATAGCCAGAATCTCTGACAGTAGGGAGGAATTCGACAAGAGCAAAGCTCCACTTTCGACCATTTTGGACGGTGCGGCGATGGAACTGATGAAGAGAAATGCATCTTCGAACGTCGAGTGTCGATTTTATGAGAACGCTAGCGACGTTCCGGACCATAGAGAACTGGAATCGGAAGATAAGAATCTCATGATTTTCGACGATCTGCTTTTGGATAGTCAGAACCGATGCGAATCGTATTACGTTAGGGGTCGACACAGCAACGTGGACTGTTTCTACCTGTCGCAGAATTATTTTCGATTGCCCAGACAGACGATAAGGGAGAACGCTAATTTTCTATGTCTCTTTCGCCAAGATCTCAAGAATCTCAATCACATCTACGGCGATCACGTCGCAAACGACATGAGCGCGGCGGAATTCAGGAGATTCTGCAAGAGGGTTTGGGATGGTGGACTTTACAATTTCGTCGTGATCGATTTGACAAGCGAATTTAATCGCGGAAAATATCGGTGCGGATTCGACAAGTTTTATGTTTCTGATGATAATAAGATAGAGCGTGAAAATAAAATTTAGAAAATAATAAATCTTCAAATAATTAGTTTTGAATAAAAAAATTAAAAAAATAAATTAAATATAATGTTCGAACATGGAGAATTGTTAGAACGGATAGCCGAGAATACGGCTGCAAAACAATCCATTCAAATCATGGTGAGTGGCGATTCGACT
The DNA here is from genome assembly GCA_031216915.1 of Pictodentalium vernedei. Lineage (NCBI taxonomy): Eukaryota > Metazoa > Mollusca > Scaphopoda > Dentaliida > Dentaliidae > Pictodentalium > Pictodentalium vernedei. The sequence goes on along the minus strand of CM062295.1, from coordinate 684,358,034 downwards.
CGATTCGCTACGAAATTCGAACCTTCCATCGAATTGAATAGAGAGTAAAGATACGAGATGGCGTTGGTGAATCTGGAGACTTATTATTCCTTTCCCAACGTCACCGAAAAGAATAACTCGTTCAAGTATTCCGACGGAGTGGATTGGTTGGAGATTCGAATTCCCAAATGGAGTTACGACATAGACGATTTGAACAATTACATTCAGACGAGAATGAAGACGGATGGAAAGGGAAGCAACAAGATCAGACTCGCTCCCAATCCTAATACCTTACAGACGATGTTGGATTTGGAAGATAATTTTCGAGTGGATTTCAACACGGACGATTCTATAGGCAAGATGTTGGGATTCGATCGAAAGATGTATCGAGGCCACACGGCATCTGAAAATACGGTCGACATTCTCACAGTCAATAGCATTCTGGTGAACGTGGACGTGATTGCTGGAAGCTATGTGAATGGTAGCGCTCAACCGACGATCTATTCCTTCTTTCTAAACGTGTCGCATGGTTATAATAAGATCGTGGAGCGACCTCGAAATTTAGTTTATCTACCAGTGATTTTAGACACGTTGTATAGTCTCAAAACCACGTTGACGGATCAAAATGGTGAACTGTTAGATCTTCGCGGAGAGAGGGTGACGATACGATTTCACATAAGAGAAATATAAAAGCAAAAAGAAAAAAAAATATTGTGTATATATATATAGATAACAAAAATAAAATAAACGCAATATTAATTTTACAAAATTATTTTAACATAAATAATTATTATTAAACAAGAAACAATTGAAGTAAATATATTTAAAAAAAACAGAATTATGACAGAATACGTGATTAAAAACGTGAACATATCCGCAGGACAGAGGAAGAAACTTAAGAGAGCGTTAACAACTCGAGGCGAGGCGGTGAGATTCAAATTCACCCACGAAGATCTGACGAGAGGCAGTCAGGATTCGATCGCCTGGACCAGAAGTCAAATCAAAAGGATGGAGAAAGCGATTCGCGATGGAAGAGGGTTGATGGTGAGATTGAGTCCCGCTCAATTGAGATACAATTTGAGAATGAAAGGTGGTTTCCTACCGCTATTGGCAGGAATCGCCGCAAAAGCATTACCCTTCGCCGCAAAGCCACTACCCTTTCTCAGAAAGACTCTCGGCGTGGGAGCTCTCACGGGACTCGCTAGTTCGGCAGTTGAGAAATTAATGGGTGGCAGCGGACTGTTTTTGAAGAAGGGAGGAGCCGTGTGTCGCGTCCACGTAGACGACAGCGGTAAAGGATTGTATCTAGAACCCGTTAGAGGTGGCAACTCTCTGAGAGGAAACGGTCTCTATCTGAAGAGTGGACAGAACGTTGAGCGACTCGGCAAGGGTTTGTTGCTCGGTGAGAATTCGCCGTTTAAGAATATACCAATTTTGAATATGTTATTATAATATAAAATTATATAATTATATAAAATATAAATCATAGAAAGTATAAAATAATATATTTAAAATGGATGAAAAGGTGGAGAAACAATTAGATGATAATGACGAATATCGCGAGACAGAGTGCGAAAAAAAAAAAAAAGATGTGGAAAAATGGTTAGACACTAATGATGGATATCTAAGGAAAAAACTGATGAAAGATATAGATAAAGCGTGGGATAGACTGTTGGAATTGAAAAGAATGAGACGCTTTCCACCATCACCACTACCTTCTAAAGTGAATGGTAATGATGCGAGTGTTACCAAGAGATGCACAACATTCGTTCATAATTATGATTCGGATAAACATATGTGTTGTTATAAAAACGTATCATATCACAAAAAAAAGAAAAAAGGAAAAGAAGAAGAATCGACGCTGAAATTTGAGAAAAAAGGAAACGTTATTATAATATATATGGGCGATAGTGAAGAAGAAGAAAAAGAAGGAAAACAAAAAAAACAACAAAAAAAAAAGTAATGAGATCTTGAGATGATCAACCTCTCTAGATCTCATTACTTTTTTTTTCCTTTTTTCTTCGCTAAAAAAATCAATCTCTCTATTGTTTTTATTTCCAAGCCCGTTATTAGCATGTTGACACTTGTGTTTTCAAGATGATCTCATCACGTTTTTCCTTCTTCTTCGCTAAAAAATCAATCACTCTATTTTTTATATTTCCAAGTCCATTATTAGCATGTTGACACTCGTGTATTCTCCTTTTTCGAAAACATGTTGAATGTTTATCTTTACTCTTTTGAGTTTTTTTACATCGGTGAACTCGCTCTCACCACCCAATTTCTCTACGAGTTCGCGTGAGATTTTTGGATATATGTAACTTCCATAGAACAACGTCAAATCGTCCTTGTCGAATTCTTTATCTTTAGCGATGACGATTCTCTGCAGATCGCTTTAATACTCATAAAACAAATCGAGCATGGCTTCATCCAATTTCAAAGTCAACTTATATCTGTCGTATTTATCCTCTAAGTCCTTCATCTCGATCTCGTTCAGTTCGATGGGATCGTGTCGTTGTAATCTATAGATTTTAAAACCTAATTTCTTATTCGTTTCGACTTGTTTCAATTTCAATTCGCATCTTTTATGATCGATTATTTGGGGGTTTTTTGTTTTATGAATTCTTGCAAAATAATGTATATTTTAAATTTTGTATTTTAATAATTTGTTTAAAAAAAAGTTTTGGTTTTTTTTTGCTCTTTATATATATAAAAAAAAGTTTTTTAAATTTTAATTTTCTTTAATGTAAAAATTTTTTTTGTAAAAGTAATGTGATCATCTTTAGATCTCATTACTTTTTTTCCTTCTTCTTCGCTAAAATCAATCTCTCTATTGTTCATATATTTCCAAGTCCGTTATTAGCATGTCGACCTGCGTTAGTATTTTTCCTCTTATCAAAATGTCTTGAATGTTTATCTTTACTCTTTTGAGTTTTTCTACATCGGTGAATGCGCTCTCACCACCTGCTTTGTCCACGAGTTCGAGTGAGATCATTGGATATATGTAACTTTCATAGATCATCATCAAATCATTCATGTAGGGTCCTCTGTATTTGTCGAAGATATTATTCAGCAGATCGTCTTGGTACTCCTAAAACAAATCGAGCATGGCTTCATCCAATTTCAAACACATTATATATTTTTTGTCGTAGTGCTCTAAGTACACCATCTTAACATCATTCAATTCGATGGGATCGTGTTCTACTCTATAGATACAAGTATCTGATCGCATATTAAAAAACATTCTTTCAATTTACATCTTTTAGGTGTTGTTGTCATGATCGATTATTTGGTTTTTATGAATTCTTGCAAATAATGTATATTTTAAATTTTGTATTTAAATAATAATTTGTTAAAAAAAGTTTCTCTTTATATATAAATAAAAGTTAAATTTTAACAACCTTTTTTTTTTTTCTTTTTTTTTCGTATTAATTCAATTTTTTTTCACGTTAAGAACATATACTTGCTTAATTCTTTTTGAAGGAATTAAAACATATTATAAACAATTTTAAAACGTTTTAACAAATTATCATTAATACAAAATTCGAAAAAAAAATATTCTTACAAACTCAATTTTGAGGTAAAAACAATGATCAAGTCCGAACATCTGAATTATAGTTTAGAACGTGCAAGAATTCAAACATTTAAAAATTAGCTTCGCATCTTGCTCAAAAACCTGAAGATTTAGCCGCTGCGAGTTTCATTTATGTGGGTAAAAGCGACAAAGTTAAATGTTTTTGTTGTAATATACATTTGATGAATTGGGAACCTCACGACAGACCTTTACTAGAACATATAAATAATATTAAAAAAGGCGAATGTGATTATTTGAACAAGATCCTAATGTTGGGATTGATTAAAATCGAAGAAGAAGAGTGGGATAGAAATAAAAACCAAAAATTATTGATGGATATGTTACAATTAGGGTACACTAAGGAACAATTGTACAATGCGTTAAATAATGCAAACAAGACCTTATCTCAATTTTTGACTTTAGAACATCTGATTAAATTCATGACACAAGCGGACGAGTTATCGTCATGTGTCGAAAACGAGTCGAGCAACACGAACACTTGTCTGCTTTGCGAAAATGTTGCAAACGTTTTGTTTCTACTGTGCGCACATTTGTGTTATTGTAAGGAATGTTATTCTAGAGACGAGAAAACGTGTTCATTCTGCAAACAAGAAATAAAAGCGATCTTAAATTGTTTTAAATAAAAAACACATTAAAGAAAAAAAATTGAATTAAAAAAAAAATCTTTTTTTTTTTTTTTTATATAAAGAGTAAAAACAAAACTTTTTAAACAAATTATTTAAATACAAAATTCGAAAAAAAATATATTCTTACAAAATGAAGCAAACAGATAAAAAAAAATTGGAAAATTTAAATGAGAAAACCGTACCTCAGTTAAACAAGATTTGTAAACTATTAAAAATTTCACATTTCAGAAATCATAGAACTAAATCAAAAAAGATTGAAGTCATACAGAAACATTTGCGAAACGATGGAAAGGCAAACGAAATGCCGATAGCAATGACATCAAAAAATGCATCGGTTGTGAAAAATGAGAAGAAGAAGAAAAAGATAGTAAAAGGAATCGAAATGCCTACGTCGAAAAAAACCAAAAACGTTTCGATTGTGAAAAATAAAAAGATGACTAAACGAGAAGCCGTTGAAGAAGAACTTCAAGTTTCCAAAGAAAAGAAAAGAAAAACTAAAATGAAAACGAGTGATGCACATCAGATTCTAGGCAAACGAGATATATCGAGCAAACTTCAACGAGCAATAGACGAAGGGAAAGGAGAAGAATATCTAGCGTGACTCACCATGGAACTATTTCAATCGAAGTCTGTGGAACGGGAGAGTGCGATCAAAGACGTTTTTAAAACTTTCGACGTGGTTCCCTCATTGAAGAAAATCAATCCGAAATTGTTCATGGAATGGGTGAAGAAAAAAGTATTGGATTTGTTTCGCAAATACATGAACGTGGGACTAAAAATTAAGATGATACTCCATTGCGTGATGAATAAAATTGACGTGAAGTCTGGCGAGAGCATCGTGAAAAATGCATATTTCAGATCTAACGTCGAACCCGTATATCAAGGTTCAGATTTATCGGATGTTTTCAAAAAGATGAAAGACAAGATGTTGACGTCTCTCATGAATTATCAACATGAAGGTAGTAATTGGACGTTTGATGAGGTGTTGAAACTCGAAATTCACATAACTTAAAACGATTTGTTGAAAGGGTCTTCCTACGTGAAATTACTGTATTTCTTAGCTAAAAAACAATCCGTGGTCAATGTGAGAAATAAAGATGATCAGTGTTTTAAATAGGCAGTCACCTCCACTTTATACCCTGTCAAAATGAATTCTGATAGAGTTTCTTGTTACGAGGAGACTTCTAAAAATCTCGATTGGACTGGAGTGACTTTTCCAATGCAGTTAAAACTCATCGAACGTTTCGAGGTTCAAAATCCCACAGTAGCGGTGAACGTCTTGGGATACAATGACGAAAAACAAAAGATCTAGCCTCTCAGACTGACTTCATATCTCGGAAGAGAAAAGACGATTATTTTATTATTGATTTCAAATGGTGACAATCATCATTATTGTTGGGTTCCAAATCTGAGCCGATTACTGTCGAAACAAAATAATAAACATAACTAAAAGATATCTTTATGTTTCAATTGCATGAACGCGTTTCACAGACTCGTTGGCAAAACATCAGGAATATTGCAACGAAAATCAAGGTGTCGCCGTCGAAATGCCCAAACCTAACACCATCGTGAAGTTTGAAAATCACAATAGAAGGTTAAAAGTACCATTCGTCGTGTACGCCGATTTCGAATGTTTCACCGCGAAATTGAGTTCCTGTCAACCCAACGCTCTTCAAAGTTATGTCGAAAGATATCAAAAACACATACCTTCGAGCTATTGCATTTACCTGAAATGCGCTTTCGACTCACAACACAACATGGGTCCCTTCACCTACATGAAACAGTATGAAGATGATGACGTGGCTCAAAGGTTCGTGGAAGAGTTAGAATCGAAAATTCAAATGTTATACGACAAATTTAAAACTCCGGCAAAAATGATCATCACGCGAGAGCAGCACGACGAAAATAACAGAGCCACCAAATGTCACATATGCAGACAATCGTTCAACGAGAATTCAAAGGAAAATAAGAAGGTCAGAGACCATGACCATTACACGGGTCTGTATCGCGGTCCAGCTCACAGGAAGTGTAATTTAAAATATCGAGACGCCGTTTTCTATCTGGTGATATTTCACAATCTCTCGGGTTACGACAGTCATCTGTTCATGAAAAATCTTGGCACCTCACACGAAGGATTAAGTTGCATCGCGAACAGCGAAGAAGGATACATTTTCTTCATGAAATGGAAGCTCATGGAGAAGAAAAGAGTAATCGACGGAGAGACGTTGAAAGAAAAAACGAAATTCATTCGTAGAGCCATACGTTTCATTGACAGCTTTAAATTCATGTCGACCACTCTGGAAAAATTAGTCGATAACATGAGCAAGGATAAATTTAAAATCACGAGCGAACATTTCAGAGAACGAGTAGACGTCATGTTGAGGAAAGGAGTCTATCCTTACGATTACATGAATGATCTAAAGAGATTCAAAGACACCGCACTACCTTCAAAAGAAGATTTTTATTCGAAATTATACGAATCCGACATTTCCGACGAGAATTACGAACACTCCAAAAACGTGTGGAAATCATTCAATATGAAAACCATGAGAGATTATCACGATCTCTATCTGAAGACCGACGTTCTGCTCTTGGCAGACGTGTTCGAAAATTTTCGAGACGTCTGTTGTCGAAATTACGATCTGGATCCCACTTGGTATTTCACAGCACCCGGTCTAGCGTGGGACGCTCTGTTGAAGACCACCGAAGTCCAATTGGAATTATTATCCGACGTGAACATGTTGCTCATGTTCGAAAGAACTGCGAGAGGTGGCGTCTCGATGATCTCTCTCAGATATTCTGAGGCTAACAATCCCTACATGAAAGAAGGTTTCGATTCGAAACGGTCGACTAAATACATACAGTATTGGGACGCCAATGATCTGTACCGATTGGAAATTTCGAATGGGTGAAGGAACCGGAAGAGATGCAAAAATGGAGAGACTATCCTTGCATTTTAGAAGTCGATTTGAACTATCCGGAAGAATTACATGATCCACACAACGATTATCCGCTGGCTCCCGAATGAATGGAACCGAATGAAGGAGATGAGGAAAAACTCATTCCCAATTTATTTAACAAACGTAACTGCGTCGTCTACAGTGAGAATTTGAAACAGTACGTCGATTATGGGATGAAATTAGTCGACATACATCGCATCATTCGATTCGACGAAGAGCCTTGGATGAAAAAATACCTCGATCTCAACACGAATCTCAGAATTCGAGCTAAGAACGATTTCGAAAAAGATTTCTTCAAACTCATGAACAACTGCGTGTATGGTAAATTGATGTAAAACATCAGGAAGAGAACCGACGTTCGACTCGTCAGATAGATACGTTCAGAAAACGATGCACTCGGAACTGAATGCCAATTCTAACAAGATAACGAACGTGGCCACTCCCACGAATCCCAAGGACGTGGCGACCAAACACTACATAGATCTGGAACAGAGAAAGTCTGACAGACGAGAAATGAAATCGGATCTGAATGCGGGATTCAACAAGATATTGAATCTGTCGACGATTGACAAAACGGATGCAAACTCAACCGCGGTCAACAAGGGCTACGTAGATTCTGCCATGATACGATCACAAGGATACCTAGAATTGCAAGTGGATGATCTCTACCTGAACAAACAATCTGGCGGAACCATGAAGGGTGGCATCAACATGAACGGTCACAATTTATTCGGTCTCGATCACGATCCCGAATTCGATTCCAGCGCGGTCAGCAGAAAGTACGTGGACGACAACTCGGTCTGGAGAAAGGGTGACATAATGGAAGGTAAACTAGACATGGGTGGACACGCGCTCACGAATCTACCGGATCCTGTAAACATGATGGATGCCTGCACCCTGATTTCAGTGGTGGAGAAAGTCAAATATGCTAGACAATTGATCACTGTGTGGGCCGAAGAGGCCGGCACCTTAGATGATGGAAAAGCTGAGTGGTCTTTCGGAAATGGAGGTAGAGGATCGAAACATGGTCAGGTGGGATATCCCATGCCGCTGGGAGGTGAAATCCTTCGAATGAGTCTGGCTTCCTCAGATTTGAATAACAGAGCAGTCGTCAATCTCATGGTGAATGGAGTAGAGAGCGATAAGAGATACAGCATCGAAAAGACTGAGAATCTACACGCGAATGTTAGCACGTTCGGCACGCCTCTCAAAGTGAACGCCGGAGACAGGATTAATTTCATTATGAAAACCAATAATCCCGAAGCCGCCATTTCCGTGCTGAGTCTACTGATCGAACTAGTTCTTTTGAACAAACAGTGAACGCGTGGAAAATAATGAATTAAAAAAAATAATGTGTGATTATTGAAAACAAAAAAAAAAAGTAATGAGATTTAGAAAGATGTTCAATCTCTCTAGATCACATTACTTTATTTATTTTTTTTCTGTTTTTCAATAATTATTCTTTACTTTTTATTTTTTTTTTGTTTTTTATTTTTTTTTCACACTCGTCTCTCATCGAATGATCGACATCTTATTTCCGTCCGATTCGAATTGTAATTCTCTGTCTGACAGGACCAGGGCGAAGGCTTCCTATCGAATTGCATCTTGATCTGAACGTCTAAGACGCTACTCTTGAGTCGTTCACTCTGTTTACTGACGTCAAATACGAACATGGGATACATCGACTTGTATTCGCCGGGAGATATGTTAGGGTTGCTCATCAATTCGTCTAGACCGTGATACTTCTTTCTAAAATCAGCGGCGTCGCTGTACAGTCTGCAGAAATTGTTCTTGTCAAACGACGCATTGTAATCGATTACTGGATATCTCGTGGCGTTCAGAAACATTTGCATGTTTCTCAAATGGCAGTGATTGAACAGCGACGCATTCTTTTCCTGAGACCCGTACCTATCGGTCTAAAACGCAACCACGATGAAATGCGGTCTCTCGGAAGCGGATTTCACCGTCAGTCTCCAATCAAAGTGATTCATGGAGGGAGGAATGCTAGCCATGTCGCACTGTCTCATTCTAAATCCCACGGGTAATTTACTCTTGGATTCTATGATCTTGTAGAGACGCGCTTTTTCCGCGATCAAAGGCTCCACGTGCGGAACGAACCACGATATCTTGTGTAGAGTTATCTTACCCGCATTGGTCGCAGTGAGTCTCACTATTGCGTCGTCATTTCCTTTTCGAATCAACGTCACATTGTGTTTGAATCCGTACATGATCTTGTTGTAATCATCCGCAAATCCGAAGATGTGTTTCAAAGGTATCCTGAACGAAAACGTTCCTTTAGGTCTGGACGTCTTGACGACGTAGTCGAATATCAAGGCGGCGCCGGCGCTAGCAGGGCCGACGGTGTCTTTCACCCACAACTGATTAAGTCCTCTGGATTTCGAAAAATCATCAGGATACGTCAAGAGTCCGAACATCGTGGTGGCCTGACCAGGATGAAAAACAGATTTTATCTCTTGTCCGGATAGCATGTGTTTTATATTACTGAATAGATGCATGATGCCATTATTGGCTAGAGTAACCATGTCGTCGTCGGCGTAGTCGCTCCCATCTTCCTTGGTGAGACGTCCCTGCACCACTATGTAACTCTCGATAGGATGTATGAATAGATCTTGAGTTTCAACGTTGATTCTTATCTCTCCCACATTGTTCAAACTCGTTCCAGTTACCGGTTCATATTCGTGACCCTCATATTCTTGAATACTTTCATCTTTCACTATGCTTTGTGCTATATCTAGTATATTTGTCATTTTAAAGGATTTTTAGTTTTTTGTTTATTAATTAACTTGATTTCTTTATCTAAAAAATAGTTTTTAATTATTTTTTATTATTATTTTTTTTCTCTCTTATATATATGTGTATAAACAAGAAAATGTTAAATAAAGTAAATAAAAAAAAATTTTGTTTTCTTTATCAAAACTTTGTCTTCTGTAATTGTTGTTCGTAAAACTTTCTGATGATCTCTTCTCCATCCAAAGCTTCGATTTCGTAAGTCACCGGATTGGTGTGAAATATTTTGATTATCACGAAGATTTCCGGGGTCCATCGAGGAGTATAACCCTTTTCGAAGTGCTTCTTATAAGCGTAGATTCTCACTCGATCACCGACCGCAAATTTCGGCGTTCTAGACTTCTTCCTGATCTTAGATCTCTCAGGATATAGATTCGCGTAGACCTGTTTTTCGTTTCGAGGATCGCTATCTTCCGCGGGTGCCATCTTGATTGATATGTGTCGGGTGTTGTTGTAATCTTTGACCAGACCGTTCAGAGCGTATATGTATTTCTTGGTCGAATTCGCCGTGAAGTATCTGTGCATCTCTTTCTTCATCGTTCGATTCCAACGTTCCACCATGCTGGCTTTCTCTTCGTTTTCGATCGAGTAGAGGTCGACCAATTGCTGAACGTGCTTGTTGTAGAATTCCTTTCCCTTATCCACCCACACTTTACTCGGTTTTCGAGAAGACGAGTCGAACACGCTCTTCAGAGCCTCGGCGACGCAAGGTCCCGATTTATTCTTCAAAGCTCTGATCCAACCGTATTTGGAAAACACGTTGATGACCGTCAGTAGATATTTGACGCCCTCGTTCCACCTCGAAAACGATCTCATGTCGACCAAGTCGGCAGGCCAAATATCATCCAGACCCTTCACGAGCACCCTTCTCTTTCGAAATTTACGAACTATGGGTTTGTGTAACTCCTCGGCCAATTCGCTCGTCAATAATCGTTTCTTCTTCTTCTTTTCAGATGCGCTTTTTTTTTTTGAACGCCCCATCCGAATCGACGTTTTGCACCGATCAGATTGCCGACCAGCGAACGTTCCATCTTCTCTCTCCTGGTCGGATTCGAAATGCCTCTCAATTTCCCCAACATGTTTTTATCGCAGACGTCGTTGCGAGTCTTGGTGTCGGGATGTCCGGTGTAGCACAGATCGTGATCATACGCGGCTGCGTCCACCCTATTCACAGGTTTGCTCCAAGATTTGGGTGTCAGATCGGCGTTGAGTCTCTTGTTCAATTTCGTTCCGGGTCCCATGAAACTGTGACCAGGCAGATGCATTTCGAAAGGTAGATTATTGATCATTTTATTCACGATGCCTTTACCTTTGCTCGCGTTCTTTTTTTTTTTGACGAATCGAGTCTTGACAGAACCACACACGTCGCAAATTCCACGAAGCATCTGTCTGTCGTTTTTAGTTCGCACTTCTCGAGAATTACTCGTCTCGGTAACTCTCTTACACTTTACGCAATACATTTTTTTAAGAGTTATTTAAATTAATTTCGTTTTTTTATTTTATATATAAATTTAATAATTAATTAATTCTGTTCTTATTATATATATTTTTTTTTTTTCAATCACTGTTCTTGAGTTCTATCTTCTTACTGAATTCCTCCATGGCCTCTTTCCTCCCCTTTTCCACGAGAGAATCCTTCATCTCTTCCTTGATCATCTGACGAGTCTTGATTCTCACGGCTTCTTTCATGACATCGTATTTCGTTTTCTCGCTCAATATCGCGAAGTATTCTCTGTCCAATATCCTACCATCTTTCAACGCCATAGAGATCATTTTGGATATCATGTCGATCTTGGAGTCAGCCAAGACGCGAATCTTGTCGTGTTTCCTCGCCTTCAGATATAATTTCCTACTCAAAAAGTTTCCGAGCGTGCTAAACAATCCGGCGGCGAGAGCCACTCCTTCTACGGTCAACACGATCGGAATGCCGACCGCGGTCGACAACAATCCGATGCCGGCCACGTGTAAACCCATGGAAATCGTGATGAGTGTCGTGTCGATCGCGTTGACGAATTTCACGAAATGCGAATACGTCTTCTTGAGGGAACGACGAGAATCTCTCTCTCGAGTTAGATACTCTTGGATTCTACTGATTTGATCGATGCGATACCTCTCTCCTCTTTCATTTTCTTCTAGCGACGGTCGGCTTCTCATCCTCGTCGTCCACTAAGGTCGGATACAATTTATTTCTGGTTCTCATTTTTGTTTTTTTTTCTTTCTAATATTAGATAAAAAATTTATGTGTGTATTTATTTTATTTTCTATTCTCCCTTATTTTATATCAACGAGAAAACTTAGACGTATGCTTCATTGAATAATAATTTCTTGACGCATCCCTTATCTTTTAAAGTCAGACTTTTACGTGCCAATTTCTGTTCTTCCGAAACTGTGGGCTTGCTTTGATCCTTACAGAAGAGTAATCTCTTCCAAAACGCGATCACTTCATTGATTTGAACGCGTTCGAACGCTGGTTCGAAATACTTGTTGACCATATCTTCCCTTTCCATCCACAGACACGAATGATTCTCGTGATCGAAGTCTAGATGATCCTGACATCCGATGCATCGTTCTAACAAGAGACGACCTAGTTGTTCGTTCACGTAGAATGCGTAGGCTCTCATCAGCATTTTTAAAAGAAACCTTACTCTAATATCCTGAGAATCGCTCATGATTTACGTATTTTTTTTATTATCTATTCGATTTGATATATTTATTTTTTTAAATAACTATTTATTTATATTTTTTTTCTCTCCTATATATATCAATCAAAAACGTGACAGTGAGCTATCGTGAATATATTAAAAAGTTTACCACTCAAAACCTAATTGAGCGGAAAATGCGTTTAAACATTCCGTTAAGTGTTTATTAAGATTACTTCACAAGAATTCTGATTCTTTTCTCTAAACTCAATCTCCTCCGTGTACGCCTCCATAGGGTTTCAGTGTTAAAATCGTGTACGGACGCGGATTATTTAGAATCGGTAAGACGATGATTTAAGAAACGACAAAACGTTTTTTTGCTCGCAATTTAACACTGAATCCTTTGGGGGGGGGGGGGGGGGTGTACACGATTGTACATGTACGGTACACATACAAATCGTGTACCTGTACATGACAAATCGTGTACCTGTACACGATTTTAACACTAAATCCTATGGAGGTGAACACGAATGTACATGTACTCGTACACGTACATGTACCGTACACGTACATGTCGTTTGCACCAGCAATTATCACCTACTGTTGCATGAGTTCATCTTTCACTATTTCTGCTATTTCGATATCCATTCTATCGTATGTTGACGTGAAAGGAATTATGGACCTCCTTTCGCATTCTCTCTCTGATATGTTCATTCTAAATGGCCATAGGGTTTCAGGCGTATGGATCCAAAAAGGATCACGTTTGGGTTTTTCTAAATTTATATGTTTCTTCTGATGTGTCTTTAATTAGTGGTTGCTCAATTTGATGGATTTCAAAATCGTCCAATGAATGGCCAGGAAGGCTGAATTTTTTTGTTTCTGGGGCATCAGCATCAAGTTTTATATCCTGTTTGTGTCGAGTAGCATGCATTCGGAAAGGATTTTGATTTGACCCACATACTGCTTCCCACAGCGTTTACAAATGATACAGTAAATGATATTGGGCGAATCACACCGGAGGGAGTCTCGGATCCGATAATGATAATGATAAACGAGGCTTTTGGCATTTCAATTCCGCTCCACCACAATTCTTAAAGGGTCTGTTGTGTTCAATTTTCAGTGGATCGAAATCTGCAACATTCTAGCTATTTCCGAGTTTGAGATTTCAGGCTACGCACAAACTTCAGTGAGTACCCCATCGATCTAAGAGCGCCAAATATGATAGAACAAGCCCCATTGAAATTCATCCTATCACCTGAATTGAAGTAAAAACAAATGAGCTTTGATTTGATGATGCCTTTAAATGTATGTGGTGGATGAAATGTTTTTGTGTGCAACAATTGATATAAATCAGTTAGTTTAAAAAACACCTTATAATCTGAATGAACCGATGCGTGGAATTGCTTGCCTTTATACAAGGTCACATCCACAAAATCAGCAGAATCTTGGCTGAAAGTAGCATTCAATTTGATGTTTGGATCCTGATTGTTTAAAACTTCGAAAAAATTATCAAACTCTTCTTTTGAATGTTCCCATATGATAAAAATGTCATCTAAATATCTGAAATATTCGAGAGGATGCTTTGCACATTTGCTTAAGGCATTTTCCCCCATTCCGCTACATAAATACTTGTAAAATTGGGACTAAATCTTTTGCCCATAGGACAACCAATTATTTGTAGATAATTTTCTCCAATGAATTGAACCTTTTAAGCTCAGCTCTGAAGATTCAAAATGTGTTCACCCGGGCGCTTTGCATCTGGATATTTTTCGAATGCATTTTTAACAGATTAAACCCTTTATCAATATCAGTGTTCGAAAACATGCTGTCGATATCCAAAGTAGCCAGGATTGCATTTTTTGATATCTTCAATTTAGAAATGTTTGACAGGAAGTCCTGTGTATTTTTTAGATAGCTCGGGTGTGTATTAGCTACAGGTTTCAGATGATAGTCGATGAGTTCCGAGATGGCATAAGACTTCGAGTTACAATCTGAGATAATTGGCCTTCCGGGTGGAGTAAAGTCATCTGTCCATGAAGAACGGTCCTTGTAAATCTTTGGTAGGGCGTGAAATTGTCTTGTATGAGCACTGAGCTTAGCTGATGAATATTTCAACTGTTTTTTTTTTTTGGGGGGGGGGGGGGGTTTATAAAAAATGACCTTCGTCGAGGAGAAATTTTGAGATCTTATTGAATTTTTCTATATTACTCGGCCAAATAAGTGAATCTATTTTCTTATAATGTTTTGTTTCGCTGAGTTGTCTCATAGCTTCCTTTATACAATTATCCCGAGATAGAACGACAACCCACACACCTTTATCGGCTGGTGTGATCGGTAAATAGGGGGCAAAGTCTATGTTTATGGGTGTTTATGGAGGCAAATGCCCCTATCCCCATCTCACGTATCGACGGAACTTAACTGGTCCAGTCAATTAGGTCTAGCTCCGCCAAAGGCTCAGTCCGGATTTAATTTACTCAAACCTCACTACAACGCCGCGACCTGGTGGAGATCTTTCTTTATTCACCACTTCTCCACAACTTCATTTCAAACTGATTATAATGATAATATTACAGGAGGATAGACAGGTCTAAACTACTTTCGAAAGGTGTTCGAATAAAATAAGAAATGATATATTTCCAGATTACAATACCCTATATGTCGGCTAGCACACCCCATACTATAAGTTACAGGACGTTCAGGTGGCGGATACGGTATCATATGAGGCGAGGTGAAAACAATATTGGACGAGGCGGTACGCCGAGTCCAATATTGTTTTTGCCGAGCCTCATATGACACCGTATCCGCCATCTGAACGTCCTGTAGCGTATTTATTATGCCAACGAAAACAAAATAACAATCAAATTTGAACGCCGGCACATTTTCAAAACTGGTGCAAAACGCTATGTAAGTTGTAACAAACGTGCACAGTTGTCTCCCTGTATGTGCATAATTTCCTTGACAACCGAGTCAACAATAACGCTTTTCTTCGCAAATCAATACTTTGTCTTGAGAGTGTTGAATGCCCCGAAACATCCGATTTTATACAATTCGATCAAAATAAATGTATCTCACATTTTTTCCCATTGACTTTCATTCATTTTCCTACAATTTCATCATTGTGCAATCTTATAATTATTCAATGAAATTAAATCCATTTTCGAAGCGACGTTATCCATTTACCACAACAGAGACTACAGAATGAGCTCAACGAGAAAAAATGAAATTAATCCATTCCCGGGATAAGACAATTTTTTCTCAGTTTATTTATTCACACTAAATATATTTTTCAACTTTCTAACAACGCATTTATGGGTTATATATTTTTCTAAAGCTTTTAAAATATCGAGGCGAACACCGTACCCAAACTGTTGTGTGTTAGCCTCAACAAGCTTAGACCCTATGTCACGTTAGGGCCAGGCCGACTTATCTATTATCGGTAGATCGAATACAGTAGTATTTCTCACTTCAAATAATTAAATTTACATTTAGAAAATAAATTTCACAATAAATTTACTATAAAACGAGAGAAAATGAGACATATAGACGGAGGGACGTTTGATTGTACTGCAATTTCTTCAATATGGATATAAAAGCACCGCGAGGTGAGGAATTTCCACGTCGAAACAAAATGGCGGTACTGACCTAATATGAGTTTCGTATTAGGTCACCTCGGGCTGCAGGTGACCCAATACGGCTCAGTACCGTCCACTATTCGGGGGCTGTGATTGGCGAATTTCATTAGCTGGCATAATAATGCTGTTTATTACACGCCTGTTCTATGAAATCCCTATCTACAGCAACACTAAACAGTGCGGAAAATGAAACTCTGTTCCGCACATATGTGCGGAACGGAAATTGCTGACGGACTATTTTTAAATAGAAGTGAAATTTTACTGGAATTATCTACAAACCATGCACTGCAATTATAATTTGAATCTCTAGCGATAGCTGAAAATTGTCCCCTGAGTTCCAATGTGTTCTATGTGCCGGTAGGCACATAGAACACATTGGAACTCAGGGGACGAAATAGTTCCACTCGCAAATTTGTTTGGCGATAAAATATGTTCTTTTTTATAGTTGTCAAATGAATCGCTGAGTGTCCTTGCAATCTTTTTTATAGACGCGAAGGCGTGTAATAAACAAAGAACGACACACGCGTGTGAATGGGTAAATCGACATGGCACTTGTGCCATCGCGGAGTGATAAAACCTGAGGCGTCTGGCATCTCGTTTTATCTTTCCGCGCTGGCACTCGTGCCGTATCGATTATTATTTATTTATTGATGTTTAAGGAAGGTCACATATTTATGCACAATGGCTAATCATGACCGTGACAGTTTTACGGGTGGAGGAAGTCGGAGTACCCGGAGAGAACCACCGAGCAACGACGAGCAGCTGCCAGCTCCCCAACATCGTAACTCCGCACTGCAGCACAGGCAGGATTAGATTGGTTGAAGACATGCGCACCATCGACGTGCAGTACGCCTTAGTACACGGCGTCATCGTGCCCCCACGCGGGCAATGGAGATGAAGTGTCTTGCCCAAGGACACAACGCGGTTGCCGCAGGTGGGATTCGAACCGAGGACCTCTCGGCTTACAGCCTGCACCTCTACCTACTGAGCCACCGCGCCCCCGCCGTATCGATTAAACCATTAACACGCGTGTGTCGTTCTGTGTATTTACCTCAACATTCAATGGAGCATAAAATTAAAAGATTCGTTGATTGTAGAAATATCAATCGATTCTGAACTCCTAAAGTGTCCGTTCTGGAAAAGATTGGAAATGTTTGCACTGGCTGTCCTCTCAAAATTGTGAAAGTTGAAAACAAAATTGTGGGGATAAGAAATATCTGTCTTTTCAGTTGAGTGCGAAACTGGACGGTAGTTATTAGAATACAGTTTATTTTTAATGAGACGATATACTATATATATAAGTGGATAGAATACTGTTTCCCTAAAAATGAGCTTGATGAGCCGAGAAGGCAGGAAAATGTTAACACTGTCGCCAATGCAAACCGTTTTGTGTATTGCAATCTGCATGCAGACTGGGGACATCGAAAGCAAAACATCGATAGAAATTGAGTTAACTCCCTTAGAGCACAATAGAATTCACAGGACACTGAATGTAAATATTGCACACTTTACTCAATCAGAAATGATTCCCGATTTGATTAAACGTTTCATTGCGATCTGATAATGAAGGTGCTATATAAGCAAGGAAAACATTTAATATGGAACTGCCAAGTCTGAAATTCCATACGTTTCCAGTAAATTCACAACGTATACATCAAAATGAAGGTTGTGGGGGGTGGGGGTGGGGGGGGAATGAGCACGCAAAAATCAATGTGTTCAACTCACATTGTTGATAGAAGGCATCAATGGTTCCTGAAGGTCTCCTATCATATTTGTGTCATATTTGTGTCAAGTTTCTAGTTGTCAGTAGCTGATAAATTTCACAGGTATTAACCCTGTGATATTTGTGCCACACCTGATAATAAAATAATAATATGAGAAATACTCGTGGTCAAATATGCTACAGATATCCAAGAACACGGCATTCAAAATAGCACAAAATGCTACTATGACGACCCCCACCCCTCCCTCACCACACCACCATCCGTTTGCGTCAATTAACCTTGTACCTAACAAATCGGTGGCATACGCCAGCAAAATTCACAAACTGAAGAATTGGAAAAAAGATTTTTTTTTTTAAATTTCAATAAAACCGTCTTTATTAAGTGACCCCTCGTTGGAATGAACTCATTCCAATGAGGGCGTCATATAATATGGTTTTAGTGATATTTTTGTATACATTTGAAAAAGTTTTTTTTTACATCGTGCGCGTTGACATACGACTATAACATCTTTCTCACAGGGCCGAACCATTGTTGGTCTGTAGCGTGTTGGAAATTGATGCCACCCCACTTCCATTGAGCTTCCACACTCCGCAGCTGACTACCTGTCTTTTCACCGTATTTTAACAGTTATATTTTAATGTATAGGATATTGAGATTTGACAATTTATTATTCTCTATTTATTTATTTATTTATTTATTTATTTATTTATTTATTTATTTATTTATTTATTTATTTATTTATTGGTGTTTAAGGTCACATATTTATGCACAGTGGCTTATCGTGACGGTGGCAGTTTTACGGGTGGGGGAAGCCGAAGTATATTCTCTCTCTAAACAGGAGGTAATTGGAAAATCAGCGTGCATAACGCAAAGGCGTGTGAACCGGTGGATTTAGCAATTTTTGTGAAAGGGCGGGGAATTTTCTTCAAGGCAAATCGTAAATACATAAGGATATTTTGTCTTTTAATTTTAGCAGTTTTCAGGGCATAAGCATTGGTCAGGGCAAATACTTGGTCGGTTAAAATAATCTGAAAACAATTGTTGGGGGAAAGTCTCACTTCGTTGTTTTCCGTATTCAAAAGTTACGAACGAGAATGCCATAACATGAATGAGGCACTGGTGAAAAACATGGGCGGTGCGACAAATTTTTAAAGTGGGACACGTTTATATCTCATTCATGGTATGACCTATTGACATAAGACCAACACCAAATGAATCGAAACTCATTCGAGGTTCAAACTATTGGCCAAGGTCACTTGGAGCACACAGGGGTCATTGAGTCCATTTTTCATAATGTTCGAAATCGCATCCTAGGACCACACCCTCCCCCCACCCTTTCACACACACACAATGCATTCCGGAAGTTCACATGTTAATGTCAACACCCAAACAAGTGTGTGGATCCAAATTTTGGAAATGGACCATTCTTATGTTCAAAGCATGGTATGACCTATTGATCTACGGCCAATACAAAATGAGCCGAAACACTCTGGATGGTCAAAATATGGGTCAAGTCACTGATGTCTTACAGGAGTCGCGTGTATTTTCTGAACTGCTGAAAATCGCATTTTAAACCGCTCAAATGCATTCTTGATTTTCATATATGAATTTCAAAACGCAAAAAATTGGGCGGGGCTCAATATTTTGAGAGAGGGTCAGGCAAAATATCAAACATGGTATGATCTATGGACCTGGGACGACACGAAATGTGTCGAAACTCCTTAAAGGTTCAAAATATGAGTCAACGTTACACTGTAACCGAGGGGTCATTGCCTACATTTCCCAAACTCCTGGAAATTGCATTTAACTGGTAGAATGCTGGAAGCCCATTTTTTGGGCTTTATCCTGATGTGCAGGTATCACAGCTTAAAGGCTTCATATCCTGTGGATGGGCTTCAGTTAATTGTTGATGTGATATTATTTAGTTTGGGTGGATTTGCCCTGCTACAATTTATGGGAGAGTGCCTGTAGGCACTCTCCCATAAATTGTAACAAGGCAGTAACATGTGAACAAATTTTGACAACCAAAAAAACTTAGCACTCTACCAGTTAAGACCCCTCTGATGTTCCTGGTGTTCACAATATGAATTTCAACACTTAACAAAGTGGGCGGAGTAAATATTTTTTTGGAACGTGAGACAGGCTCATATTCCACGCATGGTATTGCCTGTTGACCTGGGATCAAAGATACATGGGTCGAAAGTCATTGGAGGTCCAAAATATGGACCAAGAGTACAGAAACAAGGGTCAATGAGTGCATTTTTCAGAAATGCTGGATACCATTAATTTTGTGAAATTCCCAGATGCATTCCTGAACTTTATATATGAATGTCAATACCGAAAAAAGATTTGTGAAAGTGTGTCCGCTTATACCTGAAGCGAAATGTGACCTATGGACCTGGGACCATCAGCAAAAGAGTCAAAACACTCTCAAAGATTAAAATATAGGTGAAGGTCATTGGGGTCATCGAAGGGTCACTGAATGCAATTTTCAGAAACACCAGATTTTTCACATTAAGATCCCCTAATGTATTCTTTATGGTCGTGTTAATAAATATGTTTTTTAACGCTCAGTAAATATTTTGAAAGTGGATCAGGCTTAATGTAAAGCATGGCATAACCTAAGGTGTTGGTACCAGCACCAAATGCGTCACACAGGGGTCATTGAGTGTATTTATTGGAAATGCCGGAAGTTGAATGTTATGGCTCAGTGATGTATTCTTTAAGTTCATGTATGAATTCCAACACTGAAAAGGTGAGTGTTCCCAAAACATTTTCAAATGGGTCATATCTCAGGTCTGGTATGAACTATAGGACAGCAGGTTTTCAGAATTGCTGGAAAAAGCATTTTAAGACGCCTCAAGGCAGACCTTTTCCGAGCTGTACCTATACTCAGAGTTGTTTATTGCTGTAGAAATCTCTTCCGGTTTCGTTGCTTCTATGAAGACCGAACTTTTGCCCATTTCTTAATAAGCAGGATTCACTGAATTTTATTGTCGCCAGGGACGTAGGAGTATCTGGGGGGGGGGGGGGGCGGGGGGGGGGGGGCACATGGTACACTAACACCCTCAACTTTTTTTCCAGAACATGTTGAGAGAGAGAGAGAGAGAGAGAGAGATTGGGCCGCAATTAACTTTACCGATATATTGTAAACATAATACCGACTCAATTTGTAATTTTGTTCTTTCTTTCTTTCTTTTCTTTTATTTTTATTTTTTTTAAATTTTTTAATTTGTTTTTTTTTTTTTTCGGGGGTTGGCGGGTAGGGGAACGGAGGACTCGCCATTGCAATCATATTGGGAATTAGCAGCAAGGGATTACACAGATTCTTCACTCTCAAGATCTGACTGAAGATTCTGTCGTATGAATTTTCTTTCAAATTATTTATTCAACCTCACGATATATTGTTTTTTTTGCCCAAACGATTCAGTTTGTTCTACAAGAGGAGTTAATGGATTTGATATTGTTCCAGCAGCCACTCCATAACTGACTAATATTATACGGAGCAGGATGGTAAGTAACCATCATTGCAACAGCCAGTTATTGAACCGCATATTGTGAATTTTATTCGGATGTGTCAGGGAGGATGGTGGCTCTTTGGTTAGAGCACTGGACATACGATCGAAATGTCATAGGGTCGATCCTGACCTGCGAAATCTGGTACATGTGCCTCAATCTATGCTGGGAGGAATCTGCTTTTAAGTGAAAAAATATTTAAAGTTGTTCATTTTTTATTTTGTATGTCTGTAGCTGCATTCGAAAGTCTTGCACACACACATAAACGCCGGGCTCGCTGAACTGATCAAAAGTTGGATAAAATTCATATTTCAGTTGCTTCATTCACAGAGGGTTCATCCCAGATCTGACAAGTGCCCCACTCTCTGCTCTAGTATCTAAATAGTGCACCAAATCTGTAACATCTTCAGTGTTATCGCCCAGAATCACGATGTCGAATCTGCTCACTTTTAATGCAATATGAGCAGTGAGGCCAATACTATAAAACGTTTATAATTGTATTTTCTAGAACTGTATTTTCTAGTTATGACTTTAAATGGGTTAAAATGGACGATTAACATTTTCAAAGATCTGAAAATTTGCCAGTTGGCAAATTTCCATATCATTTAAAATGCTAATAATTCATTTTAGTCGGTTATATTAACCCTTTACCCAAAGTAACGGCCAAAACCGGCCAGCGCTATTCTCAAAAATCGCCAATTAATTTTCATTATTTTTTTCATTTTTTGTCTCAAAAACATAGGTTATGACCCCTCGTTGGAACGAGCTCGTCGAGCTCGTTCCAACGAGGGGTCATAACCTATGTTTTTGAGACAAAAAATGAAAAAATTTAGTTATTCAAGAATTTTTTTTGCAAGTGTCGTCTGCTTTTCATGTTAGGTAAAGGGTTAATAGGTATAGAATATAATTCTAGAAAAGACAATTGTAAAAGTTTTATAGTATTGGTCAGGCTCCAGCAGGTGTCCTGACATTGACGATTCACATAACAATGAAGAGAGAGAGAGAGAGAGAGAGAGAGAGAGAGAGAGAGTCTTAAAATGCGAGCAGTTGTCTCTAATCAAGCGTCACCTTCCTGAATCGGCAGACGACCTTAGATTGGGAACACCTGCTAGACCGATAGTCTTGAGCAAAAGCCATGCTCCATAAATTTACCTTTGTTTCTCAACTTTTACGAGTTCAAGAGTACCATTTGCCTTTCAAACGCGGTAATCAGTCTCTCATTGATACGGAAGCCCATTAGTGCCAGGCAATGGATGTTTGCAAATATTCGCAAAGATGTTTGCAATTATTCGCAACGATGTTTGCAAATATTCGCAAAGGTTTGCGAATATTCGCAAATTGTTTGCGAATATTCGAAAGGTTTGCGAATTTTTGCAAAAATTTTTTTCCCGTGGCACTAATGGGATTCCGTAGTACTCACACCTTGTAGTTATTTTTAATATAAATTGATTGCCTCGTAAAGAAAAAAAAAATCCGGCAGAACTTTTAATTTCGGACTAAATTCTGGTTTGATAACGGCCGATCCGACCCCACCCCGAAAACCAAAATCTCTCCAATTGTTCATTGTTCCGGTTACATATTTGAGAATAATGTGTGAAAGGTAACAATAGTTAGCACACTCGGGGATTTTTTTGGGAGTTATGCTAAATGGTGATCGACAATCATGGGCGGAGATAACTATAAAAAAATGAATATCAAATAGAACTCGCTGATAGCATCTGGCACACATTACGTGAAATTTAGGATCTAAAATATATGCGCCATTGTAAGTGAAAATCTTCTTATTTAATAGATCGATAAAGGTGATAGGAACATGGTCACCTATTCTACTATATATGAAATGCCTGTGACATAATTTTTAGCTTTACACACCAACCGTGGTGAACTCGCCAGCAATGGGATTTCAATAGTTAAAATTTTTACCTGCAGTGGAACTACAGTTAATACTAGAAGTCCTGTCATGAACTGCGCGCTTATCTAGGCTTAATTGCGCGTAGGAATTGCGCACAATTGCCATATCGAATGGCATCCAAAGCACGGCAGGTTCTCCAGATTACTCATAGCAAAAAGGCAATGTTTCTGCCAATGGACCTCCGGGCTACCCGGAGGTCCATTGGCTGAAACATTGCGTGTGCGCAGGCCATATGTACAGAATTTGATAGCCTTACTATGGTCATAACGCGTAGATTATCGCGCAGATCGACGTGTTATTTGTGCGCATTTCATGACAGGACTTCTAGCTATAACTGTACATCCAAGTTGACCTTTGGTGACCTCGACCTGAATTCAAACTTGCCTAAATTTATCGCTCGTCGCCTTCATGCAAAACATCTATGCAAACAAGAACATTAATGTTTAAAACATCTTCAATCGATACATCTTACTCTCTGCGGCTAAAGCCTCTGTCACATCTTTGCGATTTGTGTACGAATGTCCGAGAATAGCAACTTTCATACGACCATGTACGGATTATCACGAATGTGGTAAGAATCTACTAAGATTTTCCAAGCCGATTCATTACGAATCGATACGACTTGGCACGATGCACGCACGACACCGGTACGAAGTAGTACGAACTTGTAAGATGATTCAAGGGCAAGAAAGAATCCTTGACAGTCAGAACAGAATGATTTCAGAGCCGCAGTTTGCCGAGGTTTATATCCTTTTTGTCGGGAATCGTGGTGAACCGAGTTGAATCGTGGTGAAAACATGTGAGTTCGTGGAACTTCCTACTGTATCCTACCAGATCTTACTGGAATCGTATCAAATCGTCCAGAATCTTGAAACGTAGTGAGACCGTACTAGTTCTTACTGGTATCGTTATAAATCTTGGTATGTCGTACTATAATCTTTCGAAAGTCGTACGGAGTCTTGGCGGGTTCGTACGAAACTGGTAGTGCCGTCGTAGCAGATCTTACGAGTTCTCAGTGAATAGTGACGCAACCGTACTGGCCAAGTGCACATGAACACCCACGAACACTCAAGAATACCCAAGAATACCCCGTACGGTTCAGAATGGTCTAGTACGACAGCGGTACGACGCAGTGCGGAATTGAAAAATCGCACGAAAGTTTTAAACAGTTTAAATTTTTCGTACGCGTATGCCCATCAACCAAGAATACTCAAGAATGATTACGAAGCAGTACGGATCTCAGTAAGGATATCCACGATTGCCCAAGACTTTCATGTCGTCGTAGATCGTGTCAAAACATCGCAAAGATGTAACGGGGGTTTTATCCACAGAAAGTACGTTGTTACGGGGTAAGTGAGGTCGCTCCATTTTATCAAAATTTTCAAATCACAAATTGGAGATAGTCCCTCAAGTGGAACTCCAATTGTTTGGGGAGATGTTTCACACCCGTCGCACACCCGGCATGCGCCTGAATAGAATATTTCCTCCAAAAAATGTCCCCAGATTCATCTGTCCACCCAGACAAAGTTTCTCTTCAACAACTCCCATCAGATTCGCGAATGGGATGTTACAAAACAGCATATACGTTGAAACGAATGCCTCAGTAAAAAATATCGGGGTATGCATCAGAAGATTGAGGGACCTTCATGCGATCTGGATTTAAAGGACAAAAATGGAAGTATGTGTAGAATACCAAAGCTCAAGATAAAATGCTATATTATGAACAGGCCAAGGGTGTAGCCAGGGAGCCCCCCCCCCCCCCCCGATCCCAAAGGTCCGCGGCGATATTCTCCATAGCAATCTAATAAATACCTACATTTCATTTTATTCACTTTCCCTCAGCTGGAAATCTTTGATAATTGCTGACATCATATATTGAAGAATTTTTCCGGGAAAGCCCCCCCCCCCCCTCCCCGCCGGACCACCACCGGAAGCCAAAGGTAAAGTTGGGTGAGATTATGGGAGGGCGTCACCCCCTCCCATCATCTCCTCCAACTTCACCTTTGGCCAAGGCTTGCCTCTGCCAAGATTTCAGTCTTTTTAGTCGCCAGACCAGTGTGGAGTTACGACGCAGGGGAGCTGGCAGCTGTTCGTCGTTGCCCGGTGGTTCTCTCCGGGTACTCCGGCTTCCTCCACATGTAAAACTGTCACGGTCATGATTAGCCATTGTGCATAAGTATGTGACCTTAAACACCAATAAATAAATAAATAAATAAATAAATATAGTCGTCAGACCTTTTCATCCTTGAGTTGCATTGTGGGCGACCTCCCTAAAAACAATTGCTGGCTACACTCCTGCAGGCGAAACAGTGTGGGTGGAGAGCCATCATTTCACAGCAGCTAAAGGAAAAACACATTAACTTGGTGAATACAGCATGGAACTGTATCGTGTTATCACAAGACTGGATCGAATTGCTTGTACAATAAACAGCTAGTTCAAAACACTGCATGTTTTGTGTATCATGAATGGCGGGTCTGTTGCTTGATCGTTAACAATCAACGCAAATAAACAAGCTCTTCGTCTATCGTAGTTAGGATATCATTAGGCCTAAAACCATCTGTCCTATCAAACTTTACATCATAAAAATCAATTCATTACATTCACAGTTTATCGTTTAAAATTTACTAATGTACGTGTCCTTCAAACTTACAAATATTATTTCAGTGAAGCTGTCGTCTGAGCAAGGTTTAATTTTTTAATTTGTGCTAGTTTTATACGAAGAACGAGCTACGCCCACAAATTTTCGATCCACAATTAACCCATTCAGCCTACGCGAATGTGTTTGCGGAGGTGACAAAATATTTTCCATTTGCCGTGCAGTCATTTTTATTAAGTAGGTGGCATGCAGTGTCACCTTTCAGCCATGTAGGTGCTGAAAGATGATGCTAGGGCACTGCGACCCTCAGATTTCCGGTCGTGTCAAAGCAGAATGAGAATTTTGAATCGAATGTTTAATCTAATGTCACAAGTTGTAGAAAACCAGAGTAAATATTGCCAGTCTCTACTCAAGTATTGTATACAAAGACGACGCTTGTCGACAAATCAATCAAAATAGTGGAATATTCCAGAATGGAATTAAAGTAGTCTAGAGGCGGAACCCCCGTGAACTCTTCTTCTACCATTACATGTAGGTCTCCTGTAAGAGGCGTCGCATTGGAGGAGTTTGAGAACAGGTTGATGATTCCAAAATGTCTGATTCAGCACGACTAGTATCGAATCGAATGGTATCAATGATTTCGAACCGAACCGAGTTGAATCTCGAAGCTTTGCATTGGCCAAGATAAAACTGCAATTAGCCTTCACTATTGTATTATTCCACCGGGCAGCTCGAATTTTGAAGAATCATAAACGAATTCAAAAAATCCCTTCCAAACCCCGTGCAGAGTTGTCTCCCCTCACTACGCTCGATACATCGGATACAACACTGCTAAAGGATTTTCAGTCTGCAAGATTCTTTCAGATTGTCCACCATGTGGTGTGGGTGCTTCATTGTGCTTTGAGCACTTTTTGAATAACTCTGATTGAATTGCCCGAGTGAAAATTTTCAAAAATACTTCTTGAATGAATGCAAACTCGCAGAAAGTGAAATAAATATAGTCCGTGTATGAAGACACCGTAATGACGTGATATTTAAATAATTAAAAAGCACATATCATTTCTTTCACAATCGGCATGGAGTTGGTCGAGACATGGGGTGCGTAATTCAGACTCGTGTTTTTGTCGAAACAAGGACATGTAGTGGTTGTTTGGAATAATGGTAATGTTCGGTATAGAGTATTTATTGGTCAGATATGGAATAAAAAATTATTGTATGCAAAATTCTTCGCTCACTACGTGCATTTGAATAAAACTGTCGTTTCGTCTAATTACCACACAGAGCAACATAGAAAAACCTTATGAATAGAACCATATAGGTCCATATAAAGCTATGTAGATATAACTACATGGAACAACATAGATGTCACATAGAACTTATAGCTTTTAGAATAAAACCCACGACAGAACAAGAGCTTTCAGATCAAAACCTTTTATTATCAAAACTGAAATCTAAAAACTGGACAAAACCCATGGTCTTGTTTCTTTTATTATTTACTTGAAATCTGTCAGTTGATTAAGTCATCCAACGAAGTTGGAATGGATTATTGGAATCATTAACCTATTTTTCTTTTTTTCAGCAGCCATATTTATCGGGCACTCCTCATTGACCTACGATCATGGAATTTGGCACTCCTCTTCATTTTTCTCTTTCATAGTCTAACCTTCATCCAAACAACGTCAATTTTAAGGTTTTTTTCTCCATCTTTTGATATCAACGCCTTTATCAAACCTTCCTCCTTAACAATTCCTAATAGTTATGGCCGAATTTAGGGCTACGTTATTGATGTCAACGTCATTACAAATTAAATGACTTCGGATTCAAATGAAATTTTAGAATTTCGAAGAGGTGAAAAAATTAGGAGATAGCTGTTTTTAGTTTTTCGGTTTATCCCAATTTTTGACGTTTTTACAGTACTTCAATTGAAATTTTAGGACACAAGGCCCAAACGGCGACACGCATGATAACACCCTCGTTACAATATGTACAGCTATGAAACTTCGCGACTTTCGGTCTATTGCATATTTTCAAATTTCAACCTTTATCCAAAACAACATCAGTTTTAACGTTTTTGTTCTTATCCGTGATATCAACGCCTGTATCAAACCTCCTTCTTTCGATTTTTCGATATATTATCTCCAACAAAAAACATATCTAAAAAATTGGTACCGACCTGGGGAATTCCCAACAGTCATGTCCCAATTTAGGGTGACGTTATTGATGTCAACGCCATTAATAAATGATGTCGGATTGTCATGAAATTTTAGTATGTTGTAGAGATAAAAAAAAGTTAGGACAAAGTTGTTTTTTAGTTTTTCGATTTATCCCTTGTTGACATTTTTTCGTCAATTGAAGTTTTAGCAATTTTTAGCTTTTATAATAAAAGGCTAAAACGTCGACACGCATAACTCCATCACTACTGTATCTACTGGGGTGAAACTTCGTAATCGTCTTCATGATGACAGATCTAGTGCATGCCATTTGAATATTTTCAAATTTCAAGCTTTTATCCAAAATGTTCTTTTTTTTTAATTCTTTTAAAATCAACGCCTGTATCGACCATCCTGTTTCAAATTTTGAAAATATCATGTCCAACAAAACCCACATCCTAATATTTGGTACCGACCTGCAAATTGCCAACAGATTTGGCAGAATGTAAGGTGGTGTTATGGACGTCAACGTTTTCAGGAGTTCAAAATGCTATGATTTTCCTACAAATAACAATGAAAATTATTAGTATCTGCTCCCACAAGTTTGGTCACAGTTTACGATCAATGGACGGGACTGTTATTCCGGGGTGAGATACTTTCGGCTTTCAGGCGATAGAGAGCGACGCGGAACGCACTATTCATCGGCGTGGTACGTTCAAATGCATCATATACATTCTCCTCATTGATGGGCCCACACGCTAAAAACTAAAGTGTTAAAAACTACACTTGAAGTGCTGTATTTAACACTTACTAAGTGCTGAACTAGCACTTTGTTCAAGTGTAGATATCCCAGAACTTGACAGGTGTTACAATAATACCACTTGACAAGTGTAATGTCGCGACACTTAAAAGGAAACAACGCATATGACGCGGATCAGGCTCATCATCCGCGTCATCTGCGTTGTGTCCTTTTAATTATGTACCCACCAAGCGCAAGTCAAATTATGGACGATTCTGGAAGAACCACCAACGCTTGACACATGGGAAGTGCCATCCATTCAAGGTTCAGATGTCTGACGATTGTAATGTCTAAGTGCTTAAAGCATTGCACTTTGAGTGTTAAAATCAAACCCTAAAAGTTAGAATGGGTCTAACACCTTGAAAGTGTCAGTTTTACCATTTTAGTATTTAGTGTGCATGGTGATGAACGTTTTTCGTTGGACGACTTCTGGAAATTAGCCTGCACTTTCAAAATATTCTTGTTTTATTTATTTCTCTCTTTCAAGTGTGTGTTTATTTATTAGTATTCCTTTTTTATTTCAAGATAGTATTACTAAACTTTGTGTGTGTGTGGAGTGTGGAGTGGGGGAGAGGGGCGTGGGGGAATTCAATGAAAATGTAGAGTCTAGTATGTTATTTTCTCGCATTTCATTTTTTGACAGGCGAGAATCCAGAGTGTTGCCTCATTGTCGGGGAAAAATGCTGAAAGAAAATTTCAACCGGATTGCGACCCGGTCGAAATTCTCTGTAGGTATTTGTCATCACAGTACTGGTTCTGTGAGTTTCAAAATGTCAAACTGTACCACATATTTTTGTGTATCTCTATGTAGTTCTATATAGAGTCTATATTATTCTGACCCGCTAAGTGGTTCTGTGCAGTTTTATGTAATTATTCGACACACACTCCATTTTGGAAATGAACCGGAAAACGCGAACTAGTTGAAGTTATAATCCCCTCACTCCCTCACCAATACACACAACCGCATTCCTTTATTGGGGCAGAAAACCTAGAGAAGATAGATATTGCTTCATTCATCCAAGCTTAGAAATATTTTGATGATGAAGAATCCTTTATGTAAAACTCATCTGAGTTTTTCTTCCTGAACTCGAGGGGTGGGTCTGTAACAAGTTACATTTATAATATGCATATGTATATATATGCACATTTTATGTTCAGATTACAATAAATATGCAGGAATGTGGCTAGAGGTGTCCGATTGGGGAGGGGGTGTAGGGTAGTGAAGTTCCAACTAGGAGGAGGGCCGGGAGGGAGTAACCCCCTCCCGGTCCCTCCCCCTAATTGGAAATTTATTACCGAGAAAAAATTTGAAAATGAAGCCATGAAAGGGGTATAAAATTGATTGTAGTAACTGAAATGCTAATACATTTATCATAGAATTATCAGGTTGTTATTATTATTTGGTATTATTCTGGGAGTTGAATATGTGCTAAACAAATGCTCAAGCTGAGAACTTTGAGCAATTCATACTTCCCTAACATTAAGTCAGATCTCATGCAGGAATGATCAATTTTCGATGTTTTATCATTTTGTAACTGTGACTGATGGAATTAACTCGGGATAACGATTTTACATGTTGCGATTTTCTAGAAGTGCATTTCAAAGAATTTTGTTTATTACGATAACTAAACTTACTGAAATCTCGTACCGATTGACATCAGGCATACTTAAGAAGCTCGATATTGCGTACACTGTAGTTGTAAATAGTAACAGCTGGATTTTTTGCGGATTCGAAACCGAGTTGGTATTTGGGAAGTAAAGGAGACATCAGCATCGCCAAAGAAGCTCTAAAATCCAGAAAGATGGAATTTCCAACTGCACATGACTTGCCCTCCGAACTTCCAACTATAGGATATTTTAGCCAGGATTGGGGGAGGGGAGGTTATACCCCAACACCCTCTGTCGTCACGTCCCTGTAAATATGTCTTCTTATCTTTTAATGGAAAGAGAGCTTTCCAATAAATGATAATAAGCCAAGAATTTGGTATTGATAAAGCCAAATAAAGTTGGGCATTCTTGTGATGTTATAGACTCATACTCAGTTCCAAATGTATTACTCCTTATATGAGACAAGTTAATTGGTGCCAGTCAAACATGTATGTTGACAATGTCAATGGCTGCCATTACATGCTTGTCTGAATACAACAATGACTGTTTTGAAATATCCAAAATTACACCAAGTTTCTAGGCGAGATAAATTAGTGTTCATTTTGTGATGACGTTATTGGTGTAGTTGTTGTCGTTGTTGATGTTGTAATGGTTGATAAAGAAGTGGGTGGTATTGTAGTTGTGGGTCTTGTCGAAGTTGGTATACAAGTTGCTGTGTCTCATGTAGTAGTTGCAGTTGTTATTATAGTATTGGTTTGTGTTACTGTTGATGCTGGTGTAGTCGTTGCCTTAATCGTTGTGGTTTGTTGGCATGCTATTTGTTGTGGATTACAGTAGTAGATGTTAGTTCAGTAGTTGATGGTGTTCTGGTCGTTGGTTTGAAAATAGTAATTATGTTGTAACTTTTCATGTTGTAGAGGTTGGGTGTTACAGACTTTGGACACTATTGGGTTTTAGTAGTTGTCGCTGTTGTCGAGATTGGTATTGTAGTGGTTGGTGCAGTGGCGGTTGGTGCTGTCAAGATATAGTATTGGTTGGTTAAGTAGTTTTTGGTAGTTGTTATCAAAGTGAATTTGTATTTATGGTTGTCATACCTAACTGGTGTTGTTGTAGTTGGTATAGTAGTTGTTTGCATAGTGGTCCTGCTGGTTGGTGCCGTGATTGTAGCAGTTGTTGTAGTGGTTGGCGTTGTCTTTGCTGATGTAGTAGATCCAGGTGCCATTATGGTTGTAGTGGCAGTTGTTGTTCTTGGTGCCGCATCGCTGTGGTTGGTGATGGAGTTATTACCACTTCAACAAGAGCAATGCCATGATGGTCAGCGTCCTAGTCAGTGCCCAAGTTCGTTTGGTTGACGTGGTGGTTGAGGTGGTTGGTGTTGTAGTGTTAACCCTTTACCCAACGCGGACGATATCAAAATTTATTATTTTAAATATCATTTCTTTCAAACAATTTCAATAAAACCATACCATGTGACCCCTATTTGGAACGAGCTCGACGAGCTCGTTCCAACGAGGGGTCACATGATATGGTTTTCTTGAAATCTTTTTTGAAAAATACTATTTTTTCAACTGCTGAATTTGATTATTACGCGGGCGTATGCGGCCGATTCGTTGGGTAAAGGGTTAAGTGTATTAGGTGTATTGTTGGGGTTTTAGTTCCACTGTTTGTTGTTGGTGATATTGTTATTGTTGCTGTAGTTGTTGGTATTGTGCTAGTTGATGCGGTAGTTGTTTGTGTAACAGATGTGGAGGTTGGTGTTGTAGTGGTTGGTGCTGTAGTTGATGTTGTTGGTTTTGTAGTAGTGACTGATGTTGTCTAGATAGGTGTTGTAGTTGTTGATATAGTAGTTGATAGTGTTGTCATGGTTGTTTGTGAAATAAATTTCACTGAGTAAGGGTTGGTGTAGTGGTTGTTAGCATAGTAGTGGTTGCCACGTTACTCATTTTGATTGTGAAGTAGCGGTTGTATAGTCGAGGTTATTGGTTGTTGTAGTAGTTAGTATAGGTTAGTAGATGTTGGTAGTTATAATGGGTTGAGTAGTAGTGGGTGTTGTTGTTGGTGTAGTAGTTATTGGTGCTGTCAGTGACAGTGTTACATCAGGTGTATTATTTTGTTTGTCTTGTCGAGGCTGGTGCTGCAGTTCTTGGTGTAGTATCAGTTGGTCTTGTCGATGCTGGTGTACTTATGTTCAGGTTACAGTAGTTGGTGTAGTAGTGGTTGGTGTAGTAGTTATCGGGGTTGCCAAGGTAGTCATACTGATTGTGAAGCATTGGTTGTAAAGTCGAGGTTGTTAGTGTAGTAGTTGTATTGGGTGTTGCAGTGGTTGGTAGGTCATGGTATTTATTTGATTAATAGTTGCTTGCGTTGTAATGAATGGTGCTGTGGTAGTTCATGTGGTACTTGCAGTGGTTGGTATAGTAACTGTATTGGTTGGAGTACTAACTATTAGGTTTTGAAGTGGGTGGTGTAGTATATGTTGTGTTGTAGTGTTGTGCAATAGTGGTTTATGCTGTAGTAGTTAAAGAAAATGGAGAACTAGCTGTTATTATTGAAGTAGGTGGTATAATAATTTTGACGTTTTTACGTCACTTGAATATTTAGCTATTTTTGACATATCACTTTAACCCTTTACCTAACATGAAAAGCAGACGACACTTGCAAACAAAATTCTCGAATAACTATTTTTTTTTCACTTTTTGTCTCAAAAACATAGGTTATGACCCCTCATTGGAACGAGCTCGACGAGCTCGTTCCAAAGAGGGATCATAACCTATGTTTTTGAGACAAAAAATAAAAAAAATAATAAAAATGAATTGGCGATTTTTGTAAATAGCGCTGGCCGGTTTTGGCCGATACGTTGGGTAAAAGGTTAAAATAAGAACACTGTCTTCTGATTCGTGTAACTCCATATTTATAAACGATAAAGCTATCAAACTTCAGACACTGTTTTCTAGTGCATGAAGTTTTGTAGCTGTATCGTTTATAAATCAACCATTACAATACAATCATCGTAGATATCACACTAACCACTAGAACCAACAAAAACCACCACCACAACAACAACCTTGACAACACCAATATCTAATATACCAACGACTACAACACCAACCTCGACAACACCTACCATTTTACCGACAGCACTAACCACCACAACTACAATACCAACCACTACTACTACTGTATTAACAACTACTACACCAACTACTACAATACCAAGGTTGACAAAATCAACAACTAGACCACAAACACCATTATACCTATAAATGATACATAAAATATATGTAAATTCATATTTATAAACGATATAGCTACCAAACTTCATACACTACTTTCTACTGTTTTGAAATTGTTGACAGTCATTTTCATTTCAAATTTACGTTCTCGATGCCAGCGATGCCAATTTTGGGGGTTTTTTTCTATTGCTTTTATTTTCAACTTCATTTTCAGCCCCAGCCTCTCGAAATTTTGGGACTGTAATCTCCGTAAAAAAACATATCTGAAAATGTATGAAATGTTCAACCGTTATACCGGAACTCTGAGGTGACGTCATGGGAGTCATATGGTAGAGAAATGAAATACATCGGATTTTTTTTGTTGATATTTTAGTATGTTGTAGAGTTCCAAAAATTAGGAGATAACTGTTTTTTATGTTTTTCGATATGATGTCATTTTGACGTGCTTAACCCTTTTAACACTGCTGGTATCTTCCATGCCAGTTAAATGGCAGAAATTGGAAGAGTCCATATCCATTATTTGGGGGTAGAGCAATTAATATTTTCAACGTGCAGCCTTCAGGCTGCACGTTGAAAATATTAATTGTTCTACCACATATGTTCACTTAGTGGCCATCCTACTCAATGAAACTATTACCTATCGTGTTCCTGGACCGGAAAAGCGGCCTCTCGTGTTGAAAGAGTTAATTAACTTCATAGTTTAGCCTATATTGACATAACTCATTAAAACGCTGTCTTCTGATTCATGTAACTCCATATTTATGAACGATACAGCTACCAAACTTCATACATTGTTTTCTACTCATTTAAAATTCTTCATTGTTATTTTTTCATTTCAAATTTACGGCCCGATGCCAGCGATGAAACTTTTATGGGTTTTTTTTTTCTATATCTATTATTTTCAACCTGACTCTCAGTCCCAGACTTTCTAAATTTTGGGACTGTAATCTCCCCCAATAAAAACCATATCTAAAAATATATTGCTGTTCTAGGAAATTATCAGCCGTCACACCCGAACGCTGAAGTGACGTCATGGGGGGGAGGAGAGGGTCATATGGTCAAAAATTGATATACGTCGGATTTTTCTGAAAGTTTAGTATGCTGTAAAGCAAAAAGTTAAGAGACAGCTGGGTTTTTTTTAATTTTTTTCGATTTGGCACTATTTTGAGGTCCTTACGTCACTTCAATGTTAGCCTATTTCTAATTAACTCGGCCTATGCCACACTGATTAAATTTCCATCGGGTTATTCATATTGTGCACGTTATCTGTTTTTCGGGAGTATTATCTCTATCATTGTGTTGTTTATCTCTATCATTGTGGTGTTTGCATAATTTTATCTCCCCGACGGATTTGGTCGATTTCTCCAACGGGGGCAGGGGGCCGGGCGGGCCCCATCTGACGCCACCCTGAATATGAAAGATTTACTTTTCCAAACTTCAGGGGTTACATTCCTCCCAAACATAATGTGTTTTTCGAAATACACACACGTCCCAGTCTTCATTAGAAGACAAACACTGCACTTTCGCCGTATTTTGCCAGAGTGTGCTACACTTTCATGTATTGTCGAAGGAAAAGTGAACGAAGTAACTAGAGAAACAGAATTTACTGCACCCAGTAAATTCAAGTCTGTGTGAAAAGGGTTAAAGTATCAGGAATAAACTATACAGAAAGAGAATTTATGGAGGCTTATTTTCAGGAGTAAAATATTTTTAAACAAAATCAGAAATGGGTTTTCGTTAACAGTATTTACAGATATTCATACTGGAATCAGAACAATTATTTATAAGAAACCAGAAAAGGCATACATGTGACCAGCATTCAAAGGGTTCGATACTCGAATCAGAAATGGACATTTTTGGCTCTGCCCACTAATTTGAGTGATGAAATACGTTCATAAACTTTAGAAATTCATTAAGGTGTAATAAAATTCATTTCCCAGTATTTCTGAATAATACGCGCTTGATGACTTTGGTGACCTCTTTCAGGCAGACCCCTAGGTGACCTCCGTGACCTTGACCCATATTTTGAATTTACATCAAGTGTCGACTCATTTGGTGTTAGTTCCAGGTCCATTCATCATACCACGATTGAGATATGAGCATGACCCACTTTCAAAAATGTTGGCTACGCCCACTTTTTAACATAAAAATGCATGTATGGACCTCAGGAATGCTTTGGGGGAATGTGCTTTCAAGCAATTATAAAAAATGCACTTAATGCCCCCTAGGTGATCTCCTTGACCCTGACCCATATTTTGAATCTCCATCAAGTGTCGACTCATTTGGTGTTAGTCCCAGATCCATTCATCATACCATGCTTGAGATATGAGCATGACCCACTTTCAATTTTTTTGGCCACGCCCACGTTTTTAACGTAAAAATGCATGTATGAATCTCAGGAATGCTTTGT
Source organism: Pictodentalium vernedei (assembly GCA_031216915.1). Lineage (NCBI taxonomy): Eukaryota > Metazoa > Mollusca > Scaphopoda > Dentaliida > Dentaliidae > Pictodentalium > Pictodentalium vernedei. The sequence continues at coordinate 684,321,849 of CM062295.1, read as the reverse complement.
GGGGCAAAAAATGTGATTTCCAGCAATTATGAAAAATGCACTCAATGACCCCTAGTTGACCTCCGTGACCTTGACCCATATTTTGAACCTCCATCGAGTGTCGACTCATTTGGTGTTGATCCCAGGTCAGTAGGTCATACCATGCTTGAAATATGGGCGTGACCCACTTTCAAAATTTTGGCCACGCCCACTTTATTTACGTCAAAATGCATGTGTGTACGTCAGGAATACTTTAGGGGATCAAAAAATGTGACTTCCAGCAATTCTGAAAAAATGCACTCAATGACCCCTAGGTGTCCTCCGTGACCTTGACCCATATTTTGAGTCTCCCTCAAGTGTCGACTGATTTGATGTTGGTCCCAGGTCCATACGTCATACCATACCTGAGATATGGGCGTGACCCACTTTCAAAAATTTTGGCCATGCCCACTTGTTTACGTCAATATGCATGTGTGTACGTCAGGAATACCTTAGGGGATCAAAAAATGTGATTTCCAGCAATTCTGAAAAATGCACTCAATGACCCCTAGTTGACCCCCCGTGACCTTGACCCATAATCTGAACCTCCATCGAGTATCGACTCATTTGGTGTTGGTCCCAGGTTTGTAGGTCATACCATGCCTGAGATATGGCATGACCCACTTTCAAAAAATTTGGCCACGGCCACTTTTTTTATGTAAAAATGCATGTGTGTACGTCAGGAATACTTTAGGGGGTCAAAAATGTGATTTCCAGCAATTCTGAAAAATGCACTCAATGACCCCTAGGTGACCTCTGTGACCTTGACCCATATTTTGAATCTCCATCAAGTGTTGACTCGTTTGGTGTTGGTCCCAGGTCCATATGTCATTCCACGTCTGAGATATGGGCGTGACCCACTTTCAAAAATTTGGGCCACGCCCACTTTTTTGCGTCAAAATGCATGTGTGTACGTCAGGAATACTTTAGGGGGTCAAAAAATGTGATTTCCAGCAATTCTGAAAAATGCACTCAATGACCCCTAGATGACCTCCGTGACCTTGACCCATATTTTGAACCTCCATCGAGTGTCGACTCATTTGGTGTTGGTCCCAGGTCTGTAGGTCATACCACGCCTAAGATATGGGCGTGACCCACTTTCAAAACACCCCTATAGACACCCCTGGTACCCCAGGAATCTGAAAAACATAGGTGGCCGAGAACTTGTGCCTGTCTATCAGAATGCCAAAAATCAACGAGATAGGGCAATTCGTTTTCGAGTTATCTTGCGAACAAAAAAGTGATGAGAAGACAGAAGACAGAAGAAGAAGAAGAAAAAGAAGAAGAAGAAGAAGAAGAAGAAGAAGAAGAAGAAGAAGAATCCGTGCAAAAACAATAGTCTGTGTGTTTCACACAGACTAATTATGAGAACTTCGTCTAAAACCTAGATTCCGGCCATCGTTTTAAGTGTTCAGTGGTATGATGGTTTATGCGTTGGACTCCTCATTACCAGGCAGGATTGTCGTGAGGTCGATTCCAGGTAGGGGATCAGGAACAAACATTCTAAATCCCTCCAAAACATGATTGTGTCCTTCAAAACTCATTAATAGAAACTCCAGCTCTTCCCCTTCCATCCTTTATCTTAATGAATACTGTAAGGGGGGAAATAGAGATAAAGGACGTCTTAGAAGCATAAAACTGAACGAGAAATTGCAGTCATTTTTAGCAGAAACGCTTGCTTCCAGAGCATCGCTTGTGTCCCATAAATAAAATGAACTCGACAAGAAGTAATGAGGAGTTTTTGTAGACAACCGATCAACATGAAGGTTCGTGACTTGAATCACTCACCTACAAGTGTTTTTATACTTCTTCTCCCACATAATTTGATTGCATCTGAGGTGAGATTCCACATACAAAGCGTGTGTGGTTGAGGTGGGTGGGTGAGGGTGTATACAACTAAGTCGGTAGGGCATCATGCGTGTAAATGACTTTGAAAGTAATATCACGAATGTACTAACAGATCATATCCTCAAATATGGGCATACTATCTTGGGCATCCTAAGAGAAATATAATATTCATAAAAAGTACGGGATATTTGATAAAAGTGAGATATATGAAGAAATATATTTATATTTTCATCAAAAAGACAGTTGAGGCATTGAACTGTGACATCTGGTGAATGATTTCAGCGATAGTTGTGTGTCTGACAAGCACACATTCCACGCACTGAGCTGTAGAAGATATGGACGGTCAGTCAGAGAATTTATCACATTCAGTCCAAGGCCTCAATACCTTGTAAATCCTCCTCGGTTCGCGAGACAAGCGCGGATCTGACGTGGCATACTCCTCACCAAACGTCCAATATCAGCTTGACTGATGTTATTCCATTCTTCCTGCAGTGCAGCGACGTGTTCCTGGACATTGGTAGGGGGCTGTTGGCGTTGTCCCTGACGTGCTAGAAAGGTGAAAGGTCTGGACTTAGTGCTGGCCAGGGCAGTGTAGTGATGTTCTGCTCCTGGAGAAAGTCTGTAGCGACACGGGCCCTGTGTGTTCTTGCATTGTCATCTTGGGAAATGAATCGACGGCCGTAACGTCGCGCAAATGGCACCACAAGAGCTGCTAACAAGTTGTCATGGTAGTACTGCCCCGTGACACGCCCTTGGATGACATGTAATGCTGTTCTGCTTGTCATGATTATTCCTACCCACACCATAACCGGTCCACCACCAAAACGATCGTGCTGCCTAACGGTTACGTCATGGTATCGTTCATTCCGCCACCGCCACACTCTGTTTCGCCTGTCGTGGAAGTCGAGAGTAAACCTCAATTCATCGGAAAACATGACGTTGCTCCACAGACGATTGTCCCAGAGCTGACGTGCTCCACACCAATTACGCCTTGCTGCGATGTGACATTCAGTCAAACGTGGAATTATTCGAGGTTGTTGAGCGTACAAATTCCAGCTGTGTAGGCGATTTCTGGTAGTCTGACCACTGAATCGCACATCTGTCACTCGGTGCAGCTGCAATTTCTGAGGCACTTTGATGGCGGTTACGTAATGCTGTGGTTCGGGTGAAACGTCCTGGTTAGCAGTTGTCGCCCTTGAACGACCTGACCGACGTCTGTCATCAACATTGCCTGTCTGACGGAAGCTTGACTACAACCTACTAATCACCGATTGAGTAACGCTGAGAATTCGAGCCACTGCAGTCTGTTTGTTTCCAGCTTCCAACATGCCAATGCCACGTGAACGTTCGTCACATGTCAGTCTTCGCAAACCTTAAAAGTTACGGTTCGACCAGAAACTATTGATGAATGAGTTTATACCATGAAAAGAACGATGAGACCTCCGAAAGAGCCCGCCCAGTACAAATGAAAATTTCAAAACGTACCCCACAGACATTAACGCGGCGCTCCTACGAAAAACCTGCACGAACTTTTCGTGGGCCGGTGACATTCATGATCCACACTAAACTTGGTAACATATTGATGTGTCCAATCACGCGTATCCAAGAAGATTTTCCGAAAATATCAACATCAGTTTGGATATCCCCTACTTTTTTAGTAGTATATTTCATGGCGTATGTAAATGGGCTTGTTCGGGGGAGAGAAAAGATTGAAGGCATAAAGTTGGCTACCAAAATTGGTGATGCCAAAGCACAGCCGCGTGCCACGAATGCTTGACAGCGATGCCTTGTTCCATCGGTTATTGTTTTGTAATTTCAGATCATCGAGATTCCTCTCCTCTCACGTCCCAGTATTAATAGAACCCCTCCTCTGACACCGCCGACACGCCCCGGGACATTGCTATGGTAGCGCAGATGGAGGGGGGCGGGGGGGGGTCACCTCTACATTAACAACAACCCCCTGGCAGGAGAAATTTTCTGCCTACTATAACATAATTTCCAACAAGTGGGAAATTCCTTTAGCACCACCCCCCCCCCCCCCCCCCCCCCCCCTGCATAATTTTCCAATTACAGTGTTAAGATCCAGAATTCCACATTTGGACATTTTGACTGTACATTATCCAACTGAGGCTCTCGGTAGGCACAAATTCCAACTACAATCAATATTTCAGGGTATTTTTACTACATTTCAATCAATATTTGAATGATTTTAACTATGGGAAACATGGGTATGAACGATTGGCTGGACTTGACTTTACATTCAGGTTGGGGGCAAGATTAACCATTGTGCAGACATATATGCCCTTAAACACCAATAAATAAATAGAGTGACTTTCACTACTCTTCAATCTGAAAACTCCACACTTTGGCCAAAGGTGTGGAGGGGGGTGGGGTCTGTGACGAAATGAAGATCTTACATACTCAATTAATGATCCTCTCCGAAGCGACGCTCTTCAGCTTATCCAAAAGTATTTGCTGCGCATTACACAACACAACCCAACACAAAACATTCAACCCACCCTATTCATCTCTCACACAGCACTGCAAGGGAGATTTATTCACTTAACCTTTGGCTTGAGGTGTGATTCTATACGTATGATACGAAGACCATGTCATTTTTCATTTAAACCACCAACACACAGCCTCTACACCTTCAGATTACATTTATACGTACGTTAGCGGGGGTAGGGACGATGGGTGTATATTAGAGCGTGTGCTTGTAAGTGAGGGTGTTTGTGTATGTCTGCTCGTGTTTTTGCTTTTTTCGCGTGTGTGCAGGAGATGCAGGTGTCCAATGTGGTAATGTGTATATGTAAGTGCGTCCGAATGTCCTTCCGCTTGGAGGTATGCAAGATGGAATATCTTTCAGACCTGTAGTGTTTTGGCACAACAATTTGAGTTTTAGGTTTAATAGGTCCATTGGGCCGGATGCAGTTTTATAGTCGTATAACATTATTATGTATCATGCAGATGTCACGGGAACAGTGCCCCTCATTGGTTAGGGGACTGGAGTCACTGGACTTTAAATCGACAGATTGACGGCTCAACCTTGACCGCGTCATCTGCGCTATATCTTTGCGAATTCACCTAATCTCGATTGCCAGTGTGGGGGGCAGTGTGGCACTGTGTTCAAAGACATACTGCACGTTAATCCTTTCACTACCACGCCCACTTTAGCAATATATGGAGGACCACTATGTGCGCCTTTATGCGAGGAAGTTTAATAAACATTATGACATACTTGAAACTCTATCATCTGATTAATTGTTGGAAAGGGCTCTCTGAGCCCTTTCCAACAATTAATCAGATGATAGGTTTAATCTACGCATGCCAGAACGTACAGATAACCATCATAAAATAGATGACAATAGTTGCTTTCGGCATCGAAAGTGTTAAAAGTGTACGTACCTCCAACCACTGTTAACTCTGCTTGTGTCGGAATGTCTGCAGTTGCTCTATGGTTCTATCCGAGCACCCCGACATCCTGCTCCTGTCAAACTTTCCAACACAATATGCCCCTAGCGGTTGAAGCACAAAACAAACTCACAAACATTCACATTTCACGTAAATAACTATTATACAATAATAATAACTACTATACTACTATTAATGGCCCTGTATTAACAGAATGGTCTCTGGATGAACGATGAAGATTGTTTGCCTTCATTTAAAATGAATGGTTCAAATTGGATGGCCTGGCAATAACACGTGAACGGTCGTTTAGGTTACATGGGGGTTACATCAGTTGTGAAAAACGCGACGCAGTACAAGTTACGATAAAACAACAACAGCATAAATTAAGTTCCTAATCCCACAAGTCTCGCCAGTTAGATGTGATTATCTTTCGGAAGAAACTCGCTTTAAAAGTGGCGCATTGCATCCACATATGACCAGAGTGGCATGCCGTTGACATCTTAACAGAATTTCCATAAAAATAAATAGCAACAACTAACGCGTGATCTCGCCAAGGTTTGGCGAGATCTCGCGTTAGTTATTGCTATCTACTTTTGGAGGAAATTCTGTCAAGATGTAAGCAACATGACTTGCGTAGTAAAAACATAGAAAGTTGAAAAGCATTACAACTCGTTTTTTCCTTGGGGTTACCACCATGTTATATAGAGTAATCTGACTGATACTGCGCGGCAAACAGTGAATCCAAACACTTTTGCAAACAGTACCAGCTGGCTCAACCCTACAATTAAGATACTTGTAACAATGGACGTTATGTTTACACAGTGTCGGGCCAAGATTGTCTGGGGCCCCGGGCATACCTATTTAAGGGGCCCTATATATGCCGAAGGCTGCAGGCTGGTTATAGTAGGGGGTGTATCTCTCCTATTGGTGGGGATCTAGGACAGTGGCAGAGCTATGGGGTGTCTACGAGGCCCACCCCTGCCCCAATCTCACTCCCCCTCCCCCAAATTCATACCCCATTTCAGCTATATTCGTCCATCAATCACATGTTACACCCGCGTTGAGGCAAAACCACCGATACACTATTTGTTGTTGGGAACGTTCATTATAGCTCGTTCGGGAATGAAGCACAAACACGACTCAATGTGGGCTATTGTCATGGTTTGAAAACCGATCATGTATGTGTAAATACATGTAGTTTGTCCATCTCTCCACCTGTCCTAGCGTCCATCCAAATTTATTTTGGTTTCCGTACGATAACTTAAGTAGTGAAGGGATCTTGAGTAATGAAGTCATTTATAAGGAAGATTGAGTGTATATATTGGCATGCAGATAGTTGGTGAAAGTCACTGACATCAAATCTGACATTTGGAGCCCGGGTAACTTGTGGCTGTATTTCTATAGATTCTCATTCACATTTATGAAACTTCAAACAATCACCAATCATTTTGCCTTGTGTAAGATCTGTTTGAGAATATGTTCCTCGTCAGAAGGATACAAGCATTAGCATGTCTGTCCATACCACAATTTCCCTGTCTTCCTGGTACAGATAATTACCTCCAGTTGGAAGCAAACGTTACCCCAGAATCACTCTTAGAAAAAACATTTTAAAACATTTCCGCGGAGGAAGGAACCTTACTCTAAGACGAGGGACACCCTCACCGAGATCCAACCCCACTCGGCACATCGGGCCTCGAGACATGCCTTTAGCATGTCACGCCGCGCCCCCTGAATATTGCCCAGGCCCCCTTATCTGAGAATCCTAGATCCGCCAATAATCTGCGGGGGGGGGGGGGGGGGGGGGGGGGGGCATCCCCGAGAAAATTCTAAAAATCCAAGGCCCTGAGAGCGGAATTTGAGGTCTTTTTGGCTTCAAATTCAAAACTTGGACATATAGGCCTACAGGTCACGCAGCACGTGCCGCGTGGCTTGTAAGTGAAGCTAGGCGCACACGTTTGTTGTTGTGGCAACGAATCTAGGGTCCTAGGACCCAATGCTATATTTCGACCGGATGCGTTTGTTGGAGAGAAAATTAATATAGGAACGCACTGACACCAGCACATGTATGTGGTTGCGTACGAAATTGAATCTGCCGCTGCGAATCCCATCAGCATCGGACTGAACATGTCGGCGTTGGCGTTCAATCGATGAAACTTGTAGACCCATATATCTGGCCGTCTTCTTTCTTCTTTCTCTTTTTCATTTTTCTTTTCGAATTTCGCCTTCTTCTTCTTCTTCTTTCTTCTTCTTCCCTCAATTATTTTACCGTTTCACCTCATTTTTTGGAACCCCCTCAGGCCGGTGGCCCCCGGACCCTCTCCACACCGCTCCCCATGTTTGGGCCGCCTGTGTGTTTACACTCTCTTTGTATGCAATGAATTATTTCGAAAATTATCGATTAACGACAACGTGCTGAAGCTAACACACTACATCCTCGCCCCTAATCGTACTCAAGTACTACACTTTCTTTAGTCTTTGTCCAGAGAGAGTATTTAGCATATTTCTGGCTAAAAGAACGCAAGTATGCTAGTTTTAATTCCCTACAAACATTACAACCCCATATCTCAAAAGACAAAAATGATAATAGAGCTCAACGAGCTCGATCCAGTGAGAGTTCATCAGCTCTGTATTGAGGCAAAAATGAAAATATTTACTTGTTCAAGAATGTTTGTTCTTTGGGTTGACAGGTGTCTCCAGTTTGTGTTGGTTAAAGGGTTATTTCGTTTGTGATAGAGATATCTGGGCCGTTTGGGGGGATTTAAAAACCGGAAACAGAGTTGAGGAGTTTGCTTGTAGTCTCTGGACCGTTAAAATGAACAAATCTCCTGAACTTATCTTCAATATCACTTTTGTAAAGATATCCTTTAATCTACCTCCTGTTGGCGCCTGTATCATTTGAGATTTTAAATCTCAAAGAGTCAGGTTGCTACTAATTACCCTGTAGATTATAAACATCAGCGTGCTTGTGCACGTGCATGCGTAGATTATTTTATAATTATTTGTGTTAGCGGAGCTATTATATGGTCGTTTTGGTGAACATCTGTCAGATTTGCTTACATGCCCACTGGTATTAACAGAATCAATGCGAAGGACAAATTGACCTGTCCACACGCAGGGTCTTTTTGCCTCGAAATCTGGTCAGAAAATTTGAACTTTTCAGTCCGAATAATCACGGAGAGATCCTAAATATTTTAAAAAAAGGACATTTTGACAAGGAAAATCATTCATGTCTTGGTAGATTTCTCTTGAAGATCTCTAAGAACAGCAGAAGATGAGTTGAAAGTCAACTATATATCCCCGAAGAGAAAACTCTTTATTTGGAACAGAGAGTGGCTCAAATCAATCGTTAAAACGTAGACTATTTATTTTGAAATATTTTCCGACCAGTGTGTTGCCGATGATTAGCATCAATCACATTGGTAATGATTATTTCATAGCTTTTAACCCTTTACCCAACGAATTGCCCGCATCCGCCCACGTAATATGCAAATTCAGCAGTTCAAAAAATAATATTTTTTTTAAAAAATTCAACAAAACCATATCATGTGACCCCTCTTTGGAACGAGCTCGTCGAGCTCGTTCCAACGAGGGTTCACATGATATGGTTCTGTTGAAAATATTTTGAAAAATTTGAAAAAATGATATTTAATATAATAAATTTGGATATCGTCTGCGTTGGTTAAAGGGTTAAACATAAGTACAAAAAAACAGCCATGAACTTGACCCGCTACATCCCGGCATAAATGCAAATGCTAGTCATGAGCATCATCAAAAGCAAGCTCTCACGCAGGTCACCAGTCTAATTTTGTAAGGAATCCGACGCTGTTATGCGTTACTTATTTACCCAATTTTCGTGGCGTTTGCGTGCAAAATACCGTTTACTCACTTATCGGATTCTTTCATGCTCAAGCAACAGATATTCCAATCAACAAGTATTTAACTCGCATTGAAAACATCAAGATGTTAACACAATTAGTGGACCAACGCGGCATAATCATAAACCTATACAGTTGTGGCCATTGGCGACACCGGATGGTGGTTATGTACCCCTGTCTGGGTGGTCTACCCCTTCACGTTGGGGAAACGACCTCCTTTATTGTGGACGTGTTGAGGAATATCCTATCGGGGAGCAGAAGCCTCCTACCCCTGTCTAGAAAATTCAGGCCCACCACTGGCCTTACCGAGTCTTCATTCATAATTATTTATTTTAGTATCTTCCGATATTAGGAGAGGAGGGGCCCTTGTTTACCAACCATTGTCCCAATGTTCTCGTGTGCATATACCTTTGCTCTTCATCGATTTATTCAAAGTTTCTATAGTCATCGTAATTGGCCTCGCCCGTTATAAAAGGTGTCGCAGAATGTCACTCCTTTTCCCAAAACATTCCAGAATGTCGTTGCTAATATTTAGGCCCAAATGTTCACAAACAAGCAACCAACTGTGATAGTTGTGGTTGTGAAAGCCAACAAAAGTGAAAACACCACCTAGTGTATTTGACACCTAAAACTGCAAGAAAGATTGAAGAGGTGTGATCGACTGATTGGTTCAATATACGTTGGCTGTGATGCCATTAATCTATTTTTTGTTATTCACTTTGCAAAGAATTAAAAAGGTTATTACATTGGCATGGCGGGAGTTCGAACCCACGCCGAGAGAGTTTCCTTCGGCACCAACTATACTGAACCACGCACACCACTCGGCCACCGACAGGGGTGCACCCCTGTCGGTGGCCGAGTGGTGTGCGTGGTTCAGTATAGTTTCGCTAGGCGGTTGGTGCCGAAGGAAACTCTCTCGGCGTGGGTTCGAACCCCCGTCATGCCAATGTAAACAAAACCAGCGTCCTTTCTTAATTCTATGGCATCCGAGAAATTTGAAAAAGACAAGTATTGTCGCTGATTTCTTCTGAGGTGCAGTTCGTAGAATTAAGTGCTTAGATGCAACTATCTGATGGGTTATTTATTACTTCGTGCCTGAATTTGTGTGACACTTTCAAAAATTTGAGACATCAAACAGAGACAAGATCATTCAGTGTGAAGCCATACAGTAGCAGTGACAATTCAAAATTTATAACCTCTATTTCATAGGAGACCATATTTTTCCAGTGTTTTTTTTTCAAGAAGTTGTGTACTTTGTGGATGGAAAGGTAATTTATTTCACAACAAATTCCTGTGATCACAGGGTACAGAGAGCGAAAAGTTAGCAGTGAGTGTTACCAGTGGGAGTTTTTAGGCTTCCATAACCTCGTATACTTATGTAAAAGTCTTTAAACATCCTATTTATCAAAGGGTTTACACCCATGGTCTGGTTATCCGACACCACTATAATGTTAAAAAAAAATTCCAATCCATTCATTTTCCAGTGATAAATCCCGTAGCGTCGCGTGCCTAAAAATAACACAGTGGAATAATTTCATAAAGAGGCCCTCTAGGCCGTTTTATTTCATTTCAGGCAGGTTTCCCCTTTGTCGTTATGACTTTTAGTGCCCCCCTGAACGTCCCACCCAAGAATCCTACAAATAATCCAACCTGCTCTGCCGTTAGGGTTATTCAGAAATCTGCAAAATGTAAGCTTTACTACATATAGCAATCAAATGCATCCAGCTGTCATTTCGTCTTTAGTTTATTCCGGCGCCTTCAATAACGAAACTCGACCCCTTTGCAGTTTATTATGACCGATCGTCTTTCGGTTTTTTGACACGACTTTGAAGTTTATCTGACGTTTGTGACCAGTTGTGAAAGCATCACAAATCCAGGTGGCATTAGTAGAAACACGCTGCCAGCATCAATATTTCTGCACGAAGATTTAAATCTAATCCTGTGTTCGTGTTTCACCCATACCACGCGACGTGGCAGATTATATGCAGTATTGACAGTGCGGAAACAAAACAAGGACTGCGTAACAATTTTGCAAGAATAGAGCTGAATCAAAGGTTTGAATTTGTGTGTGTGGGGATTTTTTTCGTGGAGCAAAATATGTTTAAAATACTGTAGCTTAGTAGCAACGGTATACTTGATAGAACATGGTACATGGTTTTAAACACTCAAACGTTAATGCAAGTGAACGATTTTTTGGCACGCTGAAGCATTAAAATCCACACCCCCGTTCCACAGTAACAACGACGGTAGCACACGGTTCTTCCAAACATTCCACACACACATTAATTCAAGTGGAAGATTTCACTCACAGAGTGAGACGAGGCAAGCAATGGTGACACCAAGAAGTGAGTATCTGCAGGCACATGGAACATCAGATTACATTTGGTTGGAAGTTCAAACGGGACATTTTACTTTGTTTCCCAACCACATCCTCCTGTTACCTCCGCGAAAAGGTTTGTTCTGAAAGTTCTAGACCTATTTAATTGTTTAACTTGTAGAAAAACATTGACAATTCTGAAAACCTCATCCCAGCCTACTTCTCCGAACTTCCGACCTCTAGATGTGTGAGCCATCTTTTGTTCAACCAGTTTATCACCTGGGTGCTAGCAATCGAAGTGTCAGCATTATATTAGGTATTTTTATATTTCATGATAAACACAGTATTCTATTCTGCCATTCGCTGCTTTTAATCACTTCGCAGTATTTCCTTGCCGCTTGACATTGCCGGTCACCATTTGTCACAGTGTTATTCGCTACAACCGAGGCGTCCCGAAAATGCCGATGGGAATGCATGAAGAAGTAATGACCTTTTTGTGAATGTTTAGGTATTACCTTCACGCAACTTAAATTAAATATCTGTTAATTGAATACGAGGGAGCACGCTGACGCCGTGCACTAAGGCGTACTGCGCATCGAAGGTGCACATGTCTTCAACCGCTGTACTCCTGCTTGAGCGGAGCTTGAAAGAGTTAGAACGTTGAGGAGCTGACAATTGCTTGTCGATGCTCGGTGGTCCTTTCCGGGTACTCCGGCTTCCTCCACCCGTAAAACTGTCACAGTCGCGATTAGCCATTGTGCATAAGTATGTGACCTTAAACACCATTAAATAAATAAATAAATTGAACACGAACTGTTTAAAACCCTTTGAATCCAATCGGCCGCTTTTCCGTGGAACCATTATCGACAACTGGTCATGGAGGACTGCTGCGCCGGAAGCACTTCAGGGCAGGGGGATCAGACCCCGGGAAAAGGATATTTACACACACTAGCAGCCCAGCCATGGCATGCTCAAATGTCTCGAAGGCCCGTTGTGGGGGAGGCTGAGAGGAGGTCCCCCCATCGTGGGGGTGGGGGAACCTCTTCCCTTATCCCCCAACTTTCCCAGTGAAATTTGAAAGCTCCCAGAACAGATTTGTGGTGTATTTTAGTTTTATTTCGAGAATAAATTATTGAAAAAAATTGAGTGATGAACCTGGAAAGGGCATTGTCTGCCCTCTCCCGCCCTCATGGCCCGAAGGCAGCCGCCCCCTCTGCCCCCGTTCTTCAGGTGTCCTTGTTCGGGGAGACAATCTGAAATGTTCCCTCAAGACAGGTCATCATTTTATAATGTACTAGCGGGTATTACCCGGCGTTGCACGGGAGAAGATGTTTATATCAATATACCCTCAGATATGATTGGCTCGTTTTCGAAATAGAAGGTCAAGGTCACCAATTTCAAGATCAAGGTCACCCCGCACGGGCACTTCGATAAAGGCAAAATGATAGATGAGTCAAGATACCCGCACGTATGAAATTTTAGCCCGATCGGCCCAGCCGTTTCCGAAATAAAAGGTCAAGGTCATCAATTTCAAGGTCAAGGTTACACAGCTACGGGCATGGCTCCCATCCCATGTTACTCGCAGGGACGAATTACCCCCGTGTACAAAATCTGAGATCGATCGGTCGAGAAACGGAGGAGTTCACCCGGAACAAAGATAGAGAGATAGAGAGATAGATAGAGATATAGATACAGACATTCGCATTTATATATTAGACTAGCGGGAAGATGGTTATATCAACCGTTTTCGAAATAGAAGGTCAAGGTCACCAATTTCAAGGTCAAGGTCACCCCGCAACCCGATAAAGTCAAAATGCTCGATGGGTCAATATACCTGCATATATGAAATTTTAGCCCGATCGGCCCAGCCGTTTTCGAAATAAAAGGACAAGGTCATCAATTTCAAGGTCAAGGTCACCCCGCACGGGCACGGCACCGATGCCATGTTACTCGCAGGGACGAATTACCCCAAAATTTGAGATCGATCGATCGAAAAACGGAGGAGTTCACTCGGAACAAAGATAGATAGAGAGATAGAGAGAAAGAGATATAGATACAGACATTCGCATTTATATATGGGATAAAAACAAAATTTTGAATTGGAGAAATGGAATTCAGTGTTGTATTTGGAGTGGGGAGGATGAGGGGTGTGCTTCCTGGGTAGAAACGATAATTTTGATAGAGCCTCATATAGAACCCTCAAAATTAATCGCATCAAATGGCAAAACGGTTTAAAATACTTGGAATCTGCTGCTAATGGTCTGTGGCAACTTTGTACTAATGCATACCAGTGGTCCCAGGTTTCTGAATTTCACAGATTCACGATTGATTGAACAAATCCATATCATGTGACCACCTCCTTGGAACGAGGTCGTTCAACTGAGACAGTGACATGATATGGTTTTGTTGAAAGTTTATGAACAATTTCAGAAAAAAATTAATTAAACTAATTTCGATATCATGTTGATTGGGTAAAGGGTTAATTAACCCTTTACCCAACGAATCGCCCGCATCCGCCCGCGTAATATGTAAATTCAGCAGTTGAAAAAATATTATTCTTGAAAAAATTTCAACAAAACCATATCATGTGACCCCTCGTTGGAACGAGCTCGTCGAGCTCGTTCCAACGAGGGGTCACATGATATGGTTTTGTTGAAATTTTTTGAAAAATTTGAAAAAATGATATTTAAAATAATAAATTTTGATATCGTCTGCGTTGGGTAAAGGGTTAAAAAAATAAATGTTGAGACCGTTGGGTGCAAAATACAATATAACCATTATGAAATCTGCAGTGTTTCCTCTAAAGTAGTATAGTCGCGATGAATCGTGACTGACTACCCTGAGCAGGAAACGGGGGCTTTGCCGGAGCTACTTTTTCTCGTGCAAACCTTCGGCTCTATCCTGCTAGATCCGACATGTGGTGTACATGTTGCATATATAGTATGCTATGGTATTTATAGTGGTGTATGTACACACAGGGCGCTGTGTATTTTGTATGGACACGTGATGGAAAATGGATGGGAAAAGCGAAATTTTTCTGGGAAGTTTTCCCAGTGAAACGGTTGACGTTCCTATTGACGTCATGATATAATGATGCGCACGCGACGCGATAGAAGCGCTGACCGCTGCCTTTGTCCACTGTACGATCCGACATAACGTCGTTCAAGTCAATTGTGTGTCTGGCTTGACGTACTGGACTGATATGGTAGTACAGTATGGGCGGTATATATACAATACAGCCACCGTGGACTGGACACTTTCCACAGACGGGCAATATTTCCACGGGCATTGTATTAGATTCCAATCACTAATTATAGAAAAAATCATCCGAAATTTAATTAATGAAGCACCGGGTACAACCCGGTGCTTCATTAATTAAAATTTTGCTGATGATGATTTTTATAACCTTGAAAACGCATGCGTGGACATCACTGCCCACGCGTGTATTGCGACTACTCCACAGCGACTGTACTGTACTCCTGTTGATCTACTGTTAGCCTTTGGTACTAATCGACCTAATGCTTTATATCATCCTTTGACTAGTATAGGTAGAATGGAATGTTATGTCAGGCGATATTGTAGGGTGAGTAGGGGTAATGCACGGTTGCCTTGTGCGGTATTGCTACGTAGTCCTTGGTAGTTTAGAATGGTAGGATAGTACGTATGGTTTGTACCCCTCTAGGTCTCATGTTAGCCCTTACTACTACAATCTATCCACTGAGTGCGTTATATAGCTCTACAGTTGGTATAGGTAGTACGTAATGCAGACAAGGTGGTATTGTGTGGTGGATGGGGGTAATGCATGGTTATCTAGTGCGATGGTATAGTATGGCAGTACATAATGCTAGGTCAAGCGGTATTGTGGTGTAGGGTGGGGTAATGCATGGATGTCCAGTGATGTAATTTAGGGCGTACTGTACCCTGTTGTTCTACTGTTAACCATTTGTACTGTAAAACCACCTAATGTTTTTTACTATCCCATAAGTAGTTCGGAATGCTGGGTCATGCAGTGTAGTGGGTGTCAAGGTGATAGCATAAAGTTGGAATTTTCTTGTTTAAAAATGTATATATTTTCGATAAACTTTCTCAGTGGGCTAAACATAAAACGAAAAAAAACGATTTGTCACTGAAGCAGACAAGCAATAATCCAAGCCCTGTTAATTAAGCATGAAATTTAATGTCCATTATTGTGCATTTGTAGAACGCCACATGGGCTTTCTGATAACTAATTAAAGAAGTGAGAGGGGCCAGTTCTCCTGCAGTCATTATCTCTGTAATTATGGCCAGTTAATAGGTAATTGTTGTAGAAGCAGCACATCGCACATGTTCTGGACACACACCCATATTACGTATCAAGCCTGTCACCGAATGTCAGGAGATACCAAATGCAAGGCTTTCAAAGGAACTTAAAAACGAGTATTAAATTAAGATAGATCTAAGCTGTCAAGTTCAAGAGAAGCGATTAAGCTGAGAATTGATATCCTGGCTTTCAAAATAAAAATCGGGGGATTTCTCGAAAATTTCATTCCAGTCTGCAGGCCTGTAAGGCTGTGGATAGTTGGCCGTAATATATGGGGATCTCCCATGCTATAGGTTAGAGGAGGTGACGCATCGGCGCGAGAGTATAGACACGCTGTAGTGAAGGGGAGCCACAGAGCTCATAATTAGAATAGGGACAGTCACGGGCCAATTCGGTGGCCACATCTGAGTGTTGGGTCAGAAATAGAAAGTGCGAGCTCAGGGAGCTGTTAGTATTTAGGAAGATGGCATACCTGTTGCAGAAGGCAAGACATATGTAGGCAGAGTTGGCTTGCCTGTATGAACATTATTTCGAGATAAACGTAGGGGCGAGTTTAACCCTATAGGTGGCGACTGCTTAAGTGGAAAGCGTTCAGCAAAGTTACAATATGTTAGTGGCCGTGCGACGGCACTGGTAGAGTGACATTTCGTCACTTGTTAGAGGGGATGCGATATAGTAAACTGGCAATGCGTTAGTGTCGTGCGACGACAATGGTACAGTAACATTCCGTCACATGTTAGAGCAAAGGCGTCCGGTGAAGAGATAATACGTTAGTGGCCGTGCGACGGCAATGAAAGAGTGAATTGAAGAGGCGACCAAAGAACAAACACTAGCGAGAAGGAGGAAAAACCAGCAACAACAGAAAATGCGAGCCTGTAAGTGACCCAAAAACTGTGGGGGTAGGGGGTTGATTGACGTTTTGTTTTCTGATTCATTGGATGTAATGTAAGTCACCGATTCCCGAGCAGCTTGAGATCAACAAACACATTTTTGTCGTGGCATGGGAGGAGGGAACTTCAACTTACCTTCGCAAAGTAAGACCCTGAAATAGACACTCCAGACAAATATGCTTGGATTATAACCCTCAAGTGTTTCTAGCCAATAATGTATTTGTGGTGAAAAGTGGAAACTGAATAACTTTCCAAAGCCATAGATCATATGTTGAAAACCATCCGTAATGAGAACTCAAAATTAAAAATATTTTTAGACACCTGTCGACATCTGAGGTTAACATCTAGGATGGAATGCCGATAGCAGATGCGATAAGACAGATTGTTGACAGTTTAATTTAAACATACTCTAATTGTTTGTGGGCTGCTGAAGAAAAAAATGTAACGTGATTTGGAAGTGAGAATGATCCATTTTTAGCTCACCTACTATCAGTGCGGGCCATTGCCATCACTTGGTATTCATGTCCCGTTGCCCTGCGTCTCTTAATCCATCAACGCTGACAATCTGAAAGGCATCATTACCTTCTTCCCGACAATGTCTACCGTGGAGTGGGAGGAGTCCATTCTGGATTGGTAGAAGATTCAGTGATATTTTGTTTGTTTGTTTATTAGGGTTTAATGATACTTTCAACAGCCAGGATCGCATCGAGTCGGACACGGATGAAGTCAGAGTACCCGGAGAGAACCACAAATTCCAGTTATCTGGCTTTTTGAGATGCACCCGATTTATCATATCCCGGTTAGTGACCACTGACTGCCCTCATTTTGAATAAGACTTTTCGAAATTCGTCCTCCATTTTGAATCTCAGACAGGGCTGGGAGGAGTTAAAATTTCCCTTAACACGTTAACGTGTTAAATATTTCTGCGTTAACGTGTTAAATGACGTTAAATGTTAAAATGAACAAAATTGTAGTATAACAGACCAATTCCGGCCATTTTTGCTGACTTGATCTTGAATCTGATTGAACTTACGTACACTATTAACCCTTTTAACCCCAGTGGTATCTCCCATCCCAGTTCAATGGCAGCAATTAGAAGAGTCCATACTCATTATTTGGGGTAGACCAATCAATATTTTCAACGTGCAGCCTTGGGGCTGCACGTTGAAAATACTGATTGGCCTACCTCGCAGATTCACTGAACAGCCGACCTATAATATAATGGCGTTATGAAGTGTCATGTTCCTGGCCGGGAAAGCGGCCGCCTGGGTTCAGATGGTCAATATAGTTCTCTCGACAATGCGGCACAGTTTCAGTTAACTGAGTGAGACGAAAAATATAGATGCCCTATACATATACATTAGACGAGTCACGATGAGTACAAAATCATTCCAGATGCACCCTAACAAACTTCAAAGTTAACTGTTAATAACTTAGTTAAAAAATTTTTAACTTTGTTAAAATAATTTAACACGTTAACGTTTGAAACGTTAACTGCTCCCAGCCCTGATCTCAGAGGTCACGTTATATACACAAATGGCCATGTGCTCACTGATCAATGCACATCTATGTTGGCACCTAACGTTTTTGCCCGACGGGCACAAAACAAAATACAGAACGTTGTGAATAACAATCCCTATTGTAAACATTGTAATGGTTTGAGTTCACATCCGATGTATCAATAGAAGACTTTAACAGGTAGAATTGGGATATTGTTGTGCTAACCTTTTGAACACTGGTGGTACCAATGTCAGTTCAATGACAGCAAATGGCAGAGTCCATATTCTCATTTTATAGGGGTAGACCAAGTAATAACCATGCCCCAAGGCAGCACGTTGAAAATATTGTTTGGTCTGCCCCGCACATTCACTGAGCAGCCATCTTGCTTAATGAAATTATGATATATAATGGTCCTGCATGTAAAAGCGGCCTCTCGGGTTCAAAGGGTTAAGCCATTATTTACGAATGATGGGTTTCACAGTTTCTGGAAACAAAGATACAATTTTGACACTGAGCGCGATCTTTTTTCGGATTGGGAGATGAATTTACCTTTTATGCCGACAGCAAAAGAAAAGAACCTGGACGACAACAGAACTGTGTTTTTTATGGTGAGGGGGTGTTTGTTGTTGCAGGAGCAGGCATCTAGAGTAGTAATAGATGGGGAGATCGGTCCATATATGCCGCAGGGTGAGGCGGGGGTGAATGACGCAATAGTCATGTGACTAAGTTACGTCGTGTGTGATTGCCATGGTAGCCCGCATGAGCGGTCATCTTGTGATGCTATACCCATACTGATACGTGGTGTCACTGCGCAATCGCAAGCGGTGTGTTTGGAGGACACGTGCTTTCGATGTCCATTTTGTAAAAACGGTCGTACTATGTAAACGGTCTGTCCGTCTGTCTGTCTGTCTGTCCGTAAACAATTGGTTTCAGACCGATAACTCCAGTTTGGATTATTTGATTTCAACCAAAGTTGGTGTGTGTTTTTTCATTCTGTAATACAGGCCACGTTCGAATATGGGTTCCGTCCAATTATTTTTGCATGAGTTATGCCCCTTTTTCGACTTAGAATTTGATCTTCTATTGAGATTTTTGGTTTCCGACCGATAACTCCGGTTTGGATTATTTGATCTCAACCAAATGTGGTACGTGTATTACCCTAATAGTAATACAGGCCCATTTTGATTATGGGTTCCGTTTAATTATTTTTACATGAGTTATGGGCCTTTTCGACTTAGAAAGTTCTCATTACCATCAACATTTTGGTTTCCGATAACTTGAGTTTGGATTCATAGATCAGGACCAAACTTACTTTCTGCCTCAGTTATATCAAAATGAAGGTTAAGTTCGAATTGGGACATGGTCCGATGATTTTGACAAGAGTTATGGGGCTTTTCGACTTGGAAATTTGCATATTTCAATCAACATTTTTTTCAGAACTTTGTTTATGGCATAACTTGAAAAATAGTTAACGGATTTCAGTTCTTTTTGGTATATGTCTCTATAGCAACAATGTCTACGTCAAGTTCGATGACCAACCATATCCGATGAAATTATGGGAGTTATTGCCCTTTGTTAATAAATATCGTGTAGTGCTTGTTTATGGAATAACTTAAACATTAGTAACCAAATATCATTTTTTTGGTATGTATTTCTTTGGGAACAATGTCTACCTCAAGTTTGATGACCAACGTTATCTGATGAAAATTGTCAGAGGTATTGCCCTGCCGCCCCCCCCCCCCCCCCCGCCCCACGTGTCATTTGAGCATTTTTCCCCAAAATGCATTTTGAAGGATTGGGAGTTATTACATGCAAAAAAAATAATTGTCTCCTGTAGCTCTACCCCCCAACCCCCCGGTGTTTTTTTCTTTTAGGTATTTTTTTTTCTTTGCCCCAAAATGCATTTTTAAGGATTGGTGTGATTACGTGCTGAAAACAATTTGCCCCCCCCCCACCACGCCCCCCCCCCCCATTTAGGAATTACAAGCAGACAAATTGGCTCATATAACCCTATCATACCACCCACCCCCCCCCCCCACCCCCATCAGTTAGGCTTTTTTTTTTTTTACTCCAAAATGCATTTTGAAGGCTTTAGCGCTTGGCAACACAGGCCGTTTGTTGGATGAAAACAGTCGTTATGTCCAATTTGAAAAAGGTCTAATCGGGCGTATTATGCACCGGGCGTAGCCCTTATATTTAATGGAGGCCGCCATATAGGATAGCCAAAGGATTAAGAATCTTAGCTGGCAAACATACACCAGTTCAATCGAACACCTCTTTCTAGGGACCCCTCGTCCAATGGCATCATATGCTACTATTATATAGAGGATTCTCAGAAAATCCGAACTAAATTATGTCGTTTTTGGTGATTTGGAGTAATTGTAGGGTCCATGTGGGTAATTATATTTACTGTTATGCAAAGGAACAACACCCACACATTACTATGGCACTACGCGCTACTATTGTAAAGAGGATTCTGTGGAAAATCCGAACAAAATAAAGTCGTTTTTGGTGATTTGGTGTCATTGTAGGATCTATTTGGTAATTAGATTTATCCCAGTCGAAACGAACACACCCTTGTCAGGGCAAAGCCAGCCTAAATATAGGGGCAAGGGGCCTCATATATAAAGATAGTGTAAGTTCAAAAGATATTCAAGGCGAAAACCCTACGTGAATTTCACTTCTCTGTGAAGCTGGACATGGAAAAAAACACACGTGGTGTATATTCAGCTTCAGGGCAGGGACCCAGGGGAGAAACGGTATGTCAGATAAGGTCTAATCTCATTTAATTTATACAGTAGTCGCGAGTCTTACGAGACGTAATCAGGATATCGTCACGGCCAATTGAGAAACGAGATTCTAAAAGATAGAAATGTCTGTCGTGTCGTCACCTGATCATTAGTACAGCAATGAATGGGAGGTGAAGTTACACTCCGTTGGAATTAACCCATCTGACGCAAAGGCGCGGACGGTGTTACTCGTCGGAGTGAGTGCCAAGTGAACTGTTTGCAAAATGGGCGAATGTGCATAAAAATGTGTATGTTTGGTGTAAATATATATAGTATTAGATAGAGAGAAAGAGAGTGCTGCAAATCTAAGGATAAGGCTACTCTCCATATGTAAACCCGCAAGACGGGAGCATGTGGTGGCGTGTGTGTCGTGGGAATCGACATGGCCGACGCATGAGCGCGGTCATGAGCCCCACGACCACTAGGGTACAGTTTTGTAGTCTTGAACATGATGGGTGTGAGAGGCGAGCGTGCGTGGCTTTGCCTCTTGTGTTTTGAGAGATACACAGGGTGTTTCTCTCGGGAAGGGAGTTGCCAGGGCAAAGCCAGCGTGAATATATGGGCAAGGGGCCTCATATATAAAGATAGTGTAAGTTCAAAAGATATTCCGCATCAAGGCGAAAACCCTACGTGAATTTCACTTCTCTGTGAAGCTGGACATGGAAAAAACACACGTGGTGTATATCCAGCTTCAGGGCAGGGACCCAGGGGAGAAACGGTATGTTAGATAAGGTCTAATCTCATTTAGTTTGTACAGTAGTCGCGAGTCTTACGAGACGTAATCGGTTGGTGGCAGGATATCGTCACGGCCAATTGAGAAACGAGATTCTAAAAGATAGAAATGTCTGTCGTGTCGTCACCTGATCATTAGTACAGCAATGACTGGCAGGAACGAATCGGTTCTCTCGACAAGTGAAATCACCGTTAAGTCACGCGCGAGATGATTTGTATTGATTCTGCCTCGATGTACGTCATCTCCCACCGTTTTGGCAGATGGACAGATGAGCATCTGTCCACCTGACAGTTTAGGGTAAAAAGTATATATACTTTGAAAAGCAGAGCATTAGACACACACTTGGGGTCACACACACGTGGGTCAAGTCTAGGGCAGCATGACTCTGTTTCCTGGCATAGAGGTACCTTCGATCGCAGGACCCTGAAACGGCTGGAAACGCCAGACAGGGCATTCCACGATTGATTTAGCTTAAGGTTGATAGGCGGCTACAGTGCCAAATTCGTTGAGAAGGAAAACCCAAGGTGAAACGTTAAAGTTTAGATTGTCGAGTAGCAGGTATCAGCCTGCAATAGTCAGAAGTGTAGGTTAATTGTATTGTGCGTATTAACCCTTTGAAGCGTCAGACTGATTGCGTTGGGAGTAGTTTGTTTTGCTGTCGAAGCATCGTAATACCGACTGGAGATCGGTGTGAGTGACAATTTCGCCCTAGCACAAAAAGGGGGCATTTGTGAATCGTGAATTCAACCAGGAACAGTGAACATTTCAATAGGACTTTCACGGAAGACTTTCAAAGGGCACATAAGGTATGAGTAGATAATATCTGACCCAAATCAGATGTACGGTGGCTTTATAGATGACGAACATTGCTGGTCGGAACCCTCCGACAGCCAGAGGTACAGTTACGCGCAGACGTTGACATTTGAGCCTAAGCGGGTGAAGCTCTTATGGCGAGCTCACGGTAATAACATTTCAGATTTGTGAAGCTCTTATGGCGAGCTCACGGTAGTAACATTTCCAGTGTGTAGACTATAGTGCCAGTACAGGGCTATAGAATGACTATATAATTGTTGAGAATTATTTTACCCTAGCAACCCATTTTCTGTGAAAAAGAATCGAATTGTTGATTGTTGAAATATTGAAACGGCTTTATTTTTATG
The DNA here is from genome assembly GCA_031216915.1 of Pictodentalium vernedei. Lineage (NCBI taxonomy): Eukaryota > Metazoa > Mollusca > Scaphopoda > Dentaliida > Dentaliidae > Pictodentalium > Pictodentalium vernedei. The sequence goes on along the minus strand of CM062295.1, from coordinate 684,299,005 downwards.
TGTAAATAAAAGAATCGTTGTTACTTTAAATCATTCTTTCCATTACGCAGCCTGAAGTGATTAGGAATCACACCTAACGGAAATCGAACATATTTCCGGCCAATTTGGCAGAGAAGGAATCACGGCGTCGGTCTAACTCAGCTCCCAGCGCCGAGTTAGCGACACTTGGATCCCAACCCTCCACGTTGGTCTGCTTTTCCCGCAATTTCATCAGCGGGACTAAATAACCCCACGTCAGCCCAGGCCTTACGGGGCCTCAGGTGTCCTGACAACCCTCCGATCATACCCTCACCCTGTTGTAGGTAATAGGTGACATAGTAACCACATGCCTCCATAGAAACCAAGATGGTGGCCTGCAGTACCAAAACGGACGACGGATATACGTGTCACCCTAACAACACACATTACTATGGCGTCACTTCCCCCTCCAGCTCTCTCTCCGGCCAATATGGCCCGATTTCCACATCTACTACTACACCTTTGGATGTGTGCTTTGGATAGGGGCGGGGATGGGAGTGGAGGGGTTCGCCAAAGAAGCCAATGAAGCAGTCGAGTTAGATGCCAGAAACTGGGCTTTACCCCGTATGTACAGAGGAGAAAGGAACATAATTTCGCCCCTTGAGTGCAACAAGGCTCCATTTGCAATGCTAAAGCATTGCTGTTGACGTCTTATTGCACTTAAGGGACGATTTTCAAGTGAAAAGAGCTAAATGTGTTTTAAATACATTCAAACTCATCGCATTTATAAAACTCTTTAGGAAAAACACCCCACAGGTCCGCAATTTAGACTTTTCGGTTGTTAAACCTCTCCACTAAGTTCACTAAAAGAAATGAGAGTTGGGAGTGGCGATCGAAAGGTTCTAGTTTTCTTAAGATTAGCCCTTCAAACGATTTAAAGCAATCGGTTTTCGCATCTGTCGCTTTGTACGCAGTACCAACGGGTACGAGAAGGCCTACCTGTACCTTTCATATTGCAGGCCTATTTTAATCAGTTTCGCACGAGAACATCTACCCATTCCAACAAAAATATCGTTTTCCATTCTTGCTATCGTTCTAGGTTATCAGGTAAAATTTATCACAAAAATAAGATGTGTACTTTCAAACACAGATTTTTGATGAATGGAACCTTATGTTTAACTTGCCAGCCTGCTGGATATCCACATAAAACTATTATACACAACACATTCTTTTCTATGCGTGCGTGTGCTTTAGAAATTTATTGCAGAGCACGACCTTCTGAGGGATGGAGGTCATTTCAAACATTTGCATCAATTTAGATTTAAAAGAAACCATGTGGCGATTAACTACCTCTGGTGACGTCAATGGAATGACTGGTAATCAACAAAACGCCGGCTGTTCTTTTTTCTTCATTTTTTTATCGGTTAGTACTCTCGATACAGGGAGGGCTTGATTTTTTTTACTATCAACTCAGAGGTCAGGTACTTTATATATTGACGATAAGAGTAACAGTAAAATAGTGATATACATATTATAGATCAATCATTTGGTACACCGCCGTTGGAATAAGAACACTTTCCAAACATTTGATCGCCAAAGAAGGCTTAATTTTTTTCTATTAACGCTGTTGCCTCAAGTTGCAATTTGGAATCCTCTCAGTTTGAAAATTTCGATCACAACATTCACCTGTCGTTTTAAGAAAAAAGAGCTGCGAGGTTGGGGTAAGGAAAGGTCTTGGCTGAGACTATTATAATACCTGATGGGTTCGGGTGTGGAATGGGAAAATCTCACCCGAGGGCAAGATATTTGGGCCAGACACGAGGCTTGCCGAGTGTCTGGACCAAATATCTTGTCCCGAGGGTGACATTTTTCCATCCCACACTCGTACCCAGCAGGGATTATTTTTCTTCCCCCACCATACAGCGATTACGTTAGCCAGAGGTAATCGGCGGTCACGTGCTGATATAATCAACTCATTTGGTATTCGTTGTTTTGAAAAACTAATGACACCATCGGAAAGTGCATGCAACAGTTATGTATATACCAAAGGTATATACCACGAAATCAATTAGGAACGGTGGCATCTTGGGGTTTAAAGAGTTTTAGAGCATCAAACTTTGATCACACGGCATTCTGATGACGTCAATATGAATTACTTGGTAGCAAGTAACTGATACGATATGCATAACGTCATAATAACGTTGTAAATGTATAACGTCACGTTGGTGGGGTGGGATACATCTGTCTCTCCTTGCTATCTCACCCTGGACAGACGTATGTTACACATGCAGCGGGGGAGAAATATATATTCTTGGTGACGGAGCCAGACCCTTGCAAAACGGTGGGTATGTAGTGGCGGGAAGGGCAAATTAGCCTGTTATAAGCAATTAGTTTGTGACATTTGTGTGCGAAATAAACTATGGTATATCCCCTCATTTGCAAACTCATATACATCTACAGCCCCTCGACCAACAATCACATACCCTAAAGGCCTTTCATCTAAAACGATCTAATAATACACTAAAGTGGCTCCGATATTAGCGTCAAGTGGACATGGGATATCTGAAACTTTCAAGCTCAAGTCAAGGCCTTTTCAAACATCTGAGCATATAGTCACTACATATCGAATTTCATCCCGCAGAAGACTTTTGTCGAAAGTTCGTCCCCTGAGTTCCAATGTGTTCTATGTGCCAGTAGGCACATAGAACACATTGGAACTCAGGGGACGAGTTGTCTAACATGACACTAAAGTGGCCCAGAAGGCACAGCTTAAAGGCACATAGAAAATCCAAAACCACTGACCACATCTACAGACCTCAATGCAACATCTGATCAATAGTTTTATATCGTTTCGAATGATAAGGCCTGGAAGCCGTTCGTGAGACGGTCTAAGAAAACATCAAAATGGTACAATTGACACAGACAAGTGGAACATGGAACATTCGAATTCCTCCTGCTCAACTACAGACCCGGTTGCAATATCTCAGCATGGCGTCAGCGTGTAGAATACATAGTAAAGGAGCCTTTCGCCCAAAACAGTCTGAGAAAACGCTAAAGTGGCACAGATTTCGCAGCCAAGTAGCACATGAAAAATCAGAAACCTTCGTGCACATCTAAGAACCTCATTGCAACATCCGAGCATGGTTTTAGCGTTTCGAATTACGTTTCGAATTACATAGTCCATAAGCCGAAATGGTCAGGAAAATACTAACGTAGCACAGGTGGCGCCACGAAGCGGCACATGAAAACACTGAAACCAGACACATCTACATACCCTATCGCAACATCGTTGTGCAAATGCGAAAAGTGGAATAACGCAGGTGGGGAATATTTAAACGAAAGTTGGAAAATAGCGTTTCTTTAAAGTGGCTGCACAGAAGACACCTGTTGGTGAAAATTTTCAAAAATAGTGTTTTCTGAATATACATACCCAACTGGCTGAATATACATACCCAACTGGCGAATGTCTCGGTATTTTATAATCGAACAACGGGAAGTTCGTAGAGACAAAGACACCGACAATGTCCCCACATTTTTTAAATGCGGGGATAAAAAATTATATGCACGGTATTAAAAACAAGTGTACTTTCCAGTATTACAACACCAAATAAGTGATCACAACACATCAGAGGCTGTAAAACACAAGTCGCTATGCAAATTTTTGCCTCCTTAGTCGGTGTGTCAGATGTTGTCAAGGAGTTAAAACAATATGTCTTTCGTTTGGGATCATTTTTTTATTTTCTCATGTTTTACACCAAAAACGGTATAAAGTAGCCAATATTGAGAAGGTCATAAACGCCAAGATACGTGAAAGGTAGCTTAACGGGTTATGTCAATTAAAAAAAAACATTTGTCATAGAGAAATGTGGCGATATTTAGCGATCAGAACCGTCGCTAAATAATGCAACCGAGCCTTCAACAAACGACAATTAAAGACATTAGCTGAGTTAAGGTTGGGAATGTCCCGGTCATTGAATATTCTAGAAGCCATATTCCAGCGTCTGTTTAGTGTCGCGTCGAAGGAATCGAAGGAGTGGTCCGCATTCTTTTCCGTAGATAAACACATCCCGTAACGCCCGGATGATTTGCATATCATATAAATCTCCTAAAGAAAGCCAATACCCGAATACAAAATGACATCGCCAGGCACCCAAAAATGCCTTCCTTTATGATCAGGGAATGTCTGAGACTTAGAGCTATAAATGAAGTCTAAATTAAAGTGCAACAATCTAGCCGAGTGTGCAAAGTCTCGGATTTCAAAGATCGCAATTTGGGCTAAAGTTGATTGCTTCCAAACTGTATAATTGTGAGATAGACCCAAGGTGGGAAGTCTCCCATACTCCATGGGAACTCGCTGTGACGGCCCATCTAGTTTTGTCAGTAGACAGACATGAATCGCGGATGCTTCATGACTGCTAGTCATTAGTGGTAAATAGCCAAAATCTGTGGAGATCTGGTTGAGCGCGTGAGATAGATATTTAGTGTTATACCTGATTGGCGGGAGCCGAACTTAAGAAATATGAGTCCAGGCGAATGTTAGTTTAACTCTTTGAAAGAAGTTAAGGCGAAAACGTGCATATACACCACCGTGATTACTAGGACCAAACCCATGCAGAGGTCCAGATGGAAGCCAGAGACTTATACCTGATACTGAAGATACAGCTAGCAGTCCTTATAGTGCCAACTGTAATTGTGTATAAACTCTCCGACGGACTGACTAAAAATCTCTGACGGGGGGGGGGGGGGGGGGGGGGGCTCGTCGAGCTCGTTCCAACGAGGGGTCATAACCTATGTTTTTTAGACAAAAAAATGAAAAAAAGTAGTTATTCAAAAATTATTTTTGCAAGTGTCGTCTGCTTTTCAGGTTACATGTAGGCAAAGGGTTAAATAATCAACAAACATACTCAATTTGCTTCTATTTTGGTTCTCAAATTTACCAATTTTCTCTCATTTTCCTTCGTTTGGGAGGTCAAATGTTATAGCCCCCCTGTTGGAGAGGTCAGCCCCTCTGTCGAGAAATTCCTGGCGCCACCCCTGGTATAACCTACACAGATTCTTAACAGATCCAGGCATGTAAATAAATTATCTTTTCTGTATTTTATCGTCGATCACCTTTAAATATTTAAAGTCACTGACCCCTTCAGAAGCACAAACAGTTCAAAACAGATAGTGTGTTGATAAGGCGGCGAGACATACTTTCGAACCACTGGGTGTCGACTGTTCCGCAAGCGAAAATGTAGATCTCCCACCACCTGAATGTATTATTAAAACTCATATTCTGTGACACATGTCACGCCCCGGCATTCTCTTAAAACATTCAAACAGCAAACAGGTTGTTATGTGAAAAGTAGAATGCACTGAGCACAGGGTGATCTCCACAGCAGCCTCTGGATTCTCCATTGCTTCCCATTCACATTCAGTACGCCTCTGTTGCTCACCTTTTTTGATAGTACTAGACTGCACTTAGTTTCTATCCCCTTCACTCACCCCCCCCCCCCCACCCCCACCCAAAAAAAAAACGCAAGTGTTGTCCCACTTTACGTGAGTTTGACATGAATACCCCTCGAGGCTAACCATCGATTACAATGTAAGAGAACTTGACCAAAACTTGCAAGAGATCTAGGCCCGACCTACCGATCTGTTAATGTTGATGAATTTCTTTCTCCTCTTGATGGTTAATGGAAAACAGAAACACATTATATCGGAACATATGCCATATTCGACATGTCTGTTCTGAGTTTCTGTTTATCTAAGATTATTAAAATAGATACTCCAAAAGCACATTGTGTGACCAACACACACCAAGAGATTGTAATGTATTTACGCAATCTTTCCTTCTTTCAAACAATACAATTGACACTGATAAATCCGGATTGCAAGCTAGCTAATATTAACTCTCTAAATACTGGTGTTAAAATATTTAATAAATATAGCATGGCTTTGAGTTGAATATGCCAAAATAGTGGTCATCGAGAAGAGGATAGTCCCGACGCGTAGCGGAGGGACTATTCTCTCCTCGAGGACCACTATTTTGGCATAGTCAACGAAAAGTCATGCTATATTTATTATATTAGATGTGTGTGTGTGTGTGTGTGGGGGGGGGGGGGGGGGGGGTCTTCATCGGTCATATATGCAAGATAACATTCTTATTCACAGCCAAAGAGAAAAGAAAATGGTTCAGGGTTTAAACAGGTAAACTAAGTTAATTCTGTCACTCATAGTTCTGGGATAGAGAGGTAGAGAACCAAAACCCCAAGAAACACAATACCATTATTCCATTAACTCCCTCCCCGCCCCCAACACGACTACAAACATCACTTTCGATACACATATTTTTATTTCTCCAAACTAAATGTAATAATGTATATGGGACGAGATGTCTTGTAAGCGAATTCGAATGTTACTATTTATAACCGTGCACTATTACCGTGCACTATTCTTTTTTTTAAAAATGATAGTAGGTCTGTGCGATTTCACTGACGAACTATCGGAAAATAGGGTGTTTCTGTTCAACCAATCAGAATGCGGGAAAGTCACGTCACATCTAATATAGAATTATAAGTACTATTTCTTCCTCGTCATCCATCTAGGACTTTAACCAAAAAAGACTGAATTGGTTGAAGTCCTCGTTGCATTATGGGGAACAATGCATGTTGAAAAGTTGACATCATTTTGCAGAGGGTTAACTCTGTAGGTGACGAGAAAACAATCTACCAAATTACCAAACAGGATGTGAAAACTCGGAGTATGAGTCATATTGATGATATTTCACCTTTACAGAGAACAATACATTTATCAGATGGAAATTGGAATTTAACCCATTGCAGATATTCCTGAAAAAGACAGCAAATCTTTTACCACTAGTATTGGACAAAGATGGTTAATTTTCATTTTCTGTGTAAACTGAATCAACACTTTGTCCTATGATTTCTAGAGTTGAATTTTCAAGCACTTTTCACAAAACCCACCCATGGCTGTTTCACAACAACATTGACTTCATTTGAAGAAACACAATGTCAAAAATTACATAGGGGGTTAAAAATTAATAGCCTTTCTGATATTTACACTGCATTGGGCTGTTTCACACCGGGGAAATCAGGAAGAGTAATTCCAGTTTGACAATAAAGTGATTCTGAGATCTGCTATTCAATGGTAGAATTGAAAAAAGACATTATTCAGTCAGCCTCATACGCTTATGCACACTGCCTAAGCGTTTTTCATGGACATACCCATGCAGGCTTTTCTTGGAGGAGAACCACCTTTTAGCTTGATGGTGAAGCATTGAAGTGACCAAAGGCTGGTCGATTCTGTGCTGCCAGGGAAATTCAGGGGACGCCGTTGGAAACCGGGCTTTGTCGTTTCTGGGGGAAATAGAGTCACGCCGCGTATTCAACCAAAACTCAAGGAGTGTCGCCTAAATCCGTGCGTGAACGTATGTCTCGCCGTGACGAACCCGCCCGTTTCGTTTTTTTGAGGGGTGGTTCTTATCCTGAAGGGGTCAATGACTTTTTCTCAAAAACATAAATCAACAGGGGTTCGCTGGAAACAACAATTTTAATACATAATAATACAAATAAATATGGTAATTTGTAACTAACATAAAATCTGACGAATCAGAAAATCAAAACGTCAATCACACTCCACCCACACAGCTTTTGAGTCACTTGCGCGTCTGCGTTCTCTGTTGTCGCTGTTTTTTCTTCCTTATCGCTGGTGTTTGGACTCTGGTCGCCTTTTCAAGAACATACATTTCATTGCCGTCGCACGGCCACTAACGTTTTGTCACTTTACCGGACGCCTTTGCTCTAACATGTGACGGAATGTCACTTTACCCGTGGCCACTGACATATTGTCACTGTACTATATCGCATTCCCTGTAACAAGTGACGGAATGTCTCTCTACCACTGCCGTCGCGCGGCCACTATCTCATTGTCACTTTTCTGGACGCTTTTCACTCAAACAGTCGTCACCAATGGGGTTAACCCTTTACCTAACGAATCGCCCGCAATCGCTCGCGTAATATGCAAATTCAGCAGTTGAAAATATATTATATTTCAAAAAAATGTCAACAAAACCATATCATGTGACCCCTCGTTGGAACGAGCTCGTCGAGCTCGTTCCAACGAGGAGTCACATGATATGGTTTTGTTGAAATTTTTTGAAAAATTAAAAAAAATAATATTTAAAATAATAAATTTTGATATCGTCCGCGTTGGGTAAAGGGTTAAACTCCCCCCTACGTTTATCTCAGAATAATGTTCATAAAGGCAAAGGCTACTCTGCCCACGTATGGCTTGCCTTCTACAACAGGTATGAGGGTCTTCCTAAATGCCAAGCTCGTGAACTCGAAGGGCTTGTACTACTACTTCTACTCCTACACTCGTATATGACCACCGACTGGGCCCGCGGCTGTTCCTTTTCTAAATATGAGCTCTGTGGCTCTCCGTGTTACAACGTGCCTATACTTTCGCACCCATGCAGCACCTCCTCTAACCTAGCATGGGACATCCCCAGCTCTTCGCCCTTCTACGACCCACAGTCTTACATGCCTTCAGACTGGAATGAAATTTTCGAGAAATTTTCCGATTTTTATTTCGATAGCCAGAATACTAATTCTCGTTTTAATTGCTTCTTGAACTTGACCGGTTGGATCTATCTTAATTTAATATTCGCTTTTAAGTTCCTTTGAAAGTCTCCCACTTTTGGTATATCATGATATTCGGTGACGGACCAGACACGTAATATGGGTGTGTGTGCAGAATCTGTAGGATGTACTGTTTTTACAACAATTTCCTATTAACTGGGCATAATTATCTAGATAATCACTGCAAGAGAACACTGGTCTCTCTAACTCCTTTAATCTAAAATCAGACAGCCCATATTGCGTTCGCCAGACACGCGATAATGGTCATAAACTTTTATACTTAATTAGCAGCGCATGAATTACGTAACTTGTCTGTTTAAGAGACAAATCGTTTTTTCAGGGTAGGGTCCTGCGAATATTCGAGATTCGATTCGATATCGATACCATACGTATGCTACGAGATCGATCCCGAATCAGTCTCAGGATTCGATTTTTCCGAATCTCTCGTACTAAATTCAATTTGTTACATTTCCAACAAAAATAGGATAAAACTGTCATTAGAAAATTCATTCATGTGGGCTCAATTCCTATTTATTTGAGTAATTGACAATGTTTAATTGTTAGGTAAGGTGTGAATTTGGCCCAGAACATTATCCATAGTTTTGGTTTTTGAAGGCTTAACTTGTTACTATTCACGTTCTTAAGAACGTGAATAGTAACAAATTAGGCCTTCAAAAACTAAAACTATGGACAATAGGCCTAGCTGTTTCAGCGACGGTGGCACAGAGAATATTTAGTTATTGGTGTTTAAGGTGTTCACTCCGTCGCGAAAGAGTCATCACAGTGTTCCGTAACTTCCGTTTGATGCAATATGAAATAACTTGTCTTTTAAGATACGATTCGTGATTCGATTCGATGTCGATATCAGAGACACGATTCGATTCGAGATTCGATTCGAAAAGAAATTTGTGATTCGCAGATCCCTATTTCAGGGTCCCTCATATATCCATCCTTTCACTTTTAGCTCGAGTGAGAAAAAATTATCACAAATATATACACATTTAACCCTTTACCCATCGTAAATCGGCAAGCGCTATCCTCAAAAATTAATTTTCATTATTTTTTTCATTTTTTGTCTCAAAAACATAGGTTATGGCCCCTCGTTGGAACGAGCTCGTCGAGTTCGTTCCAACGAGGAGTCATAACCTATGTTTTTGAGACAAAAAATGAAAAAAAAAACTTAATCAAGAATTGTTTTTGCAAGTGTCGTCTACTTTTCATGTTAGGTAAAGGCTTAAACAACAAAATCGTGAAGTCAGGCTATCACCTTGACAGATGCACAATCACCCTATACACCATTATTTGATAATACTTGTTTTCTATGCGTGACGCCCAATGCACATCAAGGTTTACTTCACTGTTCTTTTACTTCAGTGTAGATCACTGATTCCAGTAGTTAATATCCTTTTATGGCTTCACTATGGCGTATTGGGTTCTTTTAGGCGTCCCCTTTCATGGCTTATAATAATAATAATAACACTTTGGCCGGCCGCTGATTTGTCGTTATTCTCAGGTGAGAAGGTCTTGGTTACCCCTTTGCTCCCAACTGCCTCCCTATTCCCACACCTCTCCCCCCCCCCCAACTCTCGGGGACGAACTGCTTGATGATATCCCGTGCCCCATTCTTATCTCTCCGATAAGCAATACTAACCCTCACCTTTGTACCACCCTCTAACCACATGTCCTTCATTCTTCCTCCTAACTCCCCATTATACCCCCAGTGAATCTTATTCTGTTAGACTGGTATTTTTGGCATTCTACTAGAAGGTGTTCCAGGGCCTCCACCACGCCTACATTACACATCTGGCACTTCTTTTCACCGTTTCCCCCCAATGTTCCCCCTAAGCTCCAGGGACCGCGACCACAGCTTGAACAACAGTGACCCCACAAAGGTGCCATCAAGGTACTCTTAAAAACCTGACTTCTCTTTATCACACAGCCTACCCAAACACCTCTTTGATTTGACACCCTCTCGCCAATTAAGGTTATCATCCTCCACGATTCTTTCTCTGATGATTTTTTCACTCTAGGTTGTCCATACTTCCAAGTTCGAGATCGCCAGCGAGTAGTTCTTTGTTACTCCCTCACATGGACCATCCATCCTGTATTTGTAATTGAATTCCAAATTTTCTGAAACATATGTTTACACCATCGGTTGTCGGTGAGATTTAACAAATAATTAAGATAAAATAGTTCTATTAAGTCTATCCTGTCCTTGATCCTCATCCACCTAAGCTCCCACCGATTGCTTGTCGTATTGCGGCTTTTACTCGACCCCGTTATCCGTCGGCCTGCATCGTTCTTTAGGGTTTCCAAGCACTTTAAAGCCATTTGGTTTGAAGGTACCACTTCCGTACCATATGTTATACTTGCTACACCCACCATTTCCCAAATGGTTTTCCCACGAAAACTTTATTAAAACTGGTTTTCCATATAAATTTCTTTTTGGTCCAGGATTCGCTTACCCTTCACGGTCAGTTTATTCGTGTGGTTTCTGTGGATGCCTCTTCCCGTAATGTTTAACTTTACCCTCCAGATACGCGTAGTCACCTATCTCTCCTTCACTAAGAGGTTTTGCAGCTACCTTCCGGAATGCAGAGCTCCCACAGTCTCCACCTTCGAGTAGGTTCCACTTTACGGCCCGCGGGTATAACTTTGCTTTTGTTTCCACTTAGTTCGAGTCTCCATTTTTCACATATCTCCCAACAATTGCCAGCATTTTCGCTAGCCCCTCCCCGCGTCTGGAAAAATAGCCTAGGGTATTTCAAGTCCCCAACTGCTACGCAGGACTTCATCTCCTAAATCTTTGATGTACAATGCAAAAAGAATTGGCGAAAGGATACACCCCTGTTTTAGGCATATCTCCATAGGCACATGTTTTGTTGTTATATCGCCCTGGCTAAGTTCACCCTGTCCATCTTTATATAATGCTTCCAGAATTTCAACAAACTCGCAGCCCAAGCCCAAGCTTTCTCCACATACACCCCCCCCCCCCTTCCATACCCTATCGTATGCCTTCTTCTCTTTTTTGCACTAATCTTACCACACTTGGTCGTCCAGCGTTGCACTCAACCAGCTGGTCAAAAAAGTGTGGTAAACTTTGCCAAATGTATCATTTCCATGCCACATGCAAAGAAAACATTTACTGCGTGGTAAAATTTACCTAAACACATCAATTGCCAAGAACCGTCTCATCTATGTCAAATACTGTGTGCTCTTGTGGAAATACCCTTAGTCAAAGGCTCACATTTACGCTTGGAAAGATTAACAGCAGTGGAATAAATATAATCTGCTGAATCTGACAGTTCCTTTGATAAGCAGAACTATTAATTTTTCAAACAATGGCGTATTCTTGTAAAATTCCGCAGATAAAATGTCATTTTCAACAGTGGAACTATCTGGCAAACAATCTATTAACAAAGCTGCGTTGTTTGTTTGCTCATTTAGAAATTCAATCATCTGATGTTTCGTAGGCACTTCCTGTGCCGATCAATCCATCGGCCGTCGCTGCGTCTTCGCGCAAATTTGTTTAGAGCAGCAGAAATTCTCCAATCAGACCGTTCACGGTCATCACGTAAACCCGCCTCAACTCTGCGGATCGTACATGTTCATAGTTTTAAAACAGCTTGAACATTTATCCGACAGGAAACAAAATACTTATTAGAGGAGGATGTTTGTGTCTGTATTTTTATAAGTACCCACGCCCAACCCCCTATTTTTTGTAACTCATTTTTTCACAAGCACTGAGGACGTGGATACGGTTTTTTTTTTTAAAAATTGTGCACGTCGACTACCGACTGAAAAGACCTACTTTTTCATGCACACACTAAAAACTAAAGTGTTAAAACTGACACTTTCAAGGTGTTAAACCCATTCTAACTCTTAGGGTTTGATTCTAACACTCAAAGTGCAATGCTTTAAGCACTTAGACATTACAATCGTCAGACACCTGAAACTTAAATGGGTGGCACTTCCCATGTGTCTAGCATTGGTGGTTCTTCCAGAATCCTCCATAATTTGATTTGCGCTTGGTGGGTACATAATTAAAAGGACACAACGCAGATGACGCGGATCAGGCTCGAGAGTTCGAGCCTGATCCGCGTCATCTGCATTGTTTCCTTTTAAGTGTCGCGACATTACACTTGTCAAGTGGTATTTTTGTAGCACCTGTCAAGTTCTGTGATATCTACACTTGAACAAAGTGCTAGTTCAGCACTTAGTAAGTGTTAAATACAGCACTTCATGTGTAGTTTTTAACACTTTAGTTTTTAGCGTGCATGAGGTGGTCAAGTGTACTTGTTATATAAAACGAACAGAGACTATACAGGAATGCACAAATTGAGAATTTAAGACAACCTCACAAATGTTATGCCAAATAAATTTGCATAACCCTTTTGATACAAGATAACCCCAATCCCATTGTACTCTGTTTTGTCAGCGTATTTTTAATTGGTAAAGTGCTTAATTATTTTAGGTCGCCGGAATTTGTTCACTTGTCTTTGAATTGTTACAATTTATGGGAGAGTGCTAGGCACTCTTCCGCAAATTGTAACAAAGCAAATCCACACAGACTTAAGAATTTCACTTTATGAAGGCTAGAAGCATCTGCACTAAAGAACAAATATAGGCTCACAACACTCTACCAGTTAACAGAACGTAAAAATACAATATTTTTCATTAGCACTGTTCAGTTGATGCATTTTCTGTTAGTACATTGTGATATCTCGATCGCCAAACCCTTCAACCTTCATTGGCCAAGTATATAACTGGCCAGAGATATTAACTTGGCTCTTCAAAATACACAACATGTAAGGCAAGTGTAAGCATAGTCGTAAATCCTTTGAATTCTGAGTAATCCTCAAGTACTGGCAAGCAACAAATATTAAACATGAAAACACTCAAAAAACAAAAATAGAAAGAGAATAATCAGAAATGGTTTGTGAAATTCTAATTTGAATTGGTAACAGGGGTGGCGCCAGGGATTTCTCGACAGGGGGGCTGACCTCTCCGACAGGGGGGTGGGGGGGGGGGGCTATAACATTTGACCTCCCAAACGAAGGAAAATGAGTGAAAATTGGTAAATTGGAGAACCAAAATAGAAGCAAATTGAGTATGTTTGTTGATTATTTAACCCTTTACCTCCATGTAACCTGAAAAGCAGACGACACTTGCAGAAATAATTCTTGAATAACTAATTTTTTTCATTTTTTGTCTCAAAAACATAGGTTATGACCCCTCGTTGGGACGAGCTCGACGAGCTCGTTCCAACGAGGGGTCATAACCTATGTTTTTGAGACAAAAAATGAAAAAAATAATGAAAATTAATTGGCGATTTTTGAGAATAGCGCTGGCCGGTTTTGGACGTTACCTCAGGTAAAGGGTTAAAGTAAACATATTATAATAAGGTCGGGAAATATTTCATCTATAAAGCCAGTTAGACGAACGACATTAAGGAATTTCGTGAGACTCACTATTCTCTATCAAAGTTCCAGTGCTGCACGGATTCGAGACAGACGAGACGAGATATCTACATTCGATTGTTGGGAAATTTCTCGTGAAGTCGGGTTTACGAGACTCTCCGACGGACTGACTAAAAATCTCCGGCGGGGGGGGGGGGGGGGGGGGGGTGGCTGGACCTCTCCGACGGGGGGTGGGGGGGGGGGGGGCGCCACCACTGTTTGGTAATTTTAGAGGAACAAGAAAATGTCATCCAATAAAATTTAGGATAACCTTTGGGGGAACCTAACGCAGGGTTATCTGATTTGTGCATCCCTGCTATAAATTTTAAATTTTAAGAGTATTTTGAAATAAAAAGAATTCGTTTTGAGTTTTAGTTGATTCCGTTCATTTTTTGCTTATTAATTTATTGGTGTTTAAATTAAAGTCAATTTAGGCATTTCTGCTAACACCATGACAGAAACACAGGTATAAGACAGGTTTAGCGAATCGTTACACCGATGCTGCCCATTTAGAGAACATCCATCCTGGCGTTAATACCGGACCCTACTTAACCGAAAAGAACTTCTTTACCACAGTTTCCCCCCCACTTCCAGGGTTACCGCGAGGAGTTGATTCTGTTATACTTCGATTATAGCTCAAAGTAAAATAAGTGAGAAATTGGTCACTCCTAAAGTTCCCCCGAGGAGGCATCCAGACCCAGGAAACAATAGTGGGACACCCAATCTCGTTCGCCCCCCCCCCCCCCCCCCACACACAACCCATAAAAAAACTCGTCAAAACACGCGCCGGGAATGTATACCATCATGGCGCATACACTGCAAAAAATATAGGTTCTTTTTAGAACCAAAACTGGTTCTAATCTTGTCCCTGAGATGGAACCAGTTCTGTTTTAAACAGTATTTATTTCAAATCAAATACATTTTATAAAGATTAACATTAAATATTAACAGAATTAAACATAAACTGAGGGGGTTTCAGCCGTAAGTTTAGAGCTTATACGAAGTTGTCTCAAATCATTATTAAGCAAAGGAGATATGAACAGTTGGCATATCGAACCAGTTTGGTTCTGAAGAGAACCAAAACTGGTTCGATATGCCAACTGTTCATATCTCCTTTGTTTCAAAATGTTTGGCAACTGCGTTGAATAACCTCCAAGTTTACTGCTGAATCTACTTCAGTTCATGTAATATTCTGTTAAAATTGAATGCTAATCTTGGTAAATTTATTTGATTTTAAATAAATACTGTTTAAACAGAACTGGTTCCACCTCAGGGACAAGATTAGAACCAGTTTTGGTTCTAAAGAGAACCTATATTTTTTGCAGTGTAATTGAAATGTCAACGTCCCCCTCCCCCCCCCCCCCCCCCCCCCCCCCGCCGCCAAAAAAAAGAAACCTCAGAATCATGGATCCGCCACTACATATTATAGCAATGTACAGACAATGATACATAACGGTTCACGTTGCCCGTCACCCCCCCCCCCCCCCGTCCACCCCCACCCCCACCCCATCCACCCCACCATCCCTTCCCCCGCAAAAAAAGGAAGCCTGAACGCCGTAACATACATTACGAAATAAAGTAGATACTGATTTTATGTCTCCCTAAAAGGGAGGTAGGGGGTCTTCAAAGCAGTCCGCCAAATTCATATTTCATTTCAGTTTCTCAATATTTTTCATAAAATGTAGTCAAAATGTATGTTTACCAGTGAGATATCCTTTGTTGAGGGCGAATTTAGGTGTAGTGAAAGATATCACAGTATCGCCGAGGGTACTATATATTTGGGTTCCTAGGATTGTGGTCAATCAGCAACCACGATAAAAATGTTCATGAGTGAAGCAAATAAATCACGGCATTTTTTAAATTGGGCATTAAAATTTCTTTCAAGCATTCCCCGCTCTGGTATTATGGGGGAATTAATCGAGAGATAAATGTCGGTTATGTGGACAATTTTTGTCTGAGTATTTCCAACAAAACATGCCAATACAATAGTTAGGCCTAATCATATTTTTTTAGATTCTAATGTTCATCAATTCACACTTTTTCTTTCTACCAAATTCAGCAGCGATGGAAAAAATTTACGAATTCATCAGTTGTTTTTTTTTTCAAAAGAAAACTTGTTAAGACTGTTTATTTTCGATGATTACATCACTGTACCTTTTAGGCCGGGTACTGGTGTTCAATTATAATGGAAGTATCTGCATTGATGCCCAACAGCTATTTTAGAGCGTTCTCAAGCATTACGATGCCCCAACAATGCCCACCATGTAATGCGAGGGGGATTATATAGGCCTAAGTGGGTCCGTCCTTCCATTCGCAGGGCCGTCGTACCATCCGTCTATCCAGCCGTCCGTCCTTCCACCCGTTCAACCGTTCCCCGTTTCTTGTCATCACCTTTAAAAGACAACAGTTCGAATTTAATAGCTTTTTGGAGATAATATTATGAATGAGGTTGTGGACTACCAATGTCCAAGTATTTATTCAAGAGATGTTGCCCCTGTTGGTCATGGACTTTCTTGTCATCATATAAGCATTTCTTGTCATCAGATTACCATTTCCTGTCATTACATTTCAAAGAAAACCGGTCTGCGATTTTTTTCTCCAAATTTTATGTATAGTTTGTTGGTGATAATATCAAGAAAGAGATGCGAACCAGTTATTTTCAAGTACTTCTAGAGCTATTGCTCTTGTTGACCTAGAATTTATTGCCTTCACACCGGGGGGTGGAGGGGGGGGGGGCAAAAATTTGCAAGGCGTGACTTGGGGGTGGGTGGGTCTCTTGAGTGCGCCAAAAATGTGCATTTCCAACTTGTGCAATTTTTGAATTTTTAAAAATATATCAATATATCAGCTAATATATACCATCATTTTGTGTTTCAAACCTTAAAGATGATGTTGGTCATCACACTCTTAACATAAATACAACATCAGAAGGCTTTATATGTGAGAATATTGGGCTTAAACTGGGAAAATGTCACACGTTAGTAGGGGGGTGGGTGTCTTGTTCGAAATGTAGAAAATGTGCAGACAGTATTTTGGGAAAAATTTCTCTGATGCACTTAATTCAACCCAAGTTCTTTTATTTATTAATAGAATTTGTATGGATAGAAGAGGAAAGTAGCAAACACCTGAGAATACTGACAGAACAATTCAAATGAAAATTTGTTCCCGTATATGTACACCTGATCTGGCCAAGCCTGATAATAAACAAAATGTTATTTGTAGATTGGGGCCCACAGCAGCCCACAGAGGTTTAAATTGGTGGTACCAGTTTAAGAACATTATGACCCCCCCCCCCCCTCCCCCCAAGGACAGCTGTGCCTACTAAGTTTATAAGTGTATTTTGGATTTTAATGGGAGAGTGGGGGGTGGGTGTCTGAGAACGGTAGTAGAAAATTTGCACGTAGGGGTGGGTGGGTGTAAAAAGGAGCTGAATAAAAAATAGGACGTCACGTCTTGCAAATTTTAGTTTTTCTCAGATTCAGATTCTTTATTCACGGTACACATACATGTAAAATGGTTACAAATAAACATATTGCACAAATGTAATGAGTAGTATACCGTGGGAAGTGGCATAGCCAGATTAGCTGGGGTGATTGCAAACAGGACTGTGACTGAAAGAATGAACCGAGAGCCAATTATGTGACACAAGATGGAGAATGACGATCGAATCATTACTTCTCTGGGATTAGAGTATTGGTGCTTCATTTTCGCCAGCGGAAAGACGGTGCTTCAAGGTAGGCAAGAAGCAACCTGCCTATAGGACTCCCTCCACTACTTATAACACCTGAGGGCGGCAACAAGTCCCGTCGTGAAGTTCGTATCGTTTAGACTGCGACTAAGAGGTTGGTCATGATGTTTGGGCGTGGTGTCTAGGTTAGCTGCATCATCATCGTAGGATGACGAATGTTATGATTTATTTGTTTAGACTTTTGTTTGCAAGTTCTTAATTGTATCCATATAGTATTTTACATAGCGCCACTGTAAGGGGGAAGCGCGACAGGTTGCATGAGACGAGGATTCCAGATTTAGACGCGGACCTCATACAATGGCCTCACCGATCAAAATATATCCTCATTTTACACTCCCGGGAAGTGAAGCAGTGCGTGTTTACTGTGGTCAACAAACTCTCATGTACTGGTAAAATAGTACCCAGTCCCCAATGTTTGAGGTGGAAGTCCTCTAAAATGGGCAAAATGGGTGTAAACGATTGACTGAACTTGGCGTCAACTCCATGTTGCGGTCATCATAAGCCATGGGGCAGAAATGTGTCACATTAAAAACCAATAAATAAATAAATAAATAATAAATAATCCTCATTTTATACTGAGGATGACGATTTGTGAAAACTATGATGCCAAAAGGAAATATATTTGTCTTTTTCATTAATATCTCGAAACCTGTGGGTCCTGTGTGGTTACAAACGAACATACAAGACCACACCACTCATCAACAAACTCGACACAATAGCACCATCAAACAATCAAAACAATCTCTCGGATCAGAACCGATTTCGGAAGTAATGATGCCAAAAAACAATTTTTTCGAAAGAAATTTCTGGGCTTTTAACCCTTATTATTACCACTTTAGCGGGCGTTCCTCGGGCCGCTAATAGACCCTTGGGCTGTTAATCATTTCTGTAGGGCCGTTAATAAACCACAACGCCCTCACAAATCATGTTATTGGTATAATAATTTGTCCTTTGTGCCCAGTTTTACACAAATCACCAACAAATGTTACTGCTCCAATCAACATTTACCCTCAGCGCCCAGGAACACGTTTTGGTAAAGCCGTGATGCTTTTGGTGAAAGAAAATGATTGCCTTTTTAATGATATATCAAGACCTGTTGCGATGGTCCCACAAAGCTAAATTTACCAGAAGCTCCCAGGGCTATGGGACATATGTCACTCCCTCCCACTCCAATATCTGAAGATAGTTACAGCCTTACAATGACCTGCATCTAAGCGTACGGAACCAGAAAATGGGGAGGGTCTGTACAAAGGGACGAAGCAACCAGAATTTTCTGATTTTTCTAAATTTGTTATTTTTTTTTTTATTTTTTTTTCTGTTTGAGAATACTCAGCCACAATGGAAACTTTTATCAGTTACTTAATACAGAAACGATAACAGTAACAGTATTTAGGCGTGTATTAAATTATGTCTGGGCAGTCCGGTCTATACAGTTTCCAAAACTCTCTTTTCAAATTCATTCAGTTCACTCTGGTAGATCGTCCGTATTTTTGGTCTTAGGTCGTCACATTATGGATGAGACTAGGGTACCGATTGTCGGGAAGCCCGGTTTGTGTCCGAGCTTTGCCCATCTGTTTTCTTTTTTCCACCAACGAAAGTTCAGTGTGAGGGGGAGTTGCAGCCATCACCCCAACCCACCCCAAATTTTCCCATATGTCGGACAACACTCCAGCATGCTCGTGATATTAACTGATAAATAGATCTCTTCGTAACAAATCCTGAATATAGTTCAGTACGAAGAACCGTTTCAAAGAATTCACTGCCATGAGCTATTTTTTCACTCAAACCTCATTCAGTTACACACTCTAAAATCAGTTGGGTTATGGAATGAATATGAACCCAATTGGGTTCATATTCACTCAATACTCTCAGTTTGGGTTGATTTTTAATCCAACCCCAAATCAACTGGGTTGAGTGAATATGAACCCAACTGGGTTCATATTCAACCAACCCAGTGGATTTGGGGTTAATTGTTAACCCACCCCCACATCAACTGGGTTGGGTGAATATATACCCAACTGGGATCATATTTACTCAGTCGAGTCGATCTGGGTTAATTTTTAATCCAACTAATTTTTGAGTGCATTGAATCATTGAGACTCAGAAAATGTCCCTTCACTATAGATCAACAACCATTTCCATCAGTTTATCACCCACCAACTTTTATTCGACAAAACCACAAATTACATAAAAAAAACGTCTATCCTCTTTCTGAGTTGGATTTCTAGAGGGTATCCAGCAATTTTAGGTAATGAATTCAAGTTCTTTCGATGGTCGTTTGAAAACAGAAATTGAAATGTCCGACAAAAATTTAGTTTGAGAGGTCCCTCGGTGATACAAAAGAACATTGTTTTCCGTTTTCATATTTACTGGCATTCTAGCCTGTAACATTCCCTAAGCCCATTAGCACTACTTTCTTGGACAATTGACAATTCAACAATTTATATTTTGTTTGACAGTGCTCAATGAGTCTCTATCAAACAAGATTAATGGATTAAACTTAATTTTGCTCCCATAAAAAAACATTTGCTGCTGCAACCTGTTTCACGTGTTTCTAACAAGAATGCCCGGCATAGTTTTCGAGAAGAACTTTCATCCAGCGACCTTGAGGTATATAATGGGCTTCTGGGGCAGCCACCGCCAGCGCCCCTAACACCCCCTCCCTCGGCTATTCCCAGCCAGTATTTTGTCAAAACTCAAGCCATATCGCCTAGATAGATAGGGAATTGGCAAACGTTAATACAACCTCGGAAGATCTCAGTGTAGACTGACAAAGGTTAAGAGGTATACTTGGATGAGCTCTTGGCTACCACCTATCAATTATGCCCAGTTTATACGACGTACCACAGACGCGTCATGCGACTGTGCGTGGTTCGTCTGTGGTATGACAGTGGCGCATGCTTGATTTACACTGGATTTTCCGCAGCAGGTCTTTTCAGTGGCAGATTCACGTGTCGATTGTCGTCGCCGCACGTGTATTTGCATACCGCTCGTAAATATGTCTGTTGTAAACATGAGAAGAATGTTAATCTTAAAAAATATTTCTCGAAAGAATGAGACGGAAGAAAATCCTGCTACTTTCCACAGTCATTTCTCTTGAGCGTAAACGAGACATGGCGTTAAAAGTTCTGTTATTGCTTTTGATAAAGTGTTTACATATTCTACGCAACAAACGGAGGCATCATTTGAGATCCTGTAGAAAACTGAAACAGTTTGTCCAGAAAGATTACAATGAAAAAGAGCATTTCATATTTCCAAAGGCACGTTTGGCTTTATTCTAGATCGAATCCGTCCTAATCTTGAGCAAAACAGGGTTAAAGAATTACCTGTAAGCCCAGAAGAGCGACTGGGAATTTGCATTTACCGCCTTGGTAGAAGTGACTACTATTACACAATAGCGAAGATGTCTGGTCTGGGTGTAGCCACCGTAACCAAGTTTTAGCCTCATGACGTAGACAGTTTCAGAGCAAAGATATTAAATGTTGAGGAAATTTGGAATTTTCCTTATGCATGGTCTGTTATTGACAGATGTCATATTCCCATCAAGTGTCCACCTGGAGGTCGCGAAGTGGAAAAAACAAACTTCTATTTAATTGTACTTATGCCTCTTGTCGATACAAAGTATAGGTGTATCTGGGCATTATAGAGATATCCCGGTAACTCAATGACGCAACCATATTTAGGCACACCAAATAAGGGAAGAGATAACCAATGGCGATTTTATACTCACCAATCAATCGGCAGTATAAGGGAAGTAATTATCTCGACGTTAATCCTAGACGACTCAGCATTTCTACTCCGAACATGGCTTATGAAGCCATTTACCAATGCAGTGGTAACTGAAAAAGAGTGATCGAAAGGTAACAGAAAGGGCATTTAAACAGCTTAAAGGCCACTGGAGACTGATACATGGGGAATGCGAATGTGAACTCCATAACGGCAAAATTGGCCTGTATCGCTTTACACAACATCTGAATTGAACACGGCGACACGGTTGCAAAGAAAACCTTGACTTGAACCTGGATCCCTTCACCAATGCAGGCGACCAAGATAAGTTATAGAAAGGCAATTGCATCTGATCCAAGGTACCCTTGTTGCTAGCAATTCAATGAATGCGACGAGAAAAAGAGGCACGTTAGTAAACATGCTGTGGTTTGAAAAAAAAGAAAACATTCAGGCGTTTTCTTTCGTGTTCATTCACTGACTTGTGTCCTAAGTACTCTAAAAGAAAAATACTTATCAAAAGGTGCACACGGTTAACACCCTACCCTCTTACACGGTGTTTGTGGGCCATTTGAGACAATAACATGCAGTTTAAATAAGTTATACGGAAGTATAATGAAATAACCTTTTTTCTTTGTGTTGTAGTCTAACCCGAAGTTCCCCCCCCCCCCCCCCACAATAGGCCAGCTCTCAACCCTCAGATGGGTTACGGATAAAACCCCGAGATCATTAGCTGAAAGTTTATTTATACCCGGAAAAATGTTTGGTCTTGGTTATGGCGCAGCCGACTAAACAGTATTGCAGCTCAGGAAATATGGCAGAAATACTAGTAAATGACCTTCTATGCCTCAGAAGCTGAGTGGTTGGATGCAACATATCTTATTGGCCGCTTCGAGATCTATCAATTCTCACAAGACAGAACCAATAATAACAAACACGCTCATGCCTTTGACAATCAAAGAATCATGTGCGGACAATTTGGTGGTGTTCTCTGTTGTGTGGAGGGGGTTAGGTGGCACTGAAGTCATATAATAACTTCGTGGTGCGTGAATGTGGGGATGCCATTCACAATGGTGTATCCACTGAGGGGAGGGAGTTTGGAGCTCCGCATCACCAATTAATTCATTCCCCTTCAAATGGATGGTAATGAAAAAAGTTTTATATGTTCTTTACATAGCGTAACAGTCAAACAGGGCCATCGCTGTATACAAAGTTACAAACATTGCTATTTATCTTTTATTTGTTTTTCATTTTTGTGTCCAAAACAGAGCTTATGACCTCTAACTCGATGGCGAGTGCGTAGAGAGCTCGTTCCAATGACGAGACTATAATCTATGTTTTGGATGCAACAAATGAAAATGTTTGAGTAAAAGAAGAATGTTTTCGGCGAGTGTCGTCTGCTATTCAGGTCATGTAAATGGTTAACTTGTGCATGAATTATTCGGTTTCTCTTAAATATGAAATCTTCATGACAGTACACTGTATAAAATGTGTATAACATATTATATACTGTTTTATATTACTGTCTGAAACCGGGTTTTGTCGTTGCTAGGAAAATAGATTCACGCCGCGTATTCAGCCAAAACTCAAGGAATGTTGCCTGAATCCGTGCGTGAACGTATGTCTCACCGTGACGAACCCGCCCGTTTCCTTTTTGTTGGGATGGTTCTTATCCGGAAGGTGTCAATGACTTTTCCTCAAAAAGCATAAATCAACAGGGGTTCACTGAAATGACCAATGTTAATACATTTTGAAATATATAGTGATTTGTAACTTGCATAAAATCCAATGAATAAAACACAAACGTTAATCATACCCCACCCACACAGTTTTTGAGTCACTTGCGAGCCTGCGTTCTCTGTTATCGCTGGTTTCTTCTTCCTTATCGCTGGTGTTTGGACTCTGGTCGCCTTTTCACGAACATACAACTGGAACTTCACCCTTTCATTGCCGTCGCACAGCCACTAACGTATTGTCACTTTACCGGTCGCCTTTGCTCTAACATGTGACGGAATGTCACTCTTAAGAGCCATATGGCTGGAACTCTGCCTCCGGTCATTTTGACCGTAATTATTTTGATGGTAATTTTTGTGGAAAAATATGGCAAATGATGGTTGAAATTTTTCATGGTCATATGACCGGCAGCTAGTTTCCAGGCATATGACCGTACAAATAACGGCAAGCCGTGAAAACGAAATTACGGGAATATGAAAATGACAGTTAAATTTTTTGTACGGTTTGCCGTAATGCTTTCGGTCATATGCCTGGAAACTAGCTGCAGGTCACATGACCGTCAAAAATTACGGTAATATTTTACAGTACTCCTACACACGAATATACCCACCGACTGGCCCGCGACTGTTCCTACTCTAAATATGACCTCTGTGGCTCCCCTACATTACAACGTGCCTTTACTTTCGCACAGATGCGGTACCGCCTCTAACCTATAGCATGGGACATCCCCAGCTTCTCGCCTACGCCCTTTAGTCTTAAACGCCTTCAGACTGGTATGAAATGTCGAGAAACGCCCAGACTCTTATTCGAATGCAAGGCCATTAATTCACACGTCATGGTTGTTGAAAGCGATGTAAAACCCGAATCAAACCAGATCAGACAATTGAGACAAACTAAATGTGTAGCTCAATATTCTTACAAATCTAGTTTTTCGGTGTTTACCTTGCAAATGAAACGCAATTATTATTTTTCCCAGAAACCTTTGATTTTAATCCAAATTTAAATAAGCTTTTCCTAATTTTACCTCTGATATGCAGGGTAAGCACTTCGAGCAGTCTAGTTTTTGTAAATCATGGCATATGCAGGCATATGAGACCACTGTGCCTGTTGTGTCCATAATTAATTTACTACTGCTTATACTGTAACCGTGTATATGTTGCAAATATTGGTTGAGTAAATGGGAACTTGTTTTTGTTCAAGAAGGGCAAACCTTGTGTTTTTGTTTTTGTTATCGCATCTGCATACCAGGATAGCGATCAAAAAGACTTTTTTGTTTTTTGTTAAATCAGACTTTTTTGTTTTTGTTGAAATAAAAATTAATATTTTCATTTTGAAAAATCAGTCCCACCTAGCTATTATGACTCATTAGACAATATTGTATATACTATACTTTATTTTTAAGAAAATGTTCCATTAATAAAAGACTTGATATGAATGAATTGTATTGTGAACAGATGTTTTTGTTGACTTCAGGAGAAAATTGTCGAGCAATGTTTTTTCCGCTCAATATTGGGCTACAGTTTGGGACACAAAAGATGCCAGAACAGTGAAAAAGGAATAAAAATGCATTAACTGTTTTCGTACATTTTTTTTGGCACTTCACCACCCACACTACTACCCCCCCCCCCCCCCATACACACACACCTATGTTCATGCAATTTTTACCCGCCCCCCTCCCCCGAGTGCCCTGTTGTTAAAAACTGGGGAAGTACAGACCAGATATGCGCTAATTAGCGTTACAGACTCCTATTGAGATTCCTCTCCATTAAAGTTATCACGTTTATCTGATTAATTTCTAGTAGAAAACCAATTTGGCTTTAATGAGAAATCGGTTTTCCGGGTCCGTCACATACCTACATTTACGCTTCAACACCAAGCGAGAAAAAATATCAAAGTTATATACACACTTTTAAAGAACAAAATCGAATACTCCTGCTATCACCTATACAATTACTACTTATTGGTCAGCCCCTCTCCCATCCTCTCCACAGTTGGGATAGAGGCCCGCGAAAAGGTTGCAGACTGACTACGCCCCTCGTCATTCAATATTCCGATGAAAGTTAAAAAGGATGGATATTTTGTCATGTGAGTTTATCTTGATACAATTAACCGGAGGGTTCCTTGTGGACAATCACCAACTGACTGTATCAAGAAAAAATCACTGGAACGAAATTTGATTTCCTCAAGTAATCCAGCCTATCACCTTATAAGGTAAGTTGAAGAGCTGGTTATATCTCAAAAAAGTGACGCAGTTCTCCCTACTATGTGCCTATATCAATGTAGTTGCGCAGTTAATTACTGAAGTGATGCAGAACCACACTAACTTGAGCTAAAAATAACCTCCAGACTAGGACTGTCAGGAGCACAAATTTTGGAAGTTAACCACTTGATCTTTAACCCTTTACCTAACCTGAAAAGCAGACGACACTTGCAAAAATAATTCTTGAATAACTAATTTTTTTCATTTTTTGTCTCAAAAGCATAGGTTATGACCCCTCGTTGGAAAGAGCTCGACGAGCTCGTTCCAACGAGGGGTCATAACCTATGTTTTTGAGACAAAAAATGAAAAAAATAATGAAAATTAATTGCCGATTTTTGAGAATAGCGCTGGCCGGTTTTGACCGTTACGTTAGGTAAAGGGTTAATCGTTTATCTCGCGTAACGACGGCACCACCTAGCGCTACTCACGGAAAAACTTGCCATTTATAAGATTTTGTAAAATTTTCGTGTTTTGCTTTAAAATATTGCTTATAAAAACATAATGGGAGTTTGTGGGAAACCGGGGCTTTGTCGTTGATGGGGGAATAGATTCACACCGCGTATTCAGCCAAAACTCAAGGAGTGTTGTCTGAACCCGTGCGTGAACGTATGTCTCGCCGTAACGAACCCGCCCGTCTCACTTTTGTTAGGGTGGTTCTTATCCTGAAGGGGTTAATAACTTTCCCTCGAAAAGCATAAATCAGCAGGGGTTCAATGAAAACAACAATTTTAATACATATACAAATAAATAAATATGATAATTTGTGACTTACAAGGAATCCAAAAGAATAAGAAAACAAAACGTCAATCACCCCCTACCCACACAGTTTTTGAGTTACTTGCGGGCCCGCATTCTCTGTTGTCGCTGTTTTTTCCTCCTTTTCGCTGATATTTCTTTCTTGGTCGCCTCTTCACTTCACTACTTTCCCTGCTGCCGCACGGCCACTAACGTATTGTCACTATCGGGACGCCTTTCCTCCAACGTTGACGGGATGTCACTCTACCACTGCTGTCGCACGGCCACTAGCTTATTGTCACTTTACTTGACGCTTTTCACACGCAGTCGCCACCAATGGGGTTAAATACTCCCTTACGTTTGTCTCAGAATAATATTGTGCATACAGGCAAAGCCTACTCTGCCTGCGTATGGTTTGCCTTCTAAAACAGGTAATGCCGTTTACCTAAATGCAAATTAGCTCCCTGAGCTCGTACTACGTGTTTCTGATCCTATTCTCATATATGGCCACCGATTTTGCCCGCCACTGCTCCTATTCCAAATATGAGCTCTGTGTCTCCCCAACATTACAACGTGTGCCTATACTTTCGCACAGATGTGGCACCTCTAGCCTATAGCATGGGTCATCCCCATCTACACGTAACGACCCCCAGCCTTACAGACTGGAACTGGCTGGAATGAACTTTTCGAGAAATCTCCCGATTTTTATTTCCATAGCCAGAACATTTATTCTCAGTTTAATAGTTTCTCTTGAACTTGACCGCTTAGATCTATCTCAATTTAATATTCGCTTTAAAGTTCCTTTGAAAGACTCAAGGTTTGGTATCTTTTGACATTTCGGAGACAGGATAGATGCGTAATATGGGTGTGAGTCCAGAACATATGCGATGTGCCGTTTACACCATAATCACCTCTTAACTGGCTATAATTACGTAGATAACGATTACAGGAGAGAACTGGCTTTTACTACATTTAATGTTTTATCCAGACCGTCCATATGATGTTCAACAAATGCTCAATAATGGATATTAAATTTAAATGCTTAGTTACCAGAGTTTGAGTTATTGCTGGCCTGTTTGAGTCACAAATCGGTTTTCGGGTCTGTTATATAAACGCACATTCTTATACCTTGGCCCGAACGAGAAAAATTATCAAAGATATATGCACTTTTATACAACAAAATCGCAACTTTTAGCTATCACCTTGACAACCCACTACAAGGAACATACTCTCGGTTGTTCCAAATAAACCAAGGGGGTGGCTTTCACGTGCACCCGCTCTCACACTTCTCTCTTAGAGCTAACTCACAATCTCGCTCTACTGTTACCCCCAATACTCATAATTTTCACACGCACAGTCACACGCATGCGCACCCTGATGCGCACTACAAATAACCCTCCAGTATTTCGACTCGTTTCCCCTTTGGGACTCATGAGTCTATCCACATATAAACTCGCGCGCTCACTTCCACTGGCGCACAATAGGAGGTGGTCCGTTGGTACACAAGCAGCCAACAGGTCCCCTATACACTCACTCTCCCTCTCAACATCGCAGAATACAATGCTACTTTTCACACACACACACACCTGTATCTATATACACTCACGCAACACCTGCGTAAAAATAATATTAACAAGGGGTATCCACCCTGACCCAAGCCAGCCGATGGGCACCTTGCCCCAACTCCCATTATCTCACTAACTTGCCCCCATCCTCGGATAGGGTGCCCCGCCCGGCTCATGCCCGTCAGCGGGTTACCTGCCCTATTAGGCACTACCTCTAAATATTCCCATGTGCGGTGGGACGCTTGACATTCCCTAGAAAGCCACTCTGCCCCCTCCACCGGGACCTATTCCTTGGGCGTGTCCTCCACCAGGGACCCCACTCATCTTCGCGCCCAACACTTACAGGCCCATAGGCGATGCCTGCCGTACCAAAGTACGCTTCCTCTGATGCGACGCCCTTTTTTGTTTACTTCCAATCGTCCCTTGGGTGCCCCTCTCCAAGTCCCAGGGCCCCTACTAACTCTACGTCTCTGATGCCATTGTGTGGCTCCTCCGGCCACCTCTTTTGGCCTCTTCTGACTTGAGGTCCATTCCCCCGCCGTTCGCGTGGGTTCAGTGCCTCTTATATCCTGGCATCTCCGCAAAAACCTGGCGTGGTAAATCACTCCACATCCATCTATGTCCACTCGATAATGACCGTTGCCCATTATTTTTGTAACAGCATATGGCCCCTCCCACTCTAACCGCGGTCTATCTAACTGTTGGCGGTCACCTTTTGACCGACCCAAAAGCTCCTAAGTTTTGGTCTACTTCCGTACCGATCCTTACTATGCCCCCTCTCGTACACATACATTGGTTTTTGTTCAGCCACTCCCTTGATTTCCGTCGTCGGAGGGTTAATCTTTGGAGCCTCCATTGTGCACTCTACCTGTGCATCCTTAGTCGACTCCGCTGGTCCCTCGGGTGATTTCACCGGCTGCTCTGCATCTGCGGCTTGGGCTCGGGTGACCGCCACAAAGCCCTTTTGGGTGTTTTTCTCTCCAATCATGTCTTGTCGGGTTCTGAACATACCCCGGGTATGTTCCCAAGCACAAGGTCATAGATGGGCGCCTCGAAACACATTGCCTCTACTTCACCGCTATAGAAAGGGGTATCCACACTCACCCTCGCAAGGGTAAACCTCCTAATCGTCCCATCTATTAGCACGTGCCCCGTTAGCTGTCTGTCGCTAACGAGTTTCCTCTGTACCGCCGCGCTACTGCACCCTGTGTCCAGTAGCATACAGACTTCTCGGTCACCCACATACGCTGGGTAAACCGGCATCTCCTCATTTTTACCAAGGGAGGGGTATCCCTCGCACAGTCCACTAATTATTGGCAATACCTGCCCCCTCCCCTTCCAGCCTTAACTGCCCAGCCTCTAATGCTCGGCGCAGTGGGCTCCTCTCTGGCCCAATTGTTTGGCAGAATGCCACTGTCTGTCTCCTCTCCACAGGCTGTATCGAATTATTCCTCCTGCCCCTACTGATCGGGGACGGGTCCCTCCTCCCATTCCGTGCTGGGTACCCGTTTGATCTCCCCGTCGTAGCCTTCCGCCAACAGTCTCTGGCCCAGGTGCCCCGTTTTATTGCACACAAATCAAGTTGTGTCCCTGGACCCTGACCCCCTCTGATTCCCCCTGGAACTTTCCGACCGGGGCTAGGGTTCCTAACGGGTGCCTTTGCAACCACGTTACTGCCATTCCTGCCCAACTTACCCTGGGTCAGGCCTCCAAATACTGCTCGGCCACCCGTGTTATTTCCTCCACGCTACTTGGCTTCCTCTCCTTAACAAACAGTGCCATCTCGGGGGCACACGATGACATAAACTGCTCCCTGATAAGTAAGTCTTTCAGGGATGGACATGACTCTTCAATTTCAGATAATTCGACCACCTCACCCTTACATTCTTTGAATTTCGTCCTGAAACCCTCCTCTGTGGTCTGGTACCTCTTGAGTATAGCCTTTTTCAGCTCACCGAAGTCATTAGCTTGGTCAGTGCGCATACTCACATATACTTGTAGCGACTTGCCCGCCAGAAGCGGACTAAGACTGACCCCCAGGCATCATCGGGCCAACCCTGACTCGAAGCAAACCTTTCGAACGTCTGTAAGTAAGCTTCAATGTCATCAGTCTGTTCATTGAATTTTGGCAACTGGGAATAAGGGGCTTTGTTGTTGCTGGGGGAAATAGATTCACGCCGCGTATTCAGCCAAAACTCAAGGAGTGTTGTCTGAACCCGTGCGTGAACGTATGTCTCGCCGTAACAAACACACCCGTTTCACTTTTGTTGGGGTGGTTCTTATCCTGAAGGGGTTAATAACTTTCCCTCGAAAAGCATAAAGCAACAGGGGTTCACTGAAAACAACAATTTTAATACATATACAAATAAATAAATAAATATGATAATTTGTGACTTACCTGGAATCCAAAAGAATAAGAAAACAAAATGTCGATCACCGGAGGTCCGGAAATTCTCCAGCAATATCTGCAAATTAACCATTCTTCTGACGTAATAACAATCAATAGCCGGCGCTATATACTGAAATCAGCATTATTTTTTTTTTACTTTTTTTTGATCTTACTCCTGAAACATATACTTAAACGCATACACGTGTTGATGCAGCAGATAAACACTTAAACACGTTTAAATACCAATTTTTAAACTCATAAACATGTTTATTTATTTTCATATTAAATGTTTAGTGTTTAATATTATGAGATGCTGGATAAACGCTGGTGTTTAAAAGAAATTCCCAAATATGATGCTCGTGAATATGGCAGTTTCGGTAAATGATATGAGCCATTCTCCTGCTGGTCCAACACCATTCAGCACGCAGTGTACACATTCAATTACAGAAAGATATATTCTTGATATGCAGGTATCAGACAAATTTTACTAATATGGGAGTGTCATTTTAGGGTTGGAAACTGAAAATATCTGCAAAAATGAAGTGTTTGACAATTAAACACCAAAATGCAACAGATAATAAACACTTACACACGTTTAATTTTTAAATGTGTTTAAATTTAAAGCTGTTTATTTTTTAAACATTATTTAAATACGCCGTGTGTATGTTTTAAACTCCGACAGTGTTTATTACTTAAACGCATACACGTATTGACGCAACAGATAAAAACACTTAAACATGTTTAAATACTAATTTATAAACGCATAAACATGTTTATTTATATTTTAAATGTCTAGTATTTAATATGAGAGATTGGATAAACACGGGTGTTTAAAGAAACCTCAAATATGATTTTTTTTAATATGCTGCACTGTAAAAACCAAACGCCTGTATACAACAGATTATAAATGCCTAAACATGTTTATTTTATAAACATGTTTAATACTTTGTAAACATGTTTAATTTTTAAATGCCTGTTCAACATGTTTAATATTTGAACATGTTTAATTTTTGAATACCTGTTAAACATGTTTCATTTTTAAATGCTTCTTAAACACGTTTAATGTATTTTGTTAAACACCCCAGCATGTTTAACACCTTAGAACTGATTAAAAACACCATGAACATGTTTAATACCCACTTTTTAAACACTTAAACATGTTTAAATTGTGTCTTGTTAAACAACAATGTTTAAAATGATAAGAGAAACAAATGTAATTATTGATAAGTTTATTTTTAGTAATATAAATTATATATCCACAACCAGTGAAATAAGTGATCACAAACATGTTAAATTTTTAATCTCCGTACTGAAGATATACCATAATCACTTAAAGACCAAAAATATTGAGGGAATGAGACAATATGGCCCACACAAACAAAATACTGTAGATGGATGACTGAGGAAAATGTCGACCTATGAGCCAGACACTGAGGATTCCCGTTGCTGACCTTGAAATTGAAGACACAACTTTGGGTAAACAATTGTGTGAAGCATGATTATATCAAAGTATTGCAGGGTGTTTATTTATTGGTGTTTAAGGTCACTACTTTCTGCACAATTGCTAATCTTGACCGCAACATGAAGATAAAGTCAAGTTTAGTCAATCGTTAATACCAATGTTGCCCATTTGAGAGGACTTCCACCCCAAGCATTGGTGATTGGGTCCTATTTTACCAGTGAAACAGAACTTGTTTACAATAGTAAAAAAGCACTGCTTCACTTCCCGGGGTAACCACGGGGGATGTGGCCTACTGGAACTCTTCTGAGGTCATGGAAACTTGAGGACCCAAGAAGTAAATCTGCAGTGTATGGACCACCAGGATTTATGTCCGGTGGTTCACTAAGTGCGGATGTGATTATACACTAGTGGTGTAGGGTCTTAAAGTTTCTATTTAACATTGGTCAGAATGTATAGGTAATATTAGTTGTAATGTGTACTTCACTGGGTATAACCAAATACCAGATCACTCTGTGCATACTGTATACAGCTGAAAACTGTACATGTGCAGCATGTCAAGGGTGGATTACTACTAAGTTGCAGTGCTGTATATTTTCCACCCAAAGATTGTTTACAGTTTACATTTTTTGAGAACAAGGTAGATAATATTAGTTACACAGTTTGTTGGTGGCCTAATATGGTATATATGGTGTCAGTTAATTCCATATTGGACTCGCTCGAGTCCAATATGGAATTAACTGACACCATATATACCATATTAGGCCACAAACAAACTGTGTAACGAAGCTCGAGTCCAATATGGAATTAACTGACACCATATATACCATATTAGGCCACCAACAAACTGTGTAACGAATATATCTTACCGACTGCTGCATCGATGCACGGACTAATAACAACAGCGATTGAAATTAAATGAGAGAATTCTCACAATGTGTTCACATGTCTTTGCCTTGTTACAATTTATGGGAGAGTGCCTACAGGCACTCTCCCATAAATTGTAACAAGGCAAATTCATACATACCAAACAGTTTCATTTCGAAGGTAAGATGACACACATCCACAGAATATGAAGCCTTTTAAGTTTCCTAACCTGCACTTCAGACTAAATATGGCTTCCAACACTCAATCTTTCAACTTGAAGCGTTTATCGGCTGCCGCCATTTTGAATAATCAATGAACAAAGGGGAGATTACCCATAGTTGTCAGCGTATATTGATGTTGACAGGCAGTATAGGGCTTTATATGCAGTCTGCATATGACGTCTTTGAACCAATGAAATTCCCGGATACTTGTAGGAGGTAAGATATGATGTAATACCTAAGTTTCAGCTCTGGAGAATTGCAAATACATGTAGTTGTTGGTTGAATATCTACCCACCCTTCCCCTCCTCTCAAGTAATTTGGTAGTAATTCACCTTCAACATACGTTTACTGTATGTTGCTTTGAAAAACTTTGTATTGCTGACTGTGCGAATTTGAATGTTATGTTCTAATTAAATGAGAAGTTGGTAAGTGGCTATGTCATAGCTACTGCAATAAGCACTAGAAAATTTCCAACGCGTGGACCCATACACTGTGTTGAACCCAGAGGTCCTCGAGCTGAAAATTTGCTAGTTCTTCTTGTTCTTCATATAAAATTTTGTAAATATACGTCAGATGGAAAATCTACTCCACCACGATTTAGTAGCAATCCACGGCCCACCTATTGTACTGCTGCTACTGCATGAATTTGTACACTAACAATATGTTTACAAATATGCAAATATTACAACTGCAATATCATGGCCTGCCTTTGTCGAAAACATGCCTCTATGACCCAGATAGAATATTTTATCAGTCAGGACGTTAGCCTTCACAGATGGGACAAATGAATATTAGCAACCTCCTGCTTTTTTGCCATGTTACTATGTAACCACACTGGGCCATGCTAGTGCACATAAATACGGGGTGGACCTGGACGACTATCTCATAACCTGAATATAAAATAAGAATGAATATAAAAGTACCACCATGTAGAACCAAAGTCAGGAAGGAATGTTTGGGAAGATGCCTCTCAAAACTCATATACCAATGCACACCATAATACAAACTAGTAAAAAGTTGGCACAGCCAACATATGCTCCCCAAACAGTAATGCCCAAATGACCGGTCATTTTTTGCCTAAAATTACTCTAAACCCTGCAAAACGCATTTTGGAGCCGAAAAAAAAATATGCAAAAATGAACATTCCCGCAGAAAAAGCATCAAATCATCCAATTTTTTTTTAAAAATCCATCATGACAAACTGGTAGCACGGAGGCTCAGTGGTAGACTGTTGGACTTCCATGCTAGAGGTCCCGAGTTCGATCCCCGTCCGGGACGACCCGCGTTGTGTCCTTGGGCAAAGCACTTTATCCCGGTTGCCTACACGGGGGCACGACGACGCCGTGTACTAAGGCGTACTGCACGTCGATGGTGCACATGTCTTCAAACGCTGCAACCTTGCTTGAGCGGTGCTTGAACAGAGTTGGAATATTGAGGAGCTGACAGTTGCTCGGTGGTTCTCTCCGGGTACTCCGGCTTCTTTCACCCGTAAAACTGTCACGGTCACGATTAGCCATAGTGCATAAGTATGTGACCTTAAACACCAATAAATAAATAAATAATCATTACAAACTGATGTTATCCTCTGGAAAGGACAAACATCACAAATTTGCAATCATTCAAGAGGAATAGCTATGGAACGGGACATGCGATTACGGTCAAAAGCAAACTTGGGCTGTGCTTTGTAACCCAAAATAAAATTTGTGAATTTGGAAAACATTGGTCAAGGACAGACAGACGGACGGACGGACGGACGGACAAAGCGGCGATTATATACCCCACCGGAATTTTTCGGGGAGCATAAAAATGGTTCTGTTATACATCCACATTGACATACATAGAGTAGGGTGGAGGATTACTGCTAAATCACAGTGGGGTAGGTTTAAATTTTCGAAAATGCACTCAAATCACTAGAAAACTTTTCCTTCATAGATCACTGGGTCCTAGTGCTTCTTGTGGAGTGTTTTGTGAAATTGTAATTTATCGCTGTGAGTAAAATCTACCCCTCCGAGATTTTGTGATAATTCACCATCCATGATCTTTATCTGGAATAACAAAAGCTTAACTTTAAATATCACAACCGTTCACCTAAAATTTACAGCTGGGTAGTATTGAGACTATAGGTTCAGTGTCGGCATTTTGGGGACGAATTACCTTCTTGGTATCATTACAGTATTCAGTATTGACATAGACTACCACGGGTACATGTAAGAAGGCAAGTGCCCCAAATATTTTTCACGAATTGTAACAAGAGCCGGACTCCGCGTGAGCATATGCCCCCGAAAGTGGCTTGAGTTATAAAGCAAAATGTTTTACGAATGAACTTCATAGAAGTCTGCCCTTACATGTACACATATTTTGCATTATAACTCCAGCATCTGTTGTCTGATTTTGATGTCCTTTGGTATGGTGATAGACCAGCATGAGGGAACAAGAACAAATAACCACACATAGCAGGTTTCGTCCATGCTTACCCACCAGAGTTATGGCTCTTGTTAGACTAAGTCCAACAAGGGCCATAACTTTGGTAGGAATGCATGGACTAAACACGCAATATGTGGATATCCGTTTCCATATGCTAGTCTAGAAATTCTGTATTTTGTACTGTAAATTAGTATTAATAGGATACTGATACCAAACAGTATACCAATCTGCTCTACCACAATTTCAATTTTTGCCTGAAAAATATGGCTTCGGATTATAACCCCTCATTGGAATGAGCTTCAGATGCTCGTTATGATGAGGGGACATGTAAGCTGCAGTAACAATCAAAAAGGAATACAAATTTACAGTAGTAGGTGATAAAGGCCGATTTAAGCATCAACGTACATGTACGTGTACATGTACACGTACATTGATGTACACCTCCATAGGATTTAGTGTTAAAATCGTGTACAGGTACACGATTTTAACGTTTTTAGGGTGATTTAGAATCGGCATTGCCGATTCAAACATCACTGAATTGTATCCAAGAGTGAAAGAAACGCCTGTAGTTTTACGTACATGTACCGTTTTGATTGAAATCGGCAAATGGGTTTCCCCCATAGGATTCAGTGTTAAATCATCATCTTGCTGATTCTAAATAATCCGCGTCCGTACACGATTTTAACACTGGAACCCTATGGAGGCGTACACGGAGATCCATTTGCGGATTTTAGGTCGGAAATCGAATCGTGTAAAGAGGTGATGTTTGAACCGGCAAACCCACTGTCACGTTTCCTGAAGTAAAACTAACACATGTTATTGTGAAGTAATCTTAATAAACACTCAATGGAATGTTTTGAATGAAGAATGTTGCTTATGTTTTCATTGTGGCGTGAATGAAGATAAAACGCATTTTCCACGCAATTAGGTTTTGAGTGGTAAAATTTTTAATATATTCACGATAACGATCAGAGAGATTTGAAAATGAATGAATGAATGAGTGAATTCCTTTAACGTTAAAATTAGAAAAAAAACAGTTTTCTTTTGTGTGCTGGAATGTTTCAACTGTCATCAAAGGGTTCTCTCTTAATTTCTCTCAAAATGCGTTAAATCAGAAACCGGTTTGTCATGTACTGCTTAAAACGTATTTTAAACTTTCCCAATTCAATCAACACGGAGTTGAGATGCGAATATTTTTAGTTTATTATATTAAAGACGGAAAGATTTTTATTAACTTAAAAAACATAAAAATATAATTATACAAGATAATAAAAAAAATAAATACGTAAATCATGAGCGATTCTCAGACTATTAGAGTAAGGTTTCTTTTAAAATGCTGATGAGAGCCTACGCATTCTGCGTGAACGAACAACTAGGTCATCTCTTGTTAAAACGATGCGTCGGATGTCGGGATCACCTAGACTTCGATCACCAGAATCATTCATGTCTGTGGATGGAAAGGGAAGATATGGTCGTCAAGTATTTCGAACCGGCGTTCGAACGCATTCAAATCGATGAAGTGATCGCGTTTTGGAAGAGATTACTCTTTTGTAAGGATCAAAGCAAGCCCACAGTTTTGGAAGAACAGAAATTGGCGCGTAAAAGTCTGACTTTACGAGATAAGGGATGCATCATGAAATTATTATTCAATGAAGCATATGCCTAAGTTTTCTCGTTGATATAAAATAAGGGAGAATAGAAAATAAAAAATAAATACACACATAAATTTTTTATCCAATATTAGAAAGAAAAAAAAACAAAAAAATGAGAAGCAGAAATAAATTGTATCCGACGTTAGATGACGATGAGGATGAGAAGCTGATCAACGTTTTGCCGACGGCACCGTCGCTAGAAGAAAAGGAAAGAGGAGAGAGGTATCGCATCGATCAAATCAGTAGGATCCAAGAGTATCTAATTCGAGAGAGAGATTCTCGTCATTCTCTCAAGAAGAAGTATTCGCGTTTCGTGAAATTCGTCAATGCGATCGACACGACACTCATCACGATTTCCATGGGTTTACACGTGGCCGGCATCGGATTGTTGTCGACCACGGTCGGCATTCCGATCGTGTTGACTGTAGAAGGAGTGGCTCTCGCCGCCGGATTGTTTAGCACGCTCGGAAACTTTTTGAGTAGGAAATTATATCTGAAGGCGAGGAAACACGACAAGATTCGCGTCTTGGCCGACTCCAAGACCGACACGATCTCCGAAATGATCTCTATGGCGTTGAAAGACGGTAGGATATCGGACGGAGAATACTTCGCGATATTGAGCGAGAAAACGAAATACGATGCCATAAAGAAGCCGTGAGAATCAAGACTCGTCAGATCATCAAGGAAGAGATGAAGGATTCTCTCGTGGAAAAGGAGAGGAAAGAGGCCAGGGAGGAATTCAGTAAGATGATAGTACTCAAGAGCAGCGATTGAAAAAAAAAATATATATATAATAAGAACAGAATTAATTAATTATTAAATTTATATATAAAATATAAACAAAATTAATTTAAATAACTCTTAAAAAAATGTATTGCGTAAAGTGTAAGAGAGTTACCGAGACGAGTAATTCTCGAGAGGTACGAACAAAAAACGACAGACAGATGCTTCGCGGAATTTGCGATGTGTGTGGTTCTGTCAAGACTCGATTCGTCAAAAAAAGAATACGAGCAAAGGTAAAGGCATCGTGAATAAAATGATCAATAATCTACCTTTCGAAATGCATCTGCCCGGTCACAGTTTCACGGGACTCGGAACGAAATTGAACAAGAGACTCAACGCCGATCTGACACACAAATCTTGGAGCAAACCCGTGAATAGGGTGGACACGGCCGCGTATGATCACGATCTGTGCTACGCCGGACATCCCGACACCAAGACTCGCAACAACATCTGCGATAAAAACATGTTGGGGAAATTGAGAGGCATATCGAATCCGACCAGGAGAGAGAAGATAGAACGTTCGCTGGTCGGCAATCTGATCGGTGCGAAACGTCGATTCGGATGGTGCGTTCAAAAAAAAAAAGCGCATCGGAAAAGAAGAAGAAACAATTATTGACAAGCGAATTGGCCGAGGAGTTACACAAACCCATAGTGCATAAACTTCGAAAGAGAAGGGTGTTCGTGAAGGGTTTGGATGATATTTGGTCTGCCGACTTGGTCGACATGAGATCGTTTTCGAGGTGCAACGAGGGCGTCAAATATCTATTGACGGTCATTGACGTGTTTTCCAAATACGGTTGGATCAGAGCTTTGAAGAATAAATCGGGACCTTGCGTCGCCGAGGCTCTGAGGAGCGTGTTCGACTCGTCTTCTCGAAAACCGAGTAAATTGTGGGTGGATAAGGGAAAGGAATTCTACAACAAGCACGTTCATCGATTGGTCGACCTCTACTCGATCGAAAACGAAGAGAAGGCCAGCGAGGTGGAACGTTGGAATCGAACGATAAAGGAAAAGATGCACAGATACTTCACGGCGAATTCGACCAAGAAATACATATACGTTCTGAACGGTCTGGTCAAAGATTACAACAACACTCGACACAGATCGATCAAGATGACTCCCGCAGAAGCTAGCGATCCTCGAAACGAAAAACGGGTCTACGCGAATCTATATCCTGAGAGATCTAAGATCAGGAAGAAGTCTAGAACGCCGAAATTTGCGTTCGGTGATCGAGTGAGAATCTACGCTTCTAAGAAGCACTTCGAAAAGGGTTATACTCCTCGATGGACCTCGGAAATCTTCGTGATAATCAAAATATTTCACACCGATCCAGTGACTTACGAAATCGAAGCTTTGGATGGAGAAGAGATCATCGGAAAGTTTTACGAACAACAATTACAGAAGACAAAGTTTTGATAAAGAAAACAAATTTTTTTTTATTTACTTTCTTTAACATTTTCTTGTTTACACACATATATATAAGAGAGAAAAATAATAATAAAAAATAATTAAAAACTATTTTTTAGATAAAGAAAGCAAGTTAATTAATAAACAAAAAAAACTAAAAATCCTTTAAAATGACAAATATACTAGATATAGCACAAAGCATAGTGAAAGATGAAAGTATTCAAGAATATGAGGTTCACGAATACGAACCGGTAACCGGAACGAGTTTGAACAATGCAGGAGAGATAAGAATCAACGTCGAAACTCAAGATCTATTCATACATCCTAGCGAGAGTTACATAGTGGTGCAGGGACGTCTCACCAAGGAAGATGGGAGCGACTACGCCGACGACGACACGGTTACTCTAGCCAATAATGGCATCATGCATCTATTCAGTAATATAAAATACATGCTATCAGGACAAGAGATAGAATCTGTATTTCATCCCGATCAGGCCACCACGATGTTCGGACTCCTGACGTATCCTGATGATTTTTCGAAATCCAGAGGACTTAATCAGTTGTGGGTGAAAGACACCGTCGGCCCTGCTAGCGCCGGCGCCGCCTTGATATTCGACTACGTCGTCAAGACGTCCAGACCTAAAGGAACGTTTTCATTCAGGATACCTTTGAAACACAACTTCTGATTTGCGGACGATTACAACAAGATCATGTACGGATTCAAACACAATCTGACATTGATTCGGAAAGGAGACGACGATGCAATAGTGAGACTCACTGCGACCAATGCGGGTAAGATAACTCTACACAAGATATTGTGGTTCATTCCGCACATGGAGCCTTCGATCGTGGAAAAAGCACGTCTCTACAAGATCATAGAATCCAAGAGTAAATTACCCGTGGGATTTAGAATGAGACAGTGTGACACGGCTAGCATTCCACCCTCCACGAATCAGTTCGATTGGAGATTGATGGTGAAATCCGCTTCCGAGAGACCGCGTTTCATCGTGGTTGCGTTACAGACCGATAGGGACGGGTCTCAGGAAAAGAATGTGTCGCTGTTCGATCACTGCCATTTGAGAAACATGCAAGTGTTTCTGAACGCCACGGGATATCCAGCAATCGATTACAACGCATCATTCGAGAAGAACGATTTCTGCAGACTGTACGGCGACGCCGCTGATTTTAGAAAGGAGTACCACAGTCTAGACGAATTGATGAGCAACCCTAACATATCCCCCGGTGAATACAAGTCGATGTATCCCATGTACGTATTCGACGTCAGTAAACAGAGTGAACGACTCAAGAGTAGCGTCTTAAACATTCAGATCAAGATGCAATTCGATAGGAACGTGCCAAGAAAAACCGAAGCCTTCGCCCTGGTCATGTCGGATAGAAAATTACAATTCGAATCGGATGGAAATAAGATGTCGATCATTCGATGAGAGACGAGTGTGAAAAAAAAAATAAAAAACAAAAAAAATAAAGTAATGAGTAATTATTAAAAAAACAAAAAAAACAAAAAAAAAATAAATAAAGTAATGTGATCTAGAGAGATTGAACATCTTTCTAAATCTCATTACTTTTTTTTTTGTTTTTTTAATAATCACACATTATTTTTTTTTAATTCATTATTTTCCATGCGTTCACTGTTTGTTCAAAGGAACTAATTTGATCAGTAGACTCACCACAGAAGTGGCGGCTTCGGGATTATTGGTTTTCGTAACGAAATTAATCCTGTCTCCACCGTTCACTTTGAGAGGCGTGCCGAACGTGCTAACATTCGCGTGTTGATTCTCAGTCTTTTCGACGCTGTATCTCTTATCGCTCTCTACTCCATTCACCATGAGATTGACGACCGCTCTGTTATTCAAATTCGAGGAAGCCAGACTCATTCGAAGGATTTCACCCCCTAGCGGCGTGGGAT
Source organism: Pictodentalium vernedei (assembly GCA_031216915.1). Lineage (NCBI taxonomy): Eukaryota > Metazoa > Mollusca > Scaphopoda > Dentaliida > Dentaliidae > Pictodentalium > Pictodentalium vernedei. The sequence goes on along the minus strand of CM062295.1, from coordinate 684,258,049 downwards.
ATCCCACCTGACCATGTTTCGATCCGCTACCTCCATTTCCGAAAGACCACTCAGCTTTTCCCTCATCTAAGGTGCCGGCCTCTTCAGCCCACATAGTGATCAATTGTCTAGCATATTTGACTTTCTCCACCACCGAAATCAGGGTGCAGGCATCCGTCATGTTCAAGGGATCCGGTAGATTCGTGAGCGCATGTCCACCCATGTCTAGTTTACCTTCCATAATGTCACCCTTTCTCCAGACTGAGTTGTCGTACACGTACTTTCTGCTGACTGCGCTGGAATCGAATTCGGGATCGTGACTGAGTCCGAATAAATTCTTACCATTCATGTCGATACCACCCTCCATGGTTCCGCCAGATTGTTTGTTCAGGTAGAGATCTTCCACTTGCAATTCTAGGTATTCTTGTGATTGTATCACGGCAGAATCCACGTAGCCCTTGTTGACCGCAGTTGAGTCCGCATCTGTGTCGTCGATCTTCGACAGATTCAATATCTTGTTGAATCCCGCATTCAGATCCGATTTCATTTCTCGTCTGTCAGACTTTCTCTGTTCCAGATCTACGTAGTGTTTGGTCACCACGTCCTTGGGATTCGTGGGAGTGGCCATGTTCGTTATCTTGTTATAATTGGCGTTCAATTCCGAGTGCATCGTTTTCTGAACGTATCTATTTCTCAGGTTTCGCTGAATGTCGCATGAGAGTCCGCGTATTTCTTGGTCGCGGCATCGGTGGGATCTATGGGATTTGCGACATTCACCAAACATTTGGATTTCAGATCGAGATTGTCGGTCATGGTTTTATCCACGTAATTATCTAGCATGATTCGTTCGAAATCGGCGTTCCCCCTGTCAACGTATTTTTTAGTCGCAGCATCTGCGAGATCTATCGGCTTGGGAAGATTGTTGAGCTTCTTATCGTTTATGTTCAAAGGTTCTTCTCGAGGTTCGTATCTCCGAACATAATGTTCGTCCAAGTTGGCAACGTCATTACCATCGTCAACTTCGAACGTCTTCCTCTTCTTTCTTAGGTTGATTTTTTCGTCGTCACTTCTATCAAATTTATCGACTGGCATGTTGCTGTGGGATTTTTTGTTTTTAGAAAAAATATATTCAAAACACAGTTTATTAAAAATGAACTATTTTATTTTTATTTTTCGTTTTTATTCGATTAAAATTTTTTTAAAATAATTTATTATCTTTATATATACTATAAAAAAAGTCTCTCTCTAATGTAAATCATTGAGAATGTCGTGAAACCGATCTCCTTCAGACCATCTCTTAAGAACGTAGAGACACAGGTGACTGCAAAACACTTGATCTGGTGATTGCACTTGTTCCGTGTTGTAACGAACCATCGATTTGTTGAAATAGTTCATTATTTCTTTTGGCAGCGAGATTCCGTAGCTGTCGAAATAATAATTTTTCTTCTTCCCGTTCTTGATCCACGCCACCCAGTGAGTGCCTTCACCTGATGAATCATCTAGATTTAAAATTCCACATTCCGATTGTGGAGGTCTTCTCTTCGGCAAGGCATCTCTGGAAAACACGCCTAGAAAATCTTTGATTTTCAAATCTTTTGCCGTATTCAACAGATCAATGTTGGATAGGGGTTCGTTAGGTAAGACGACACCTTCTATGGATATCTTTATTTTCTTATTCATAAATGCGTATATTTTTTTTTTTATTTATTTTATTATAATTCACTAAAAATGACGTTATTTTTTTCTTTTTTTCTTTTTATTTTTAAACTAACTCTCTCAATGTCTCTATCGATTTCTATAATTTTGAATCCATCTAATTCCTCTTGATTTTCTGGAATCCCATCATCCAACAATCATATCTGGAATCTTATCATCCACAATCATATCTGGAATCCAATCATCCACATTCATATTGTCCCTAATTTGATCCACAGTCCAATGTCCGAGTGCCATAGTGCTTATTTTATTGTCTAACATGAATCTCTTATTGTCGTCGGCCGTCAGCGAAATCTTGTTGACTATTTCGGTATACAAGTCATGATTTTCACTTCGAATCGATTTCATAGTCTTATACACCGGACCACTTCCTAACAGACAATCTTTATACTCTTGGAAAGAGATGTTTTTCTTCACCACGCATGCTTTAACTCCTTTGCACTTCTTGATCTCTTCATCTTCTAGATGATAAGCATACAGTTTGGGTCTCAAGCCCACGAATTTGACGATTTGTTTACCACCGCTCTCGTCCTTAAATTTACCCAACACCTTCTTGCTGTCGTTCGACTGAATGTTGGATGGGAGATCAATGGGATAATTGCTCGTGTCGAACCACTCGGCCACGTCCTGAGATATATCTCTCCAGACGTCTTTCGTCTCTATCTCGTAAACTAAACTGTCTGTGTCGGTGAATAGTAGTTTGGCTTTATCACCAAATTTTCGTTTAACGTAATCGTAGTGAAACTCGTACATCAATCGCTTGCTGATATCTAAGATGATCGGTCCGAGATAATACGGTTTGTCGAACTTCAGGTGCGTCTTTTGCATGTGAACGGCCACTAGATTTTCATCGAATATGGTTCGGAGTTTGTAATTGGGTTTCGTCACTAATTTTTTAGCTCTTTTCTCAGACGTGGCGAGTCAAACGTCGGTTCTCTTCCTGATGTTTTCCATCGATTTACCATACATGCAGTTGTTCATGAGTTTGAAGAAATCTTTTTCAAAATCTTTCTCAGCTCGAATTCTGAGATTCGTGTTGAGATCGATGTATTTTTTTCATCCAAGTCTCTTCGTAGAATCGAATGATGTGATGTATGGCGACTAATTTCATCCCGTAATCGACGTACTGTTTCAAATTCTCACTGTAGACGGCGTAGTTACGTTTGTTAAATAAATTGGGAATGAGTTTTTCCTCGTCTCCTTCGTTCGGTTCCATTCGTTCGGGAGCCAGCGGATAATCGTTGTGTGGATCGTGTAATTCTTCCAGATAGTTCAAATCGACTTCTAAAATGCAAGGATAGTCTCTCCATTTTTGCATCTCTTCCGGTTCCATCACCCATTCGAAATTTCCAATCAGTAAAGGATGACTCATAGCCCAACCGTACAGATTATTAGCGTCCCAATACTGTATGTATTTAATTGACCGTTTCGAATCATAACCTTCTTTCATGTAGGGATTGTTAACTTTAGAATATCTGTGAGAGATCATCAAGACGCCACCTCTCGCAGCCCTTTCGAACATGAGCAACATGTTCACGTCGGATAATAATTCCAATTGGACTTCGGTTGTCTTCAACAGAGCGTCCCACGCCAGAGCGGGTGCGGTGAAATACCAAGCGGGATCCAGATCGTAATTTCGACGACAGACGTCTCGAAAATTTTCGAACACGTCTGCCAAGAGCAGAGCATCGGTCTTCAGATAGAGATCGTGATAATCTCTCATGGTTTTCATATCGAATGATTTCCACACGTTTTTGGCATGTTCGTAATTCTCGTTGGAATGTCGGATTCTTTTAATTCCGAATAAAAATCTTCTTTCGAAGGTAGTGCGGTGTCTTCGAATCTCTTTAGATCATTCATGTAATCGTAAGGATAGACTCCTTTCCTCAACATGACGTCTACTCGTTCTCCGAAATGTTCGCTCATGATTTTAAATTTATCCTTGCTCATGTTATCGACTAATTTTTCCAGAGCGGTCGACATGAATTTAAAACTGTCGATGAAACGTATGCCTCTACGAATGGATTTCGTTTTTTCTTCCAACGTATTTCCGTCAATTACTCTTTTCTTCTCCATGAGCTTCCATTTCGTGAAGGAAATGTATCTTTCATCGCTGTTCGCGATGCAATTTAATTCTTCGTGTGAGGTGCCGAGATTTTTCACGAACAGATGAATGTCGTAACCCGAGAGATTGTAAAACATCACCGGATAGAAAGTGGCATCTCGATATTTTAAATTACACTTGCTGTGAGCCGGACCACGATACAGACCCGTGTAATGATCGTGGTCTCTAACCTTCTTATTTTCCTCCGAATTCTCGTCGAACGATTGTCTGCATATGCGACATTTGGTGGCTCTGTTATTTTCGTCCTGCTGCTCTCACGTGATGATCATTTTTGCCGGAGTTTTGAATTTGTCGTATAACATTTGAATTTTCGATTCTAACTCTTTGGGCCACGTTGTCGTCTTCATACTGTTTTGTGTAGGTGAAGGGACACATGTCGTGTTGCGAGTCGAAAGCGCATTTCACGTAAATGCAATAGCCCGAAGGTATGTGTTTTTGATATCTTTCGACGTAACTTTGAAGAGCGTTGGGTTGACAGGAACTCATTTTCGTGGTGAAACATTCAAAATCGGCGTACACGACGAATGGTACTTTTAACCTTCTATTGTGATTTCCAAACTTCACGATGGTGTTGGGTTTGGACATTTCGACGGCAACACCTTGATTTTCGTTGCAATATTCCTGATGTTTCGCTAATGATTTTTTGCTCTTAAACATGTTCATGCAGTTGCAACATAAACATACCTTATGTTCATGTTTATTATTTTGTCTCGACAGTAATCGGCTAGGATGTTTAACCCAACAATAATGATGATTGTCACCATTCGAAATCAATAATAAAATAATCGTCTCTTCTCTTTCGAGATACGAAGTCTGTCTGAGAGGATAGATCGTTCGTTTTTCATTGTCATATCCCAAGACGTTCACCTCTACGGTGTGATTTTGAGCCTCAAAACGTTTGATGTGTTTTAACTGCATTGGAAAAGTCACTCCGGTCCAGTCGAGATTTTTAGAAGTCTCCTTGTAAGAAGAAACTCTTTCGATGTTCATTTTGACAGGGTATAAAGCGGAGGTGACTGCCCATTTAAAACACTGATCATCTTTATTTTTCACGTTGATCACGGCGTGTTTTTTAGCTAGGAAATACGGTAATTACACGTAGGAAGACCCTTTCAAGAAATCGTTTTTAGTTATGTGAATTTCGAGTTTCAACACCTCATCGAACATCCAATTGCTACCTTCATGTTTATAATTCGTGAGAGACGTCAACATCTTGTCTTTCATCTTTTCGAAAACGTCCGATAAATCTGAACCTCGAAATACGGGTTCCACGTTAGATCTGAAATATGCATTTTTCACGATGCTCTCGCCGGACTTCACGTTGATTTTATTCATCACGCAATGGAGTATCATCTTAATTTTTAGTCCCACGTTCATGTATTTGTGAAACAAATCCAATACTTTTTTCTTCACCCATTCCATGAACAATTTCGGATCGATTTTCTTCAATGAGGGAACCACGTCGAAAGTTTTAAAAATGCCTTTGATCGCACTCTCCCGTTCTACAGACTTCGATTGAAATAGTTCCGCGGCGAGTCGTGCTAGATATTCTTTTCCTTTCCCTTTGTCTATTGCTCGTCGAATTTCACTCGATATATCTTGTTTGCCTAGAATCTGAAGTGCATCACTCGTTTTCGTTTTAGTTTTTCTTTTCTTTTCTTTGGAAACTTAAAGTTCTTCTTCAACGGCTTTTCGATTAGTCGACTTCTTATTTTTCACAGTCGAAACATTTTCGTTTTTTTTCGACATCGGCATATCGATTCCTTTTACTATCTTTTTCTTCTTCTCATTTTTCACAACCGATGCATTTTTTGATGTTGTTGCTATCGGCATTTTGTTTGCCTTTCCATCGTTTCGCAAATGTTTCTGTATGACTTCAATTTTTTTTATTTAGTTCTATGATTTCTGAAATGTGAAATTTTTAATAGTTTACAAATCTCGTTTAACTGAGGTACGGTTTTCTCATTTAAATTTTCCAATTTTTTTTTATCTGTTTGCTTCATTTTGTAAGAATATATTTTTTTCGAATTTTGTATTTAAATAATTTGTTTATAAAGTTTTGTTTTTCTTTAATGTGAAAAATATTTGATGAAATTAATAAATTTTTTTTTTTATGTTCCTTAACGTCAAAAAAATTGAATTAATACGAGAAAAAAAGGATGTTAAAATTTAACTTTTATATATATTTAAAGAGAAAAAAAACAAAACTTTTTAAACAAATTATTTAAATACAAAAATTTAAAATATACATTATTTGCAAGAATTCGTAAAACAAAAAAAAACAAATAATCGATCATGACGACAACATCCACGATGGAATCTCGACATAAACATCAACATTGTTTAATAAATCGTTATTCTCCAAAAAACCCAAGAAGAAAAAAATCGTAATTTATATTTAAGTGTTTCGAAAGAAAACGATATGATTTGCAATAGAAAATCGAATCGTAATACTATTAGCGAACAAAAATTAATCGACAATGTCATTCGAACTATTAAAAAAGAAGAAGGTTCAAGATAAATAGAACTCTTACGACTTTTATGCGAAGTCTCGCACGAGGTTCAAAACAAATTTCCGCAAAGCAGATGCGTGTTCATGTTAACCGATTCCTTCTCAATAGATGATGATAACTGCAAGATGCGAAGGCCAATTTTTAAAAGTTCGAAGTCTTGCACGTTCTAAAAACTCGTCTGCTTCTTTCATGAATCGAATCAAATCTTCTAAAGTCAAGAATTGAGATAACGTCTTGTTTGCGTGATTCAATGTATTGTACAATTGTTCCTTCGTGTATCCGGATTGTAAAGTACCCTCCATGAAAAAAATTGAATTAATACGAAAAAAAAAAAAAAAAAGGATGTTAAAATTTAACTTTATTTATATATAAAGAGAAACATTTTTAACAAATTATTATTTAAATACAAAATTTAAAATGTACATTATTTGCAAGAATTCATAAAAACCAAATAATCGATCATGACAACAACACCTAAAAGATGTGAATTTAAACAAGTTGAAATATATACGGTATCAGATATTTATATCTATACATTAGAACACGATCCCATATGAGAACAATTTGACAATGTTCTATGGAAAAAAAATATTTCCAATGATCTCACTAGAACTCGTGGATAAATCGGGTGGTGAGAGCGCGTTCACCGATGTAGAAAACTCAAAAGAGTAAAGATAAAAATTCAAGAGATTTTGGTAAATAGAAAAATAACGCATGTCACCATGCTAATAACGGACTTGGAAATATAAACAATAGAGAGATTGATTTTAGCGAAGAAGAAGGAAAAAAAGTAATGAGATCTAAAGGTGATCTCATTACTTTTTACAAAAAATTTTCACATTAAAGAAAATAAAAATTAAAAAACTTTTTTTTATATATATATAAAGAGCCAAAAAAAACAAAACTTTTTTTAAAACAAATTATTAAAATACAAAAATTAAAATATACATTATCTGCAAGAATTCATAAAACAAAAAAACAAATAATCGATCATGACAGCAACACCTAAAAGATGCGAATTGAAATTGAAACGAGTTGAAATGAATAAGAAATTCGGTCATAAAATCTATAGATTACAACAACACGATCCCATCAAATTAAACGAGATCAAGAAGAAGGACCTAGAGCATAAATACGACAGATATAAGATGACTTTGAAATTGGATGAAGCCATGCTCGATTTGTTTTACGACTATCAAAGCGATCTGCAGAAAATCGTCATCGCTAAACATAAAGAATTCGACAAGGACGATTTGACGTTGTTCTATGGAAGTTACATATATCCAAAAATCTTACGCGAACTCGTGGAGAAATTGGGTGGTGAGAGCGAGTTCACCAATGTAAAAAAACTCAAAAGAGTAAAGATAAACATTCAACACATTTTCGAAAAAGGAGAAAACACGAGTGTCAACATGCTAATAACGGACTTAGAAATATGAACAATAGAGAGATTGAAATGTTAAAATTTAACTTTTTATATATATATAAAGAGAAAAAAAACTTTTACTAAAAAATTTTACATTAAAGAAAATTAAAATTAAAACTTTTTTTTTTTATATATATAAAAAGCAAAAAAAAAAAAAAAAACTTTTAAACAAATTATTAAATACAAAATTTAAATATACATTATTTGCAAGAATTCATAAAATAAAAAAAAACAAATAATCGATCATGACAGCAACACCTAAAAGATGCGAATTGAAATTGAAACGAGTCGAAACGAATAAGAAATTAGGTTTTAAAATCTGTAGATTCCAACAACACAATCCCATCGAATTGAACGAGATCGAGATGAAGGATTTAGAGCATAAATACGACAAATATAAGATGACTTTGAAATTGGATGAAGCCATGCTCGATTTGTTTTACGAGTATCAAAGCGATCTGCAGAAAAACGTCATCGCTAAGGATAAAGAATTCGACAAGGACGATTTGACGTTGTTCTATGGAAGTTACATATATCCAAAAATCTCATGCAAACTCATGAAGAAATTGGGTGGTGAGAGCGAGTTCACCGATGTAAAAAAACTTAAAAGAGTAAAGATAAACATTCAACACATTTTCGAAAAAGGAGAAAACACGAGTGTCAACATGCTAATAATGGACTTGGAAATATAAACAATAGAGGGATTGATTTTTTTGCAAAGAAGAAGGAAAAAAACGTGATGAGATCATCTTGAAAACACGAGTGTCAACATGCTAATAACGAGCTTAGAAATATAAACAATAGAGAGATTGATTTTTAGCGAAGAAAAAGGAAAAAAAAAGTAATGAGATCATCTTTAGATCTCATTACTTTTTTTTTGTTTTCCTTCTTCACTATTACCATATATTATAATAACATTTCCTTTTTTCTTAAATTTCAGCGTCGATTCTTTTTCTTTTCTTTTTTTCTTTTTTTTTGTAATATGATACGTTTTTATAACAACACATTTGTTTATCCGAATCATAATTATGAACGAATGTTGTGCATCTCTTGGTAACACTCGCATCATTACCATTCTCTTCAGAAGGTAGTGGTGACGGTGGAAAGCATCTAATTCTTTTCATTTCCAACTGTCTATCCTGCTGTTTATCTAATTCTTTCATCAGTTCTTTCCTTAGATATCCATCATTAGCGTCTAACCATTTTTCCATATCTTTTTTTTTCACACTCTGTCTCGCGATATTCATCATTATCGTCTAATTGTTTCTCCACCTTTTTATCTATTTTATATATTATTTTATACTTTCTATGATTTATATTTTATAATCATATAATTTTATATTATAATAACATATTCAAAATCAGTATATTCTTAAATGGCGAATTCTCACCGAGCAACAAACCCTTGCTGAGTCACTCAACGTTCTGTCCACTCTTCAGATAGAGACCGTTTCCTCTCAAAGAGTTGCCACCTCTAACGGGCTCTAGATACAATCCTTTACCACTGTCGTCTACGTGGACGCAAAACACACGGCTCCTCCCTTCTTCAAAAACAGTCTGCTGCCACCCATCAATTTCTCAACTGCCGAACTAGCGAGTCCCGTGAGAGCTCCCATGCCAAGAGTCTTTCCGGAGAAAGGGTAGTGCCTTTGCAAGTGAAGGGTAATGCTTTTGCGGCGGTTCCTGCCAATAGCGGTATGAAACCACCTTTCATTCTCAAATTGTATCTCAATTGAGCGGGACTCAATCTCACCGTCAACCCTCTTCCATCGCGAATCGCTTTCTCCATCCTTCTGATTTGACTTCTGGTCCAGGCGATCGAATCCAGACCGCCTCTCGTCAGATCTTCGTGAGTGAATTTGAATCTCACCACCTCGCCTCGAGTTGTTAACGCTCTCTTAAGTTTCTTCCTCTGTCCTGCGGATATGTTCACATTTTTAATCATGTATTCTGTCATAATTCTTTTTTTTAAAATATATTTATTTCAATTGTTTCTTGTTTAATAATAATTATTTATATTAAAATAATTTTGTAAAATTAATATTGCGTTTATTTTATTTTTGTTATCTATATATATACACAATATTTTTTTTTTTGCTTTTATATTTCTCTTATGTGAAATCGTATCGTCACCCTCTCTCCGTGAAGATCTAACAGTTCACCCTTTTGAACCGTCAACGTGGTTTTGAGACTATACAATGTGTCTAAAATCACTGGTAGATAAACTAAATTTCGAATTCGCTCCATGATCTTATAGCCCGGCGACACGTTTGGAAAGAAGGAATAGATCGTCGGTTGAGCGCTACCATTCATGTAGCTTCCAGCAATCACGTCCACGTTCACCAGAATGCTATTGACTGCGAGAATGTCGACCGTATTTTCAGATGCTACATGGCCTCGATACATCTTTTGATCAAATCCAAACATCTCACCTATAGAATCGTCCGTGTTGAAATCCACTCGAAAATCATCTTCCAAATCCAACATCGTCTGTAAGGTATTAGGATTGGGAGCGAGTCTGATCTTGTTGCTTCCCTTTCCATCCGTCTTCATTCGCGTCTGAATGTAATTGTTCAAATCGTCTATGTCGTAACTCCCTTTGGGAATTCGAATCTCCAACCAATCCACTCCGTCGGAATACTTGAACGAGTTATTCTTTTCGGTGATGTTGGGAAAGGAATAATAAGTCTCCAGATTCACCAACGCCATCTCGTATCTTTTCTCTCTATTCAATTCGATGGAATGTTCGAATTTCGTAGCGAATCGGGTCGAATCGCCACTCACCACGATTTGAATGGATTGTTTTGCAGCCATATTCTCGGCTATCCGTTCTAACAATTCTCCATGTTCGAACATTATATTTAATTTTATTTTTTTCTATTCAAAACTAATTATTTGAAGATTTATTATTTTCTAAATTTTATTTTCACGCTCTATCTTATTATCATCAGAAACATAAAACTTGTCGAATCCGCACCGATATTTTCCGTGATTAATTTCGCTTGTCAAATCGATCACAATGAAATTGTAAAGTCCTCCATCCCAAACCCTCTTGCAGAATCCCCTGAATTCTGCCGCGCTCATCTCGTTTGCGATGTGATCGCCGTAGATGTGATTGAGATCTTGGCGAAAGAGACATAGAAAATTAGCGTTCTCCCTTATCGTCTGTCTGGGCAATCGAAAATAATTCTGCAACAGGTAGAAACAGTCCACGTTGCTGTGTCGACCCCTAACGTAATACGATTCGCATCGGTTCTGTCTCTCCAAAAGCAGATCGTCGAAAATCATGAGATTCTTATCTTCCGATTTCAATTCTCTAGGATCCGGAACGTCACTGGCGTACTCATAAAATCGACACTCAGTGTTCGAAGATGCATTTCTCTTCATCAGCTCCATCGCCGCACCGTCCAAAATGGTCGAAAGTGGAACTTCACTCTTGTCGAATTCCTCCCTACTGTCAAAGATTCTGGCTATGACGTCCTTGGGCAATCTATGATCCATGCACTCGTGAAGCAATCTGTATTCGGGTTGAAACAAGCTCTTGCCAAACACGAACAATCTGTCGTAATCCAACCAGTCGGGTCGGGACAACAGATTCATCAACAGATTGGTCTTTCCACAATTCGATTTTCCCACTATCAAGCCTCTTATGCTTTTGGAAAAGAACTCGTTATTCGACCTCTTGGTCACGGCGTCGTTCCAAGACATATCTTTAATGTTCATCTTTGTTTTATTTTTTGTTTGTTATTTTAGATTCTTTTCAAACACGAATTTTATGTTTTTCAAACTTAGTTGTTTTAATATTATTATTTATTTATATCACACCGTCGTGAGTTCTCTTCAATCCTGATCCACTCGTCATTTTAGCTAAATCTTGTATGGGTACCACAGCATCCTTAAAATCTTTCCAACTTTTCGGCGTTCGCTCTAACGCAGCTCGCTTCGCCGGTGGACTGATCAACTTGTCGATCAACGCGTCGGCTGCCCTCTTGCCAGCCACAGAAGCTATCCTACCACTGGCTTTGGAAGCGGCTTTCTTACCAGCATTCAATGCCGTCTTCTTACCGACCTCAAATGCAGTCGATACAAGTTTTCTACCCGCATCACTCGTGAACGCTCGCATTATAGAATCGACGATGCCAGAACCGCCTTGAACGTAAGTTCTGACATATCCCCTGTTCTTTATCACCAACATATTTTATTTTTATAATATATTTTGGTTTTTTTTCACTGGTAAATCGTTTTGTTGTTTTTAAATACTTTTATTATTCTAGTGTAAAAATTTACTGTTTTATTTTTGTTTGTTTGTTTGTTTCTCTCTACTTATTATATACACATCAATCCTTCAATTGGTTCATCAGCCTTTTATAATGGTTTTTATTCAAAACCTTCTGTCTTAACAATTCGTCAGATATAGTAACTATCTGATTATCTAATCCTGTGTTACCAACCCTTCTGCTCGCCATCAACAAACTCAATCTCTGAGACAGAGCGTCAGAGTCGCTCGGAAGAAAAGTGGTTTTCACCCCTTTGCCAGTCACCGATTCAACGAACTTCTTATTCATATCCCATATGGGTTTCACCACTTTCGTCCACTTGTAACCTCTGTTGGCTTTGGGTCTCGTCTCTCTGGCATCATTATTTCTCTTCATGGCGTGGGTCTGAACCAGAATGTCGCCGTAATTGTCGAAATCCTGTTCTGTGTAATCGCTAGGCTTGTCGTAAAGGAACAATCTGCACAGTCCATCAGTCAATTTGTATTTGTTCGAACCAACGATCAATTCATCATCGCCAATTTCTACTTGTGTCACCGACAAAAATTCTCCCCTCCGAATCCTTATAAAATCCATACAACAGATCTCTCTTACCGCCATCATCAGATGATGCGACGCTATCAGTGGTGATAGTCGAAGCTGTATCGGTGTCGGTCTCGCTCTCTGTTTGAATTCCCGTGGGAACGTAATCCAGTGTAGATTGAACAGAATGCCGATTTCCAAAACTACCAGGCAACGAACCCATTCTCAAAGAACTCTCTTTTATGGGTCTCAATTCTTCGACTATCTCCTTCCTGCTTCGCTCTTGACCCTCCGTCACGGGTTTAAATATTTTTGTGGCTTCGCGTCTGAGTTCCATCTCACCAAGACGTCTGCTTCTGTCAGCCGACTGAATGCCCTTAGCACATTCATCCTCCCCTAAAATTCGATCTCGGCGCCTAGAATCCATCTGTAAAAACATTTTTCGTTTTTAATTGTTTAATTATTTTCAAAATTAAATGTATAATTATATTTTTATGTTTTTAAGTTAATAAAAATCTTTCTGTCTTTAATATATTAACTAAAAATATTCACATCTCAACTCAGTATTGATTGAATTGGGAAAGTTTAAAAATACGTTTTAAGCAGTACATGACAAACCGGTTTCTGATTTAACGCATTTTGAGAGTAATCTACGTTTGTTAAAAAGGAATTCCATTCACATATCAACAAACCATTCATTCAGTGTCGAATTAAGAGAGAACCTTTTTGATGACAGTTAAAACATTCCAGCACACAAAAGAAAACTGTTTTTTCTAATTTAACTTTAAAGGAATTCATTTATTCATTTCAAATCTCTCTGATCGTTATCGTGAATATATTAAAAATTGTACCACTCAAAACCTAATTGAGTGGAAAATGCGTTTTATTATAACATTATTAAAACGATCCATTAAAACGAAAAAACCTTCATTCACGCCACAACAAAAACATAAAGCAACATGTTTTCATTCAAACATTCCATTAAGTGTTTATTAAGATTACTTCACAAGAATTCTGATTCTTTTCTCTAATTGTCTCTAAACTCAATCTCCTTTCGTCACATCGAAACAAGACACGAATGTCTATTTTTTTACAGATCATATTTTATAGTTGACTCTTTTGAACGGATGCCTAAACTCAATTTCTCTTCGTTACATCAAGACAAAACACGAATGTCTATTTTACAGATCATATTTTATAGTTGACTCTTTTTGATCGGATGCTTAAACTCAATTTCTCTTCGTTACATCGAGACAAAACACGAATGTCTATTTTACAGATCATATTTTAGAGTTGACTCTTTTTGATTGGATGCCTTTCATTCACGCAACTCCTTTTTAAAACTGACGCTCATATTTTATAGTCTACTCTTTTAAACGAAAACCTCATTCAGTCATAACAATAACATGTGTTAGTTTTACTTCAGGAAACGTGACAGTGGGTTTGCCGGTTCAAACATCACCTCTTTCCGTATACCGTACACGATTCGATTTCAGACCTAAAATCCGCAAATGGATCTCTGTGTACGCCTCCATAGGGTTTCAGTGTTAAAATCGTGTACAGACGCGGATTATTTAGAATCAGCAAGATGATGATTTAGAAACGACAAAACGTTTTTTGCTCGCAATTTAACACTGAATCCTATGGGGGAAACCCATTTGCCGATTTCAATCAAAACGGTACATGTACGTGTACATAAAACTACAGGCGTTTTTTTCACTCTTGGATACAATTCAGTGATGTTTGAATCGGCAATGCCGATTCTAAATCACCCTAAAAAACGTTAAAATCGTGTACCTGTACACGATTTTAACACTAAATCCTATGGAGGTGTACATCAATGTACGTGTACATGTACACGTACATGTACGTTGATGCTTAAATCGGCCTTTATCACCTACTTACAGTTTCTTAACCATTTAACCAACGTAATGGCCAAAACCGGCCAGCGTTATTCACAAAAATCGCCATTAAAATTTTATTATGTTCTCATTTTTGTCTCAAAAACATAACTTATGGTTCCTCAATGGAACGAGCTCGTCGATCTCGTTCCAATGAGACTAAAAATGAAAATTGTTAGTTATTCAAGAATTTTTTTTGTTTTTTTATTGTTTTCATTTTTGTCTCAAAAACATAGCTTATGACCCCTCGTTGGAACAAGCTTGTCGAGCTCGTTCCAATGATAGGCCATAAGCTATGTTTCTGGGACAAAAAATGAAAATGTTTAGTTATTCAAGAGTTTTTTGTGTCTGCTATTCACGTTGGGTAAAGGGTTAAACCAAAGCACAAGTGCTGGCCAATTTTCAGGTCATGGACCACTGGGTCTATGAGCTCAAAATCTGCCAGTAATTCTTGTATTTTATCGGGGTACATGTAAAATCTACCCCAGCACGCTATAGTAGTCATCCAACCTCTATGTACTCTACAGGAACATGTGAAGGGCCAATCAAATATTTAACATGAAACCAACAAAATACAAGTCCCAACAATAATAATGAATAATAATGCTAAAATACCACTTTTCTAAAGTTCAAGTACTCAAATTAGGCAGTTTGTGTCTGAGCATGACCAATTTTGAATATGGTATGTGCTGATTAGCTCTTATAAGCTGGGGAAATCATAATTAATTTACTGAACATCACATACCACGAATGACTTACAGTGAAGCGGGTGCTTCTAGTCAAATGTCGTCTGTCTGTTCAGGCAGACAACACTTGCCTAGAAGCACCTGCTCGCAGTTTCCGTCTCTCCCAGTCCAAAGGTAGTCGGACTATCACAGGCAGAATATCTGCCATAATTACACCACAGGCTTCTAGGAGTTAAGTAAGAAGTTGGGAAGCCCATGTGTCACAGCTACGACATGTATTTGTACACAAATATATTTCCAGGAACTCTAGCAGTTTTGAATTAAAATCCTAACTGAAAAATATCCCACCTACCTTATCAAGCCATATCGTCAACAAAGGCATGCCCAGGTGACATAGATGGAATAGTTTATCGGTCAAGACTTGCGCTATCACAGTTGTGACAAATGAATTAATTCACCAAAATTCAATAATGTACGCCAAAACATTTGTACAAAATCATTGTCGCATTACTTTGTTGAGTTCTGAACAGAGGACTTTGAACTTTTTGGATCTCATTTCCTTCAAAGGTTCCCCAAAAACATATTCCTGAATCAGTCCCAGAAACTGGGAATACGTTCTGGGATACTGAAGGTGGAACACATAGTACACTGCCATGAACACAAACAGGCCATCCAAAATGTTGTTTGTCTGTGTGTAAACTTGCACACCATTTCCGGAAATGATAATATCATCTATTTTTTTATCTTCACCAGAAACAAAGACAATCATGAAAGGTGCCTCTTCTTCCTTTGACAAAGCCACATCTTTGGCCTCATCTGATACGTTTTACAAAAAATAAATTGAAAAAATCAATATATGGTCACAGAATATTATAACTTTTGAAAATGTAAGTCCCCAGGGAACCCAAAGAACTTTTGGGGTTTTTTTTTATTGGTGTTTATGGTTATTCTTCTGCATCAGTGGCTAAATATGACCACAACAAAAATAAGGTGAAGATTACCAAAAAGTGGGAGGTGGATTACTACTAAATCATGGTGGGTGGATTTTCCACTTGGTAATTATTTACATATACAGCTTTGAGTACAAGAACAGGAAGCACTAGCAAACTTTAAGCTCATGGACCACTGGATTGCACTCGGTGGTCCATGAGCTGAATTATTGCAGGTTCGTCTTGTGTATTTTTGGTAAAAATGCAAGGATTTGTCAGGTGGAAAAACTAACACATAACACCGTAATTCCGTTCTGCATTTATGTACAAATGTAATTCATCAGAATATTCTTTTAACCATTTACCTAAAGTGAGTTGCAGACGACACTTGGAAAAAAAATCCTCGTATAACTAAACATTTTCATTTTTGGCTTCCAAAACATAGGTTATGACTCCTCATTGGAAACACGCAACGCGCTCTTTCCAATGAGGAGTCATAACCTATGTTTTGGAAGCAAAAATGAAAATGTTTAGTTAAAAAATTTAAATGGCGATTACGTTAGGTAAAGGGATAAAAAACATTTCATAACAAAACAGTATTGTTATCAACATTTGAAAAAGAAACGAAAAACTAACCTTTTTCGATAACCACTGCTACCACTGATTTCTTCTTTGTTCTCTCACAGTTGGTAATTTTAAAAGCAGGCATTCTGATTTACTATTTTGAACAAAAAAAAAACTACAATTTTGAAAATATGGGACGAAATGCATGTCATCGCCAAAAAGGATAAAAAAAAGTACTTTCAGTCCAATTGAAAACTAAAGATATGCACACTGCATTTGGTTGAACTTGAAAATTTAATAAAAGCAAACTTAAGAAAAAAATTATACATAACCGAATACAGTACATTGTACGTGGAGGGTGTGTTATTATTAACCCTTTACCTAACGAATCGACCGCATCCGCCCGCGTAATATACAAATTTAGCAGCTGCTAAAACATTATTTTTTGAAACATTTCAACAAAACCATATCATGTGACCCCTCTTTGGAACGAGCTCGTCGAGCTCGTTCCAAAGAGGGGTCACATGATAGGGTTTTGTTGAAATATTTTGAAAAACTTTAAAAAATGATATTTAAAATAATAAATTTTGAAATCGTTTGCGTTGGGTAAAGGGTTAACCCTTTACCTATCGTTACGGCCAAAATCGACCAGAGCTGTACACGAAAATCGCCGTTCAATTTTTTTATATTTTCATTTTTTGCTTCCATAATATAGGTTATGACCACTCATTGGAATGATCGTGTCGTGCTCATTCCAATGAGAATCCTTAACCTATGTTTTTGATACAAAAAATGAACATTTTGAGTTATACAAGGATTTTTTTCACGTTAGGTAAAGGGTTAAAACATTCATGGAGAATGAATGAATGAATGAATGAATCTTTATTTAGCAGTATACAACAGAAAGCAGAAAATTATACATGCATCATTATAGAACAAAAATATACATACAGAATTATAGACAAAAATGATCTAATAAACCTGTATACCGCAGGGAGACGGCATAGCCAGATTGGCTGTCTACCTGTCGTCTCCCGGGGATTATATAATGCAACATTGGAATCGGACTGTCCAACAATCGTTCATTTTTACTTTGTCTTGGTCGCTGGTGGCGAGTGTAACTCACACAAGTTAGTTAAGATACGAGCATTGAGTTAACCCTCAATCTCACCAAACTAATAACATACTGTCTACAAGATAACATATGAAGCCAAGGACATGCACAGTTTCTGCAATTGGACCCCCCCCCCCCCCCGGGGTTAACCTGGAGGTTCATTGGATGAAACTTTGCTTGACCTTCTTGTGCATTACCATATGAATTGATCATTATCAGCTAGGTTGAATCTCCACTCAGAGTGTTTCAGTAAAAATCCATTCTCCATGCACTTTATAGCACTCAACAATTTAAAGAAACTGTTTGTTCCACTGCTTTTTGACATTTTGTTGAATGACACTTTGTCAAACAAACATTTGGTTGAGTGGTTTACCTGGTTGTCCATCAACAGAAAAATTGGTCGTGTGTTTATGCCCTTTCTCAAAATTATTCATTTTTTAACAGGGTGGAAAGTTCACCTGACAGGTGATTTTTTTTATAATCAACCCTCCAATTTGTGTTTGGAGGCTCTAACAAATAATAACCAGAAATTTCATAACAATAACAGAGTGGATAATTTTTCCATTGATGTTTTACTTATTAGTTTTCATTAAGTTGTTATGAAATTACACATTTTGACGAAACTGCAAATAAATTTCAAATTTTACCAAATATGCATTCAAAGAAATCATTCTGACCTAACTATCCATTCGACGACCTGTTGCTACCAAATCTGAAATGTCCATTCAACAAACTGTCTTTCGACAAAGTATTGCCAACTCGTGCCCCTCCCCACCCCCATCACCACCCCACCCCCGCAATGTAAATTTGTATTTTTTAATGTGTAGCGCAATGTATAATGCTAGTAGCTAGAACAATTCACTAAAATGTGTGCATTTATGAAAAACATAAATATTATTTCTTATTGTGCGAGGCCACATTGGCCATTTGAATTTAAGACCTTCATATGGAATAAGTGGAACCTGTTCAGTCAACCTAACAAGGAAGGACAAAAGATGAGGTATGAAATAGTGTTCAACCGATGATCGGAACCGGCCACCACAATCGGCAGATTGTAGGCAATCGGATGACAACGGCAACGGCTCCTGGAACATCGGTTCAACCGATTTGCCAAGCACTTTGCAATGATTCATTAATCGCATTTTATTATCTTGTTCAACTGCTAATGTAAAATGATGCCAAAGATACCATTCAATAAAGTTGAGAAAGAACCACAGTGTGTATGCTTAATTCTCCAGACGCCCCTTTTACGGGATACACAAGTTAAACGACAAGTGAAGCTCACAATTGAACGTGCGGCAATCGCCAGTTCCTACCAGGAAAGTGAAGATTGTACTCCATTGACACAGGTCGCAGTAAAATTACCAGTCGCGCACACTTGGGTGGTAAACGTGGCTCTGTGAGCGCCACGTTTACCGCCCAAGTGTGCGCGACTGGTAATTTTACTACGACTCCAGTCAATAAAGAAAAATGTTTAGTTTAATGTAGTTCTTTCGAGCCTCGACTTGTCTAGTAGTGCATGGTATTACAATCGGGATCGGCATCAGAATCGGCCGATTGTGAGCTCAAATAACCGGTAATCGGTCTGCGACCATTTTTGGTAATCGGTTAAACACTAGTATGAAGGATTCAGTTTCAACCATCTCAAACACAAACAATTTTTTATCATTGAACGCAATGAGATCTCGGCAAATGCCAAACTGGGGTACCCACTCACTCAATCCGATCATTCATGTACAGCCAACCTTATAGTGAGACTGAGTGGAGTAAACAGGGGAATGTTCATCAAATACAATTCCACCACCAACAATATTTTGAAACTCGAACAAGATCAGCATACACCTCATGAAAAAACAGTTCTCTGCCTTCTTCCACTATATCACCTTCATAAAGAAAATTTGGGTTCTTTGGGCCATCAGATATTGTCTGTTTATTGCACATATAAAGCTGATGTTTTCTAGCCATTGTCAGTGGAAGATTTTTGAAACATTTCCATTTTTTCTTTTAAAAAAACATGCTTTCCTTCAAAACGCATGCACCACTGATGCCTCAAAGGACCAAAAGTGTAATCATTTGTATTGGTAAATATACACAATAGTGCATTTCAGGTGTCACATATGATTTTGGATATAACTTCACAAACTGTGAATGATGAGTGGCTATCAGCTGCTGAAGCATCCCAACTGTATTTTCATCACAATCTGGGCTGGTACATAAAAAGGTCAAATGAACAAGACGGAGAAAATTCAACCACTTGACATCATCATCTTTGACTTTCACTCCAACAACATGTGGCAGGACCTCGCACAAAATCAACATTGAAGCTGACGTTTATTCAAATGAAGATACCCCGAATACCTGCTTTCTTTCCAATAGTTCAGGTTTACTTCCCACCCGAAGATATGAATATGAGTATGTTTTAAGTTGATAATTAAGCCAAGAGGAGAGTGTGAATTTCTTTTGACTAAAGACAAGGTCAAACAATACCAGCTGTAGTTCAAGAGGAAGTAGACCCTCTAAAAAAAAGCATTGGGTCATGAACTAAACCATGGCACAAATCGAAATTTTCCAGGTCACACAACACAGACTTTCCAGTTATACCCCAAATTTTACTAAAATGTTTACTACCACTTTTATCAAGACTCTCTAAAGTGTCATATCTGCTTTTATGAAGGGCCAGGTTTCGCCTTGAAAAATCACTTTCACAAAAGGAACTTTTCAGGTCCGTTGCCATTGCATTGCATGTTCTACACACTTTGTATGAAAAAGAAACTCCTTCTTTAAAACTCCCCAACCAGTTAGATGCAGGTGTATATCTGCCGGGACATAAACTAGACCTCCCTCCACTTTAACAGGTGAATTGTCTAGATTTAAATTGATACCACCCTCTGACAACTCTTTCATGGTTTGTACAAAATCTTTAAGCAACAACTAGAGACCAGTTGGGATCGAAATTCAGGTGGAATGTTACAAAGAGAAAAATAGAATATTGTTATCTTATGTTTTTTCCCATGTCAACCAAGTGGGTTAACAATTCCAATGTCATCTTTGTAAATAACAATTTGCAAAGCATGTGGGTTTCTTTGAAATAGTGGGTGAATTTGAGCTACATGACCATCACAAACGTCTCACATCAATTCATCACAACTTTTGTGAGGATTTCGAACCCAATGCCAGACTTCAGGCACTTTTAAAAGAGCTCGTAAATTTTCCCTAAATGGAACAATGTAACCAGTTTTTTTTTATTTGGCCATGTGTGCCCTTTTTGCTTCCTGCAACCGAATCAAGATATACTTCAGCAGATTCAACAAACCCTAAAAGTGCTTTGTACAGTTTACATCTTTTATAATAGGAATCGAGAGAACCAAAGGACTGGTCATTATCATCAGCTATATGTTCAATTCCTCCAGTGTCAATATTTTTCTCTTTCAGTTTTTTTAAAAATCCTATCAATATTTGATTTAAAAAACATTTTTGCTGTGCCGACAAGTTCGTCCACTGCATGTCTGGGTATGTCATGGTTAGAATGCAGGGACAGGGTGTACTTGGCTGTTTTGATAGTTTGTTGCATCAAACTATCCTGTTCAACTTCACAATCATTTTCACGGTCCTCGGTGTTGGTGTTGGCGATCTGAACTCTATCAAACCCACTCCTATAATGTGAACGACATGAACCCCATTTTCTAGTACTGAATGCCCAGTTTTTAACACAGCAATGTACAATAAAATTTGGATCATTTTTGTGAATTCTGACAACATGTGATCTGTACTGCTGGACATTTTTTGTGCTTAAACAACACATTGAACACAAGATTTCTTCCATTGGGCCAAATTATAACAATATCAGCTGAATATGATGCTCAACTGGGTTTAGAATGGAAGTTTAGATAATGAAAAATCGCTAAAAACGACTTAAATTTACAGAATTACAGTCAAGTGATCGTCCAACAAAACTTGTTTTAGGCAGACAATTTTAAAAATCAACTTCATTCCTGAAACTTGTAACTTCGATCTCCGAAAAAACTTTCAAACTTTTCCTGCCCTTGTCCTGGTATGAGACCCGAAGGGAAGTTAGTGGTGAAAAATTAAAGCATAATTATTTTTAAACAAGGAATAAAGGTGTACAGTTTGGTATTTTATAGCACAAAATGTTTTGTTGGATGGTATTTTGACTTTAATGTTGCAACTCGCAAGGAGTCCGAAACGCAAGGTAGCCTGTTTCGGGGTTATTGTTTATTTGGGCCATTTTCTAATCAAATGGAAATTTACGGTAAAGACAATAACCATGTACATGACAATCAGTCAGAGTGTTAAAAATTGCTCTGAATCGGCAAATCGTGATCAAAATAACATCTGACACCATGGCAGAGCGTGATTTCAATTAAAAACAGAATTATGGCATTTTGAAAAAATTACCCAAATGTCTTCACCGTAATTCAAATTACGGAGAAGACACAGCGGTAAAGATAGCAATTTCAGAAAAGACATTACGGTAAAGACATTCAAATGTTGCGTGACGGTAAAGACACAGGCTTAAAAAACTGGTATGTACACTTTCAGTACAGTAAAGCAGAAACAGAACTCACCTAATTTGTGTAAAGTTGTGGAAAGTTAAATAAAGAGGAAACAATGACATGTAATGCAATGAACTTTATTAACTTTTTAACCCAACTAATGGAATCATATTCAACTGTATAAGGAAAGAATTTGTTAATATTTGGTAATTAGTACAACATTGGATACATCAAAATGTCTCATCCAGGGCAGAATGGTTTTAGAGTGAAAACTTCTATTTGAAGATCAACTGGTTTCAGATAAATTGAATTTTAATACAGTTTTGAAGATCGCAGTCTGACAGAGTGGTTGTTGTTTAGCCCAAAAAAGAGAAATGTGCAGACAGTTATAGAACTGTAGGTTAACCGAAACCGAACCGAGTTTTTTTTTGTTTTTTTTAAAAACCGAAACCGTCGACATCCCGTAATCTAAGGTTTTTCGTTTTTATTAAAATACTCTCTTGCTGCAGAAATTCACAGAATGTAGCCATCCCAGAGTAGTGAGAGTACCCAGACACTGCCGATGGCAGTGTCTGGGTACTCTCACTACTCTGGGATGGCTACATTCTGTGAATTTCCGACATTTCAGCTTAGTTGTGTTCGAAGCTTTCCTCAAGTTGCGCGTAGATGTCAGACCTCGAAAAATGGCCAAGCACAATAAAAGTTCTGTATATTTAGGTAATTATTATATTGGCCTTCCTGATTCTTCATGTATTATAGCTTATTTCGGGCATTCATTGAGTTTCATTCAATTTCACTGCCATTCAGTTATGATTCCAGACATATAGAATGAGTTTTATTGAATTTTATTTGGCCTCGTGAACAAACCGAAAACCGAACCGAACCGAGGTTTTACTCAACCTGAAAAACCGAAACCGAACAAGAAACTTAAAAACCTACAGCTCTAGACAGTTAATAAGATACCCCCAAGCACTTAAAAGGCAAAACATAGAAGAAACTGTAGGGACTAGGTTGGTAACTGTTCAGCAGTTGACTTACAAATATTCTCAAAATGTGATGAATTTCTTCATACTCAAGTTTGGATAACACATTCAACAAAAGGGGAAGAAAAAAAAATACAGGAAAATGATTCTGCAATGATTTTGCAAAGGTGACTGATAATGCAAGTTAAAACATGGGCAAGCATCACCATATCTGAAAGCAACATTTCACTCTAATTTACTGGATACTTTTACAGTCATTTATAAACAGAACACAATGTGAAGCGTTGTTTCAACTGTTGATAAACTACTTTGCTTGAAATGAGGAATATTTTACCACAACACTCATTTGTTATGGTAAAATTTATCTACCATGGCATTACAGTTAAAACTAGAAGTCCTGTCACGAATAGTGCGCTTATCTAGGCTTAATTGCGCGTTGGAATTGCGCGCAATTGCCATATCGGATGGCATCCGAAGCACGGCAGGCTCTCTTGGTTACTCATAGCAAACACATTGTTTCTGCCAATGGACCTCCGGGTTACCCGGAGGTCCATTGGCTGAAACATTGCTTGTGCACAGGCCATATGTACAAAATTTGATAGCTTTACTTGGGCCATAACGCGTACATTAACGCGCATATAACGTGCTATTTGTGCGCATTTCATGACAGGACTTCTAGTTTTAACTGTACCACAGCATTTACAGATTTGATCAATAACTACTCATTGAAGAACAGGGAAAATCAAGTATGAGGATTACTGCCTTTTATAACTCAAGCCCTGAATATCAGAACTGCCAGTCCCGATATTCAATACTTGAGTTATATAAAAGTGCGGAACAAAAGTTATGATGCTTCATTATTTATAGGTATTCTGGTGATTCTTTTCTTTGTGTGTTTGACACATATTTGAATGTATTGCTGAATATTTTGCCCTCCTGCTTCACTTCATAAGGTTTGTGACTTCCCAATATAGGTGGTGCAGATGAAAAAAAAAATCCGAAACAATAGCAGTTTGTAGAGGAGCTGGATGGATTTTTACTTGCCGAAGAACACTGCAACATGTTCTTTTTTATAACACCACAATCTTCAAGTACTTGTATGCCTTATAAAGTTTATTTTGATTTTGTATTTGTTCTTGCCTTAAAACAATTTTCCGAGAATCATCACCCACTGTGACTGAACAAATATTAAAATGCTAAACTAACAAGAAATGTAACACCCAAAAGTCAACAGAAGAGCTTGAATTTAACCCAAATGAACATTCAAAAGAGGATTCCCTCCAACCATTTGCCTAACACAGCTTTTTTGAAAAATAAACAATAAATTATTTTTAGGGAACAATTTTAAAGACATACTTCAATGAAACCATGCAAATATGAAGATCATTGGAACCGACACATTCAACCGATTCCAAAGATATCCATATCTGCAGGCTTTATTGTGAAACCTCCAAGATATTTCAGTCTCTACAAGTCCAATTTAAGTTTATTTTGGGGGCGTTTTTCCATTGTGTTGGGTGAAGGGTTAACAACGTTTTCAACAACAATAACACATATCAACATCTGAATCACCATGACACAGTAGCATGTTAGATTTAACCAACAATTTTTAAGAGAACTTGTCACTCTTAAAACCATTTTCTTCTCAGATTGATCATGATTGAACACATGTAAAATGTAAAGACTTACAGTTGAGGTAGCTATTCTAACTCGAACTCAAAGTACAATGGGAGTGCTTTTATGTTGATGTTTAAAAGCGTTTTTTTCGTGTCCTGTGAATTATTTTGGATTACAGTTTGGGCGAAGGGAAGCTTCTCTAACGTGGAAAAGCAGAGTGAACTTCAAACTCCATGAAGTCCATAAAAAAATTTTTTTTTTATATTTTTTGTCTCACTCTTTAATTGAAAACACAGACTCTTGTATCGGTTATGAGCAATTTTAACAGGTAATTGGAGTCAATAGAGGCTTTGCAAATTACAGGTAGCTTTAAATTCATTTCTCCCTTAGAATAAAATTCATCTGAAGAAAACTTGTAATAAAGAATATGGCCTCTACCCATTGCATACTTATTTGTAGGTGTTTAACAATACTTGAACAGACAGGGTCATATCGTGTCAGTGACAGGTTTACAGGTGGAGGAAGCCAGAGTACCGGGAAAGAACCACCGGGCAATGACAAGCGCCTGCCAGCTCCCCAACGTCATAACTCCACACTGTAACATGCACTGCATAGCAGTACTATGCATTACATAGCACAGACAAGATTAGATTGGTTGAAGACATGTGCATCTCGGCATGCAGTACGTCTAGGCACATGGCGTCATCGTGGCCCCACATGCGCAATCTGGGTTAAGTGCCTTGACCGAGGACACAGCACGGGAGTCTGAATCAATCACTGAACGGTGAGCCATCCATAGACCAACCGGTTTCAACGTTAACTTTGGTGATCTGACAAAAAACAGTTTCGCCGGCGCCACTCCGTCGTCACCCATCGCAGTTACATATGTACTATCAAGATTGTCGCCACTGCAATACCCTTACCGTTTGTAAGCTATGCCACAAAATTACACATGCATTTTTGGATTTTACTCTTTTGTTTGTCATCTAGGGTAAATGGTGGTGGACCAACAAATGATAATTCTGACAAAAAGAACCGATGCTCCACATGACAAATATCTGGCCTTTTGGGCCAATCGTAAGAATTACGCAACAGATCTTTCTCTAAAAATTTCCAATTCAGATAGCAGTTCTCCACTGGAGTCAGTAGAGACGCACTTGCCAATATAGAATGATGTTTTTTTCTTCACAGTGTAGTACACAGTATAGTAATATCCCACAGTAACACCCAAGGCGTTCAGAATTTGATGTTGCAGTTTCTGATGGCTTATACTGTTCATGTCCCTGATTGTGAGACACAGTGTCTTCCTGCTTAATTGTGGGGGGATTCTCTCCTAACTTCAGTGATTTCCATGTCACCCAATTCAAATACTCATTTTTTTTTCTTTTTCATTGAGAGCAGACAGATTCTCAATTGTGTAATCGGCACCCTCACTCAGTCGACTTTTGAAGTTGTTAATTTGATCAATGGTAAAAACATTTTCGACACATTCCAATGGACTAGTTGTGGGACTGACATCTAAAGCTTGTTCATTATTAGTATCTTTAACCCCCTGCACACTGATGTCGAAATATCTAAAGTTCAGAGTGCAAATATTTCCCATAATGCTACTAGAAATTTAACCAATTCAATCTTGTTTGACAGAGCTCAATGAACTCTGTCAAACAAGATTGAATTGGTTAAATTCCCAGTTGCATTATGGGAAAATGGCTACTTCAAATCTGGATATTTTGACATCAGTGTGCAGGGAGTTAATGAGTATTCGGGCTTTCTTCGGAACATAACACTTACACATGTTCTCTTTTTCACAGAAGCATGACAGCTCTCTGTGTTCAATTGCACCTTCTTCAGTAGCCCAAGCTTGATGAATTGACATTGTTCCTTTAACGGTGCACAAATCTGCAACAGACTCAACAGTTTTAAATATATCATCAGTGTCTTTGGATTTAACATCAAACAGTTTCACATTCAGCCGGTGCTCAATTTCATTCCAAATCCCTGAGGTACTGACTATGTCCTTGCCCTGTGCAATAAGTCTGTCCAGCTTGCTTTTCACAGTTGCTCCTATCCTATCAGCCGGACCCTTTCCATGATTAGCTTCTAGGTAGTTCCAACTTGTGAACTGTATTCCCCATTTTTGGGGTAACACTGACAGTAAATACAAATTGGTTTTGTTCCTGCATTGGCTTGTTAGACCATCTGATAAAAAATGTATTTTTATTCACGCCAAGGCATTTCAAATCAGCAATGACAGGAGCCAAATGTGCCCAGACAGATTGTGCTGTGTGTCTCGCATCATCAGAAATTGTGCAGTAACATTTTGTGTAGAGGCTTCCCTCCTCATTTTTCAGGGTAGCATGACATGTGTGCAAGCTTGTCTGTTTGCGGCTGCCACCAAAATGAAATGATTGAATTTCTGTTGCCAGTTTAAAGTCATAATTTTAAATAAAGTCTACCTGAAGCACGCAGGTGCCAGGGTTCATTGCCAGCTTTTCATTTTTTATTGTGCGAAACTGGTGGAAAAAGCGATATTGATGCTGCACGAGAGCTGTCAGTTCCTTTTTGAAAAGTGCGACCAACTTAAACACTGCTGAACTTTCTTCAACCATAGCTGTTAATTTTGTTATTTTCTCGACACCATTTCGAACAGTTAACTCTTGTTTATCTTGCCATTCATAGTAATTCAAGATATCCTGTGACTGTTAATTTTCTTTATGAAAAACTTTGTTGAATGATGGCATGCATTTTGTACATTTTGAATATATGTAGTCATGGCTATTCATAGAGCAGACAATGTCTTGCATTAGTGTGAAAGGATTTCCAGTGGTGAGAACCCCTGCTTTGTGTAAACCTTTTGCTTTAAATTCACAATTTGCATAGAGTTTCACTGTATCACGGGAATTTACATTTTTTCGTACAACATAGAAAGGCCATAGTTTAGTGAATGATGTGTAGGATGTTTTGTACATTTTGAATATATGTAGTCATGGCTATTCATAGAGCAGACAATGTCTTGCATTAGTGTGAAAGGATTTCCAGTGGTGAGAACCCCTGCTTTGTGTAAACTTTTTGCTTTAAATTCACAATTTGCATAGAGTTTCACTGTATCACGGGAATTTACATTTTTTGGTACAATATAGAAAGGCCATAGTTTAGTGAATGATGTGTAGGATGTTTCTAGAGTTGGGTTCTCAGACACAAATTTTTGATGTTAGTTAACCATTCTATCCAGAAGATACCGCTTCAGCACGCACTTTTTTTTTCATTCTGATTATGGTCTCCTTTTTTCCAGCACTTGGTTCACTGTTTACATCTTCCAGGAAAAATTTATGAACACTTTCTGCTACCTGATGGAATGAGTTGGAAATAGTTATTTTGTCTTTTCTTTTTCTCAATGAATGTGTAGCAAGATTTGCTTTTCTCATTAGTCTGTATTTTCGTATAATGTGAAGTACAGTCAATCTCTCTATTCCTTTTCTAATTACAGGAACAGTAACTTTCTTACGAATGACATGCTCAACTGAGGTGCAAAATCAAGTTTCTTATGTGTTGCTTTGTTAACATATCTTTGGGACTTTTCATTTGTCTGCTTGCACAGTCGTTTACTCAAAGAATGTATCTTGTTTTGTAAAGATGATAATTGCCTTTTTTGCTTAGCTATCACACGGTATGATTTTATATTTTCACGCCTGATGAGCTTGCGACCTGCTCTCTTTTGCTTTGAGATACCACTGACAGTATATGGGGCAGTATTTGGGTTTTGTAGAGTTTCATTAGGGGGACTCCCCGGTGGTGCAATTGTTACTATTGGTTGCAATTATTCTTGTACTGTCTTATGTTTTTTCCTCAGTTCTCTTTTTTGTTTTCTCCATAGCCTTCTTAAGCTCCTCTGATCTCTAGGATCCATGTCTTTGATATTCTTCAATTTACCAGCATTTTTTCTTTTTTGATACCGTTCCCTTTCTTTCCTCTTGTACTCCTCATGCCTTTGTGTATCCAGTCTCATCTTCTGTCTAAATTTTTTAACTGCAGCAGACTTGGACCTTGGTTTTGGAGCCATGTTCTGTTTCACTTATCCAGACTTGCACGTACCTGAAATAAAAACAATTGGAACTTTTTAATAAAGGTTCTTTTTTCCACGCATATCAACTGGATGTAATATACCATTAAAACTAGATGTCCTGTCACTGTATTCTGCACATCTCTGAATAAAGAGAATGCTGGAGAAATGCATCTTTAATTTCTAGCAGTAGCACATTGAAGACCATCAAACTTCTGTACATGGAGCACCAGGTGCAATTCAGTGATTTATGTGAAAGACATCTGTAGTCCTGAGCTTTATATTTGGTGCTTTTCTATGGAAACTTCCTTGTGTGTGTCAATTATGTCTGTTGTATGCAGTATTTAACATGGTAACCTTTTACCTAACAGAACGGCGAAAAATGGCCCAGAAATTATCCCCAATAAGTCTACCAAAGGCCAAACATTCTTTGTAATTTCTGAAAAAAAATCATACAAACATGTATATCAATAGAACTGGCTTGTTAAAACCCTTTACCCAACGCAGACGATATCAAAATTTATTATTTTAAATATAATTTTTTTAAATTTTTCAAAAAATTTCAACAAAACCATATCATGTGACCCCTCGTTGGAACGAGCTCGACGAGCTCGTTCCAACGAGGGGTCACATGATATGGTTTTGTTGAAATTTTTTGAAAATATAATACTTTTTCAACTGCTAAATTTGCACATTACGCGGGCGGATGCGGGCGATTTGTTGGGTAAAGGGTTAAGTCGTTTCTAGCGATATCCAAGTTTCCATAGATTTAAGAGGCTTTGGTGAAAAATTTGAGATTTCATAATTCTTTTCTCCGATAGCTTTGTTAGGTAAACTAAGGAGCATGGTGTGCTACTGAAGACAGGACTCCTAGTTTCAACTGTATGCACAAATACTTGGGGAGGGGGGTGGGGGGGGGGGGGGGGGGGGGGTGTGAGGTACACTCCCCAGAGATTCTTGAGACAATGTCCATACTTTTTTTCCTAGGTGATGTAAATAGTGGATTAACTGGTAGATTACTGGAAGCCTTGGTTTGGGCTTTACCTAAAGTGACAGGCGAGGACTGTCCATAGCTACATTCTGCTAAAGCAGGTTTTATTGTCCCAGACAATGAATTAGATTTTCTGTACAATACATTGCTCTATGACATTTGATTGGATAGTACATGTGTGCACTATCCAATCAAATGAAATGGGGCTGTTTATGATGTGTTATGATTTGTTGTCAGAAATAAACTCAGCACTCTCCCAGTTGAGTGTTGGGAGAAATGGGATCAAAACCAGAATGAAAAAGAAAATGCAGAAATGGTTCCTTCTGGATATAATGATTAACTTGCATCAAAATGCCGCTGACCCTGGAAATATCTTTCACCGAATTGAGGCTTTCTTATGTTGTACCGAAAAATGTAGCTCGATCAGAACTCTGGATATGGAAAATGTAAAATGCATGCGAACAGAAAAGCCTTGTTCAACTGGTAAAATAGGATTAAGTCATTCATGCTTTGGTGGATACTGTCCAAAATGGGCAACATTGGTTGCGATGATTGGCTTTAGTTCTGATTACGTTAAGCAATACTGAGCCTGGTTAGTTTGTGGATGGGTGACCATACATTGACTGATTTGGATTCCCATGTCTTGTCCTTGGACAAGGCACTTTACCCCAATTGCTCATGGGGGGCTTGATGACACAGTGTGTCAAGACATTTTGCAGGCCAAGGTGCACATGTCTTTACCCTATCTAAACCTACATGTGCTGTGCAGTGTAAGAACTGCTATGCAGTGCGTAGTGTAGTCTGGAGTTATGTCTTTGGAGAGCTGGTAGGTGCTTGGTGGTTCTCTCTGGGTATTCCAACTTCCTCCACCTGAAAACCTGTCACTGGCATAATATGACTGTGGCTGTTAAAGTGCCATTAACCACCAATAAATAAATAAATAATTCCCATACACACTGTCTTTCACTTCACTGTTCATGCCTTCATCTGTTCTGCACAAAACTTTATCAAATTGCTTAAATTCGGGGGGGGGGGGTGATCATACAAAATACCCATCCCCTCCCCTCATATTTCCACTAGCTCTAGAAATCAAAATGAACGTAGAACTTTCTCACCCCCACACCCCAAAATGTGAAACAATTTCTGCAACTAGATTCATTCCAATTAACCCTTTAACCAACACAGCTTTTTTGAAAAAAAATAATGGAATTTAATGTTTTGTGAAAATTTCTTTTGGTATTTCTTTGTGGAACTAAGCAAATATGGATATCATTGTAAATTAGCCCGTTCCAATGGAATTCACATTTGCATGGTTTTACTGGACAACTTCCTTGATATTTCTTGCTGTGGAAGCCTTGCATAAGTGAACTGTCTGGGCATTTGGGGATGATATGTTGGGTAAAGGGTTAAAACTGATTTTGGCTTCAGAAAGGGAGGTTAACCTGGCTCTGTAAGCTTGAAATATCTCAGAGATTTACCAGTAAATGAATGCATATATGATTATCATTGGAACTGAGAAATGATCACAAAGTATGAAATTTTCCTTTTTAAGTCTGTGTTGGGTAAAGGGTTAAGTGGAAAAGAACTCTTTTCAAGTTTTATTTTTCACGTGTGCCTTTTCCAAAACATGGGCGTCTTCACCGTAATTCAAATAAATTAGCGGTAAAGACAAACTTGATTAGCGGTAAAGACAATGACCTTTAAATATCTATTGACCTTTTAAAGTTTTGAGCAGAGGTTCATTCAAATTATTGTTGAGTTTCACAGCATTATTTCACTGAATCATTCATAAACAATATATCCTACCTGATCTATATGTTTGTACAATGGCGGTGAAGACAAGTAATTTGTGTGACACAAGTAGATTTGAAGGAGAAATCAACTTTTTTAGAGCTCCATAACATGCAGCTAGTTTTGTATTTCAGTTCAGTAGTAACAGCGAAATGTTTTCAAAATAACTGCAGCACCCCCTGGTGGCTATTTCTTGTATGGTGCTTACTCCCCAACATATAATACCAATTACGGTAAAGACACACAGTGAAAAAAATGCGTTCCAATTTTCAAAACATTGACACGAGGTGCACTTGGTATATAAATTGGAGTCATGTTATTTAGTTTACTCAGGGGGAGGCCACCAAAAATTTGCAAGATGTGACGTGGGGGTGGGTGGGTCTCTTGAGTGCGCCAAAAATGTGCATTTCCAACTTGTGCAATTTTTTGAATTTTTAAAAAATATATCAATATATCAGCTAATATATACCATCATTTGTGTTTCAAACCTTAAAGATGATGTTGTACATCACACTCTTAACATAAATACAACATCAGGAGGCTTTATATGTAAGAATATTGGGCTTAAACTGGGAAAAAGTCACACGTTATTAGGGGGTGGGTGTCTTGTTCGAAATGTAGAAAATGTGCAGACAATATTTTGGGAACAAATGAAAATTTATTCCCGTATATGTACACCTGCTCTGGCCAAGCCTGATAATGAACAGCTTGTCATTTGTAGATTTGGGGCCCACAGCAGCCCACAGAGGTTTAAATTGGTGGTACCAGTTTAACCCTTTACCTAACATGAAAAGCAGACGACACTTGTCAAAAAATGATTGAATAACTATTTTTTTTTCATTTTTTGTCTCAAAAACATAGGTTATGACCCCTCATTGGAACGAGCTCGACGAGCTCGTTCCAATGAGGGGTCCTAACCTATGTTTTTGAGACAAAAAATAAAAAAAATTAATTGGCGATTTTTGAGAATAGCGCTGGCCGGTTTTGGCAGTTAAGTTGGGTAAAGGGTTAAGAACATTATGAAAACCCCCTAAAGACAGCTGTGCCTACTAAGTTTATAAGCTTATTTTGGATTTTAATGGGAGAATGGGGGTGGGTGTCGGAGAACGGTAGTTGAAAATGTGCACGTAGTGGTTGGGTGGGTGTAAAAAGGAGCCGAATAAAAAATAGGACGTCACGTATTGCAAATTTTTAGTGCCCCCCCCCCCCCCCCCCCCACTCCCGGTTTACTGTCTATTATCTTACCTTTTTTCTGCAGCTGCATTTTCTCTCAGTAAAAAGATTTTCAGGTCTAAAATTATTGGTTCTTGATGAAGGGTGACAAAAAAACATCATTACGGAGTGGACATTTCTGGCACATAATCTTCTGTTTCAGCTCTGTATTTTTACTTCCTTTCATAAATTAATTTCTTGTGATTATAAAAATGGTACAGTATTGAACAAAACTGTTTAATTTGAATCATTTTGAGCATTTTACCACAAAATACGGGTCACCTGTCTTTACCGTTAATTTTCCATTTCATTAGAAAATGACCCATTTATCAATTCCACAGACCTGCAAAAAAAAACCAGTTCACAATACAGTGTGCACTTCTTTAACAAACGAACAAAAGCACTTTTATAATTAAATTATTCTACAGGGAGTTATGTTGACACTTTCACAACAATAAATAATTCAGATGCTGAGCACTGCGAAGTTTCGTTGAGCGTTCCTTTCCTGCAACGACTTGGAATTTGGCGCGTCAGTTGAAAGGAAATTCGAACAGTATTGGCCTGCCCAGAGTACTACTCAGGACAGTATCCTAACCTTTCTTTTAAATGTCGGTGTTTATCGCCCCCCCCCCCCCTCCACCCCCCGAAGAAAATGTAACACCGGTTAAACACTGATGTTTAACTCGCAATATATATTTGTTATAAATTGCCAGTTTGTGTAAATTACGAAGACTATTTTCAGTTTTCGCGTGGCTTTATGATTTTAAAACAACAGTATTTAAGCACAATACAAAAACACCCCGGCCCATTGGATCTAAAAATCATCACTTGTAAACTAGTTTAAAATATTTGCATGATTACAAAACACATTCATTCACTTTCATACTCAAACATCTCCCCCCCCCCCCCCTGCTCTGCCTGCCGCGCCCACCTTCTCCATCGACCCGGTTTCACCGGATCCTATTAACCACTCATCTAGCCCCTACCACCCAGCGGACCAATCATTCGTTCACACATTCACCAATACACTCTCCATCAACCATTCACACAATTTCATACTTAATTTATCACAGTTACGAGGTTTCGATGTTATAGAGTCGGGGTTACCCACTTCATCGGGTTTCGTGAACTCGGTTGCATCTTTGCAAGACGTAAATTTCGATCCGAATAATCCGAGAGTTCGTGGTATTACAGCGGACTGTCAGACCCAGGGGCGCCCAAATCATTTCAGGGCACGGGGGTCAGACCCCAGGAAAAGGGCATTTACTCGCACTAGCAGCCCCGCCATGACATGCCGAAGCATGCATGCCACGAAGGCAGAAGGCCCGAGATGGGGGGTGGGGGGTCCCTCATCGGGAGGGGGCACCTCCTCCCAAACTCCCGAAACTCCCCCATTGAATTTTGAAAGCTCTCAAAATGGATTTGTGGTGGGGTTTTTTTAGCTTTACTTCTAGAATAAATCATAGAAAAAAATTGAGTGACGAACCTGGAAAGGGCATTGTCTGCCCTCTTGCGCCCGTTGTCCGAAGACAGGGAGAGCAGCTCCCCCTGTGCTTCCCTGGTCCCTGGTCAGGCCATTCAAATCCATCAGTATCGACAGCCAGGCAGTCAACCAACTCACACCATGGCTGTATTTTCTTTTTTTTGTGCGGTGGGGAATGTTGAAATGCTGATTATTCTGACGTCAAGGAAAGTGAACAAACGCCAGAACCTCGCGAATGGCAGTAGCATATAATGTTTGTATCGCCCATTTTAATGTGACCTCGGAAGTGGCATCTTTATTCACATGGCATGATCAGTGAATTCAAGTTGGTTGTTATTGCAATTCACATGGTTACGCCATCAGTTGCGTCATTGGTTGTCATGGTAATAGTGCCCATAGATAGAACATGTAGCCATGGAAGCATTTGTATGGATACAGTTGATATGGTAAAAAATAATGTGTTGTGATGCAATGAAATATGGCATCAATCATGACATCAATATCAGCTTTAGTTGATGTTTTTGCTCTTCCGCGACATCGTTGCCTTGTACCCGAAGCGCTATACTATACTAGCCCATGGGTTTTATGTAGCAGTATTCTGTTGTTTTGTGGTTGTGTTTGATTAGACGAGTGCTTCGGCAGTATAAACAATCAATATCCCGTTTGTTTTAACATTAGCTTTCTCCGACTGTTTGTCTACCTCAAGCCTTATACTAAAGCGCAAGATGGGTGTTATATTGTCAAGGCATCTAAGACTATTTCTAAGCCCATTGCTGCAGTCTCGAGTAGAGATAACCTAGGCATGCAGTCGATCACGTTAAACTTTAATACCTGTATGACCCGATAATGTGCGGGGCTAAGGCTGCATTGTAGAAGAAGCCTAGGTGAGAGATTTAATCTGATTGGACCAAGCAAGTCGTGATTGCTGTGGTCTAAAGATAAAATGGAATGGCCATATTAGGCTTAGAAACACGCCGGGAAAGCTAAAGATCAACCGACATGCGCAAAAATAACGTATACTTTGCTACCAACTATACTACTTCAATGACATGCAATATACTTAACCACGATATAACGCCCATCTTGGGATATAGTATAAGGCTTCGGGTTGGCCATCACAATGTTTAATCAAGAGCGGCAAACACTGTACCAATAGTCCACTCTACATCAATCAAACACAACCTCAGACTAATACACTGCGACATAGTACCTAGGCTATAGTCAAGTATATTATGTTTTTCGCAAGGCAACATTTCCGACAAAAACTTCATGTAGGATCCCCCTTTTCCGCCCACCTCCTCACACACCCGAATACCTACACCATTCCATCTTACACGCATACATTATAGCGCTCAAAGACAGTTATGCTTTCACACAGGAGACATAGAAGATCTTTGAGCAACTTCTCACAAACAAAAAACTTCAAAGAAATCCACAAAAACAAAACAGATGCTTGGATTTGAAAGATATCTATTACGAAAAAAGATAGTATGCCTGTCCCTGAGAGAATATTAATACCCTCAAATTGTCCGAAACTGTCAATATCTTTCCCTATAGTGTCACCACAATGAAGCTTCGACAATATGCAAAGCACTCGTTTTTGCCTGTATATCCACAATAATAATGCCAATTACCTGTGATTGAATGTGTCCACTTTACTGTTGTTGAAATAGTCAGGAGAATGGTTGATATTTCCCATGCGTTTCACTGTCAATCGAACAAACGAAGTCATAACTAAACACAAACTATGCATGTCTGAAGAAATGTTGAGATATATATAACGAATGAAATGGAATTTAACCTAAAATTGTTCAAACTATCTTTATTCAAAATGGTAGAACGAAGATAAGACGAAACGTCGCTGACGTCACATTACGTAATACCTTGCGTCACAAGAGGTTTCAAACGTCTACTAAACACCATGTTTATTTTCTAAAGACCAGAGTTTAGTTTTTAAACGCGTGTGTTAATTTCGTTAAACATAATACATTTACTTTGCTGGAAATATCATCTCATTTATTAAACACCAGTCTTTAATTTGCAAATGGGCCTACTATCAACTGTTTTCCTATAACAAAAGAGAATAGCAAGCACTGTTGATGGCAACATTCCAATTTTAGAAACTTAGGAACATCCCGCGCAAACATCACGTATCGATCACAAGGGGTGGAGATAAATGACACTCAGACGTAATACAATTCCGCCAAACTCATGCGGTAAATCAGTTTCAAGTCAGTATTTGGCTCAGCAGTTGTCATCTCAAACTCGGCGTTCTTCCAACGACATGTCGTAAGTTATGAATGATTACAACGATCTTCTCCGAATACTAGCGACAGTATATGAACGTTCAGTTGTTCAGTGCGAGGATTGACAATCATGCATGGAAATGTATCTTTGCGTTTCTTTAGTTATAGTTTCTTCAGCATACGTTATAACAAAAGCCGTAGCTGAGAAAAAGACGCTGACAAAAAGACCAAAAACCCAACAGGTTCAATTTGAAAATATCGTGTTTGTGACGAGAACTGCTAATCGGCTTAAAAAATGGAAAAAAAAATCTGCATCCAACTTATGATGTCGAGCACAAATTAAACACTGCCCGCGTTTACTTCCAGCAAGCAACACACAACAAAGTGCGATAAACACCACATATTTACAAAGTAAACATATAGTGAATAATAAATAAACATAAATGTATAGCAAAATTAAACACCTGAGTTTAAGAACTAAACACAAAATCATAATATCCAATCACCTCTTAAACATGTAGAGCGTTGGGATTTTTTGCAGTGATATATAGACGAGGCACCATTCCCGGCGAAATAGATTTTTCTTTTATTTAAAGTCCCGAAGTCTACATCCGTAAAGCTGATGTTTCTAGTCAGGTTTCTCGGCAGTAAGTAACTAAGTAAGTATATCTTCTTTTCCGGGACTCGTGCCATCATAATTTTAAAACAACAGTATTTAAACACAATATAAAAACAGCACCCGGCACATTAGATCTATAATTCACCACTTGTAAACTAGTTTAAAATATTTGTATGATCAAACAAACACTTTCTTTCACTTTCATGCTCACACATTAATTCTCTTGCTCTGCCAGGCGCGCTCACGCAGCTGCACCTTCTCCGTCGACCCAGTTTCACCGGTCCCCATTACCCACTCATCCAACCCGGACCAATCATTCACTCACACATTCACCAATACACACACTCAATCATCCATTCAATTTCACATTTAGTTTACGTGGTTTCAATGTTATGGAGTGGTGGTCACCCACTTCATCGGTAAAAACTGTATGTATCCCTTTTGTTTTAATATCAGCTTTCTCTGACTGTTGGTCTACATCAAGCCTTATACTAAACCGCCAGACTTCTCTGCGCCCTTTACAACAATTAATTAGATGGTAGGTTAGATCTGCGCATACCGGAACGCACAGATAATTATCACAAAATAGGTGGCAATAGTCGTTTTCGGCAGCGTAAGTGTTAAAGATTATTACTCATATCGGACAGTGTTAAAATGCAGGCTCAAATAGGGATCCCATGTATTCACCCGGGGACTTGGTTTGAACAAACTCAGATCTGACCTCCCTACGGATGCAGTATATCAAAAGATTCTGACTGCTGGATCTGAAGAAGATTTTTAAAGATTATTCATCATATTGCACCGAGTTAAAATAGGGAGTCCAAATATTTGCTGAGGGACTTGATTTGAACAAACTTGAGCCTGCCCCCTTAACGATTTTGTACACCAATATCAAAAGGTTCTGACTGCTGGTTCTTTTTTAAAGAGGACTTCCCATATTTCCCAAGTTAAAATTAGGGATCCTGTAATGAACCCAAACGATTTTGTACACCAATATCAAAAGGTTCAGACTGCTGGCTCTTTTTTAAAGAGTACTTCCCATATTTCACCAAGTTAAAATTAGGGCTCCTGTAATGAACCCAAATATGAATAGATGGGTTTAATTTTAGAAAACTTGTATATGTCTCCCATATGGATGCTGTAAGTAGCATAGGATGCAGAGATCCACCCTCTTTATGGGGTCAGACCATGACCGGGGTCATTGCCCCCGGCGCCCAAATCGATTAGGCCTCCCAGCCCCCTCTCCCCTCCCCTCTCCACTCTAGGCCTAGGTTATTTTTAGGCGCCCCCTCACCCTACCTGCACCGTATGTATCTTATTTTTTAGGCTATCCTTCCCCAAAGCCCATTTTAGGGCCCTCTAAAGGGACACGGGCTATGTATAGCCCATTTATGCTTTCCCCACATTGTTTAGGCTTTCCCCACATTGTTTAGGTTTTCCCTGTATGTGGACTCTCCCTTCCAAAAGCCCAGTCCCTCCCCACAAAAGCCCCGGACTGTTCCTCCCCTCTCCAAAGGCTAGCCCAAAGCTGGGGGCCTTTCGCACTGAGGTAACCAATGAGTACTAACAAAAGAGTGCCACCATCCCCCTATCCCTCCCCCTTCCCCCACGTAAATTTCGAGCTCTGTTGCTGTGTTTAAGGTAAATGTTGTCAAGGACATGTACATGTAACGGCATACAAAATGCTTTAGACATAAAGACTACCTGGTTTTGTTTAGACATGTCATAAAGGAATTATTATAGAGAACACCTGGTCTTTGTCAATGCATAGATAATGGTGATTAAGATAGAGGTAAACTTTGTTTATAAGAAGATATGATAATGTCATGTTGTATAGTTATGCAAATAGATAAGGGACAACTGGTATGTTTGATTATGTCATAAATAAAGGTATTATGATAAAGGGCACCTTTGTTTATAAGAAGCTTGATATGATAAAACCCATGTACACTGTTTGATTATGTCATAGATAAGATGGTGTCACGTCGCAGGTGTTTGATAACCCAGTAAGCTCGCGGCGGTGTCTGATTGGTCAAACAGTTGTCCAATCAGATCGTCCCACACGGCGGTATGTTCCAGGGGACCAATAGATAAGCGTGTTGTAAAATTATCCCACGCAGGCGCTCTCTGATTGGTCAAACAACTGTCCAATCAGATCGTGCCACGCATTAGTTTCTGCGTGGCGAATAGTGATCCGGAATGTTGTAGTAAACTACTTTCGCATGCTCAACTCATAGGTAAGCTGAAAAGGAACGAACAACACTAAATTTTCTCTCTATTACATTTTATTTTCACATAAAATCAGTTTTACAAGTAATCAATTGGTTTTACAATAGTCAAAATGGATTTGCAATACAAATTTACAAGTAATTTTTTCAAAGCGAAAATGGTTTTACAATCAATTAAATTGGATTTACAATCAGTCAAAATGGATTTTCAATAAGTTTTTACAAGTAATTTTACAATTTCACCATAAGTAATTTCTACAAAAAGTAGTTTTTCAATATTTTTACAGGTAAGCATACAATAAACATAATTACATGTTCAGTAACTGTCTTTTGTCCCTGAAAAGGGATAGTTTTTGTTGTTGTCGTTCTTCTGGACTTTCTCTAGTTATGATCCCAAGCTGTCTTCACACGCAGAAAACGTGTATTTTCTTAATAATGGATCAAATAAGTATTTTCGTTTCTCAATTGCGAATTTTTAAGCTTCGTTCATTCCGTAACCCTCCTCATATCGAAGTCGCTGAGCAGTTTTTCTAATTTTTCCATAGACCGGATGTTGTCTGAAGTGCCTTACTCGACTCATTGCCTTAAATAATCTTCTACAGAGGGAAGCTCTCACGCTGTCTCTAAGAGCTTCCCTGGCCGCTTTGGTGGCCTCGTCTGTGGGCAAGCCATTTTCTATGTACGACACTTTCAATTTCTGAAATTTAGCTGTATTATCTTCATATACTCTTATGATTAAAGTGTCTATTATGTTCGTTTCGCCATCTTCCTCTTCTGAATATTCACTTTCAGTGGTTGTGTCACTATCATCTGACTCTGAATATGTGCTCTCGTCAGAATCAGACAAGTTATAACCTTCGTTTGACTGTTTGCCTTCACCCGTCATCCCAAACCTCTTGAGGCAGTAACCATTTTCGTGTCTATTGCGTATAAAGGCTCTTGAGAATGCTTTCCTGCAGAATTTACAGTTGTGGTTCGGCATGTCTTCTCTCTTTGAACGCTCTGAGAACAAATGAGAACTGGGTGCATATCACGATTTATAAGACAGTGAAGAGTACCCTCAAATACGCGCATGCCTACATCAGTTTTACATATGTGCACATCCGTTTTACATACGGGCACATCCGTTTTACTTACGGGCACATCGGTTTTAAACATATACACATCTGTTTTACATATGCGCACATCGGTTCTACCCACCCTACCAATTGATGGTTGCTTCAAATTCTCCCACAGTGCATTGTGGGAAATTACAGTGATGGGACTCTGGGGTAAAATAAGTTTTTGCTCGACTTACACTACTTGACACAGTTTACTTTAAAAAAAAAACACAAAACAAGACATAAAAGTCAGATAAATGTCAAGTCGGAGAATGATACATCTAAACTTCACACGCCAACTTGATAACAAACTTCCGTCCATCAATGTTACAGGAATTTTCTGCTTATTGAACAACATATGTGCCACAAAATGGTCTCAAATGGTCTTAAATATTTCTCAAATGGTCTTAAATATTTCTCAAATGGTCTTAAATGGTCTCAAATGGTCTTAAATATTTCTCAAATGGTCTCAAATGGTCTTAAATGGTCTCAAATATTTCTCAAATGGTCTCAAATGGTCTTAAATGGTATCAAACTGTCTTAAATATTTCTCAAATGGTCTTAAATAGTCTCAAACTGTCTTACATATTTCTCAAATGGTCTCAAATGGTCTTATCGTGATGTGCGCCCAGTTCTCATTTGTTCTCAGAGCGTTCAAAGAGAGAAGACATGCCGCGCCTCAACTGTAAATTCTGTAGGAAAGCATTCTCAAGAGCCTTTACACGCATTAGACACGAAGATGGTTACTGTCCCAAAAGGTTTGGGATGACGGGTGAAGGCAAACAGTCAAACGAAGATTATAACTTGTCTGATTCTGACGAGAGCACATATTCAGAGTCAGACGATAGTGACACAACCACTGAAAGTGAATATTTAGAAGAGGAAGATGGCGAAACGAACATAATAGACACTTTAATCGTAAGAGCATATGAAGATAATACAGATAAATTTCAGAGACTGAAAGTGTCGTACACAGAAAATGGCTTGCCCACAGACGAGGCCGCCAAAGCGGCCAGGGAAGCCCTTAGAGACAGCGTGAGAGCTTCCATCTGTAGAAGA
Source organism: Pictodentalium vernedei (assembly GCA_031216915.1). Lineage (NCBI taxonomy): Eukaryota > Metazoa > Mollusca > Scaphopoda > Dentaliida > Dentaliidae > Pictodentalium > Pictodentalium vernedei. Next base: position 684,216,397 of record CM062295.1, on the reverse strand, counting down.
TTATTTTAGGCAATGAGTCGAGTAAGGCACTTCAGACAACATCCGGTCTATTGAAAAATTAGAAAAACTGCTCAGCGACTTCGAGATGAGGAGGGTTACGGAATGAACGAAGCATAAAAATTCGCAATTGAGAAACGAAAATACTTATTTGATCCATTATTAAGAAAATACACGTTTTCTGGGTGTGCAGACAGCTTGGGATCATAACTGGAGAAAGTCCAGAAGAACGACAACAACAAAAACTATCCCTTTTCAGGGACAAAAGACAGTTACTGAACATGTAATTATGTTTATTGTATGCTTACCTGTAAAAATATTGAAAAACTACTTTTTGTAGAAATTATTTATGATGAAATTGTAAAATTACTTGTAAAAACTTATTGAAAATCCATTTTGACTGATTGCAAATCCAATTTAATTGATTGTAAAACCCTTTTCGCTTTGAAAAAATTACTTGTAAATTTGTAAGTCTGATTGCAAATCCATTTTGACTGATTGTAAATCCATTTTAATTGATTGTAAAACCATTTTCGCTTTGAAAAAAATACTTGTAAATTTGTAAGTTTCATTGCAAATCCATTTTGACTATTGTAAAACCAATTGATTACTTGTAAAACTGATTATATGTGGAAATAAAATGTAATAGAGAGAAAAGTTAGAGTTGTTCATTCCTTTTCAGCTTACCTATGAGTTGAGCATGCGAAAGTAGTTTTCTACAACATTCCGAATCACTCATCTATTCGCCACGCAGAAACTACTGCGTGGCACGATCTGATTGGATAGTTGTTTGACCAATCAGAGAGCGCCTGCGTGGGATAATTTTACAACACTCGTATCTATTGGTCCCCTGGAACATACCGCCGTGTGGGACGATCAGATTGGACAACTGTTTGACCAATCAGACACCGCCGCGATCTTACTGGGTTATCAAACACCTGCGACGTGACACCATCTTATCTATGACATAATCAAACAGTGTACATGGGCTTTATCATATCAAGCTTCTTATAAACAAAGGTGCCCTTTATCATAATACCTTTATTTATGACATAATCAAACATACCAGTTGTCCCTTATCTATTTGCATAACTATACAACATGACATTATCATATCTTCTTATAAACAAAGTTTACCTCTATCTTAATCACCATTATCTATGCATTGACAAAGACCAGGTGTTCTCTATAATAATTCCTTTATGACATGTCTAAACAAAACCAGGTAGTCTTTATGTCTAAAGAATTTTGTATGCCGTTACATGTACATGTCCTTGACAACATTTACCTTAGATACAGCAACAGAGCTCGAAATTTACGTGGGGGAAGGGGGAGGGATAGTGGAATGGTGGCACTCTTTTGTTAGTACTCATTGGATACCTCAGTGCGAAAGTCCCACAGCTTTGGGCTAGCCTTTGGAAAGGGGAGGAACAGTCCGGGGCTTTGGTGGGGAGGGACTGGGCTTTTGGAAGGGGGAGCCCACATACAGGGAAAACCTAAACAATGTGAGGAAAGCCTAAACAATGTGGGGAAAGCCTAAATGGGCTATACATAGCCCGGGTCCCTTTAGAGGGCCCTCAAATGGGCATTGGGGAAGGATAGCCTAAAAACTAAGGTACATACGGGGCAGGTAGGGTGAGGGGGTGCTAAAAATAACCTAGGCCTAGAGTGGAGAGGGGATGGGAGAGGGGGTGGGGAGGCCTAATGGATTAGGGCGCCGGGGTCAATGACCCTGGTCATGGTCTGACCCCGCGGGGTCCTGGTAAAGAGGGTAGATCTCTGCATCCTATACTACTGCTGTATACCAAATATCAAAAGATTCTGATCAGTAGTTCTGGAGAAGATTTTTAAAAGTTTTGTAAAAAATACTGCCTCGGCATTTTTTTCGATTCCGCATACATACAGTACTCTATGACACAACCGATGGTATTTTTTTACCATTCCATTCCACCGGCCTTGAGGATGCTTCATACCAACAGTCTCTGTTCCGCGCATTTTGGGAAATATGGGTGTTTAAAAATATTTATGTTTTAAGCTCCTGGATTTCCCGCATGGATAGGTAAATGTCTTTTGGGGCGGGTGAGGGTGTTGTTGTTGTGGGGGGTGGGGGAGTTGCATCAATCATAAACTTATGGCGCGCAATAATACCACATACTAAATTTGGTTCAAATCGGTACATTGGTTCAGAAAATAGAAATTTTAGGCGATGTAAAAATCTTGCCCCTCCCATTACAAAGGCACAAAATGCCCTATTAGTACGAGATTCGTTTGAATAAACTTGATTTTACGCATCAAAAGGAAGCTCAATGCCAAGTATCAAGTAATTGTACCCATCGGTTCATGAGAAGACTGTTTTTAAATTTGGGAGCATTTTCCGCTCCTCCTCCCTATTCGGCGGGGCAAGTTGATTTGGACAAAATTCAAGTGCGATGTGAAAACAAAAAATCACCTCAAATTTAACTGAAATCAGTTCAGCGGATTTTGGGGGAGAAATCGCCAACACCATGTTAGCAGACGACGGACACCGGACGACGGACGGTTAGTGATAACTATAGCTCACTCTTTACTTTCAGACAGGTGAGTTAAAACCCCTCTTTCACGTATGTCTAGGTTTTCAAAATTTCAAATGCTATAATGCTTCATTTTTAAATGTTGTCCAACCAACACCCACTCGTATCGCGGATGCTCTGGTAAAAACAGAATCTTTCCTTCTACCACTTTAACCCTTTACCCAACGCAGGCGATATCAGAATTAATCATTTTAAATATTATTTTCTTTAATTTTTCAAAAAAATTCAACAAAACCATATCATGTGACCCCTCGTTGGAACGAGCTCGACGAGCTCGTTCCAACGAGGGGTCACATGATATGGTTTTGTTGAAATGTTTTGAAATATAATATTTTTTCAACTGCTGAATTTGCATATTACGCGGGCGGATGCGGGCGTTTCGTTAGGTAAAGGGTTAACTTTTCACCTTTTGTACTATCCTGAATAAATTTTTATTACACGACCTTTGCTCTCATCATACCGTATCCTTCCTACCTCAGAGGACTCCAACGCCAGGAGTTGGCTACCGGGCCCTGTTTTTAGTGTTCAGCCGATTACCAAAAATGGTCGTTGACCGATTACCGGTTATTTGAGCTCACAATCGGTCGATTCCGATGCCGATTCCGATTGTAATACCGTGCACTAGGACAAGTCGAGGCTCGAAAGAACTACATTAAACTGAACATTTTTCGTTGTTAAACTTCGTTGACTGGGGTCGAAATAAAATTACCAGTCCCGCACACTTGGGCGGTAAACGTGGCTCTCGAAGCCACGTTTACCGCCCAAGTGCGTGCGACTGGTAATTTTACTTCTGCCTGAGTCAATGGAGTGTAACCGTCACTTTTCCGGTATGAACTAGCGATTTCGCCCAGTTGTAAGCTTTGTATGTTGTTTAACTTGTATGTCCCGTAACGGGGCGTCAAGAGAGATTAAGAATACACATTGTGGTTGTTTCTCAACTTTATTGAATGGTATCATTTTACATTAACAATTAAACAATTGCAGAAGAGAATAAAATGCGGTTAATGAATCATCTCAAAATGCTTGGCAACAATCGGTTGAACCGATATTCCAGGAGCCGTTGCCGTTGTCATCCGATTGCCCACAATCGGCCAATTGTGGTGGCCTGTTCCGATCATCGGTTGAACACTACCTGTTTTACCAGTAAAACAGATTTTTTTGCAACGGAAAACAAGCACTGCTGCACTCCACGAAGTTTCATAGGGGGAGTTATGGCAATGCGTGTTCGATGATTAACATCGATGACTTTATAGAATGAAGGATGTTGTCATCAATGTGATAGGATAGTTCAGAAGTGGGGGCACAGAGAAGTTTCCCAGTGACAGTGCTGATCACTTAGTTATGCATCACCACCACCCCACCTAACGTTCCACGTAGGTACTCCTCAAATAGCGCATTGTTTTTACTAACAACGAGATGATTCTATAATCCAGACAGTGGACGTATTTTTCGACATTAAAATGAAATAGTTTTTTATATTTATTTAACGCTTCGGTTTACGTAACTATAATATATGGCCAGAGTCTTTCACAAAAATGCAGTTCAAGTTTTATTATTGCTTCCAATTCTGGCCTCCAAAGCAAGTCTTACGACACCCTGATTGGAGCATCTTCCGATGAGGTTTTTTTCAAGAAAATTATTTGCAGGTGTCGTTTTCTTGTATTGTTTGGTAAACTGTAAAACAGCTTGAAAAGTTTCAGCACCTCGGTTGAATTTCAGTATCTAGAAACTCCAGGTGGATGAAAATGTATGTTCCTGTGTGGTAATCAGAGAAGAGTATAAGACGATATCAGCTTCCAAAGTTAGGAAATGTTATTAAAATAAATGGACGTAAAAAATGCATTTTTAGAATTCCGGCTCTTAGCAATCACAATTCTTTTTTCAACAACGTGAATGGACTACCAGGCCAACAGACGTTTACACGATTCAACAGAACCAAACTATTCCGATAAAATCTTCATGTGGGATCCACCTTTTCCGCCCCCACCCCACACACCCGAATACCTGTCCACCTTACTCGCATAATTTATAGCACCCAAAGACAGTTATGCTTTCACTAAAGAGACGGAGACATAGATGATCTTTAAACAACCTCTTACAAACAAAAAACTTGACAGAAATCCACAAAGAACGAAACAGATGCTTTGATCTGGAAGATGATATTAGGAAAAAAAGTAGTATGCGGGTCCCCGGGTGATATTAATACGAACAAAATGTCCGAAACTGTCAATATCTTTCCCTATAGTGTCAACAAAAATGCATCTTCGATATGCCAAACACTCGTTTTTGTATGCATATCCACAATTATCTGTGATTGAATGGGTCCACTTTACTGCTGTTGAAATAGTCAGGAGAATGGTTGATATTTCCATTGCGCTTCACTGCCAATCGAACACACGACGTTATAACAAAACACAAACTGTGCACATCTGAAGAAATGTTGATGAACATACAGTACGTGGAGATTGTATTATCACTAAACCACCCGCAGAGTGGAGATTCCACCTGACCAATAATTGCAAATTTGTTGCAAAGCATAACCAGCACCAGCAAAGTTTCAGCCAATGGACCTCCGGGTTAAACCCGGAGGTCCATTGGCTGAAACATTGCTTGTATTTTTCGTCGATATGTATAAAATTTGAAAGTTATAGCTTGGGTGATAACTCCACTCCGCGGGTGATTTAGTTACAATCCACCCTTCATGTCCTGTATAACGGATGAATGAAATTTAACCTAAAATTGTTCAAACTCTTTATTCAATATGGTAGGACGTAGATAATTAGACGTAACGGCATTGGCATCACATTACGTAATATCTTGCGTCACAAGTGGTGTCAAAAGTCTATTAAACACCATGCTTCTTTTCTAAACACCAGTTTAGTTTTTAAACGGGTGTGTTAATTTCCTTAAATAAAATGCGTTCATTTTGCTGGGTACACCGTCGCATTTATTAAACACCAGTATTTAATTTCCAAATGAACCTACTTTCAATTATTTTCCGATAACATTAAAAAATAACAAGCATTGTTGATGGCAATATTCCAATTTTGGGAATATACGGCAAACATCACGTATCGCAGTGGCTGAAAGTAAATGACACTCAAACGTAACACAGTTCCGCCAAATTCATGCGGTAAATCAGTTTCAAGCCAGTATTTGGCCCAACAGTTGTCATCTCAAACGCAGCGTTCTTCCAACGACATTGCGTAAGTTATGAATGATTCCAACGATCTTTAGCGAATATTAGCGACAAAGTATGAACGCTCAGTTGGTTAGTGTCCGGAATGACAATCCTGCTTGGAAATGTATCTTAGCGTTTCTTTAGTTATAAGTTATTGAGCATAGGCTATGACAACAGCAAGCTGAAAAGACGCTGACAAAATACCGTGTTTGTGACGCAAGAACTGCTAATCGGCTTATACAATGGAAACCGAATCTGCATGCAACTTGTGATGTTGAGCACAAATTAAACACTGTGCGCGTTTACTTCCAGCAACCACCACACAGAAAAAAAATGCTATAAATACGAGTTTACAAGGTAAACATATAGTGAACAACAAATAAACACAGATATGTAACAATTAAACACCTGGGTTTAAGAACTAAACACGAAGCTTAATATCCAAACACCCGTTAAACATGTTGAGCGTTGGCACTTTTTGCAGTGATGTTGCTTTTGATAAACATAAACGAACTCCTTAAGCTCGTTCCATTGATGAACCATAAGCTAGTAATAGTAATAGTTTATTCAAGCAAAATAACACCTACAGAGAGGCAGATTGCATAAAAAGTTAACAGAGATATGATATGATTATAATAAACGAAACGGCTATTTGTTGTATAGTAAATAAAGCTAATGTATCATACATATAAGTATATAATGTCAAAACCATAGGTCAGTTTAATGACCTACTATTTTGTAATTATTGTTTCTCTTTTCCTGAAGAACAGCAGGATTATGTTGCAGATGGTGTGGCATAATGGGGCCGTATTATTTTTCATAATAAATTCAAACCGATCTTGTTTGCATTTGAGAAGTCTGCATTATTCCTGTTAATTATTGCAAACAACTGTCTCCTGATGTTTGTGTAGGCCGGGCAGTCCATGACAAAATGCATCTCGGATTCCACATCGCCGGCGTCCTTACAAACATCAGAAGCATTGCAAATCCTATCTTCTAAAGGTATTGGTGGTTGTGGATGTCTCCCCTTTTCAATTGCCAAATTATGATTACTAATCCGTAATCTTGCAAACATATTTTGCGCTTCCCTTGTTTTTGAGTAAGCTAAATAGGGCTCGAATTTAATGTCATTTTTGAATGCGCGATAAGTGCGCAATTTATTTTTATAGTTCTTTTTGTTGTCATTGTTAAGGCATTCATTAAAATAGAGTGTGCAATCATTTGTTAAAGTTTCAAGTAATTTACTGGATTTATTATCGTGCATTGCAGACGATGGTATATTGTAACCTTCCAATATTTGACGGAATCCGCTATATTCCGTCGTTAATTTATGCTCTTCCAGTAAATCACGGAGCAATGTACCTGGAGTTGCACAGTGAGGCCTGGCCATGAATTTGAACTTTTTAACGATGCATTCGAGGGATAGTGGGAATCTGCCAAGTTCAGCTCGAACGGCATGGTTGGAAGAATTTTTATTAACACCGAGTATCATTTTACAGAACTTGATGTGTACAGCCTCAGCAGGCAGTCTATCTCACTTTGCAAGTTGATACTCTGTATCCCATAGTTCACTACCATACAGCAAAATGGGTTTTATTAATTGATCAAATAATTTGGACATCACAGCAGTGGACGGGAGATGTTTACTCTTAAAAGAATTGAAAAGACTGTAAAGTGCTTTCATCCCTTTTAGTTTTATAGCATTTTGTGCCTCTCCAAATTTCCCATTAGCGGAAAACGTTATACCCAGATAAGAATAGCCTGGTACAATCTCCAACGTTTTGTCAGCCAATGTAAAAACTGGGGAGCCTTGTACCTTTTTTGGGGAAAACACTAAGCACTTAGTTTTCTCGGTGTATACCCTCAGATGGTTATTCTTCGCGAATATTTCTAAATTTTCTAAATATGTTTGTAACCCTTTAGGCGTACTTGAAAACATAATTAAGTCGTCTGCAAACAAAAGATGACTTATGTACTTATTATTCAGAACTATGGGGTCGCATTCGCTAGTAAAGATTTTACGAATGTCATCTATAAATATTTTAAATAGGGTTGGGGAGATCGCACAGCCTTGCCTAACCCCGATTGTGGATAGTAAAGGCGGACCTAGGCCCTTGGTAGTTTTACTAAGATAGTCGCTTGAGAAGTACAAGGACTGTAAAATTCCAAGTACCTTACCAGTAACACCGCTTTTAAGTAATTTGTTCAACAGCAATAGTCGGTGGACTGTGTCAAAGGCTTTCCGGAAATCAACAAAAGCTGCATATAGAGGCCATTTTTCTCGTTTGCACTGATTGAAAATATTTTTGAGAACAAGTGCACTGTCGACCGTGCTACGGTGTTCACGGAATCCAAACTGGTTGTCACTTATAAGCCGGTTATCTTCGAGAAAATCATTTATCCGGTTATTTGTATCCTTGTTTAATAATTTCCCGACGGCAGAGCTAACGGCAATGGCTCTGTAGTTGTTAGGGTCGTGTCGGTTACCCTTTTTGTACAGTAGGGTTAGAGTGGACTTGCTCCATTCAGTTGGATAATGACCAGATTCGAGGACTTGGTTAAACAACTTGACTGTTTCGTCTAGCATGTAAGGAATTACAGTTTTTAGGAGTTCGTTGGATATATTGCCGCGCCCTGGCGATTTTTTATTTTTTATTTGTCGGAGTGCTTTCCTGATTTCATCCGGGGATATTATGTTACAGTTTAATATTTGGGTCAAGGTTCGATATGAATCGGTCGGCATGCTTGCCGTTTCAGCGCTGTGTGCAGGGGAAAACAGTTGTTCTAAGAAATGAACAGCAGCAGTGTCGGGATCAAAACCATTAACGTCACTCCTAGCAGATCGAAATTGTTTATAATTTTCCAGTAACTAGCTGGCTCCTTACATTGTAAGTCGTCCAGATGGTCATATAGTTTTTTTATAAAACATTTTTGATTTGTATTTCACTTCTGTCGTATAAGCCTTCTTCGCAGTGAAGATTTTAGCAATAAGTGATCTGTCACTGGGATTAAGCTTCTTTTATAATGCATTCCATTGTACGTTTCAAGTCTTTGCATCTATGATCAAACCATTTCTTTTTGGGGGGTGTTTTTCGGCTAGTCAATTGGACTCGTCGAGAAGCAAAGTTATTGATAGATTGAAGAATATTCATCCAGTCAGCAGCAGCCTTCTCTGTGCCGTCCTGGTTGGAGGAGTATGGCTTCATTCGATAGTGTGAAATATTTGAGATTATATCTGGTCTTGTTAGAATCGGTCTTGCACGTGTAGCGCTCTGTTCTATCCACCTTGAGGGGATTGGATTTCGGGTGTACTGATACTTGCTCGCCTCGCTGTTATCAAGAAGATCGATACAGAAGTAATCAATATCCGAAAAGTACTCTTCTGATATTATGGTATAGTCGACAATACTTGCGCCGTTGTACTGGTATGAGGTAAAGTTACCTAGTTTGTCCCCGAGGCAGCGGCCATTCAAAATTCTTAGTTTTGCTAATTGGCATAGCTCTAGTGAATGTTTTCTGAAGGTGTTTGTTATTCTGTCAGGACATTCCCTGTCTTTTATGCAATCTACAGTGTATGACTCCGGCAAGGGAATGTATTTCTTGTTGACACCACAATATAATCCGGCTGTCCTCCAGTTCGAACGTTGAAATCCCCTCCTAAAATCAACATATCCCCAGGACTACTGCTCAGTAACTGCTGTTCGACATCCGCAAATGCGGAAACATTAGGACTAGGTTTCGATTTCCAATAAATAGCATTACTGGGAGGAATACACACAGATACAAAAACGATCTTCGATGGTAAATTAAACATTTTGCCATCAAATTCAACCCAGAGAGCAATGTCGCCAATATATCTAATATTACAAAGGAATTCATCATATTTAGAGTTGAAATAAAAACAAATTCCACCCTTCTTGCGTGAGGATTTGCCCCGACAGAGATCGGCACGCGTGTAACCTGGTAGATCTAATTCGGTCCCATCACAGTGCCAAGTGTCCGTGAGGGTAATGGAATTGTTCCGAGTTAACAGTGTTTTAAACTCGATGTCGTTCAATTTATTGGAAAAGCCTTGAATATTCCAAGCTGTATAGCCTATTTTCATTCTTGTGCTATTAGTGATGTAAGAACGAAACATCCATTGAATTGCTTGGACCACTGAAGATAACTTTTAAAAGTACTTTGATAGAGAGGGTTTTTGTAGTAAGGCTTTTGACAAGGGGCGTCTGAGGTTAGGTCGCACCCTGTGAGAAACCTCACGATAAAATACCCTCGACGTTTATGTAAGACACACCTGAAACTGGGGCACACGTTATTTAATTGGAGGGGGGGGAGGGGTAGATTGATTAATCCATTGCAGTAAGCAATTCTTATAGCTACTGATCAGGAGAGACAATCAACAAGAAACCTATATATCTGCTTAAGTGACGTATTCACTTAAGGTGCGGGGCCTGGTGGGGTATTCTAAAAAAAAAAAAAAGAAAAAAAGTTTCGAAGTTATACCAGTGAGGAATTGGGTCTTGCGGTATGCAGTGTGTATTGTGGGTAAGTCGAATTGGTTAACTGCGCGATTGATGCCTGTGTCTTTATAAAGCAGGCCAAATGATGTAGTTAAGCAACCGGGGTGTCTCTTTGCATTATTTATTCATTCAAAGAGTGGAGCGAAAATATGGAATATAGCACCTAGGATGATATTATGTTTATGTGCCATACCCATTAATGATATAGTTGTGCAATAAAATTTAACTTATTTTATCTTATCTTATCTCAATAAAACGAAAATATTGAGCTAGTGCCCCTAACAGCTCGCCTCAGCACTTAGACAAATTGTGAATTAATGTAGGCCACTAAATTGGTCATTTGTTGTCGCAGAAATAAAACTTCGTTGGGTACGTTTGGAGTGGAATGCCTGTAGTCGAGCACCAAACAATTATTAGTACCCAGAGAATTCCCTCTTAGCGTTTGAGGAGTTCCGTTGCGTAATAGAGGGTAGTCCTGTGGCAAACAAGTTGCATCTTGAATGATATTATGTTTACTCATGTCATTAAACGATTGTCGGCCACGTGTTTGAGACCTTTGAATATGTCTGTTGGCAGTTGATGGATTGTTCTGGGAATACTGGGGTATGGCTACACTATCTGTAACACTTTCATGTCTGTGGTGATACTTAATCCTTTTAGCGATAATTTTTATGCCAATGTCATTAACGTGCCAATCGTCTCGAAACAAGTGTGTTCTGATTGAACCGTCTGGGGAAACAAAGCCACTTGTGTTGTCAATAAAATCACATCCCATATTTCCACAGATAAGTCTGTATTGATCATTTGTTTGTTTTATTAAGCGATTAATTCCAGGAGAATGTGTTGTGGGTACGATTGATGAAAATCTGACAACAGCTTTAGGGTACTTCGCACGTATCCAAGTTATTAGTTGTTGAATCTCGCTGTTATCAGTTTCCACATTGTTTCTGCAAGAGTTAATTCCAAAGTGAATGGTCACTTTCTTTATTTGCTGGTCTTGATTTGTAGCATTAACCCACTTCAACAACCCCTTGATCTCTGTCCAGGTGGCATGACAATTTTTACTTCTTCGCCCTTGAGCGCAACTTTTTGTGCATTCAGGGGCCGAATTACTGAGTCACCTAATATAAGGTTAGTGTTTTGAGTGGGTTGCTCGTGAAAACGTTTTGATAAATAACAATTCGAGACAGGTAAAATATCCTCCGACTGAACATTGTTGTCCTCGTTTGAAAGACAGTCATATCTGTTACCGGTGGACACACTGATATTATGCCCACCGACAGAAGACTGACTCGCCGATGCGCCAATGTTTGATCCTGTTTTATTAAATTCTGGTGTCACATTGCTACTATAGTTTCTGGTTGGAGTTTTTTGGTGGAACGGCTCCGAAAGTGGGTTGAGGAGTTTGGGCTCCGACCTGGGTTTGTTATCGTTTGTGGTCTGATTAGAGGACCTCTCCTTGATGACTTTAAGCTGAGATTTGATGTTCTGTATGTCGGTTCTCAACTTCACGTTTTCCTGCTCAATAAGGCTATTTTCATCCTCAACAGCAGAGGCCGCTATGTTTCGGAAGCACACTCTACATTTGTTTTAGTTATTTAGGAAAAAACTATAGCGTGTCGCTCTCAACTCTCGATCGGTAAATCACTTAACCCTTTACCCAACGTAACGGCCAAAACCGGCCAGCGCTATTCTCAAAAATTGCCAATTAATTTTCATTATTTTTTTCATTTTTTGTCTCAAAAACATAGGTTATGACCCCTCATTGGAACGAGCTCGTTGAGCTCGTTCCAATGAGGGGTCATAACCTATGTTTTTGAGACAAAAAATGAGTTATTCGAGAATTTTTTTTGCATGTGTCGTCTGCTTTTCATGTTAGGTAAAGGGTTAAGGTAACATTTGGAGCGGTTAAGTGGGTGTGGATTCTGACTTTGATAAAGGGTCCGGAAGAGGCAGGTGTAGGGTGCACTTTCCAGGGAGATATTAATTTCAGGTTTTTGTATATATAATATAAGAACGATTAACTTCTTACCAATCGTAACAATCAAATATGGCCAACGTAAAGCACAAAAAGTTCTATATTTTTTTTAAATTTAATTTTGTTTTCCAAAACAGATAATACGGCAATCAATGGATCGAACTTAAGGACTTGTTCCAACGAGCAGCTAATAACTGGCCATATGCTTTGTTTCGTAAGTAAACGTAAAAAGACAATTTAAAAAACAATATCCTCCTTTACTGTCGTCTTTTCTCTTCAACTCGTATTCTATTAATTTGTGGGGCGCTAGATATTGGAAGCAAGAATTTGTTCGCTTGGATTTGCTTTAAGTTGATACCAATAATGGGTGACTTGCTTATGAATAGTACCAAGACAAATTCATCTGGACATCATTATTGTGGTTTTCATTGCAATCAAAAGATCAGAAAGCCTATTTGACTGCGACAACAACACTTATCAGTACAGAGTCCAATCGTGGGCTTCCAGCGCTCTAGCAATTAAGAATGGTTTGGACTGAGGGAACATAAAATCGAAACAGAATTGAAAATTCTACCAGCCGTCGGTGTATACTTAAATATAAAATGAAACTGTATAACTTTCCAAATAGAGGCTCCGAATTCCTTGCCCACCACCCGGTATCCCCAGCCACAATCGTGAAATTGCATAGCCACGGAGAGAAAAATTCTATCAGCCGAGGCCAAAATGTTCCACCAAGGATCCCGTATAGCAGACACCCACCCCCCCCCCCCCCTACCCCGCTTTCACTGTTCAAAACAAGCATACTTATTCTCGATTGAGGGCGGGAATAAATAGCCGTCAACTTACATCACTAGCCAACAAAATCAGTCGTTTAATCGACGACTCGCCACTGTCATGTTGTTACACCATAACAGGGGCGGTGGAGCCGGGTGGGGGGGGGGGGGTGGGCGCAAGGAGCTCGTGCCCAACCCCACACCTTTTTCACCAATTACCCTAGATAAGGTACCCTAACGGCATTTTGCGACAACACCATTGGTCACTACAAATCCCCTATACATATATGACCACATTGATTTTCAAGATTTTATTGAATTAAAATAGAAAGCTCCAAATGGAGCGTAATATTTCAAAGGACGGTTTCAAAGTTATGATTAGCGCTTTGAACCTGAGAGGCCGCTTTTCCAGCCCATGAACATGATACTTTATAAATTCATTAAGTATGATATAGCTGGTAAGTGAATGTCTGGGGAAGACCAATCAATATTTTCAACGAGCAGCCCTGAGGCTGTACGCTGAAAATATTAATTGGTCTGCCCACAAATAATGAATATGACCTCTTCCAATTGCTGCCATTGAATTGATATGGAAGATACCATCAGGGTTTTAAGGGTTAAGTAAAAATAAAACAAAATAAATACGCTGAGGGTTAGTGTCTTAAATAGAGTGGGTTCAAGGGTGAGGGATACGGTATATAAATTTATATATTTTGCATGAATACATGAATACACTGCCCCACCACCCTTGATCTACCCCCCCCCCCCCGAAGAAATTTATCTTCCATCCTACACTCTTACTGTACCCAGAAAGGTGAGACCCCCACCACCCCCCCCCCCCCCCCCCCCGCACACACACTTTTTTTTAGCTTCCGACGCCTTAGCACCATGTCTAAATTGTCTGATTTGGGGTGAGCTGATTTGAGTCCAACTGACGACGATTATTCAAATTCTCCCTTCTAGAGACCATCTATGCGGATACAGAGAAAGGTAGATGTCTAAAACTGCTCTCAGTTAGAATAGCAATCCCCCATTTCAACTGCCCTGTCCTCCTCTGTTTATGTTTGAGTGAAGGAAGTAATAGAACAGAAAGCCAGCGCTATCTCCACCATCAACTTTTTATGTGAGGTTTTTAAAAGGTCGTCCAATACTTAACCCTTTACCCATCGTAACGGCCACAAGCGGCCAGCGCTATTCATAAAAATCATTTTCATTTCTGTCTCAAAAAGAAAGGTTATGATCCCTCTTTGGAACGAGCTCGTCCAATGAAAAAAAATTAATTATTCAAGAATTTTGTTTGCAAGTGTCGTCCGCTTTTCATGTTAGGTAAAGGGTTATTATCCAAGAGGGAAACTGGTGGATGAGTTTTCAAAACAGCTTCTAATTAAAACGTCCGCTCCTTCCTCTTGATAAGATAGCTAAAAATTCAGACTTCATGACACCCCCCCCCCCCCCCCCGCCCCCTCCGAAAGTAGTGGAATAAAATAAAACTTCTGTAAAGTTTTCAGAAGTATCTGAATAAGCTTCACACTAACTTTCATTAAGTTTCATTTTCGAGTCTGGCTTCTTCTGTTGCAGCGGAATCAAAGATGAAACTTGCTGAGGTGATTGAATTGAGTCCTTAATAGATTGTAGATATTTGCAAGGTATTTGCAATGGTTCATTTACCCGCACAGTCTCCCAACGCCATTAAAACATTTGGTAAGCAATTTAATTGAATCAAACAAGTAGAATCTCGTGGAGGTGTTTTTCTCCCGGATATAGATTACTCAAGGGGATGGAATTTGAGATTGGATTTTTAATTTCCATTGCGCTTCCAGACAAAATGTCACGTCACCAAATGAATCTTGTCTCCCATTTAAGAATGATATCTGACATATTGCAAAATGGAGTTTGAATATTCGAAATAATGTGTTTTGGGTGTACATGTACCTTCGTCTTAAAACTGCCTAGAATTCATCCAACCATACCTTGTTTGGCAGGGCTCATTGAGCCCTGCCAAACAAGGCATGATTGTTTTCATTCTGAATTGGAACTGAATTACCCTTCAGACATAATTTAGATGCATGTATGGCTATATCAAATCGTATTCCTTCACATGCTGTTAATACTGATGAGCTGTACAGTCACTTTCTTCACACTTCCCAACTTACCAGGACCTCAAATCACAATAATCATTCATTTTTGGCTTGTTAGTTATGTACATGATTTTAACCCTCAGTCAGACATTGGCCTTTTGTACCTGACATTGTCCTTGTCTGACAACTTATTTTCTGGTATGTATGAAACTCATTCCAATCAATTGTGTAGTTTCGAAAATTCACTCTTGGATACCAGACACCATCAAAGAGGGTACATAATCGGATTAGTTTTCAAACAAGCTCTCAAGCATCTTGTTTCCATGAAAGAATTTCAAACTGAACTCCAGACCATCCCATCAAGCGAAGTCCTTTAAAATCATTCCAAGTTTGAAAAGTTGTCGGAATAATATCATCATTTTTGTTCCCCGAATTTTTTTTATCGGTTTCCGGATGATAATTTTAGTTATAGTTGGTCAAATCAAATGAAATTTGGTATGTAGGTGCATCACCCTAAAATACAGGTTAAGTTCGAATCGGGGTGTTGTCCGAATTTTTTGCCAGAGTTATGTCCCATTTTCGACTTCGAAAATTCTACTTTTTTCCAGATGATAACTTTAGTTGTTCTTGCCCGAATCCAATAAAATTTGGTGCGTAGGTGTATCAACTGTATAATCAACATGCAGTACAGGCCAACGTCAAATTGAGGTTTGGTTCGACATTTTTTGCCAGAGTTATGTCCCTTTTTCGACATCGAAAAATTCATTTTTTTTTCAAATGCCTCGAATTGCACACTTTTATCAGGGGGACGTGTGGCCGCGCGGTCTTTTATTTACTTATTTTTTTCAAAGCACTTTTAAAGCAAATGGTCTATATGAATGTAAAGCTGGAAAACTGGTTTCAACGTAAGAACCGGTATAGATAGCTTCAATTCATAATTGGGTTTGACATCGATTAAATTACAAAGAACAAACACACGATATTTATGCTACACATAAACTTTGAATAGAGGTCTCTGTATTTCCACCAAAAAGCAGTCTATAAACTAAGCCATTTGAGAAGAGCTGTAGGTTAACCGAAACCGAGCCGAGGTTTTTAGTTTTTTTAAAAAACCGAAACCGTCGACATCCCGTAATCTAAGATTTTTCGTTTTTTATTAATACTCTCTTGCTGCAGAAATTCACAGAATGTAGCCATTCCAGAGTAGTGAGAGTACCCAGACACTGCCAATGGCAGTGTCTGGGTACTCTCACTACTCTGGGAAGGCAACATTCTGTGAATTTCCCACATTTCAGTTTAGTTGTGTTTGCAGCTTTCCTAAAGTTGCGTGTAGGTGTCAGACGTCGAAATATGGCCAAGCACAATAAAAGTTCTGTATATTTACGTAATTATTTTATTGGCCTTCCTGATTCTTCATGTATTATAGCTTATTTCGGGCATTCATTGAGTTTCACTCAATTTCACTACCATTCAGTTATGACTCCGGACATAAGAATGAGTTTTATTGAATTCTACTTGGCCTCATGAACAAACCGAAAACCGAACCGAACCGAGGTTTTGCTCCACCTGAAAAACCAAAACCGAAACCGAACAAGAAATTTAAAAACCTACAGCTCTACATTTGAGAAGCATAAAGTTAAAAAAATATAGGAGGGGAACTGTGTGATTAAATTATCTTACAAAGATTGACAAGCATATGGACTAGAATGATCAGGGATAAAAGAACCCCCAACCTGGAAATCCTTGAATGTCTTTCTCTCTGTTTGTTTGTAGACAGAGTGTAGCTATGGCCACTTTTCCTTGAATTTCCGATGTGTCCGCTTGATGGTGTGAAGACAATGTTGATGGGACTAAGAAATTACAGATTTTAGATGGCGAACTGACACTACAGTTGAAACTAGAAGTCCTGCCATTGTAATGAGCTACTGTTTTGAAGTAATAGCGCGCCGAATAAGTGCACTTTTTGTCCCTATCAAGCTCAAACTACCCCATTAGTGTAACTCAATTCCCGTAGAAAAACAGTGTGCCCAACAATTCCATTCTTGTAAATAGAGTTCATTAACTGCATTCCCAACCTCTACTGGGATACATGTATATGTAATGACGAAAATAGATATTTAAATTCGACTGCATATACAGAATAAAGAAAGTGGATTACTAATTAATCGCAGCACCATATATTATCCACTCGGGAAGTATTTATAACTGTTCACAACAGACGAGAAACAAGTGCTTTTTGTGTCTTGTCCTAAGAAATTGTAAATAATAACTGAGTGAAAAATCTATCCCACAGTAATTTAGTAGTGATCTGCCCTCCACATACTGTACTCTCAATATTTTCTTTCTATTTCATCAGTTCAGTTTGTGATTTCACCACCAACCTCGCTAATTGCTCATTATATTTTCAATTGCCCAGCACCAACGTTCTTGTCTATTTCAGGCTACTTCTTTCTTCCGCTGTAAGGAGCGCATTAACTAACGAGCATTTTCTACGCTAATTGTGACAGGACTTTTAGTTGCAACTGTAGATATTTTGAAGTAGCTGCTACAGGGAAATGACCTGTGTGTGCCTGTATATAAGCCTGTCGTGGGTAACTGCGTGTTAGGCAGTGGCGGGGCGGAGGCCCTTGTGGTCCCCTGGCCATAATTATGATGGGGCCCTCGGACACAGGACGCACCGAGCCGACCATGGTTTGGCCCGGTGTGAGAAAATTATGGATGAAAAACGCCAAATCCTTCACTCTCGAGAGGGGAATTCAGTTGTCTATTACCCATTTACCCAACGAATCGGCCGCATCCGCCAGCGTAATATGCAAATTCAGCAGTTGAAAAAATATTATTTTTCAACAAATTTCAACAAAACCATATCATGTGACCCCTCGTTGGAACGAGCTCGTCGAGCTCGTTCCAACGAGGGGTCACTTGATATGGTTTTGTTGAAATTTTTTGAAAAATGTGAAAAAATTTTACTTAAAATAATAAATTTTGATATCGTCTCCGTTCGGTAAAGGGTTAAAGGAAGAATCCCACATTTCACTTGCAATATCGAGCTCTGTACATGAATGTCTGGGTTTCCTGTGGAGATGTAGATTACGCTTGATTGTTTTTTACTAGCTGTCATCGTGTATTTCTTTCTGTTTACTGTAAGCGGAAACTACGGAACGGCGTGTTGATGAAAAACTCTATTCCAGCGCGCGGAGAAATTTCATTTATACACATTGAGCCTGTAAATTATCAACTTCTCTGCGGGGGGGGGGGGGGGGGGCAATATTTTAAAGAGGGGGCTCCCCCAAAAAACCTACAAATTTCTTTTTCCTTTGAGCCGTTGGGGGGCCCCTGGAGCCCGCAGCCCCTGGCCATTGGCCACCCAGGCCCTCCCTATGGACCGGCCACCACTGGTGTTTGGGTTTCCGAATAAACGCGAGCAGGTAAAGAGCCAAAAGTTTGGAACTGATTAGGATAATTTCCTGGGGGAGCATGACCTTAAAGTGAATTAGCAGCTTGGTCTTGTCCCGGGCATTGCATGAACATTGAAAATAATTGTACTTCATGTTTCCGATATCTTTCGAGGTCTTCCTTCTTGAAATTTATCTGTTCTTGGGTAGGGGCATTTTCAATTGAGGTTTTCAGAAAATTGATTGTTTCTAACACTAAAGCCTCTTCGTTCTCTTTCTTCTGTTTTTCCCTCCAGTTCTCCATCTGGGAAGAACAATGATGTTTCAGTGTCTTCATCTTCTTCTTGGGCAGACCTTCTCTTCCCAGACGGTTTAGGAGCAATGTATGGGTTGCTCGAATCTCTGGTTTTATAGAACATTAAACCAGGAACCATAGCCTTTTTTATCAACAAATATTTTAATACCGGAACCCGTTTTAAATTTAATTGCCACGCTTTTGCAAATACCAATACGTGTTGTAAATTTTCTACGCATTTGTATAACTGAAAAAGGAATTGGCTGTTTCTCTTAACCCTTTACCCAACGCAGACGATATCAAAACTTATTATTTTAAAAATCATTTTTTCAAATTTTTAAAAAATTTTCAACAAAACCATATCATGTGACCCCTCGTTGGAACGAGCTCGACGAGCTCGTTCCAACGAGGGGTCACATGATATGGTTTTGTTGAAATTTTTTGAAAAATAATATTTTTTCAACTGCTGAATTTGCATATTACGCGGGCGGATGCGAGCGATTCGTAAGGTAAAGGGTTAAGCAATTCTTTCTGGATATGACAATAATAGTCGGTGGGTTTTTGGAGGTTTTTGTGTTCAAGAAGATAAGTCTACTCTTTAGAATTTCATTATTAACGATGATAACAACCATGTCATATTCATCGTCTTCTGACCAAAGAACTCTCCTGCTTTTTGTGGAGCCGTCATCACATATGTCGTCTTCAAGTTCATCTTCGAAGTTTGACAAACCAGAAATATCAAAACTGGTAATTAATAGTTTCTGGCAAATAGGGCCGAAGGCAAAGTGTCTGACGGAGGGGTGAAAATTTCCTATAGGGTATTAACATCATATGCCAGAATCATATCATGTTAGTACCCATGTCGAAAGATTTTATACCCCGCGTACACAAAACTGAGCTAGATGGTGTGTGTCGAGGTGGGGGCATTGATTCACATTTTTGAAGGTCTGGTGCATCCTCCGTAAACAATTTATAATATCCCCTAAATAGAGCAATGGTGCAACCTGGGGGGGGGGGGGGGGGGGCTACATTTCACTGTCGCCTGCCATGAAAAAAATAAGACGGTGGCCCATGGGAAGAACAAGCATGACTAAGGCCTTAGATGGCCCCTCCGGTCTGCTTTGCTCCCAATGGCTCATGAGGACACGAAATGCGACGACGGCCTACATTTCACACGGGTCCCAAACTGACAAAAAGTTGAAAAACAACCACTCGCGATAACTGTCTGGCTGGGACAAGGATGTCATCGTGCACCGGCTCAGCAAGCAACCTGAACATATCTCACGAATAAATGTCCTGCAGGTCGAGAGTGCATATAGGTTCCACTGTATCTGGGTCCAGAAACTCAACCGACTGCTGTATAACCAGTCTAAGCAACGCGTTTTCAGTCACGTTGCTTAGACTGGTCTCCTGGAGACAAACAAGTCCGAGTGCGGGCACATAAGATGCATAGCTGTCAGAGTGGTGATGCCAAAGGAGGGGAAAACAAGCTTGCCTTCCCGAACAGGCATAAACAGCACCCCCCCCCCCCCCCCCCCCCCCCACCACACACACACACATCATCTGTTCGGACTTCCGAGTTCTCTAACTAAGATCGCCGGGCAAAGACCTCGACCCCAATAAGAGAAACACCTAGCATGGGGCATTGTGGTTAGGTGCGGTGGTCACACAGCCTCCCCGGTAGTCTATCGAGGGTAAAATACAACAAAGAAGTACCTACATGCTCTGCAACAGGAAGATCACAGGAGCAGAAGTCATGATGATGACCGCTGACGACTGATGTGCATATTTGGCAGCAACAAACTCACGTGTGTGAAAAGTTCCTCGATGGAGACTGCCCGTGCCCATTTCTACATCACTGGCAAGTACAGAAGAGTAGCACACAAGGCCTGCAACCTGAAGCTGCGGCTGAACCACAAGACGACAAATATCCACAACTTGCGAAGGCACGACAGCCATCTAATCATGCAGTCCAACAGTAAGGTGGATGGCAGGATTTCCTGCATCCCTCTAACACAGAGAAGTACATTAGCTTTACTCTTGGAAAGCTGAGTTTATTCGACAGCGCCCAGTTCCTTCTGATCACCGGTCAGCGGCGTGCAACTGTCAGACTCCCCAACGTACTAACTCCATGTAAGCAGGGTTAGCATTGGTTGAAGACAAGGGCAGTTCGCGTTACACAGCGTCACCGTGGCCAATGGGATTAGCATAGATAAACTTTGAGGGATGAACCGTGTACCTTTCGGTTTGACATCGAATGCCGTAATCACTGAGCCACCGCGCTTCCCGGATCTGGAGCTGCAGACTTACCATGACCAGCACTTCTTCATTGAGAAAGGGCTACGTGGAGGAATCTTCATGATCTCTAAGCGATATGCCAAGGCTAACAATCCACTGGTGTAAACAGCACGCCGAAACAGCAGTTGAAAAACTGGTCCCCAACCTTCGAAGCAAGGATCGCATTGTGCTCCACTACTGCAGCCTGCAGATACATCTCTTTGTCTTAGCATAAGGTTGAATAAGGTGTACCGAGCTCTCCGATCAGACCAGTGTCCATGGATGGAGCCCAATATCAGGATGAATATGAAGATCATAAGGGATTACGAAAAAAAACTTCACAAGCTCATGAACAACTCGGTCTTCGGTAAGACCATGAAACACGTGCGAAGGCATATGGATTTCAAGTTTGTGCGCGCATTTCATGAGGACAAGTTGCGTCGTCTGATAGCTAGCCCAGCCGTTGCCCGACCATAATCTAGCTGCTATACACATGCACAAATGCAGACAGGTGCTGAATCGCCCTGTGTATGTGTGATTGAGCATCCTTGACCTGCAAAGGCATCTGATATACGACTTATTATTAGGATATTCAAAAAGCTAAGGGTGTGAAGAAGTGATGATGAAAAAGCAGTACATTATGGCTCTCTAAGAGGAACACCTTCAGGCACCAAGTTGACATGCTGCGAAGCGATGGGCATCAGGTGTACGACATACGGGTAAACAACGTGACCACTCCTCCCCATGACTCTAAGCTGCAGATTGCGGAAAATAGGGTTGGCATATTGTGACCACAGAGATTCCATGCCAATCAATCCACTCGATGAAATACTTGCCGATTGAGAATCCCTGCCGCCCCGATTGGCGGCAGCTTGGTGCATGTCAGGAGGCTCCACAGGCAGCTCTTCCCTTACGAAACCACGGGCGGGTCCATTTTATAAATAGTAGAGCACAGGCTAATCAGGCTTCGTCACTAACATTCCCACTCTATAAACCTGGAAAGACCGCATAGGGTCAGTAACACGGCGGCGGTCACCTTCCAGCTCACCTGGCTGATACAGGTATCTTACGCCCACACCAGAGAAGACCGTTTGCTCCGCGAGACCGACACGCCTTCCAGATACAATAGAGGTGGTCTCATGAAGCTTCTTGCCGGTCAAACACGTCACTTCATTATTCAAGATTGAGATAACAGCAATTAGTAGAGCCACCCATTCAGCTGACCTCCCGCCCTGAGGGAGCCCCATCTCCTGAGCATAATGGTGCCCAAAGAGTCGCTCTGCAAGGATAGGATTGGAGTGCTCCACAATGCCTTGTCCCCGATTGATGTCCACCTAACATCGTCAAACCGTGACACTTGCTTCGCAAGTAGATGCATGAGACGCAAAGCCCATAGCCTCATGCTCTTGGTCTACCCACAACAAATTGGGCCACCTGCACTTGTAAATGCGCGAGAGAGCACCAGCCATCTCATCCGACTCCTTTTGAGGTTAGAGGCCCTGTCCTTTTATAGTGGCTAGCTACATCTACAACGGTTAGGGAATACTTGCAGGTTTGGGTACGCAAACTGTCGTGGGGGCGGGGGAATAGGAGGTCAGCCTGGTGGACCACATTTGGATCAGAGACGACAAGACGTCAAATTTCGGCCTCAGTAAGTGCCACGGGGGTCGGCGGGTAGATCTACCAATTTGACAAATAGCCTGTTTTTAGCCAAGCCACAGCTCCCTCTGTAAGACCTTGGTAGCTTCTGCAAGCTTATTGATGGCTGGAATC
Source organism: Pictodentalium vernedei (assembly GCA_031216915.1). Lineage (NCBI taxonomy): Eukaryota > Metazoa > Mollusca > Scaphopoda > Dentaliida > Dentaliidae > Pictodentalium > Pictodentalium vernedei. Next base: position 684,193,560 of record CM062295.1, on the reverse strand, counting down.
CCCTTCCAGTAGCCCCAGGGGCCGAAGTATTTGTGCGGAGGTCTAATTGCGTCTTTAGCAGCAGATCTCTTCGTCTGTGCAAGCGACTCCTTCCATCAGATTCATGAGCCTCCAACAGGCGTCGCGCGACATATCATCAGAATTCTAAGGTTGGTCGACCCTGATAGGACGCCACACGCGTATCGCCGAATTGCTCCAGGGTCTTCGTTCCATAACTCCAGACAACGGTGTACGGTGTCTACTATGGTCTGAGAAAGAGACCCAGAGGTTTTATTTCGTTTAGCGCAGTAACCCACCACCCGCTTCGTAACTGCTCCTCTGGTAAACTCATATTGATGATACATGGCGTCGCGGGGACCACTGTTCACTAAATTGATTTCGTTGAGCTACTTAGTGAGTTTATATTGACAACAAACTCATTTTTAGAATGGTAAAGGCCAGTTTTGGTTTGCTTGTGATGGCGGAGAATTCGGTCGTTGAGGATGGCGAGGCACCGGTGAAATGTTTACGAATCATTCTGGCCACGTCTGACAGGGTGGCCATGTAATACACTATATAGATATTTTCGATGGTGTACCCACGTTGTGTCCTTGGGCGAGGCCGGTTGCCTACATGGGGGCACGATGACGCCGTGTACTAAGGAGTACTGCACGTCGATGGTGCACATGTCTTCAACCGCTATAATCCTGCTTGAGCCCAGCTTGAACAGAGTTAGAATGTTGAGGAGCTGACAGTTGCTGACAGTTGCTCGTCGATGCTCGGTGGTTCTCTCCGGGTACTCCGGCTTCCTCCACCCGTAAAACTGTCACGGTCACAGTTAGCCATTGTGCATAAGTATGTGACCTTAAACACCAATAAATATAAATAAATAAATAAATCCGATTATGATTGGTAGTGCAGCGGCCACTTGACCTGCAAATTCGATAGGTGTTTCAGCTGCTTTTTACCCAATCTCTAATGCCACTTGTGTTGTGTACGAGTGAAGGATTTTAGTTAAGATCTATCGGATCCTATTTGTTTGAAACCATAACCCTCCGCTGGTAGACTATAACATTTCTAAATGAGACGTACTCCCTTCGATATCATGTTGTCACGCTCGTCCTGATTTTTAGTTCGGACGGCTCTCATAAGTGATATGTTTGTCCAGCACGCTCCTTTTTGCGAGATTGTACTCCGGTGACCCCCCCCACACACACACACACACACAAACACACACACACCACGCCGTCGGTTTGCAGAACCTTGTTAAGCCCCTGTATATCAGGTAAGGCATGTTTGTTTATTCCAGTAACAGCTTGCCAGTCAGTCGTGACCTTAAATATGTGGGTCTTCAATAGTGTGCAAGACTTCTTTATCCTTCGCATCAGTCTCTTGTGCCTCAGTGCTCTATCACCTGCCCTTTCAGATATCGTGGGAATTTGCTTTACTGCCTCGAGGGCCTATAGCTGCCGTTTCGAGGGATTACTGACACTAGCGTAATCTTCCAACCCAGATGTATCCACGCCTAGTTCTTCCACGACAGTTCACAGTTCCAGAAAGCTGTCTGGATTTTTCAACTGAATGAGCCTCACAGGGGCTTTCCATCTACTCAAAGAAAAAAAATTGCGTTAATCAATAGCTCCGACCAGGGGGGGGGGGGGGGGGGGGGCACTAAAAATTTGCAAGACGTGACGTCCTATTTTTTATTCGGCTCCTTTTTACATCCACCCACCGACTACGTGCAAATTTTCTACTACCGTTCTCAGGCACCCACCTCCCACTCTCCCATTAAAATCTAAAATAAGCTTATAAACTTAGTAGGCACAGCTGTCTTTAGGGGGTTTTCATAATGTTCTTAACCCTTTATCCAACGTAACGGCCAAAACCGGCCAGCGCTATTCTCAAAAATCGCCAATTAATTTTTATTATTTTTTCATTTTTTGTCTCAAAAACATAGGTTATGACCCCTCATTGGAACGAGCTCTATGTTTTTGAGACAAAAAATGAAAAAATCATTTTTTGGCAAGTGTCGTCTGCTTTTCATGTTAGGTAAAGGGGTAAACTGGTACCACCAGTTTAAACCTCTGTGGGCTGCTGTGGGTCCCAATCTACAAATGACAAGCTGTTCATTATCAGGCTTGGCCAGAGCAGGTGTACATATACGGGAACAAATTTTCATGTGAATTGTTCCCAAAATATTGTCTGCACATTTTCTACTTTTCAAACAAGACACCCACCCCCTACTAACGTGTGACATTTTCCCAGTTTAAGCCCAATGTTCTCACATATAAAGCCTCCTGATGTTGTATTTATGTTAAGAGTGTCAGCTAATATAAACACAAATGATGGTATATATTAGCTGATATATTGATATATTTTTAAAAAATTAAAAAAATTGCACAAGTTGGAAATGCACATTTTTGGCGCATTAAGAGACCCACCCACCCCACGTCACGTCTTGCAAAATTTTTGGTGGCCTCCCCCTGCTCCGACTGTTAATTTCTGGATGTTTCTCAAAATAGGCAAATAACCGGCTCCTTTATCAGTTGGTTGGTAATTGCCACCTGATGGATGTTCATTGAATATTTTGGTTTAACTATTTCAGTGATATTTCCCACGTAGCCGTAACTGTTTTTTTTTTAATTCAATAATTAAAAGTCATTTTTTTTTCACTTCAAAATCACTTTTTGTTCTCGTTATTTATCATTGATGTGTTAATCAAATAGCCGTGATCCAACAGATATGAAACATCAACATCCAAAGTGTTTCAATTGTGTATTTTGGCACTATCGGTCGAGTCTGTCAACGAATACATTTCTGTTTTTGCGTGAGACAGTACGAACGGTTAACGTTTGATTGTGCCTTCAAATCCAATGACAATGGCGTGTTCCAAATTCTCGTCGAACTGCTTCTGTTCATGTCCATCGAATGCAGTGTCGTGCCCAGCATCGATGGACAAATCGGAGAATGACAACCAATGATTGCCGAGACATGCGTCCTAATAGAGTCATTAATCCACTCAACCCCAGCCCATGTGAACCTTTCTACCTCGTCCGCCATAAACGTGGTCCGGTCTGCGTGCTATTGCCTGAGAAAGTCCGCATAGTTTGGCCATGCTCAGATCACTGAGCGAAAGTGACTGTGTGGTCGAATCTACGACTGGCCGGTGTGGAGTTCGTTCCGGCGGATGATAGTACGGCCTGATTTGGTAGAGAGTACCCAAACCGTCGTTATTGTCGCTTTTCCCCTCCAGTTCATACCGGGTGTAACGTCAAGCTCATTGCATAGCCTTTCAGAGCCAAGCCTGTCGTAGGAGTTCTGATATTTTAACCAAGCGTATATATATGGTTTTGAACTTTTCAGTTCGGTTGGTATCCACTGTGTTTGGTAGTAGAAATGGAATAAACGAAAGCTTTTTGAGTGAACAGGTCGGTGGCGTCCCTCACATGATCAGTTGTTGAGACTACGCGCCCGCTGATAGCGTACCAAACAACGAACTTAAGTTGATTGTGCCAGAATTGTTTTGGGTGCTGTCGCCAATGCTTGCTGATTGTAGCAGAGTTAATGTGGGGTGCTTGTAGATGGAAAATATATCCAAGTGGTAGGTTTCACAGCCGGCGGCTTCCATGCTATGCTATGGGATTGCGCCGATACGAACCTCATTGCTGTGAGGGGTTTGCGGGGCGGAGACATTGAATGTGCCACCATTCAGTAACGTATAGCCCTCTGTGTTCCAATTTTATTGCTGCGCTTGGCAATAACGGACGCAGCTCGGGTTCTGAAGCCTAATGGTGGCGGCAATCAAAATACCCGATGACTACAACAACGTCTGCGGGATGAATGACGAGGTATTTTAAAAAGTCGGAGTTGAAATGAACCTTCATAAAACGTCCGTCCGTCTATAATACGGGAGTTACGAGTTTTTTTGTGTTCGGACAGGTATTATGAGCTTACCGAAATATTATGAGCTTATTTGATATATTATGAGCTTAATTACTAAGATATGAGACTTATGAGGCAAATTGCGAATCTTCGGGGTTTTTATTAAGGATTAGGGTCAGTTCAGGGTTGGGTTTAGGATTAGTTTTTCTTCAGCATTAGGATTGGGGGATGTAGCCCTGTCTATACCCCCCCCCCCCCCCCGACTTTTTTTCAAAAAACGAGGTTTTAACCGTTGTCCTAACGAATTAAAATGATAAATTTTTCCGTATTTTTTTAAGCCGTTCGTCCGTCCGTAACACAACATTACGAGGCACATTAATCTAGTTTGGTCTTTACAAATGGGAGGGGTTTGGTGGGACGATAGGATGGTAAATAGCGATTTAACGAATATTGCATAATTCGCCCTGAAGGTGTATCTGTTTGGGTTAGCACAAATACCAAAAGGGGGTGGCAAATAATGATAAAAGTCAAACTTGGATGGCAAATAAAAATAATACTGAAAGAGGGTGGCAAATAACTGTAATAATCAAAAACGGTAGCCAATAATGATAACATCCAAACGGAGGTGGCAAATAAAGATTATAGTCAAAAGGAGGTGGCAAATAAAGATTATAGTCAAAAGGGGGTGGCAAATAAAGATGATAATGAAAAGTTGTGGTAAATACCATTCATAATTAACCCTTTACCTAACATGAAAAGCAGACGACACTTGCAAAAAAGAATTCTTGAACAACTAATTTTTTTCATTTTTTGTCTCAAAAACATAGGTTATGACCCCTCATTGGAACGAGCTCGATGAGCTCGTTCCAATGAGGGGTCATAACCTATGTTTTTGAGACAAAAAATGAAAAAATAATGAAAATTAACTGACGATTTTTGAGAATAGCGCTGGCCGGTTTTGGCCGTTACGTTGGGTAAAGGGTTAAAAGGTGTAGTGGAAAATAATGATAAAAATCAAAATGGGGTGGCAACTAAAGATAATACTGAAAAGGGGTGGCAAATAACTATGATAATCAAAGGGGTACCAATAATGATAATAGTCAAAAGGAGGTGGCAAATAAAGATTATAGCTAAAAGGGGATGGCAATAAATATAATAATGAAAAGGGGTGGCAAATATCATTAATAATAAAAAGGGGTGGCAAATATCAATAATAATCAAAAGTGGATGGGCAATAATGGTAATAATCAAAGCGGTGGCAAATAATGATAACCAAAAGTGGTGGTAACGTAAGATAATCCTGAAGAGGGGTGGCAAATAACTATGTTAACCAAAGGGGGTAGCAAATAATGATAACAATCAAGAGGAGGTGGCAAATACTGATTATAGCTAAAAGGGAATGTTAAATTGATGTTCGAAATGATGGAGGAAAATTTATGTTCTTATCAGTGCTCAGCCGACAGCCAGTGACTGTCGTAAACCTTGCCACCTTATCAATGCCCTGTCCGCTTGGGACTGTTAGGATTCCTGAAGGGGCCTGTGTCTTATAACGCCAAAGGGTGATCAGCGATAATTCACTGAAAAGATTATTTATTTACATGAACGAAGAAATAAAATATGAAACAAATTACTCACAAAATTATCCATAAGAATACACTAATTACGCGGATAAAAGTTTAATCTTTAGGGCCCTCGACGTCTCACAGCTAGCTGTGTCCGCTGGATCAACCTCATATCATCTTCATTTTCTCACGGTTTGTGATACATACAAAGTGTCTATTCACGTCTCGTTGCTTCCTCCTCGCAGGGTTAACTTCACGGTCATTCGGGCTTAACACATATAATGTTCTGCATGTGTGACTCTATCAGCGTTCTCACAGTTCAATCACAATTCAATCGGCGTCTACGACAGTTCTCGATCACTTTGCGCCTTGCCTGGCTCTCACGGGGTTAAGTTATTCTTCGCCTTCAGATATATACTTGCAAAGCTGACATAAAAAATATTCTGCAAAGTGTTCTCAACATCACCAAATCTCGCACCGCCTAAAACTATCTTATCTCTCGAGCTAGGAGCGCGGTAGCTCAGTAGGTAGAGGTGCAGGCCGAGAGGTCCTCGGTTCGAATCACACCTGCGGCAACCGCGTTGTGTCCTTGGGCAAGACACTTCACTCCTATTGCCTACGTGGGGGCACGGTGACGTTGTGTACTAAAGCGTAATGCACGTCGACGGTGCACCTGTCTTCAACCAATGCTATCCCTGCTTGTGTGGAGTTCGTATGTTGGGGAGCTGACAGTTGCTCACCGTTGCTCGGTGGTTCCCTCCGGGTGCTCAGGCTTCCCCCACCCGTAAAACTTTCGCGGTCATGATTAGCCATTGTGCAGAAATATGTGACCTTAAAACACCAATAAATAAATAAATATCTCGCGAGCTATTCAAGCGTTCACTCAAGATCTTAATACGGTTTCTAGACCTCAATGTTACAGCTTTTACTTCTTTGGCTACTATGCCACTACTGTTCGCAACCGTTAACAAACTACTATCGGTTCCTTACAGCCCTCACAGGGTTACGACAATACGCGGACTTTCAATCTCGGTGCCTATGGCCCTCGACGACCAAGGCTAAACTCGGACCTTCTCTGAGTGCCCTCAGGCCAACTGCCCCTCAGAATTCTGCTTCACTCTTTATACAATCGGAACGCAAAGTTTAAAAATATTAATTCTGATTTAACGAGTGCTTTGTAATTCGATATGGATAGAGATATTAATGCGTATTTTGTTCGAGTTACACTCGCTTGACATTTCGTGGACACTTTTATTATTATGAGCTCGTGTTCTGTGATGTCTGGCAACATATCTCGGAGCTCTCCGGCTTGGTAAGATATGCCTCTTTTGAAACAACTAGACATTTTAATGATTGTCCGAAACGGCCAGAACACGATTAAACTTTTTACGTTCAAATTACCCGTGAACAATCGCTAATTCAAATCCACGATGGACAGGATGGATGCGTAATATGGGTGTGTGTCCAGAACATGTGTGATGCACTCGTTTCCAACAATTAGATTTTAACTGGCTTTAATTACCCAGATAATGACAAGCGGAGAATACTTCTTTGGTCAGTTATCAGATAGCCCATGTGGCGTCCAACAAATGCGTCATAATGGACATTAAATTTCCTACTTAATTACAAGAGTTCGAGTGACAAATCGGTTTTCGGGGTACGTTATATAAACGCACATTCTGATACCTTGGGCCGAACGAGAAAAATTATCAAAGATATATACACTATTATACAACAATATCGCAACTTCTAGCTATCACCTTGACAGTGGCAAACAGCGATAGTAGTAGTATGTCAGGGTTCTTCATCTCCAGGTTGGAGAGGGAATGATGGAAGCGAAAGTGACGTCATGTAACTTACCTATTGGCGCCATGTTGGGTTGTCATGTAAGCATCGTTAGTGGCCTTGTTACGTAAATACCATAGTAATACGTGGAGACAGTGCGCATGCGCAGCGCGTGTTTGGGGGATATGTGTTTCTGTCGTCAATTTTGTATGTTGAGTCTGCCATCTTGGTTTCTACGGTAGCACGTGGTTTCTATATAACTCAAAACATTATTATAAGAAAGGGGTTTGTTCGGAGGGCATTATTTGCTACCCATTTTGATTATCCTGATTATATGCCGCTCCCTTTTCAGTATTATCTTTATTTGCCACCTCTTTTGATTGTTATCATTATTTGCTACTCACTTTGATTATTATCATTAATCCCCACCCACTTTTGATTATTATTCTTATTTGCCACCTCCTTTTGATTAACAGTATTTGCCAACCCTTTTCATTGTTATTTTCATTTGCCCTCCCCTTTTGACTAATCTTTATTGGCCACACATTTTGATTGTTATCGTAATTTGCCACCCCTTTTCATTATTATAATTATTTGACACCTCCATTCATTATTACCTCTATTTGCCATCCCTTTTGTTATCATTATTTGATTATATCTTTATTCCCTGCGCATTTTTGATTATTGTTATTTGCTATACCCTTAGATTATTAACTCCCCGCACACTGATGTCGAAATATCTAAAGTTCAGGGTGGAAATATTTCCCATAATGCAACTAGAAATGTAACCAATTCAATCTTATTTGACAGAGCTCAATGAGCTCTGTCAAACATGAATGAATTGGTTAAATTCCCAGTTGCATTATGGGAAAAATGGCTACTTCAGATCTGGATATTTTGACATCAGTGTGCAGGGGGTTAATGGTATTTGCCATAACTTTTCATTATCATCTTTATTTGCCATCCCCTTTTGACTATAATCTTTATTTGCCATTTCGTTTTGGTTGTTATCATCATTGGCTACCGTTTTTGATTATTATACTTATTTGCCACCCCCTTTCAGTATTATTTTTATTTGCCATCCCATTTTGACTTTCATCATTATTTGCCACCCCATTTTGGTATTTGTGGTAACAGATACCTTTAGGGCGAATTATAATTATACAATATTCTTTAAATCGATATTTACCATCCTATCGTCCCACCCCCACCCATCCCATTTGTAAAGACCAAACTAGATGAATGTGCCCCGTATGTTGTGTTAACGCAACCCGAAACTAAATTTCGCCTGTTACTGAAATCGCTATTTGCCACCCAGGTGGCAAATAGCTAAAATAATGAGGAATAGTTATTTGCACCCACCCACCCATCCATCCCCCCTCCCCCGGGTGGCAAATAGACACTTCCGATAAAGAGGGTAATGAGCTAGCTTTTGACTGCCTACCGGTCACACTGCACATTCGAGAAAAGGGCCAATAATGGAAGGCTGGGTACACATAAAGTGAGGACATGCGCAACCCGTAAGCTCGAATTTGTTGAGATACATTCGACTTCGAGGACCCGGGTAGAGATGATGAAGTATACCCATTACAGCTCAATGACAGGGTATACAGGAGAAAAGAGGTTCTATTATATTCGATCGGAATACTCCGCTTTATTTGACTGAATTGCCCGAACAGACGAGTCGTGGTTGAAAACAATACTTGAGTGGGAATTAGCAGTAGTTATTGGTGAAAGACGGCAAGCCTGAAAATAAGCAGATTGTCATCTGCCGAATGAGGTTCCCAGAGGGTGAACTTAGTGATGCAACCCTGTATACCTAGGTGGCATCACTAAATGTACCCTCTGTAAACCTCAATCTGAATCAAGGTCTCGGGCCTAAACCGAAAGACGTTCCCAGAGGATAATTTGACCCACTTCATGGGATAGCATCAGCAAATTCACCCTCTGGGGACCTTCTTCTGCAAATGACAGATTGCTTCCAAACCTGTAAGAGGGTGCAATATTACCGTGAGATTCAATTCGATCGACCATTTTAGATTCGAAGGGCCCTCACTCAGGAATCTTCAGCTACCATATTCCAAGGGTGTAGCCAGGGAGGGTGATGCGGGTCGTACGACCACCCCCCCCCCCCCCCCCCCCGCCCGAATGCCAAAGGTCCGCAGCCGATATTCTCCACAGCAATCTAATATATGTCTACATTGAATTTGATTCACTTCCACTCAGCATGAAATATTTGATCATTGCTGATATCAAATACCCCCCCCCCCCCCCCCCCCTTCGGACCACCACCAATGGCCAAAGGTCAAGTTGGAGGAGATATCATCCCCTCCCATAATTAGGATCCTGCGAATATTCGAGATTCGATTCGATATCGATACCATACGTATGCTTCGAGATCGATCCCGAATCAGTCTCAGGATTCGATTTTTTCGAATCTCTCATACTAACTTCAATTTGTTACATTTCCAACAAAAATAGGATAAAACTGTCATTAGAAAATTCATTCATGTAGGCTCATTTCCTATTTATTTGAGTAATTGATAATGTTTAATTGTTAGGTAAGGTGTGAATTTGGCCCAGAACATTATCCATAGTTTTGGTTTTTGAAGGCTTAACTTGTTAGGCCTTCAAAAACTAAAACTATGGACAATAGGCCTAGCTGTTTCAGCGACGGTGCTACAGAGAATATTTAGTTATTGGTGTTTAAGGTGTTCACTCCGTCGCGTAAGGGTCGTCACAGTGTTCCGTAACTTCCGTTTGATGCAATATGAAATAACTTGTCTTTTAAGATTCGATTCGGAATTCGATTCGATGTCGATATCAGAGACACGATTCGATTCGAGATTGGATTCGAAAAGAAATTTGTGATTCGCAGATCCCTACCCATAATCTCCGCCAACTTAACCTTTGGCCTCTGGCAAAGATTTTAGTATTTTTAGTTGCCAGACCTTCTCATCCTTGAGTTGCATTGTGGGCGGCCCCCTAATAACAACTGCTGGCTACACTCCGGTATTCTTCTTTTACGGAATGCTGCAGAATACAACTTGGTGACGAAGTGGTAACCATAACATGAGTTCGAACGCAACGATCTATGCCCTGTTCAAATATGATAACGACGGAGTGATGAAGGGAAGGAATTCCAGTAATGCCATTGTTTCGAAAATTGTATGATTTCTGGGGTGTTAGGTCATGAATGTATGGAATGTCGTTGACATTGTTCGAGATACCTATATTCGTCGGATGAGACATCAGCCTGAATTTATAGCGCGCTCGTGAATCGATTTGACCTAACTATACGTGCAATTTTTTGTTGAAATATTACATTTTTATTTGAAAGCTGGGTCACTGAAACCAAACTTCCAAAAAACATCGATGTTTTCCTTCAAGAGTGGCAATTGCAGTTACTGTAGTTCCTTACTCCATTATGGAACAAAATTGCATATATTAAGCTGGATTGGTGGATTGGACAGAATGTCACTCCAGCATTACATATCTAGGGCCATTGGGATTGTTTGTTTGTTCATTTATTGGGACTTACAACACTTCCAACAGCCGAGTTACATCGTGTCCGCCAGTTTACGGGTGGAGGAAGCCAGAGAGAACATCCGAGTAGCGGTGAGCAAATGTCAAGAGTTAACAGCGGTTGAAGGCAAGCGCAACATTGACGAGCAATACGCCTTAGCACACAGCGTCATGTGCCCTCGCGTGGGTAATCGGGATTAAGTTTCTTGTCCAAGGACACAACACAGTTACTGCTGTCTGGATCAAATCATGGGCCTTTGGGGTTAAAGTCCATTGCTCTAACCAGTGAGAGTGAAGGTAGTTGACGATATACGGACATCTTAGAACAAACAACTGTTGTACAGTTGTTCTTGTATTATGTGCAAATGTTATAGGCGAAAGTGTTCCAACCGCCCCATTTCCCAAAGATCGAACGGGTACTCTCGTGTCGTCATGTCTCTTCAAATTGAATTCAGAGTTGTTGTACTTACATTCCATCTCTAGAAGAGATGTAGGAGTACAAATGCCAGAAAATGGTCAGTAGAACCAAAAAGGCTGTTTCTCAAAAGATGTTATTTTCATCTCCTCATCTACCGTATTCGAAAAGGGAGTTTTGAAGTGGGAGTAACAATCTAGAAGTACTGATCAGGTGATCTACGTGTGGCGCAGGTATTGGTGAAAAATAACTCTCATTTTCTGGACGTTTTTAGTACATTTTTTCTATTTTGTCCAATTCGTCTGCATGAGAAATAGACATAACGATCCCGCTTACACAAATGGTTGAATTTTTCACTTATGCACGAAATATTACCCATTATAAGAGTTGTCAAGTTTCTAGTATCTCCCGTATCCCAGGCACATAATATGAAAATGGCTGATAATTGTAGAAAATTCCCCGGCTCGTGCTGAGAACGATAGGACCCCGTGAACTTCTAACACAGAACTGACTGGGTAATTGCAGTGAAATTAACTTTATTGTTTCCGCTGACAGTCGTGGAACCATAATCCATTAACCACGCTTTATCTCCAGATATCGAAATATGATCTTTTCTTTAAGCCTCGTGTGCATATAATCAAGTTATTCATCCCATAAGTTTATTATACATTTTAGATACAATAAACAGAGGATATGGGATAAGTGTTTTTTTTTCATATAATATTTATGAAAGGAGTCTAAGAATTTTCCGTTTTGGCGAGCCTCTTGCGAGTCCAAACGGAAAATTCGGACGAGTTTCATAAATATCATTTGAGACAAACACTTATTTCATATTCTATTTATCACATGACACACATATGCACAAATTAACGACTTAGTATGACTTTTTAACACTTTACCTAACGTGTGTTGCAGACGACACTTGAAAAAAACATCATCTTATAACAAAAAAAATTCTTTTTTTGCTTCCAAAACATTGGTTATGACCCCTCATTGGAACGAGCGCGATGGCGCCTCACCTTTATGGGCGCAACAATAAAAAAAGCTGAAAATTCCAGAACGGAGTCAAATGTTGATTCGGAAACGGAACCTCTCTGAACTCTTATTCTTCCAAGTCTCCTGCACAAGAGACCTGATGGTAGAAGAGGAGACACTTGGTAGAATTTTGACAACATCAGCAATTCGAAAATTTCTAGGACCCTGGAAATACTGTGACTAATCTTCCTGTCATCCAGAACTTATGCCTGTTGACACTGTAGCTTGACGGCACACGAAATTCTGGAAGTGTTTTACAAAAATTGAGACAACGAGAAGCCTAGGATGTAGGATACCCAGAGAGCAATATTTATGTCCGATTTCTTCAGAATTCCTACGTATGAGATAGCAGGTCGTGTCGCTCACCAATAGTAGAATACCATTCGCACAAACCCAGTTTTTATACCTCATATTATGTCCCCTGCGATCCGTGTTTAGTGTCCTTGTCGGTGGCGGGAGGGGGGGGGGGGGCACGGTGGCTCGTTGTCCTTAAACCGGAAGTCCGACTGTTCGATCCTGACCCACGCCATCTGCGTTTTGCCTTGGGCAAGACTCTTAATTCCAGTTGTTCACATGAGTGCACTGTGTGTCTGTTTACTATTGCGTACTGCAAATCGATGCTGCACTTCACTCTGTTTGGGCCGGTTAGTAAGTTGGGGAGTCTGACAGTTGCTTGCCGCTGTTCGGCGTTTCTCTCTAAGTACTCTGGCTTGATTCGATTATAAAACTGTCCGACGCTATATGAACCAGGCTGTTGAAACTGTCGTTAACCCCCAATAATCAAACAAACAATGAGCACACTAGTCAGAAACCTTCGCTACCCGCCCCTCATGTCGGGCTTCGTGTCTTTCGGTCCGTCATTTTTCTTTGCAAGTATGTCACATTCATATCAGAGACATGCACAGAAAGACACACGCGTGTGAATGGGTTAATCGATTTGGCACGAGTGCCAGCGCGGACGGATAAAACGAGAGGCCGCAGTTTCTGACAAGTGCAGGCGTGGAAGGATAAAACGAGAGGCCGCAGGCCTCAAGTTTTATCCTTCCGCGATGGCACAAGTGCCATATCGATTAACCCATTCACACGGTGTGTCGTTCTGTGTTTATTACACGCCTTCACGTCTATAAAAACAATTATTAGAAGGACACTCAGCAATTCATTTGACAACTATCAACAAAAACAACACATTTTATCGCCAACCAAACTTGCGAGAGGAACCTGTTACAACCGATAATGTTACAACGCCGCATAATGTTACACCAACGCATAATGTTACAAAAAATGTAGTAAACAACCGATAATGTTATAAACTCCGCATAATGTTATAACTTTTTTCAACCCGTTATGTTATAAAAATCGACGCATAATGTTATAACTTTTTTCAACCCGTTATGTTACAACAAATTAACCGATAATGTTATAACTTCTGTATACTAATTCCAGTTACAGCTTTTGTAGATGGACTTTACCACTTACCATTTATTGCCGCATAAAGGTATGTAATATTTATACTAAAGGTTTCTGCTCTGGTTAAGGCAAGGAGACACCCCCCCCCCCCCCCCCAACTCCCGGGGATTTATCATAGAATGACCTAGTCACGTTAGATAGACGCGGATTATCCTGGTAACTCAATCGTGTGACGTCATTACCATGATCATCCAGTGCCTAACATGGTGAAGGCGGGGGTAGTAGAGGAGGGGTGCTATTTTATCCGGTTGGTACGTTTACCAACATGCGTAGTCTCCGCTTCCAGAAATGTAGTGTACCATAGTCCCCTGACGCCTTTGGGAATGGGCAAATGCCTCTGTTTCTGCTTGTTTTGGGCATCTAAAACTCATTTGTCGCATATTTCTTAGTCATAAGAATATCTTATTGTTCATTAATTTGACATTTTAACAACAAACAGTGAACAAAAATGAGGTGGAGTTAAAAGAGGCCAAAAGGTTGGATAGAGCGAGGTACATATTGTGGATGTGGCAGGTTGATAGTGTCGCACGGAAGCCAAAGAATAAGATGCGAGACTGGGTAGGAAGAGGAATGGGGTTCAGGAGGATTGAAAGGGGTGGACAGGGATTAGGCTGAAAAAGAGAGGAGGTCATGGATTAGTACATCAGGGTGATTGTGCAGATAAAGCTATCTGAGAATACTATAAGAGAGTAGTGCTAGACATATGATAATATAGATGGTGGAGATGTTGGAAAAAGTGGAAGTGATGAATTTGGGATTTCAGGTTCTGGAAAAGGCGGAATCACTAGAACAGGTAGTATAGGGAGATGTGGAGGAGGAGTTGTGTTGATGTTGGTGTTTTGGCGATGGTGTTGAGAAGTTATGTATGTTGAAAATGAGCCATTTTGTAGGACCCCGGTGCAGGACCCTGGAAGTGACGTCATGTCACGTGATTAGGCGATCATGTTGGGTTGTCATGATAGTGCACGTGGGTGTCCATGTTGTGATGTCATTATCATGATAATAGGTGGTAGAAGTGCGAAACACGTGCTCCGTCTCACCCCTAACAACCCGACAATAGATATCGAATTAATCCAAACATCCCGACAATCTTCAGAAAACTGACCCAAACACTCCCGAAAACACTCCCAAATAAAGGTAGGATAGTATCCTTAATGAGGGTATGAGACGTATGAAGAGGTACTCGTTGCGCTCATTTTCATAGCTTTCATTTTGAGACGTATGATTTTGCGCGCATCGTGCTCATGTTCATAGCTTTCATTGCTTCATACGACGAAAAGGGGGATTCCGTGGGTTTAGTGTCCTTAAAATATAGGATAATATCGTTACCTAATGTCCGACCATATAATGGACGCGTAATTTATCACAGAAATGGGTTTATTACAATAATGGTTGGTTTATTACAATCGTGTTTTTTTTAACTGAGAGATAAACTGGAAGGGGGGGGGGGCGCCGCCCCTGTCCCCGGAGCCCTACTTCCCCTTGACCCTGGAACCCCTGAAGTCCCGGTCCCTCGAGTTTCTGGCGAGTTACTAAATCGGTACTGGCAGGATTCGGGAGTGTTTTCGGGAATGTTTTCGACAGTTTCCTGAAGATTGTCGGGTTGTTTGGATTAATTCGATATCTATTGTCGGGTTGTTAGGGATGAGACGGAGCACGTGTCCCTATAACAATACGCGCTGCGCATACGCACTTCTACCACCTATTATCATGATAATGACATCACAACATGGCAACCCACGTGCACTATCATGACAACCCAACATGACCGCCCAATCACGTGACATGACGTCACTCCCGGTGTCTTGCACCGGGGTCCTACAAAACGGCTCATTTTCAACATGCATAACTACTCAACACCATCACCAACACCGCCACAACACCAACATCAACACAACTCCTCCTCCACAATCTCCTCCTTCTCCCTATACTGCCTGTTCTAGTGATTCCGCCTTATCCAGAACCTTTGGTATAAATATTACATACCTCTATGTGGCAATAAATGGTAAGTGGTAAAGTCCATCTACAAAAGCTGTAACTGGAATTAGTATACATTAGTTATAACATTATCGGTTAATTTGTTGTAACATAACGGGTTGAAAAAAGTTATAACATTATGCGTCGATTTTTATAACATAACGGGTTGAAAAAAGTTATAACATTATGCGGAGTTTATAACATTATCGGTTGTTTACTACATTTTGGTAACATTATGCGTTGGTGTAACATTATGCGGCGTTGTAACATTATCGGTTGTAACAGAACCCGTGAAACTATTTCGACCTCTGAGTTGCAGTGTGTTCTATGTGCCTACTGGCACATAGAACACATTGGGTCTCAGAGGACGATTTTCAGCTATCGCTAGCGATTCAAATTGTAATTTCGATGCACGATTTGTAGAACATTCACGTGACATTTCGCTTCTATTTAAAAATAGTCCGTCAACGATTTCCGTTCCGCACAAATTTTCATTTTCAGAATGGTTTAGTGTTGCTGTAGATGGTGATTTCATAGAACAGGCGTGTAATAAAACCACCTATGAAGCCATCCACGTACTTGTATGGCTATCCGACACATATGACTTCGTCAGCCTTCACCTAACGTTTCGTAGAAATGTCAGTAGTTTGAAAATCCCATTGTTTTTCAGTCGAATATCCCGAATACTTTCGATATTCATTTCATATTTGGCCTGCTTCCCATTGAAAATCCTCACATATCAACCGGATGTTTTAACTGGTAGAGTGCTAAATTTGATTTGACCAACAAAATTTGTTCACATGTCTTTGCCTTGTTACAATTTATAGGAGAGTGCCTGTGGGCACTCTCCTATAAATTGTAACAAGGCAAATCTTTACAGACTGAATAATATCACTTCAAAGACAATATGAAGCACAGTCACTGAATTTGAAGCCTTCAAGTTGCAGAACCTGCACTTCAGAATAAAGCCCAAATATGGGCTTCCAGCACTTTACCAGTTAAGGATTTATTGTAGAAAAAACAGACCATTTGATGTCATGCATTTTGCTTCTCATGCAACATCTGATTTCATTTTCACCGGACTCTTTTCTCAACGGATCCTTACAATACATACCGAAACCCATCCTCTAATTCCAAAAATAATATCGTCCTGGAACTGAAAAGGAACCCTTAAATATACAAAATACTTCGAATGAAACTTCTAGTGCCCAGGAGATCATGATCATATCTCCACGCCGTGGTCTCTATCAAAAATTGACCAAAAGGTGATCCACAGATCCAGACGACGACTGTTCATGAGCTCACCATTCATTGGGGTATTCGAGAAGAGCGGGTTGCTATTTTGTCATCACCATTCACCTTAAAAACCAAATGCCTCCAGGGACCAGCTTCCGCAGCGTGCAGTAGAAAGGTATTAATATTACTGCAGCAAGGCACAGTGGTCACTCCCAACAAACGGTCTTACAACACCATCTTCAGAACGTGAATGGTGGAATAGATTTAACACACTGCACTGTAAGAAAGTAGTGCTAAAATTCCTTCGTTACTAATAACGTAAAGGATATTACAAAGAATGAAAATCCCGTATTAATCCTTTGAAAACCGATAATGTCCTCCATGCCAGTAGAATGCCATCAATTGGAAGAGTCCATCCATATTCTTTATGTGCGGGTAGAACAACTAATATTTTCAATGTGATTGGTTTACCATACGAATGCAAGTAAGAATTATCTACTTTATGATTTCAGATCGCAGGGATCACGGTGGCTCAGTGGTTACGGAATTGGACTTCAAACCGAAAGGTCCACGGTTCGACCCCTGCCAGGGGTAACTACGTTGTGTAACTTGTGTCCTTGGACAACGCACTTAACCCTTTACCCAACGAATCGCCCGCATCCGCCCGAGTAATATGCAAATTCAGCAGCTGAAAAAATATTATTTTTCGAAAATTTTCATCAAAACCATATCATATGACCTCTCTTTGGAACGAGCTCGTCGAACTCGTTCCAAAGAGGGGTCACGTGATATGGTTTTGTTGAAAGTTTTTGAAAAAAAATAAAAAATGATATTTAAAATAATAAATTTTTAAATCGTCTGCGTTGGGTAAAGGGTTAATCCCGATTGCCCACGGTGTGTATTAAGGCGTACTACACGTCGAATGTGCGCTTGTCGTCAACAAATGCTAACCCTGCTTGTGTGGAATTAGCACGCTGAGTCTGACAGTTGCTCACCGTTGCTCTGTGGCTCTCTCCGGGTACGCCGGATTCCTCCATCCGTAAAAATGTCCGACACAAGGTGACCCTGGCTATCGAATGTATCGTTAAATCCCAATAAATAAATAAATAAATTTCAGGTCCCATCACGAGCCTGTACAGTTTAAAAACTTCTCTCGTTTCAAAGGGTTAACCTTCATTTGGGCAATGCCGATGTATATTTTGTTGGCTACTGAGCAAAAACTGAAGAACCGATACTTTGTTTCATTTCACAAAAGCAGACGGCTGTTGATTTGTTATACAGAATAAATCAATTAATATCTTTAACCCTTTACACAACGTAACGGCCAAAATCGGCGAGCGCTATTCGCAAAAATCGCCAAATTAATTTTCATTATATTTTCATTTTTGTCTCAAAAACATAGGTTATGACCCCTCTTTGGAACGAGCTTGTTCCAATGAGGGGTCATAACCTATGTTTTTGAGACAAAAAAATGAAAAAAAAATAGTTATTCAAGAATTTTGTTTGCAAGTGTCGTCTGCTTTTCATGTTGGGTAAGGGTTAACACGCAGCCGTATGACCTTCATGTTAAAGATATTAATTAGTCTACCTTAACAATTGTCTCTTCTAAAACAGACTAACTTTCGAAAACGACAATGCAAAAACGGAAATTAAAAGTGTTGCCTTAGTGCGGAAAAAGCTTTGCTCCACTGTCCGTGAACACGTCTATCTCTGTTTCCATATGATGAAACTTTAACTGGTTGAGTGCTGGAAGCCACTATCAGGGCTTTCAAAAAACTGAGGATACCAGAGAAAAAGCCAACATTTCCCCGACTCGTGTTTCATATTCAGTCAAACACAAATAATATTTTCTTTATAAAAATCTGTTTATTGCAAATTATTGGAGAGTGCCCGCGGGCAATCTCCTATAATTTGTGACAAAACAAATTTTGAATAGCATATTCAGATAACGATAAATAATCTAGCTCTCAACCAGTTAACGAAATAACGGCCATACCGTAATATTTACTGTAAAATTTACGGCAACTGGTAAACTTAATAGTAATTTTAACAGCGTGTTCTATTCAAGGTTTTTATTTTTGTCTCTGCAGTGGTGTTGATAGCCTTTTCAATGTGGTCATTTAGTGAATGAATATTCGGATGACATAAGTAAGACGTCTAAAAACCAACACTATCATCTCCTTGTCATGCACTCTTTGACAAAATGTATTTAAATAATTGTCATGAACTTAACGCAATGCTAAGTTGAATAAATGGAAAACAAATTCAAAATATTCTTTTTGGTGATAAGCACCTCTCAGTGTCCCCCATGCTTGCTCTTCCTCCACTGAACCATGGCCGGGCCCCTAGGCTTTTAGGTACTTCGGTCTGGAGGCCCCCTCCGGGACGTCAATCTTTCACCCCACTACAGCTGACAGTCTGACCCTGGTACGGTATGTACTATGCCACAGTACATAGCCCTATATCCATTTTGCGGGTCTCCTGAAGAATTCTACTCACAAATTGGCATATTATTTAAATAAGCATTAAAATAATGTACTGTATATATATATATATATAGTATACTCATGAGAGTATATATATGGATAAATATATATGTACATGTATCGCTACGGCGCAGAGTGCATATAGTGCCTTTAACCATTGGAGCCCTAAGGCGGTGGAAACACAATGCCTCAGCAAAAGACAATTGGCGGGGCCCCTGTCCCTGTGGGCCCCTATGCTTCAGCCTAGTCGGCCTTATGAATAATACGGCCCTGCGGTCAAGATGACTTAATCCTTAAAGACCTAATTTCGACTGTTATCATTTTTACTGCAACAGAACAGAACATCATCCAGTGTTTGGATCAGTTGGCAAGGTACAATCTAAGTACTTCACAGTTGTTTCTAGGCAAGTCTTGGCTGCCTGTGCAGGCAGCCAAGACTTGCATAGAAATAACTGAAAAATCTCAGGATGCAGACAGCCACCGTGTAGCAGAAATGTATAAAAAATCTCCAGCCCTTTACATTGCCGCCGAGAGAAAATACGGGCCCCGGGGGGATCAATTAGATGGTACCACCTGCCCCCCCCCCCTCCCTTGTTTCAAACCCAACTTACCAAGGACCTATGAAAATATTCACCCTTCCCCCGACCGATATCTATTATGACTCAATTGCCTCTCAAAGACTAGATTGGGTTACACAAGAGAATGTAAGAAGGGAGACAGTTCTTGAAAGGAATATATGCGTACTAGTGAATTCGGGAGCCCGCGGCTCGCCTGTCGATTCACACACACTGGGCATAGGAAAAAAGCTCGCAAATTAGCTGTCTCGGGTGGAGCGGCTCCGTCCTCGCGGGCCCCCCGGACCGTCGGGCCCCATGCTCCCCCCCCCCCTTCTCGACGGCCCTGGCCCTTTAAGACCTTCAACATCCGCGTGAGAATCATACCATACAGAAATCATTTAAGATTCATTAATTTTTTCCATATGCTTTAGATAATCGCATTTTAATATCTCGTTTTTATTTATGTATTCTCCTCCTCTGAAATTGAGCTCATAAAATGCACCTGATATACTTCAAGCAATTAACGTTATCTCTTGAAATAACCCATCAAAAAGTTCATCACCCACTATCAAATCAAAACATATACTCTTTGCATGCCTAAATACTTTGTGAGTTTCAAGCTGGGCGGCTATTGGATGCAGCCTTTGATAATTAAAGTCGAGATGAAAACATATCGATGAAATGCGTCCCAGTCCGTATCTTCTCCCCATGTAGGTCAAGGCGATTATAAAACTAGCAGGTCATTGGGTTTAACCTACTTGAATCAAGCTGAGGATCACTTCTCATCAAATGGATGAGACTTTATACCAGCTGGGCCGATGCATTTTAACCCTTTATCGAACACAAATAGAGATCCAGTTTTATTTTCTGTCACTGCGGCTGGGCTGCAGCGGTCTATAGCTTCTCTATAAGACTACTCGTCTCCTGAGTTCCAATGTGTACTGTGTGCCAGTAGGCACATAGAACACATTGGAACTCAAGAGACGTATTGCAAAAAGTGGAGACTGACAGTCAACCAGAAGAAAACCAAAGTGATGTTTTTTTTCAATAAAGCGGGCAGAAAGGCTGATGTTCACTTTACGTGTGGGTCCTAGAACTTAGAAGTGGCCTCAACTTCCACGTACCTGGAGTTAGTCTTCGCTCGAGAGCATTAAAAGCTTATTTCAAACTGAAAAAACTGTTTGCGTCCGTATCAAAAGAGAATATCCGTATTAGGGAGAAATTGTGTGATGCATTAGTTAAACCTATTCTTCTGTATGGGTGCGACGCCTGGGGCGATTACTCTTTTAAGTCTGAAGTTTAGCAAGTCGAATCTTTACACATTAAATTTTGCAAAACTATTCTTCATGTACATTCGAAGTCCGGTAACCGGGCCGTTTTGGCAGAGTTAGGAAGATTCCCCATGGCTATAGACATCAAAGCCGCATTTGTTAACAACTGGCTTCAAGCTACATTATACCGTACAAATAACCTATTGAAAACAGCGTTTTCTGACATGGAAATAAACGGCCATCCATGTACCTCTGTTGTCGAAACAATACTGTCAGAATGTGGTTATCGGCATGTATGGCTCAACCCAGCCACTGCTACATAGCATTTTATAAAGCATTTAAAACAAAGATGGTGCGATATGCACATCAAAACGTGGCATACAGTAAAAACTAGAAGTCCTGTCATAAAATGCGCACAAATAGCACGTTGATCTGCGCGTTAATGTATGCGTTGTGGCCATAGTAAAGCTATCAAATTTTCTACATATGGCCTGTGCACAAGCAATGTTTCAGCCAATGGACCTCCGGATAACCCGGAGGTCCATTGGCAGAAACATTGCGTGTGTTTGCCATGAATAACCAGGAGAACCTGCCGTGATTTGGATGCCATTCGATATGGCAATTGCGCGCAATTCCAACGCGCAATTAAGCCTAGATAAGCGCACTATTCGTGACAGGACTTCTAGTTTTAACTGTAGTGATAATAAAGGCAACCAGAGAATGAAACTAAACTTTTACTATTCAGTGAAGAAGAACTTTGTTAGGGGAAAGTATACTGATTTCATTCCCGCAGAACAAAGAGAATTCTTAACGCGATTTCGGATAGGATCTAGTCAGTTAGAAAAAGAGAGCCCCCCCCCCACCCCCGGAATAAATCTTCAATATTTGATATCAGCAGTGATCAGAGATGTCGTGCTGAGTGGAAGTGAATCAAATTCAATGAAGAGGCATGTAATAGATTATCGTGGAGAATATCGGCCTCGGACCTTTGGGATTCGGGGGTGGGGGGAGCCTACGAGACCCATGAACCTCCATGGCTACACCATTATTACACGAATATTCTGCCCACCTCATCGCTTACAATTTTTCATAACATTGCTTACAAAATGTGCAAATGTCAATAGTGTCTTTGGTAACATTTCTGAGGTCATCTATTATATACTTAAATGTAAACCAGGCATGTATTAATTGGAAAAAAGTATTTCAATATGACTATAATTGTTACTAATTGGCCTAAATGACACGATAATTTCTGTGGAAAACTAATTCTGACATCGAACAGAAAACCTCTTCCACCAATGAAATTGTTTTTTCTCAGTTCCTTACCCAACACAAAAATACTTCCTGGTGCCATGCAGAAGGCTGACTCTGCACTCTTTGGAGGGGGGGGGGGGGGGGGGGGCGTCCACCTAATGTCCACTTTAAAACACCTACTGTTAAAATAATGGCAAAGTACTGTCAGCCAGTTAACGTTACTTCAGCTGTTAATTTTTCGGTAAAGTCTGTTGCTTCTTTGAGTTTCATCACATGGAAACTAAAAGAGGGCTATTCTTTTTTAGCGGAGGAAAGTGGTCCTTTTTAGAACGAACGCATTCAGCTCTTCTTTACTTCTCGCTTATGCAAAACAGCATTGCCCATGTCGAAAGATACCCTGTTTAAAACAAATTTTAATCTAGACCATTTAATAACTTTAACCTGCAGCCATGTGGCTGCAGGTTAAAAATATTAGTTGGCCTACTCTGTATACATGGACGGATCCAGAGCGAATTTCATACCCGTTAAACTTGTTTATTTGCATGATCATCTTTTACTGTATCAGTAGCTGGAAATGGTCATTCTTAACCTTTTACCCACTGCGGGTAGCAGGCGATACTTGCAAAATAAATTCATAAATTACTAAAAATTTTCAATTTTTGTCTCAAAAACATAGCTTATGACCCCTCATTGCAACGAGCTCGTTCCAATGGAGGTCATAAGCTATGCTTTTTAGACAAAAATTGAAAACATAATAAATTTGAATGGAGATTCTTGTATATAGGCCTAGTCGGTTTTGGTTGTTACGTTGGGTAAAGGGTTCATGCTGTAAATCATTAACGGTATGTCAGTAGTAGGAGAGCGATGGATCGGGCCTATTCAGCCGGACCCCAGCCCGGACCCCGGAAGTGACTTCATGTCACGCGACCTAGTTACGTCATGTTTGGTTGTCATGGTAGCCCGCGTGAGCGGCCATCTTGTGACGTCATCCCCATAGTGATACGTGGTGTTAGTGCGCATGAGCAGTGCGTGTTGTTAGGGTGATACGGGTTTCCGTCGGCCATTTTGTATACTGGAGGCAACCATCTTGGTTTCTATGGTAGAATGTGGTTGCTATGTTACCGAAAGGCTTCTTATAGGACAGGGGTATGTTCGAAGGGTATGTTCCGTTATACAAGAGTAATTTCCCGATCACGCTCGCGGTTAACACCACTTCACCACTCGTGGGGAACATTTGGTATACCAAGCTACTTTGGGTATATTTTATATAGATATGAACACAACGGGCACATAACACTTCTATTCAGTCAACAGAACCCATGATTTTTCGAAAACAGTCGTTGACAAACAAAAAAACACACTCATCTAATCAAAACAATAGGACTTCATTTTCAATTCTCTCAACCCAACGGCACGTGAGAAAATTCTGCGAGAAAATTCTTTCAACAAATAAAAATAATCAAACTGAGCCCATGTGTACTTTTTCCGTCGGTCAGTGATATTTCGGACCTATTTCAATCTGATCCATAAAGTCTCTCGGGGGATAGGTGGTTGGTTCGCGAAAACAACTAGAGAATTATATTTGTGTTGTTCGCATTGATCTCTTAAATACACGACGTCACTTCTTCATAATTTTTAGAAGCGTAGAAACAGCAATTAGACTGACGTTACGTTTCAAAGTTTTCTCGCTCTAACTTACAGGTATTGTGATTCGTCTTCATTTTTTTGTGTTTTGCATGTTGGGTTGTTTATGTACTGGGTGGTGCAATTACCTGCAGCTGGTAATGGAATGAATGTTGAGGAAAGTTAGACGCATCATCCGTTGCAGAATTATCAGGTTTTTGTAGGTGAACTACAGGAGACCGCCAGTACCACTGAAATAGTCCGTCAGGCCTCAGTGTGCAAAATGTGAAGCCAAAAGTTGCATTTTGAATGGTAAAGTCTGAGTCACTTAACTGGTAGAGTGCTAATTTTTTTCTAAGCCCCAAGATTCGTTCACACATTTTTTGTCTTGTTACAATTCATGGGAATTCATAGGCACTCTCCCATATATTGTAACAATCCAATCCAAATCGATTGGATGAAATAATATTACTTACAAGATTATATGAAGGACCTCCACAGAATATGAAGCCTTTAACTGGCAGTACCTGCAGTTCAGAATAAAGCCCAAATATGGGCTTCTAACAGTTGCGCAGCCTTTCTTGTGTCTTGAAAGATTTTTAGACTTTTGCCGTGAGAGGCAAAATATATTTCAATTCTATGCAATATATGAATACTGGTTAATGATAAAAAACAACAGTTTTTCAAGAATATTTACAAAGCCGAGCGTTCAGTTAGCCATCTCCAACCCACGTGAATAGTCAGTCGGTTAGAGCCATTGTTTAAATTTTGCACACTGGGCGCTTGTGCGTTCGTTTCTCCCGACGTCGTGTGACTTGAATAACGATCTTTTATCGCCGAATTTGTATTACTACTGATGTTGCTGTTTGCCATTGCGTTTTGGGGTAAATGTTAGATAAACCTCAACATCTCACATTCAGACGTTATCGCAAACTAGCAAATGTAATTTCAATATGAGCGATCGAGAGGTATAGGTTTTAGCTTTGAGTACGCCAAACATTTTAGCATTGAAATTCATCGATAGCCATGTTTTCCATGCCATTCTAATAAACTTTGCCAGCTCATTTCAGGATGTCTTCCCAAACCTTCAAATGAAATTTCGTGTTGCTTTTATCGACGACACAGGCTGTATGTAGGCGATTCATTGTATAGTGCATGTACTTCAAGGCCACCATTTACCCTCATGGACATAACATAAAATACTAGACTGTCGCCAGGGAGGCTATTTCTTCCGGAAACCCGTCAAAATTCGATTGCTCACACGCACACTCTGAAATCAATTCTGTTAAAAATCAACTCAACTGATTTTAGAGTGCATCTAGATGTATTACAGGGAGCGCGGAACCGAAGTTACGCAACGTCGAGCCCGGTTAATCCTCGGATGGGTGACCGTCTTAGCGATCGATTCGGACTCCCGCGTTGTGTCCTTGGGCAAGGCACTTAACCCCTTGTCCACATGGGGCACGATGACGTCGTGTACTAGTGCGTACTGCACGTCGATGGTGCGCATGTCTTCAACCAATCTAACCCTGCCTGTGCTGCAGTGCGGAGTTACGATAATGGGGAGAGAGCAGCTGCTCGTCGTTGCTCGGTGGTTCTCTCCGGGTACTCCGGCTTCCTCCGCCCGTAAAACTGTCACGGTCATGATTAGCCATTGTGCATAAGTATGTGACCTTAAACACCAATAAATAAATAATAAATAAATAAATAGATGTATTATATCATAAAGATTCATTAAGGTTTGAATAGTTATATAGTGTCGGAAACCGAGGCTTTGTCGCTGCTGGAAGAAATAGATTCACGCCGCGTATTCAGCCAAAACTCAAGGAGTGTTGCCTGAATCCGTGCGTGAACGTGTGACGAACCCGCCCGTTTCACTTTTGTTGGGGTGGTTCTTATCCTGAAGGGGTTAATAACTTTTCCCTGAAAAGCATAAATCAACAGGGGTTCCCTGAAACCAAATCTTTAATACATATATCAGAAAAATAAATATGATAATTTGTGACTTACATGGAATCCATAAGAATAAGAATACAAAACATCAATCACCCCCTACCCACAATATTTGAGTCACTTGCTGGCCCGCATTCTCTGTTGTTGCTGTTTTTCTCCTCTTCGCTGGTATTGGTTCCTTGGTCGCCTCTTCTCTTCACCCTTTCACTGCCGCCACAAGGCCACTAGCGTATTGTTACTTTATCGGGCTCCTCTGCTCTAACAGGTGACGGAATGTCACTCTGCTACTGCCGTCGCACGGCCACTAGCTTATTGTCACTTTACTTGACGCTTTTCACGCAAGCAATCGCCACCAATGGGTTAAACTCCTCTTTACGTTTGTCTCAGTACAATTTTCATACAGGCAAAGCCTTCTCTGCCTATGTATGGCTCGCCTTCCAAAACAGGTAATGCCGTTTACCTAAATGCATATAGCTCCCTGAGCTCGTACTTCGTGTTACCGATCCTATTCTCATATATGGCCACCGACTTGGCCCGCGACTGCTCCTATTCTAACTATGAGCTCTGTGGCCCCCTACATAACAACGTATGCTTTCGCACCGATGCGGCACCTCCTCTAACCTATAGCATGGGACCTCCCCATCTACTCGCAACGACCCACAGACTTACACACATTCCGACTGGAATTGGCTGGAATGAATTTTTCGAGAAATCCCCCGATTTTTATTTAGATAGCCAGAACATTTATTCTCAGTTAATCGCTTTTCTTGAACTTGGACCTTTAGATCTATCTTAATTTAACACTCACTTTAAAGTTCCTTTGAAAGACTCGCATTTTGGTATCTTTTGACATTTCGGCGACAGGATAGATGCGTAATATGGGTGTGTGTCCAGAGCATATGGGATGTACTGTTTTCTACAACAACCACCTATTAAGTGGTCATAATTACGTAGATAACAATTATGGGAGAGAACTGCTTTGATCAGTTATCGGATCGCCCATGTGGCGTTCAACAAATGCGCCCTAATGGACATTAAATTTCATGCTTAATTACTAAAGTTTGAGTTATTGATTGCCTGTTCAAATGACAAATCGGTTCTCGGGGTCCGTGATATAAACGCACATTCTTACACCTTGGCCCGAACGAGAAAAATTATCAAAGATATATACACTTTTATACAACAAAATCGCAACTTTTAGCTATCACCTTGACATATAGACACGAGACAGTGGGAGATGGACTGAGGCCTACGAACTTGTTAACATTGCTTATTTCGGTTGTCAATATATTTATATGCACTTGTCAAAACAAGGAAGCGGTTCTTCAGATTGGAAATGATGGTGTTACTGAAAACACACCACCAGAGATGCTAGGAACAAACCAATAAAAAGTCCGAAAGTCTCTAACAAATCTATATGGAACTGTAACCGCATTGGTTGTGACATATTGGAATCGGCTCGATGAGACTACTCCTATGATATGTCACACTCATTGTACACACTGTACATTAAAACAAAGAAGATAGTATTACTGTGAAATAGTGGAGAACCATTTGGAGATTAGAAGAAAAATATAATAGACCTTGTGAATCAATTAATCATCAGTTAGAGGTGGGACTCGCCTGCATCTATGACCGGGCGACAGGTCAGGAAGATATTTCGTACTGGAGATATTACTTCAGAAACAACTGAGACTAAAATTCTTTACACTAAACAAGTTTATTAACTGGATTCCGGCTTTCATAATAATACCAAGTGTTGACGAGGGTCAGGCGGACAAGCTCAAACGTTATTGTCACTGTTTATCAGAATTACATTATTCACAGAAGGTAACAAACAGGCTTTATATGTACTATTTCCACGTAACATTGTCTAAATAGAATAATAAATATTGGTAGCTATGAAAATAACATGTAGTCTCTTGTATTAATCAAATGGGAATTGTGGTGGATTGTGTGAGCGGAGGACTCTTAATGCGTTACTTTGTCTATTCATTAACTCTTAGAAGCTGGTCGTATCTTCCACGTCAGTTAATAACAATAACACTTTGGCCAGCCGCTGATTTGTCGCGGTTCTCGGACGAGAAGGCCATGGTTACCCCTGCACTCCCAACTGCCCCCCTATTCCCACGCTTCTCCTCTCCTCCCAACACTCGGAGACGAACTGCTTGATGACATAACCTTGCCACATTCTTCTCAATCTCTCCGATTAGCATATTAACCCTCTCCTTTGAGTCTCCCCCTAACCACATTCTCCCATCCCACTTCACCATTATACTCCCAGTGAATCTCATTCTTTTAGACTGATACTTTGGGCATTCTAGACGAAAGTGTTCCGGGGTCTCCACCATGCCCAAGTTACACATCTGGCACTCCCTTTCACCGTCTTTCCCAATTTTTCCCCTCAGCTCCAGGGATCGCGACCTCAGCTTGAACAACAGTGACCCCCCCCCCCAAAGGTGCCATCAAGGTACTCTTCAAAACCTGGCCTCGCTATATCACACAGGCCACCCAAAGACCTCTTTGATTTGACCCCCTCTCGCCAATTACGGTTATAATCCTCCATGACCCTTTCTCTGACGATTTTTTTACCCTGGTTTACCCCAAAGTCCAGGCCCGAGATCTCCAATGAGTAGTTCTCTACTAGCTCCCTCACTTGGACCATCCACTCCGTTTTGATATTTGAGTTGAAAATTCTAAGGAACATTACTTTACACCATCGGCTGTCGGGGAGATTTACCAAATAATTAAGATAACCGAGTTTCAACAGGTCTATCCTGTCCTTGATCCTCATCCACCCAAGCTCACCCCTGATTGCTTCTAGCGCTGCGGCATTACTCGACCCCGTTATCTATCGACCTGCATCGTTCAGCAATAACAGCAACTGGAAGATTCCATATTCATTATTTGGGGGGAGACCAATTAATATTTTCAACGTGCAGCCTTAGTGGCTGGGCGTTGAAAATATTAATTGGTTTACACTACACGTTCAGTTAACAGTCACCCGTAAAGAAATTATGGCGCATCATGTTTCTGGGCCGGAAAACCGGCCCCTCGGGTTTAAAAGGTTAATTAAATCAGCCCGTTTATATCAAAGTTTCAGATTTCTTCTGAGTGTTTTCTTTTTCGTATAGGTTTGTCACCTAAGGCATGAACGTTGTTAGTGTGAAGGGCTTCTACCTTGTTATTCTGTCTTTTTCGGTGTCATGATATCTGTTGACAGATTGCCAATCGAGCTAGATTCAGATTGCGGGGCTCTGTATCCTTTTTTCGTGTAATGATCTTTCTTGACAAGTTGTTAGTGTGAAGGGCTTCTACATTGTTATTCTGTCGTTTTCGGTGTCATGGTATTTGTTGCCAGATTGCCAATCGAGCTAGATTTAGATTGCGTGGCTCTGTATCCGTTTTTCGTGTAATGATCTTTCTTGACACAACCAACGCATCTTGGGTGGGTCTACTAATCCACGATAACAGCAGATTAAAAAAAACATTTGTTTAGTTACGTTAGGTTTTACATAGGCTCGTCGATCCTTATGAACATGTACACCACTTCTGCGAGCGTAAGCGTCTCTTTGCTTCCTCACAGGGAAATCTTTCTGGCGCTTTCTGTCCCTGGATCGTTTTGCTGCAGTCCTCGATTTCTTGACACGGGACGCTGGGTTCTTCCACATATGCATAAGACTGGTCTGATGTGTTTCTGCCCTCAGCTTTTATGCTCCGTTATGGGCTCTCGATGTTTAGGGGAATCACACTGCACATACTTAACCCAGAAATGTCCTCTCGATATCTTAAAGTGAGCTAAAAAGTCACCGTATGTCTAGATTCTCCAGAAAATTTGACCGGGTAACTGGTCACGCAGATATTTCGTGCCAGAGACCGCACTTCAGAAACTACTGCAACTAAAAGTCTTAATGTATACAAATTTATTAATTGGGCCGGGCATATATGTAATACAAAGTGGTAACGAGACTCGGGTGGCCAAACTCTCTATCAAACATTCTTTCAATCGGTTATCTGAATTAAATTATTTACAGAAGTTAATGGGCTTTAATATGTACAATTTTCAAGTAACATTACCAAAATGGAACAATAAATATTAGTAGCTATAAAAATAACATATTTCAATGAGCATGGTAATGGGTTATATGATTGCCAAAAAAAAACATCGTAATGAGCTAATTCGTCTATTTATTAATTAAAGCAGACCGTTTTTATCAAAGTATCTAAATTAATCCAATTTTTCTAAACTGCAGATTTTCGCCTAGTGATACGTGTACTAGAAACCTTTATTTTTGAATAACTAAATTGAGAAATATGAATAAAAAGCGGAAACAACGAAGGTCATCTCACGAACCTGAGCCACAGGCCATGGAGAGGCGTTAATATAAGTTGCATAACTTGCTCGCCAATCTTTGTGAAACAAATAAGCTTAACCCTTTACCCAACGAATCGACCGCATCCGCCCGCGTAATATGCAAATTCAGCAGTTGAAAACATATTATGTTTCAAACAATTTCAACAAAACCATATCATGTGACCCCTCGTTGGAACGAGCTTGTCGAGCTCGTTCCAACGGGGGGTCACATGATATGGTTTTGCTGAAATTTTTTGAAAAAATTATATTTAAAATAATAAATTTTGATATCGTCTGCGTTGGGTAAAGGGTTAAAATAAAAAATATATAAAAATAAAATAAAATATGGAAACATGTTATGGAAAGTATGCCATTCTGTTTAAGTCCGGAAATAGAAACTTATTCCATTAAGTGTAGAATCCTCATGGATAGTATACGCTAGGATGATTTTCTGTTCTGACCATGTCAAGTGACACTAATGACACTTTACCTATAATGAAAGAGCTCTGATAGGACTCTGAGTGATTATTTCAATAAGGGACAAAATGAGGATTTGGACCTTTTGAAAATTTGACTAACTGGAAACTGCTAATATCCAACATCATTTTTATAGATACATGCTGGCAAGATTGTTTTCAGCCAGCAGTAGTACAAGTTTCTGTGTAATATTTTTGCTATTAACCCTTTACCCAACGTAACGGCCAAAACCGTCCAGCGCTATTCTCAAAAATCGCCAATTAATTTTTAAAATATTTTCATTTTTTGTCTCAAAAACATAGGTTATGACCCCTCGTTGGAACGAGCTCGTCGAGCTCGTTCCAACGAGGGGTCATAACCTATGTTTTTGAGACAAAAAATGAAAAAAATTAGTTATTCAAGAATTTTGTTTGCAAGTGTCGTCTGCTTTTCATGTTAGGTAAAGGGTTAATCAATGTTGATAGGGGTACTATATTGTCTCATCTCCGTTATCTCATCGTATTGCACATAGCGCACTGACTGACGAAAATGGCAAATATTTTTAAATTCTTTGTATTATCAATTTCGGGGTCGTTTTTTGTTGTTGTTGTTGTTGAACATTAAAACATATTGTGAGTAAACTACAAATTCAACTCTGTGGGTGTTGTTTTTAAGAAAAATCTCACAAAATGCAAAATAAATTCATAAAAAATCAATTAAGTATATTAATTCTAGAACAAAAATCTGTAAAATCATAAAGGGCCAATCAGTCATGTAATAAAGTCTGCACTGTCATCGATTTATTTCAGAACTCCTCATTTCTTCAAATGTGACAATGTTTTTCTGACTGGTAATGGGATTGCACATGGCAACAGATTGACCACCGTTCAGTGTTGACGCCTGCGTGATAAAGAGAAGCCAGGTTTTGAAGAGTACCTTGATGGCACCTTTGGGGGTCACTGTTGTTCAAGCTAAGGTTGCGATCCCTGGAGCTGAGGGGAAAAATTGGGAAAGACGGTGAAAGGGAGTGTAACTTGGGCATGGTGGAGACTCTGGAACACTTTCTTCTAGAATGCCCAAAGTATCAGTCTAAAAGAATGAGATTCACTGGGAGTATAATGGGGAAGTGGGATGGGAGAATGAAGGACATGTGGTTAGGGGGAGACTCAAAAGAGAGGGTTAATATGCTAATCGGAGAGATTGGGAAGAATGGGGCAAGGGATGTCATCAAGCAGTTCGTTTCCGAGTGTTGGGAGGAGAGGAGAAGCGTGGGAATAGGGAGGCAGTTGGGAGTACAGGGGTAACCATGGCCTTCTCGTCCGAGAACCGCGACAAATCGGCGGCTGGCCAAAGTGTTATTATTATTATTACATGAACAAAATATATGTCACCCATGTGTAAACAGCATTACTGTAGTCTCCGTTGTGAAGTAATCATAAATTAAAACTTTACCACAGTACGAATTACAAATTAATCTGACTGGTTAACATTTTACCCAAAGCTTAGAATATCAAATTTATTATTTTAATTATTGTTTTTTTTTCCAAAAAATTCACCAAGATCTTATCATGTGCCCCCCCCCCCCCCCACACCCCAATTGGAACGAGCTCAGAGAGGGATCACATGATATAATTTTGTTGAAATTTTGTGGAATGTTTTTTTTCAACTGCGTTATTTCTAAATTATTCGGGCGGTTGCGGCCGACTCGTTAGGTAAAGTGTTAAAACTCTGAAATTCTGGGTGGTTATCGCATACTCTTGTAGTAACGTGATAGACTGGTATTGAAGTTGACAAAAGTTCATTTTAACATGTTTGTCCTCTCGACAGTAGGGATACCAAGTAATTTTTATGTCCTCTTAATTTATGTATAGTTCGCTTTATGAAAATAAATCTGCACGAATATGTTTTAATGTCTTTCCGGCAGTAACGGCGTTGACGTGTAAAAACATACTCCACTCACCATCAATAGAAAAAGGTAGGTTCTTGTCTTATGGATTCAATTGGATTCACTTTTATTCTTAACCATTTGAACACTAGTGGTATCTTCCATGCCAGTTCAATGGCAGCAGTTAGAAGAGTCCATATTCATTATTTGGGTTAGACCAATCAGTATTTTCAACGTGCAGCCTCGGGGCTGCACGTTGAAAATATTGATTGGTCTACCCACACATTTACTGAACAGCCATCCTATTTAATGGCGTTATGACGTATCAAGTTGCTGGTCGGAAAAACGGCAGCTAGGATTCAAAGGGTTAAAAATGGAAGACAGTGACAATTCTGAACCATGTGATGTTTCAGGGGTTACATATTGGCTAATGCATTTATACAAGGGTGGAGAAGCTGCAAGTAATGGAATTGACTAAACAACATTACTTGAATGAGGCGCGAACTTGGCAATTATTTAGATAACTGGAGATAATATTTCGACAACATATTAAATGGTCCATAAAGGCAGAAAACAATTTGCATCAGAAAAAATGTAATTTGTATTTTTTTTAAAGGTTTAGAACTATTTTTCAGATTCGTTTTGGACAGGTAACGGAGTTGACAAAATGAAACTCACTGTATGTTTTCATGACAAATGGTTAATGTTATGAACTTTTCTTTTATATTCCATTGATCATTATGTGATAACTGCTCAAAGAAATGACGGAAATGACATTGCAAATACCGCCTTGAGCCACTTAACCCTTTGAACCCTAGCGACCGTTTTTTTCCGGCCAGGAACATGATACGTCATAATTTCATTAAATAGGATGGATGCTAAGTGCGTGTGTGTGGTAGACCCATCATTATTTTCATCGTGCAGCCCCAAGGCTGCACGTTGAAAATATTAATTGGTCTACCCCTAGGTAATGAACATGGACTCTTCCAGTTGCTGTCATTGAACTAATATGGAAGATATCACCAGGGTTCAAAGGGTTAAGGAGCGATATATATTTATGTCCAAATTAATGTGGCGAATTTCCCTGCGGTGGCTCAGTAGGTAGAGGTGCAGGCTGCAAGCCGAGAGGTCCTCGGTTCGAATCTCACCTGCGGCATCCGCGTTGTGTCCTTGGGCAAGACACTTCATCTCCATTGCCCGCGTGGGGGCACGGTGACGTTGTGTACTAAGGCGTACTGCACGTCGACGGTGCACTTGTCTTCAACCAATGCTAACCCTGCTTGTGTGGAGTTAGTATGTTGGGGAGCTGACAGTTGCTCGGTGGTTCTCCCCGGGTACTCCGGCTTCCTCCACCCGTAAAACTGTCACGGTCATGATTAGCCACTGTGCATAAATATGTGACCTTAAAACCAATAAATAAATAATAAATACATCGTGTCGGATAGTTTTACGCGTGAAGGAGGTGGCAGTACCCGGATAGAACCGGCGAGCAACTGCCAGACTTCCCAACTTATTAACTCTGTGCAAGAAGAGTTAGCGGTAGCGAAGGCAAGTGCACCATCGACGTGTAGTACACCTTGGCTCACAGTGCCAATGTGTCCCTACGTGGGAAATCAAGGAATAGGGATCAAGTGTCATTCCCAAGGAGACAACGCTGTTACCGTTGGTCAGGATCGAATCGTGGACTATTCTAAGTGAAGTTCAATACTCTAGCCATTTAGCCACCACGCTTCTAGAATCCATGGGTTTATTGTTAATCGTGTATTTGGGTTTAACTACACTTCCAACAGCCAGGGTTACATAGCACAGGGCAATTTTACGGATGGGGGAAGCCGGAGTACCCGAGTAGAAGGCAAGTCCACCATCGACGATCAGCGTCACCGTGCCCCCCCCCCCCCCCCCCCCCCCACGTTGATAATCGGAGAGGCCATAGCTAGAAAGAATATCGCAGTGGGTGAATCGTAATTTGGACATGCCAGAAAGTGTTGATCGTCGAAGCGAGACATTTCTATTTTTAGGAACAAATTTTTAAAAGCTTTTTATTTCAATCTACTAGTTTTACTGCATCTATAAAATAGATCGTGGTTCTTCATGGAAACATAACTGTGTTATAAGCGTACATTTTTATACTACTCAAAGTTTGCTAAGCACCAAGTAGATCCAAGTACCTGTTTTACGTTTTAGTTGAAATATTGTAATTAAAAGTGTATATATTTTTTATTTAATTATATCTTTAATGATTTAAGTACAGAAATTAAGATTTTATTTGTGTTTGACAGTATTTTTTAGCTTTTGAATACGATAACCATGGAAAATGGATATTATTGGTAAAAGAGGAAATTTTTCAATTTGCCAAAAAGTTTACGGAGCGAACTGGTAAAGGTTCAATATCGAGTATGAGACCCATTACTGTTAATTACAGCTTGACAACGCCTTCTCATGCTCCCAGTCAGGTTCCTGGTGGTCCTTTGTGGGATGTTGTTCCATTCTTGGACAAGCATGGCACCAAGCTCCTGGACACTTCTTGGCTGGACTGGACGGTCTGAAATTGCACGCTGCAACTCATTCGTGACATGGTCGATTGGATTGAGGTCAGGGGGTCCTGACCAGTCCATACGCTCAATCCCCCCGCCCCTCTGTCGGTACTCCCCAACAGCATGGGCAACATGAGGACGGGCATTATCGTCCATCAGAATGAATCTATCACCCACTGCACCTGCATACAATCTGACGTGGATATCCAGGATCTCACCAATATACCGCTGTATTGTCAATGTACCATGTTCAAGGACACAGAGCTCTGTACATCCATCCCTGCTGATGCCGCCCCAGACCATGATTGACCCTCCACCATAGCAGTCATGCTCAACAATGTTGGCTGCATGGAATCGCTCTCCTGGTCTTCTCCATACCCTAGAACGCTTATCTGTGTGGTCGAGGCAGCACCTTGACTCATCTGTAAAAAGGACAGGTCGCCAATCTTCTCTGGTCCATCCAACGTGGTCCATGGCCCTTTCATATCATGCTTGACGGTGGTTCTGGGACAGCGGAATGCGAATACGTGGTCTTCTCGATCGGAAACCACCTTCGTGCAACCTTGTCCGGAAAGTCTGCGTCGAAACATTTACCCCGGATGCATTCTGAAGGTCACTGCGAAGCTGGGTTGCTGTGGCAAAGCGTTTCCTACGGGCCTGAATGATCAAAAAACTGGTCTTCAGCTGCAGATGTTGCCCTGTCTCTGCCACCACCATGCCGTCTAACTGATGTGCCATACTGCTGAAATCTTGCCCAGGCTCTGATGATAACCGTATGGTGCACACCAAGGGCTTCACCACCCTGATGATAGGTAGCCCCTTGCTCCACCATCCCTACAGCCCGCCACATTTCTGCTTCAGATAAATGTCTTCTTACATTTGCATTTGCCATATTCAATCATTAAATCACAAGGGTTTGAGTTGAAATGAAGATTGAATACCCTACACATGTCATGCACATGTAGATAGTACACGAAAACATCATGAAAATCAAGGGGTACATGCTTTCCGTTACTGTGCAGAAACGTCTGCCTGTCAAGAGAGCTAATGTAAACACTGGGGACCATCTCAATACATTCCTCATTCATATCCACCGAAAATACCGCAAATATGTCACAAGCAAATTTCACAATGATGTGTCAAATATTTGATGGTTAGCAAACTTTGAGTAGTATATTTATCACACGCGAACCCCAGAAATTCCGGACCTTTAACACATTTCGAGTAAGAAAGCGTCAGCTGATCATCTCGAAAAATATTTTTTACCGCAGAAATTCCCTCTTCAAATGTCATTTCAGCACATTTTCAACATCGAACAGAAATTCTTAATATTATCTTGGAGATTGGCCATCATGACCCCTACAGAAATGCACAAAGCATGTATTCAAGTGAAAAACATATTCGCATAATGAAATGATTTTTTGAGGAAACCAACTCATTTTTCAATGTACGCCCAGTTGTGTTCGACCCTTATATGTGGTCGACGTGTCTTACAAAATTAAGCTAAGAGGTATGGTCAAGGAACTCTTGTTTTAACTACTGGAAATGGTGTCCCGATAGCGAAGAATTCAAATCTTGTTTCGTGAAAAGCATGTAAGATGTGGAACTGTGTCGATTGAGCCCACATTATACACAGAAAACTTTAAAGGCTACACATGTATGCATACTAAGCCTACACTGTTTTCGCGAATAAACGCATTACGTCGTTGCATAATCTGCCAGTGATCACTAGTAGTCCATTAAAAGGACTGCAAACTTATCATTCAATGTATCAGCCTGTGTACTGGGAGCGCGGTGGCTCCGTAGGCAGAGGTGCGGGCTGCAAGCCGAGAGGTCCTCGGTTCGAATATCCCACCTGCGGCTGCCGCGTTGTGTTCTGGGGCAAGACACTTCATC
Organism: Pictodentalium vernedei; assembly: GCA_031216915.1. Classification (NCBI taxonomy): domain Eukaryota; kingdom Metazoa; phylum Mollusca; class Scaphopoda; order Dentaliida; family Dentaliidae; genus Pictodentalium; species Pictodentalium vernedei. Next base: position 684,156,428 of record CM062295.1, on the reverse strand, counting down.
TCCATTGCCGGCGTGGAGGCACGGTGGCGTTGTGTACTAATGCGTACTGCACGTCGATGGTGCACTTGTCTTCAACCAATGCTAACACTGCTTGTGTGGAGTTAGTATATTGGGGAGCTGACAGTTGCTCGCCATTGCTCGGTGGTTCTCTCCGGGTACTCCTGCTTCCTCCATCCGTAAAACTGTCACTGCCATGATTAGCCATTGTGCATAAATATGTGACCTTAAACACCAATAAATAAATCGGCCTGTGTACTAAAAATGTTCCCAACTTTTATTTAATTAAATACCCTTCGACAAAGAAGATTGAAAATAATAAAGACATTAATTTTTTTGCTTGTCATACATGTATTCAGACTAATTGCGATGATCTTTGTCCATGATCGATTTCCTAAATATCAATAATAATATTAACAAATCGTCGCCTGAGTGCTAGAATGTTCTATGTCCCCTATGGGACATAGAACATTCTAGCACTCAGGCGACGAAATATCTCTAGAGATGACTAATACAGTTCCTAATCTATGATGCTTTGTCTATTACGGAACCATAGCAGATATGTCCTACCTTAGAAAATGATGAAGAGGTAACGATAGACGTCTACATATGCAGTGAAGTTAATATCGCGTATACTGTCCGATATACTTCAAAGTAGGTAGAGCTGTAGGTTAACTGAAACCGAACCGAGGTTTTTTGGTTTCTTTTAAAAACCGAAATCGTCGACATCCCGTAATCTAAGGTTTTTCGTTTTTATTAAAATACTCTCTTGCTGCAGAAATTCACAGAATGTAGCCATCCCAGAGTAGTGAGAGTACCCAGACACTGCCAATGGCAGTGTCTGGGTACTCTCACTACTCTGGGATGGCTACATTCTGTGAATTTCTGACATTTCAGCTTAGTTGTGTTTGCAGCTTTCCTCAAGTTGCGCGTAGGTGTCAGACCTCGAAAAATGGCCAAGCACAATAAAAGTTCTGTATATTTAGGTAATTATTATATTGGCCTTCCTGATTCTTCATGTATTATAGCTTATTTCGGGCATTCATTGAGTTTCATTCAATTTCACTGTCATTCAGTTATGATTCCAGACATATAGAATGAGTTTTGTTGAATTTTATTTGGCCTCATGAACAAACCGAAAACCGAACCGAACCGAGGTTTTACTCAACCTGAAAAACCGAAACCGAACAAGAAACTTAAAAACCTACACCTCTACTTCAAAGCTGAATAGACATGTACGTACTCGACACAATGCAGATGTTAAAAAGGAGAAACAAATCTTCGTCAAAACGTTCTGAACTTTTCAAATTGTATTCAAATAGCTTGACAATTTTCCAGCCAGATCGAAAATATGTCTGACTAGCTGATATGTCCGTATTTGCCCGCGCTGCTTCCATCAAAGCATCATTTGATCAGGTTAAATTGTAATTGTTTCTAGTAGATTTTTACTTATTTGTGTCAAATTCCAGTTCGATTGGTTCAGTCGTACTCGAGAAATCAGTTCAAGATTATTCTGAGGTCAAGACCATCTAGCACGGACCAACCAACCAGACCAAAAAACTTTCCTGTATCAAAGTAACTTTAGGTACAAACTTTTATCCCGGCCAGACTGACAGTTTTCTTAATACTATTTTAGGATCATTCCTAATGCAATTCAAAGGTCGTTTGAAGGTCAAGACCATCGCGCTCGAGCGAACCGACCCGATTAAAAGATTCCCCGCGGCAAGATACCCATAAACACCAAATTTCAGCCAGCCCGATCGGCTCAAGAGTTTCTGATTACACGCAAGCTCGCTTTGTGTTCAATGATTGGCGCCCATTGCAAACGTTAAGAGGAACTGACTCTCCTTAGTTGATAGATGATGTGATCAAAAGCATTCCGACGTATGATAGCTGCAAGGCTTCTCTTTATAGGAACCGCGCAAAAGTGCTTCCAATACTGCCTCGTGCACAAAACGAAATAGACTTAGGTGATGAATGGAAAGGGACACTCTCCGGGGAGCGATTCCTTCTAAATGATCAAACGGACGAACAGAACCGACGCATTCTCTTATTCGGCACGGAAGATAGCTTACACCGGTTATGTGAATCTCGAGTTGTCTTTGCAGATGGTACTTTTTATTCTTGTCCGGGGTTGTTTTACCAATTTTATTCACTTCATGGCAACATCGTTGGGAAGGTGTTTCCATTAGTTTATGCTTTGTTACCAAACAAGACACAGTCTACCTATAACAAACTCTTCTCCGTGTTAAAACGGGCCTTTAAGGAACGGAATTTGGTGTTCGAACCCGACAGAGTTCTAATGGACTTTGAAACTGCTGCCACAAATGCTACGGAGGAAACCTTCTCATCTGTGTCATTCATGTGGACTTCTATGTTCCCTGTATATTCTGTATCGGTATAACAAGTTGAATTTCATATCGAGCAAAAGAAATATCCACATCCTGTGAATTTTTCTTTCGTTTGTAACCAAATTGAACAAAATCTTTGATACAGACTATTCCCTTAACTGGTAGAGTGCTAGAAGCCACTATCAGGGCTTTAATACGAAGAGAGGTACCCCAGCCTGAAGGTGTCATAGTCTGTGGATGTGCTGCACATTATCTTAGAAGTGAAATTACTTAGTCTATATGGGTTTGCCTTGTTACAATTTATGGGAGAGTGCCTCATGACACTCTCCCATAAATTGTAACAAGGCAAAGATGCAGGAACAATTTTTTATGACCAAAAATAACTTAGCACTCTACCGGTTAATTAATAGTAGCGTTCAGCCAACCTAACACCTATACGACTCTAGTCAGGAAAAATTAAAAGGTTGGCTGAGTGAGAATAAGACGCTCTGTATTATTTATAGAAGAGGCCCGGTTGTAATGGATATAAAAGTGGTCGACCACTTTAAGGGAGGCGAGCGTTGGTCCTGCGTCCCGCCTCTGCCCCTTTTTGTAAGCGCATTGCGCATCTTTTTGTCCCAACCCATTAGGAATACAATGCAGGCCTGCCCCCGAACCAGGGAAGTTCGGGTCTTCTTTCTGGTGGTCCCCGAAAGGGGTCGTTGTTGTTTCCTTTAAAGACATCCTATCAAACAGAGACAGCCTGACGCAGATTATACTTGCCAGTGATGGCCATCACTCAAAAGCATCTCCGAAGTGGCAGACTATACTTGCCGAAAATCTAGATCGACTGCACCCTCGGGGAGAGGTAGTACCTTTGTGACAGGACGAGACCGCCACGCCGCAACAGGAGACACCTGCCGAGTACCGGAACCTTTTCTTCCTTCGACACGCCTATACATGTGACAGCCAATCATATACAGTTACCGAGGGTCGAAAGGGACTTGTTTCCCATATCGTCCCTGCGCGCCTTCGGCCCGCGAAATCATTCCTTTGTTGTAATGGAAATAAGATTAACTTCTTTCAAATTAAACTGTAACAATCAGCTGCAACAAAGAACAGAATTAAACCACAGAATAAAGTCTGTTCGGATCATCAAAGTCAGAGAGGATATGCATGTGTAATATGTTTCAGTGAGATTAAGCTGAATGTTGCAGAAAACTATTTGGAAAGTGACTGTTCTGCACATGTCACTGGTCTTGTAACAGATTTTGAGCTAATAGATTTCAAGCTTTTGAGTTGAATGAACGGCCCCCAATATTTTGTAGGAAAACACTGACATCCATTGCATAAACGGTAATGCTATATAAATCACAGGGCGTCACTCGACTCATCGGAGCCCCAAAATTTCCATAATGCATCCTGACCAAATTTGGAGCGATATGTTAGACCTTTTCATCTCATATGGTCACCATTTCTTTCTCACGTTCTCGTCCGACTTGGTAAGATGAGAAACAACTTTGTGCAATTATTAACAGTACATGAAACACGTCCTTAGGCTGAGGATGACATTTGAGACTCAGGGTGATTCTTTGGCAACGTGTGTGACACAAAACAGGAAAATTGGTAGTTCACCTCCTTCCCCCCCCCCCCCCCCCCCATAAACTCTGTGCTGTTTTACTCTGACCGAGATGAGTATTGCTGCATTTGACTTTGATCATACAGTAACAGAGAATCCTAACCAGGTGGCCCATTTACTATCGAGGGGAAAACACCGGTAACGTACAGTACGTGGAGAGTGTATTATCACTAAATCACCCGCAGAGTGGAGATTCCACCCGATGAATAATTGCAAATTTGTTGCAAAGCATAACCAGCAGCAGCAAAGTTTCAGCCAATGGACCTCCGGGTTTAACCCGGAGGCCCATTGGCTGAAACATTGCTTGTGTTTTTTGTCGATATATATAAAATTTAAAAGGTATAGCTTGTGTGATGACCCCACTCCGCGGGTGATTTAGTTACAATCCACTCTTCACGTACTGTAGTTGCCATAAAATATAGTTTTATGTCGCACACATTACCTGTGCCCCCCCCCCCCCCTCCCCGGGTAGTAATAAATGTACCACGTGGTTGGAAGTCTTTCTTACTGTCTGACCAGAGCTTACTTACCACTCCATCAAATGAAGCACTACTCATATCGGCCAAGTTGCAACAGTGCAGAGCTTAACCCTTTACCTAACCTGAAAAGCAGACGACACTTGCAAAAATAATTCTTGAATAACTATTTTTTTTCATTTTTTGTCTCAAAAACATAGGTTATGACCCCTCGTTGGAACGAGCTCGACGAGCTCGTTCCAACGAGGGGTCATAACCTATGTTTTTGAGACAAAAAATGAAAAAAATAATGAACATTAATTGGCGATTTTTGAGAATAGCGCTGGCCGGTTTTGAGCGTTACGTTGGGTAAAGGGTTAATATGAGGAATGAATTTCCGACACCAATCAATCACCCCCTCATCACATTGATTATTGACAGGTTCACTACAACATTGAGCTAACTGTCTCTACGAATTCTGCACTTGATAATGCTTAATAAATTCAGATTAGACTGATGAAACTACAATGGAGTGTAGAAATGTGTAGAAACAGAAAGAAATCAGTAGAAATAGCAGCAAATACAATGGTGGAATCGGGTAAAACTTCAATATTTCACACCAGTTCCTGCTACACCTGTCTTAACCCTTTACCCAACGTAACGGCCAAAACCGGCCAGCGCGATTCTCAAAAATCGCCAATTAATTTTCATTATTTTTTTCATTTTTTCTCTCAAAAACATAGGTTATGACCCCTCGTTGGAACGAGCTCGTCGAGCTCGTTCCAACGAGGGGTCATAACCTATGTTTTTGAGACAAAAAATGAAAAAAATTAGTTATTCAAGAATTTTTTTTGCAAGTGTCGTCTGCTTTTCAAGTTAGGTAAAGGGTTAATACTGTTCAGGTAGAATGCCGGTATATGCTGTATACTCTCCTGATTACTCATGTATACAGTGACTGCCAGTGTTTGGGAGAAAGTTGGAATAAATTCATAAACTTGCAAAGAAATGGGACCAAATTCCAGTTGCAAACTCTGGAGAATTCTGTTTTATCTCCATTAGCTGGTTGTGAGTAGATTAAATGTCGGGAATGGTTACTCGAACACAAACCGTGTTCCAGCAAAAATTCCTGTTGAAATTACCAACGAAAGAAGTTTATGTGCGAGTTACTCTAATTTTGGGGGGTGGGTATTAAATTTCAAAATGAAAAAAAATGTTTTCCTTCAAAAAATTTGCGCCTTGTGTCCGAAATTGTTTTCCTGAATACCCCCCCCCCCTCCCCCCCCCCCCCCCCCACACACACCCTCCATGTATGGTAGGGAAAATACTGGTACGGAAAAAATGCTTATACAGAAAACTATGCAACCAAATTGACAATTTTTTTTAAAAGAACCCGAATGAATACAAATTCAACAAAAACAAATGCTCCAGTGTATGCAAAACGAGATGGAATGTTTAATTATTTCAACAGACAGAATTAAGAAAACAAAAAATGGAAAGTATGAGGTGGTTGAATCCTCATAACCAAGGCGAAGCCAGTCATAAAAATAGTTATCATCGCTAAACTGAAACAAAAAAGATTCGATGATTTCCACTAAAATAAAACTGTCGCAAAAATATTTCACCAGGCTATGACACTTCCAAGGCCGAAATACCCCATCACATGAAATTTCAACCCGAACCGTTCGGCAGGCAACTTTGCGTACTGTTTTCTTACGACTGGAAGTACAGTGAAAAATGAGTTGCTTTTCTCAAAAAATCATTTCGTTTCGTGGGTATATTTTCCACTTGAATATAGGCTATTTGCGTTTATGTCAGGGACAGAACGTCCTGTCTCCAGGATAATATCAGAACTTCTATTCGATATCACAAATGTGCTCAAATGACTTTTGAAAAGGGAATTTCTGCGGTAAAAAGGAATTTTTGAGATGATCAAAAGAAGTTTTTTCGCTCGAAATGTGCCAGCAGTCACGAATTTCGGGTGTGGTGTCAGCGTGCGATAAATAAGTAAGCTTGCAGAATAGTCATGTTTTCATGAAGAATCCACGGTCTCTTTTATAAATATGCAGCAACATTAGTAGATTGAAATAAAATCTTTTAAAAATTTGTTCCCAAAAATAGAAATGTCTCGCCTCGACGATCAACACTTCCGGTATGTCCAAATTACAGTTTATCCTCTGTGAATAGTAAGTTTTTGAAGCGATGAAGTTTTTTTCAGTCATCTCATTTGCGTTTATTCGACCCGTTTCCGTTGACTTCCCCCAACTGTGTTAACCCTTTACCCAACACAACGTCCAAAACCGGCCAGTGCTGTTCAAAAAAATCGCCAGTTAATTTTCATTATTTTTTCATTTTTTTGTCTCAAAAACATAGATTATGGCCCCTCTTTGGAACGAGCTCGAGGGGTGATAACCCTTTGTTTTTGAGACAAAAGATGAAAACAATTAGCTATTCAAGAATTTTGTTTGCAAGTGTTGTCTTCTTTTCGTGTTAGGTAAAGGTTAACCCTTTCAAATTATCATTTCAGTCCGTACCGTCCAGGGCGTAATGAGCAAAACCATCCTGACTTGTTGAGAGATTCAGTAATAATTTTATCCAACAGCTATGAAGAGCTGTTGGATTAGATTATTACCGACGCACGCTTCAGATTTTTGCTCTTTATGTCGTCTGCTCGTCCACTACTAATTTTTTCTTCACGCAAACATTTATATACACCGGATTGAAAGGGTTGACAGAAGGGACGGAGAGGTAATCGACATCTCAATTCGAGTAGGGTTAGCCCTTCACCTAACATGAAAAGCAGACGACACTTGCCAAAATATTCTTGAACAACTAATTTTTTCAATTTTTGTCTCAAAAATATAGGTTATGACATCTCATTGGAATGAGCTCGAAGAGCTCGTTCCAATGAGGGGTCATAACCTATGTTTTTGAGACAAATAATGAAAATTAGCTGACGATTTTTGAGAATAGCGCTGACCGTTTTTTGCCGTTACGTTGGGTAAAGGGTTAAAAGAAGAAAAAATACACGCAAATAAAAAAAAATACACATGCCACGAAAGTCCCTACGTGATAGCTCAAGTCAGAATTTCTCCGCAAGGAAGGGTGCAGGAAGATTTCGAGGGCAGATTCGCGCGAAAATTTATATTGGCCAAACGATTTCTCGCTGCAATACTCCACACACATTCAAACGACGAATTGTTGTCGCCACTGCGTGTCATATCTCTTCCGCCAGTACGGAAATGGAGGATAATTATTTTTCACAGAACTTGACAGAAGTTCCCTCAAAATATTTTTCAACACAGAACTAAGAGTGGCCATCTATAAAAAAAAAATCTGGCTCGTTTCAGACATTCCACAAATCTCCACAATGACGGCATCCGTAAATCAAATGAATATTTTCTGACAGTTCAATCAGAGAAGTCAGTCAGTTTGAGCTAACAAAGACATAATTGTTGGAAGATGCCGATAACACCATAACGATAAAGACATAATTAATTTCTCGTGAGAAATTCAAATATTAAAACCATTTGACATTTCGCAAGGACACGGTGCATTTTGTACTACGAAACATTCTCTAGAAATTCTTCTGTTGACCTTTTCACTCTGTATGGTGGCATTCATACGTTATTTTTCTTACGCTTCAAACAAGTGGGTAAGCAATAAAATATCTAAATACAGTTAAAGCCAACAAATTATTGTATTTTTTTTTAAATGCAAAAGTGATATTCATATCTTCATTCACCTAATAGAATAACTATCACATAATGCATTTGAAAAATTTCACTGTTACTTTCTCTTCTTCCTCTGTAGTGGCTAAATGTTGCGGATACAACTTTAATTAGGGAAGAACTGAAAATTATTGTTCAAAGAGCCAAATCAATTAATACTTTTGCTGGGCCTGTAAGCGTCGCTTCACATTTGATACCAAAACTGCAGATGCCCCGCTGTAATCGTATCTCCCAGAAAAAATTCTTGAACTGTGAGGTTCCATGTGGGAGTTTTCTAACTTTCGTTTCTAAAAAGTCAGTTTCACACCTAATGCATAATTAAAGTTACTACCATTTTAAAAACCTAAAGCTGAATTGCGCGTAACCAAAAAGAAAGCAACTTGAAAATATTAATTCTGCAAATAAAAATACATATTTTTGATCATGTATTTAGGTTCAGATGTTTATCTATATTGAGAACAAAAGAAAACTAAAAAGAAACAAAAACATCCGACCTGGAGCGTCGTCAAACAAAATGAAGTCAAGGGCGTTGGGAAGATGATCGGTTATGGGTGTCTTAACCCTATTTGACAGAGTTTCATGATTCAAGCAGTGGCGTAGCCGGGAAAAGGGGGCGGGGCTAAGGGGGGGGGGGGCAAAACCCCCTTAAAATGGGAAAAATAACGACGATAATGATATGAACAAATAATCTCCGAGGCTTATAAATTTATGGAATACAGGTGTGCATCATTTGATTCCAGGTGTTTTACCCAGAGTGGGTTAATCAGACTGGGTAGTCATTTGGA